>OX467107.1:6522500-7147500 GCA_950106695.1 Biston stratarius
TCCAAATTTTCTGTCTGTGCTGATTCCTTACAACACGTAAGGAGAGAATACCAAAGTTATTTTCAGTCTGATGTTTTTACAACAGAAAACATCGTTGGTAACCCTTTTTCTCCGTTTTTTGGCGATGTACTTTGTGGATTTTCCAATGTCAAGTGTTTCATTTTTTATGAAAAATTTAATTAAATAAGCCTTTGTCACACATGGTCGAGTTCGGTCATGCCTTAGCAAAGTAATGGTGACTTTACTATATATTTCATCGACTTTTAAGTGACGGTGTGGTCGAAGATGGTAAAGCACACCTAGCCTGGAATGGTACTGGCACTCAAGTGAGGCTGCCGGAACACACCGTTAGATGCTTGGCGGCAGATTTTCAACTTGAGGGTGGTAGCTAGCCAGCCGAGTACTAGAATATACCCTACCACCACGCTATGGTTTCCTCACGATGTTTTCCTTCACCGGCAGCTCAAGGTAATTGTTGGGGTTTGAACCCACGCCCTTCGGCATACGAACCGACCGCGCTAACCACTGAGATATCATCGCTACACTAAATAATGTTTTTTTTTTTTTTATAGCTGACAGGCTTGGTGTTTTGACCACAACTCACCTGATGTTAAGTGACGGTGTGGTCGAAGATGGTAAAGCACACCTAGCCTGGAACGGACTTTACTTTATGTTTAATATGTTTCGTCAACTTTTTAGATCCAATACAGTAAGTAATGTTTCACCACATTATATCAATTTTCCACACTCAGACGCGTAATTTGGCATTTTATGAACAAAACATTTGAAAAACAAAAGTTGTGGAAAATAATACAGTCAGCGACTTAATTTTTCCGCGTTCCCGCCAAAACTTCCTTGGTTACCTTTACCTCTTTCAAATACAAACAGAAGCATACATAATGATGACTGGATGTGGGTGTTGAAATAACCTAGCACAAAACCAATATAATCGTTTTTTAATCATTATTATAGTTCATTAACTGTACCTTGTTACGTAGTGTAGCTTAACAATGTGCTCTTTCTTTTTGAATTCGTAAACTTAGATTATTTATTTTGCGATTTAACAAACCAATTAAATTTTATTGCGAAAACGGCCAGAACTGTCATGGCGCCTGAATGACTTCAGATCGTGTGAAATAATTATAACAGTTGTTCTACGAAATATATATTATCAATATAATCAGTTGTTCTACGAAAATGCCAACAAAGTTAATGAACTTACGCACGATGTGACGTAACGCTCTTTGTTTGGTATTCACGATCAGGTGTAAGAATGCCTAATTTAATTTTTTTAAATCTTCCTCATTTATAATATTTTGTTTTTGTTTCACGATTAATCATTAGAAACTTATTTATCCGTGTTATTCCTGGTGGACACAAGCCTAATCTGCTCTCATATTCTTATAAATATTTTGGGATTCCCTGAAGACTCAAATACTTATATGTTGATACATGTGTATTGGTTAAGATAAACAAAGCAATGACGTGTGAACGTGTCAATATTGACAGATATGTGCAGTAACGCTTATACAAGCAATTTTGAGGGACCACAGCTCATTAAAGCATACTTTTAAAGCTAATGGAACAATGCTAGAGTGCATAGTTTGGGAAACGACGGCAATTTATCTAGGGTTCCTTTTTTTTGCGTTAGGTACGCTTTGCGCACTGCCAGTATGAAGTAATTCACAATTTCAACTATCTCAAGATAAAATCAAGTAATATTTACCTTAGTCACAGTCAAAGTAAGTTACGATGGAGTCCAGTCCATACCCTAGAAAAGTTGTGGTGACATAACGGGAAACTTTTACGGAGATTTGAAAACACCACAAAATGACGTGTTTTACCACTTTATATTACTAGTCAACACTCGTACGTATAATTTGGCGCTTGGTGAATGATAAATCAAGTTACTGCATTGTATTATTTTCCAATATTTGTCTTAATAATTATGTTTAAAAATATATTTTTATACATAATTATTAAGATTTTTTTGTTGATTCCAAATCTTTATCTGAACTTCTAGTAAATTTGCCTTAAAATAAACCTTACTAGGGACTTCAACCGTTATCAAACACGTGAAAATATCAAAATAGTTAATACAGGCAAAATACGATATGATCAATAACAAAAACGAAAAAAAAAAAAAAATTACACAGAGTAAACAAAATTTAAAAAAAACTGCATTCCTTTGTCAAATTTTCAATACTTGTTCCACGTTTGTTTTAGTTCCATTTTCGTCCGAAACGGAACAGTATAAATTTGTATCTTAATTTGAAGCAGTTGATTGTATTGTATCATATTGTTTAGACTGTAAGCACCAGAATCAAATAGTCGGCAGCTCTTAGCGTAACGTCTGCGGTTAACTGTATTACGGTACAGTAAGCACAGGTTTCAGCTGTATGGAAGCGATGGGAGCCACATTACAGTTAATAGCGCGACAACCCGGCGCCTATACGAGGAAATTTTTATGATAAAGTCTTCGTGGCCATGGCACACTTTTATTGGCAGTTGTTTATCTTCGTGCAGAGGTCGCTCTGCGTTACGCAGACAAACGTACGCATACTATGTCTCTAGCATATTAATTGGCGAGAATTACGTAGTACGTAATCAGAAGTAGAATTTATGAAGAAACTCCCGCTTGAGGCGCTGTTCCACTTTGCATACATTTTTTTATCGTTTACGTACCTACTAAGTTTAGCAATGATAACAAGTTCACTTGGTGGTAGATTTCCTTAGCAGGTGGTCATCTAGGTAGGTACCACCGCAGTACCAGATATTCTACCGCTAAGCAGTAGTGTGTAAACATTACTGTGTTCCGGTTTTAAGGGTACTGCAGCTAGCGAAATTATAGGGATGAGACTAACCGTCGAAAATCTCAAAGTAATAAGCGCTAAAGCAGCGATGCCCTGGACTTTGTTTTGCTACTCAAAGTTCTATGTATCGCTGCAATGGTTATGGACGGGCGTTATCTCTTACCATCTGGAGAGCGTCTCGTTCGTCTCATTACTTTTAAATAAAAAAGTGGTTATCGCGGCTAGATCACACGGTGGTACTCTCTAGTAGTTTCTCGGCTGTACCTAACGGTAAAGTCCGGTAGTCTTACTAGATATCCAGTACCCATTCCAGAGTGGTGTGTTTACCACTTTCGACCACACCGTCACTTACTTAGGTGAGCTGTAATCAAATATCTAGCTTGTCACCAGTAAAAAAAGAAGTAAACATCGCAAATCGATATGCTAGACCTTCAGTATAGAACATCCAGCACCATGGTAAAAAAAAAGATTAAGAATAAAAAAGAAAAAGAAATGGTAAGAAAAGGCATCCTACGACACTATTAATGTACAGTATACACTACTGAAAGGCTAGCATAGAAACTTACAAGAAATACATAGTTCGTAAACGATAGAAAAATGTATGGGAACTGGGACAGCAACGCCTCGATTGAAGTATCGCGCACAAACAGAAACTATACGAGTACATACCTTTTTATAAATTATTTTATCACTAAATACATCGTAATTCTCGCAAGTATATATTCTAGCCTTTTGACGAGATCCAATATTTATTTTCGTTAGTAAATTGCAAATAACAGTATCCACCTTGTTCAGTACAAAAAATATTAGAAAACAAATTGTTTTTTTATGACAACGCAATACGAAATTGATTATTTTTCTTTCATGTTTTGTAGAGAAAATATTTTATTGCATTCGTATGCATGTGACGCTGCACGAGCGGCAACGCGGCTTCACACAATGAGACGCTGCACGAGTTAGCAACGCTGCAGTTCGCGTGGCTGCGCAGGCTTCTTCAACCGCCCCTTATCACTTTTTCAGTAGACAATATGTCGAAGTTTCTGCCTGGAACGCGGAAAAAACAAACTGGTATAGTCTCGAGTGTTTTTTTTTTTTTCAAATTATTTTATTTATACCATCGGGCAGACTAAACCTGTAAAGCCATGCTGCCCCGTCTTCGGTTTTTGCAATTCATGTATTCATTTATAGTTACAATCAAAGTCTAGTCTTGGTAAAGTCCAATCCATGCCAGTCAAATCCATTCATGCCTTAGTAAAGTAGTAGTGACTTTATTATAAGCTTCGATGGAGTTTTGGAAGCAACACAAAAAGTCATGTTTCACCACATTATATTTGTATCACTTTCTCAGACTCGCGCGTGTAATTCAGCACTTTATTAATAAAACACCACTATATTTATACACTAGGAATCCGCCCCGGGTTCGCACGGGTGCCATGTAGATACTACGCAAAACCTTGACAAATTATATTATATACTCAACCTTCCTCACGAATCACTCTATCTATTGGTGAAACTCGCATGATAATCCGTTTAGTAGTTTTTAAGCTTATCGTGAATAGACAGACAGACGCGGCGGACGACTTTGTTTTATAATATGATTATAGTATTATATTATTATTAGTATAGATTGAAGAACATTTTTTTGTTCTATCATCAAGAGTTTCCGCAGCGCATGCGATGAAAGGCATTTTACGGCATTTTTTTTACACCTTGGGTTACATTATTGAAGTTTTAGTAGGGATACCTATTTTTTTCTAATAATAAATATAACTTATGCTACTGTAGGATAATGTAGCATTCTAATGGTGAAAGAATTTTTGAAATCGGTCCAGTAGTTTCTGAATTTATTCGTTACAAACATACAAAAACACAAATCTTTCCTCTTTATAATAATATTATAATATATAATATTTTATACTATGTAGATGTAGATAAACACTCAAAAAATTCAAGTTTTGAAAAATAAAAACAATGGGGCGACACGACTCTTTCCGCACTCCCGCCAAAACTGCGAAAATGTGACAGATTTAGTCAAAATTATGTTTTTTGAATTTTGTCTTTTTATAAAGTAACAAGACTAAATAATAAACCAGATAAGATGCTGCTTACCTGATGGTAAGAGATTGCACCAAGCAATATTTATAACAATAGCAAAAACAAAACGTTCATTACTAATGTAGGTACTTTGAGAACAGTCGATCTAATAATTTTTAATAAAGTTCTTTATCTTTTTGTTATCACAGTGTTTGCGTATAAAAATATTTCTGATAATCTTAAATTAGTCATAAAACTAAATGTGCTATAAGAATTATCTAGGTAATTACTATTAAAAGCAAAGCGACACACATTTCTGACTCAAACTACATGATAAAATTGTAACGCTATGGAAATTTTGTATTGAATAACAAAACGTGTCACAAAAATCCTTATATCGTACACTGTCTGTTCGTAAACCGTTCTATATGGTCCGCATAAAAGTTAACTGCACTGAAAGTGGAAGTGAAAAGTATGGACAGCTAATTTATGCTTAACGCTTATGGAAATAGGCAAAGTTACTTTAGTCATTCCCCTGGTGATGAAAACAATGATCGTTTACGGGGTTGATGGGGCCGCTCCGGGAGGTGCGTTTATTACTTGGTTGTTTTTATTGAATGTAACTCTGCCTCTCTGGGGTTACAAAATACAGAGCACTGGACACATTCTAACGGGAGGTTTTTTTAAAAATAAAAAGCCATATTGGACTTCTTTGGTGTTTTGGCGAGAATTCGGAAAGGCGTGTTGCCGCATACTTTTTCCAAAATTTGTGAAGTGGTGTTTTATTGATAAAGTGCCGAATTACATTTATGCAGGTGTGGAAAAGTGATATAATACACTGTAACATGAATTTTTTGTGTTACTTCTAAAACTCTATAATAATAAATCATTTATTTCAGACAATGGTATAAAAACCATTATGCCATATAAACACATCATCAGCCATAGGATGTCCACTGCTGGACATAGGCCTCCTCCTGGGGAGGGGTTTTGCCAATACTCGCCACGCTTGGCAGGCGGGTTGGCGAGCGCAGTTAGGTATGATTGTTCAAGGAAGACGCTGCTGCCCATCTTCCGTATTACATCCCTTAGCCGACTCTTACGGCAACCACGGGTAGAGAGGGTGAGGTATTATTCATACGCCGGCACCACCATGGCAAATACGGCCATATAAAAACAACCTTAGAAATAAAATAAAAAAACAATAAAATTCAAATATAAAATGTCCAAAAATAAAAGATAATATAAAAAAAGTCCCTGCCACAAAAGTCTCTAGAACTTTCGCTCCGGCATTGGTACTTGCACATGGCCGAAGCAATGCACAGTCTAATCTGGCCGCAACCATTTGCAACCAAAATGTATAATAAAGTCATCACAACTTAACCAGGGCATGACCAGACTACCATGACTTACTTTGTGTGATTTTGATTTATTTCATTTTATTTGCTAGATATTATGTTTAAAAAATATCGAAGTATTAGCAAATGCCCAAAGTGCAAAAAACAGAGTAGAGGAAGAAGACTTCTGTCCTTTTTTTTTATCATCGTGCCTTGTGTACTTTATATCTAAGTACTATATCAAGTATTTCGATAATATCTGGTATTTGATAAAATGCATCGAAATAAGTCGAAGTCAAGTCCCGTCATGCATTTGTCAATAGTGATAACTTTACTTCTCTCTAAAGACTTCACCTGAACTTGTAGATATATAAATGAAATAAAATAAATTTTAAAATTAGATAATATGAGTTTCTTGAAACTTGGAATAAATCATCATTATTTATTAGAAGCTTCGAAACAGTTTTGAAAATAACACGCAAATACAGTCATGATGTGTCACCATATTTCTCTACATTCTTGCACGTAGTTCGGCACTATAAGAATAAAACACATTTTTTTAACACTAAAACACGTTTTGAAAAATAAGCTACAGTGACATGATTTTTAGGGTTCCGTACCCAAAGGGTAAAACGGGGCCCTATTACTAAGACTCCGCGCTCCATCTGTCACCAGGCAGTATCTCATGAACCGTGATGGTTAGACAGTTGAAATTTTCACAGATAATGTATTTCAGTTGCCGCTATAACAACAATTACTTAAAAAAAGAATAAAATTAATATTTAAGGGGGCTGTGATTTTTTTCCACGTTTTTGCTCGATATTGTTAACGTCAACAGGTAGACGCTTGAAATATTCACAGAATATTTAGTTATATATTCACTTCAAAAATAATTAAATAAAAATATAACAAATATTTAAGGGACAACAACAAACAATACAACATACAACCCACACAACATACTCCCATACAACAAACGTGATTTTTTGCCGTTTTTATAGATAATGGTACGGAACCCTTCGTGCGCGAGTCCGACTCGCTCTTGACTGGTTTTACACGTTCTGACCAAACTTTATTGTTGTCTTACTAAATAGTCCTCGGGCAAAGCTCACTGCGAGAACAAATTTTAAACTTTAATCTTAATAACGAAAACCCTCATCAAGAAACAGCGATCAATTTAATTTGGGATATTGCATCAACACTGTGCGGTTGCATGCTTAGCTTGTGGCATCGACAAGCGATGCATTACACATGCTATGACGCTTTAATATTACGATGAAATAACCCAGACACGAAGCCTTTTGAACCTTACTGAGAGATTAAGTAAAATGTTAATCGATATTTCATAGCATCAATTTTCGAGGTTCATAAACCTTTAATAACTTATGTGGATTATATTCCAATGTTTGTGTATGCACAAATTTACATGAACATTAGCATATAAATATTCTATTTATGTGGTTCTCATTGTACAAGCTTTGCTTGGTTTGGGGCTAGATGGCGCTGTGTGAAAATGTCTATTTATTTATCACACTATTAATATAAATGCAAAAGTTTGTACGTTTGTTACTTCTTTACATTGCAACTACTCAACGGACTTATATTAAACGGTGTTACCCTCTACATTTTTTCGGGATAAAAATTTGCCTATGTGCCAGGGTGTCAGCTACTCCCATAACAAATTTTATCAAAATTGGTCTAAACTTTTGAGCGTTATGAAGTAAAAAACATACAAACACATACAAAACATACTCCCAAACTTTTCGCTTTTATAATATTTTGTAAATCTATCTATCTATCTATATCTTTAAACGAGCAATTCTTGAATATATATATAAATATATATATATATATATATATATTCTGAATCTCGGAAACGGCTCCAACGGTTTTCATGAAATTTTGTATCCAGGGGATTTCGGGGGCGAAAAATCGATCTAGCTAGGTTTCATTTTCAGAAAACGTCGTTTTATCCGTGTTTTTAGGTAATGAAAAACTGCTACAATATCATTAGAATACAAAGGTAAATTTCGCCGCCATACACAAGGTTATAATAGCTCAGTTGGAAAATTGAACGGTCTAATCAGAAGACCTCGGTTCGAGTCCAGATAAATGATTGTTTTTTTTTCGCTTTTTTTCCAGTCCCTTCTTTAAAATACCGAGCAAAGCTCGGTCATCCAGGTACTATATATTACAGGAGGCTTTCCGAATCAAACCTATTTTTTTGGCAACCAACGATTTGGTCTCCCAACGATTCTTCAAAGTGTTTGGTATATGCACTACAAGCGGGAAATGCGGGAATTTCTCTCTTTAATGCGGGAAATATAAAAAGTAAGATATAAATTGTCACATAATAAAAATAACAACCATAAATTAACTGTAAAGAACATTCAAAGCAGCGTTGGTAGGATCTTTTCAAATTTGTTTAGAAGGAGGAGGATGGGAACACGGGCAGTGAAGGTAACCGTTGATACTATCTAATTGCCCCATAAACCTACACCTGGGTCACAAATGCTAGGCACTGTACGCCTGTACGGAATCTCAACCCTAAAACGCAATGGAGCCGGCATCCGCTCCTGCGGCGATACCATTGAACGCTGAGAAGTGTCATCACAATACTTGTAGTTTTTTTTCTTAACTTATAATTAATATTACAAACACAAATGGTTTGCACACTGCAATAGACTAATCACACAAATTTAAGCACGCCTGAATAAATAATGAAAATTTACCACATGGCAGTTTCATTAATGGTCATTGTTGCGTACATTTATCACCGAGCGTTGCGACCGAAGCTAATGTTGTCGTACTCCATTGTTTGGTGATGAGTGTTTTGGTTGAGCTCAAATTTACGAATTATTGCTTAATATTACTCAATGTTTAATATCAGATGTATCGATTGTATTTCCTGTTTGTTTCAGTTAGAAAATAATTGTCAATATCTAAAGAATACCTACAAATTTTACTATGAGCACAGCTCTGAAATCGAAATAATAAATTCAACCATGGAAAGATCCGTATGGAACGGATGTTCTTTGCGATTTCAGAGTTAGAAATTTAAGGTAATTATATAAATTTTAATGGATAATATAAATGTAAAAATAATATTATATATGTGAAAGTTTGTATGTTTGGATGTTTGTTACTCAATCACGCAAAAATAGCTGATCAGATTTGGATGAAATTTGGTATGCACATAGTTTGTTACCTGTATTAACATAAATACAGAATACTTTTTACATCAGATTTATTTAATTTAAATATTTATTTATTCATTGAGGAATTGACAGATTGTCCGATAGACAGATGTCAGATTGAATAATGTTAGACAGATGTCAGATCTACATAATAATATGTTAGATTGATAGATGTCAGATTTACAGATTGACAGTTGATTGAAAGTTTAATGAAATTAACGCGATCGAAGTCGCGGCCGTAAGCTAGTAAGTTAATAAAATAAAAAGTATATGATTTTAAATTGGTACTAACTTAGTTTAAGACAAAAGCTTCTTAGCATTCAATGGTGTCACCATGCGGATATCCGGTCCATCCGGTATATCGGTCCATCGTGTTGCAGGGATAGGATAGGAACTCTTACTGTGCATAGGACTTGCAACTCAGGTGTAAATTTAAGGGGCCCTTTTAAAAACGTATTAACGTTCACCTTCACTGCCCGTGTTCCCACCCCTGTACAACCCAATTTGTTATGATCTAACTAAAGCTTTGGATACTAAATGATTTTATAGATGTTCTTGACAGACCAAGGTCTTTTAAAACATTTACATAGATTTTGCTAGTATTCCTCTTGCTCCCTTCTATAGCATATAAATTGATCATGTAGCCATTTATGGTCAACTCATTTGGTCATAGGTCATAATATTTATTTACCTTTTTCGTTTGGTTATTAGCAATATTTGTTTCTCATGATACAGTTATTTCAACGAGTAATACACGTTTGAGTTATCTTGAGAAAAGTAATACTTCTGGCTTGAACGACGCAAGAGCCAAGTCCTCAGGGATTTTATAATGGTTTTCATACGTATCCATCATAAGAATCTAGTTGGGCGTAGTACTTAGGATTGAGTAGTCTTTAGGATTTGCAATTGGATATGTGGAAAATTCGTCGAAAACAATTTGATAATTGTGATTCGACGAATTGTTTTCGAAATTACAACGAATTGTGTTATCGCCGAATTGTTTTTGACGAATTTTGGAATTATGTTTTCGACGAATTATGATTCGACGAAAATTTTCCGCAGTCGTTGTAATTGAGCCCTCTTTTACAAAGTTAATGTATAACTGTTAATGTATTTATGTCTTTTGCTTGTGGTCAATCCATTTTGTTTGTGACTTAACAATGAGTACAATGGCCTTCTTGTGGCTTAGCACACCACTTACCTATACCCTAAGATTATAACCCTGTACCTATGTATATTCAATAATGTGACATTGTGCGAGTGAAGCAGATGTAGACACGACAATAGACGACACGTAAATAATTCTAAGTAAAGTAAAATTAAAAATTCCTTTTCCCTGAAGGCACTATCGGATATTTCTCCGATACAAAAAGCTTACTTCAGCTGCATAGGCAATGCCGCCCACCCAGACACCCGCGCATTTAAGATTCACGGAAGCTCTGAAACGTCGGAAACGTCCCTGTGAAATCGCACCATACATCCCTTAACATATCCACTAACATTTTCACCTTTATGACCCCGTGATAAAGCTGAATATATCGCCAACTCGCTGAAGGGTGTACTTTACGGTTCTTTTCAATGTATTATTTCGGTTGTTATCGCGATTTATCTGCTTTATTATATCTCTAGAATACGAAGTGCCTGCTTTGCGGGAGATATAAGGATTTTATTGACATAATTTTATGTTTTGCGTAAGGGTTTTTGATATATTTGACATGGTAAGGGCTAATTATATTATGAATATTTATGTGACGACTTCGAAATCTGGATCTTACGTTCCACTTTAACTTTGTGCAGTTGATTTAAAGAAATGAATTTGAATTAGTTTTATTTACAAAATATATTGTTGATAATACTGATACAATATAGTTCTATTTTTTCTGTAAATACATACTTGTAATACATAGTACACCCAGGCACAGAATAAACATTTATCGTCAGATAAATGTTTGTTTACAATTTACGTAAATTTTAAAAATGGAATATGTATGTGTTAGATTCTATAAACTCTTCCTCAAGTACTGTATGCAAACCCAAAATATCTCGCTATTGTCTTCAAGAAAACTCTCACACAACCTTCACGACAAGTTCTCGTTCAAAACGAGAGTTGAAGGTGTTTATATTATACTGAGGCCAAGATAAGCTTAAAACTTGAAGTAGGTGTCTGACACACAACTTAAAGGTCTCACGCTTACGTCACTTTAGGCAAAATATTAATACTATACTTACTTTAGGTGTCATGTAATCAAAAGTTAAAACTTAAGTCATCTAAACTTTAGTTGAAGCAAGATAAATATTTCTCATAACTTTATTGACTAGTACTTGTACCCCGAAACAGCGTTTTAAGAAATAAAAATTACTTTATGCCTAAATCCAGAGTCTAAGTTATCTACGTTTTAACGTGAAGAAGTAGCAAGCATCCATATACACAAACAGACAAACTTTTGCACCGATTATTGTGTTTGTGGTTGTGACGTGACCATCTATAGAAGTATAAGTAGTTATCTTGACATAGAGATATTTGATACTTGCTTATAATAAATGTAGAGAAAATAACAAAATCTGAAATTTTGAAGCGAATAAATGAAGGCAATGCGAACATTTTTAACAAGCCATTAAAAAGTAAACAATGCTGGCTACATTTTAAAAAGTTGACTATCATCATCGTCATCATACGTTTGATTCGAGTCTCAGGAGTAACTTTAAATTACTCGTTGATTCTTTTGAAATTGCTAAGAGCGCTAAAGTATTGAAATTATGCGCAAAAGTTCGTTCATTATTTTATTCCAATACGTTAGGTCATTTATCAAACTTAAAACTAGTTGTACAAGCTTTCAATTTGGTCGACTGCCAAAATGACAATGCCCCATTGAAAAACACTTTGGTGCCTTTGGCAAAAGCTTCAATAGATGGCAACATAAGAATAGAACTTTTCTTGTGACGATAATTGGTTTTGTAAGCAATTTGTAACTTTTACTGCGTTAAATTTACAATGTATTAGATAAGTATATAGTTCGTTATTAGTCTTTAAATTACGAGTCGATTGGCTTTTTCTAGAATGGCTCATTTCGAAAGAAAAAACCTAATATGTCCATTAATAAATGAAATAGAGCTGATTAAGTAGTATGTAACGGTATTAAATATTATAAAGGTAAAAAACAGATAATAATTTCATTTATTTTTTCTAGATGTAATTTTTATATTTTTTTTTAAGTAACAGTAATGAGACGCACGGGACCCACTCCTTGTGTTAAGAGATAGCGCCTGTCCATGGCCATTGCCAAATGACATTGTGGTCGAACATGGTAAACGTACCTAGCCTGGAATGGACCTGGTTATCAAGTGAGGCTGTTGGACACACTGTTAAGTGCTTGACGGTAGATTTTAAATTTAAGGGTGGTAACTTGCATGCTGTGTACTAGAATGTACAACCAAGCTATAGTTTCGTCACGATGTTTTTCTTTACCAGCATCTCAAGCTCATTGTTGGGGTTTGAACCCACGTCCACCGGCATGTTATCCGTCCGCGCAAAAAAAAAAATTACATGTAAGTTATAAGTGTTACTTGTTTTATTGCAAACAAATAAGAAAAGAATAATTCGTTGAAAAGCGCAACATGTAGTGTTTGAAGACAAATTGAAATTCAGCACGGTGGCGCGTAATATGTCACGAAGAAAGTGTGTCATATCTTCAAGTATGTACGTGTACATAGTATATCTACGTATGTAAATATTATACGTACTACGTTGCGATTCGCACCAAGCATTTCCCCGTTATAATCTCCCTGAGAGATGAATCCCTCGCTAGGGTTGAGGCTTGTCAGTGTACCCCTTTCGGAGTATGAATGGTTATAAATCGGTTATGCACATACCGCGTTGAGATGAATGCTCGAGATTGTACTATACATCTGCAGAATATATTGGATTTGCACTCTCTTGTTTCTTTCTGGGTATGTCAGTGATTCGATATTGAAAAATAGAATAACAAAATATACTATAGGTAGTTAGGTAGTCCTCGCAGTTAACGCTTACTGGGCAAATAGAACGTTATCTACGTTAGCTAATGATGATACGCATATCTAAAGATATATCATATTGATAGGCAGATTATTAGCGTATTTTGCAAGGAAATATTATCTTTCAAAATAAAAGCCCGTCTTTCAAAAAAGTTCGACAGGTTTTCTTCTATAGAATTATTTAGCCCGACAGGCAAACGTATAATCTTTTACGTTTCAAAATAAACCTCAAATATATTAGTTCAATTCGAAGGAAAGTAGATTATGCGCCTTCGAGGTTCAGACTGCTGAGGTTTAGTAGACTCTACAGCTCTCAGGAGATTAGACATAAAACAGAACTCGGAACTCAGTATTCCAAGTTCTCGTATTATTTAGAGTGACAGGTACTTTACTCAAAATGACCATTTCAACGGGTATAGGGGTGCCTGGGGTCGACATAAATTCCGATGTCGGCATTATTAGGGAGTCCTTAGTTTGACGAAGGTACAGCTGGAATTGTTGAGGCTATCTCAAAGCAGATCGAACCCCTAAAATTGTCTATTGTTTACACGCCAGCGAAACATTCGACAATGCTCGGAATCGCTCCAGCAGTTTATCGACATATTTATGCGCTGTCCCTGAACATGAATGGGTGTGTGAGCTTTAATTAAAACCGAAATCCAGTTAAAAGCAATAGGCTGTTGATGTCTTTGTTCCGCATTCGAGCTGAAATTAGAAACTGAAGCACCTGTCTGCAATAATATAGACAATTATGATAATCAATTACCTATCTGATAATCAAGATACCATTTTATAATTAGACAATAGTTAGTTTTTTTTTAAAGTTCTTAGCCACGTACGTTTCCTTTTTTTAAATGTAGTAGTAATGAGATGAACGAGACGCTCCCCTGATGGTAAGAGATAACGCCTGTTCATGACCATTGCAACGATACACAAAACTATGAGTAGCAAAACAAAGTCCAGGGCATCGGTGCTTCGGCACTCATTACATTGAGACAATAGATGGTTAGTCTCAACAGCCCTGTAATTTCGCTAACTGCAGTACCCTTCAAACCGGAACACAGTAATGCTTACACACTACTGCTTGGCAGCAGAATATCTGGTACTGCGGTGGTACCTACCTAGACGACCTCCTGCTAAAGAGATCTACTACCAAGTAAACACTGCTAGTTTCCTCACTATATTTAACCGACTTCAAAAAATGAGGAGGTTCTTGTTTCGTTTATATGTATCCTTTTAATGTTTGTTACCTCAGAACTCTGTCATTTATAAAACAATTTGAAAAATTGTTATTTTTTATTTGAAAGTATAATATACTTTCCGATTGATTTCATATATTGATAAAAATCAGTTCAGTAGTTTGATTTATAAACCAAAATAACTAGAAAAATATACCATCCAAGATTTTCTTTTATGCCTCGGTGGCTATCAAGCTGACGGGTTGTCTGATGGTAAGCAATCACCGTAAATCAAATTGCGTATATTGCTTTCCTGTATCTTCTCAGTGGTACGTTTGTTGTTCGCAGTGGTTTACGGCCATTACATTAGTTCCAATAAACTACCTGCCGATTTCATCATCAGGTGATAAAAGCAGAAGGTAGGCACCGAAACTCCGTAATAAAACAATGTAACCAAGCTGTGGGCTTTGTGGAATGAAAAAGTATTTTTTTTTTTGTAAAAATTATACTTGTTTCATTCACCGTATGAAATCAGCGACAAAGTGCACATAACTTATTATAGGTAAGGTAGAGGTGCGTGCCGTGGGATTCAAACCCCAGAACAATCATTAGTTTAGAACCCAGTAAGTCATTAGGTAATAGAAACAAATATAACTACTAACTAATACAAGTACACAAGCAAAACACCTATTTAGGTAATTTTTTTTTTTCTACCTAGGATATAGGCTTGCGCGTTGACCTTCATATTGCCTTATCTTAAGTGAAAATGTGGTTTACGACGCTTGTTCAGAAGATACCGATTTACTCTTAACTTGAAGACAGAGCGTATGCATCGGGGAACACCCTTTCGGCCGCGTATTCAACTGTTAACTGGTTCGTACAATGAAAATGGATTGAAATTGTTTCGTTCGAGTTTTTGGAACATCAGCAATGAAACGAAATCGTTTTCCCTTAAAACTTTTTTAAGAAGAACTAATTATTTCATTCAGTTTGGTTAGATTGTTTTTGTTATTTTATGATCAAAAATGTAATCTAAATCCAATGAATTCTAGGAAAACCAAAGCATGAAATAATCTTTTGTATTATTCCAATCACGAAGCATACAGTATATAGCTATCCTGTAAAAACAAGGGAAAACTTCATTAATTACGAGGAAAGGGTTCAAGTTTATAGCCGAGAGACCGTAAAAATGCTAAAACATGGCCATGAAATTAAACACCCTTCAGACTTACCACAAGCAGTAAAATAAATTATCATTAAACTGGTTTTCAGTAAAATAACATGTCTTTGCTCAGTTATCTTTATTTTTTTTATCTCCGCAGAAAAATAGAGCTTGAATTAAATTTGTAAAAAAATTTCATTACTTCACTACTTGAATGTCTATTTTGAAACAACTTTCTAGGTTTTTGTTTTATAAATTTGTAAAGATTAGGTATTAATTTTAAGAAATATTAAAACGTGTTATTGTTTATACATATATCCACTGCGTATAAAGTTATCAAAGTCTCCCAGAGTATGTACCTATGCAGAAGCCTTAGCAAACTATGTAGAAAACTATCAACACAATTTTACTATACACCAAAAATGAAATTTGCAATGCAATTTTAATGCAAAAAACATAAAAAGATCACTATTCAACTAATTTCGTTTACCCCTAATATAGGTATATATTAGGGGTAAACGAAATATTTAAGTATAGGTAAATAGCGCTGTCTCAGTTTCCATAAATTTTTCATTCGAAGCCTTGAACAACGCCGGAAGGTAGCAAGTCTATAAATTTTCTGCAGGATTAATTTCAGAGAAAATTCTACTGAACTGGACGTCTTTATGTTTCCATTTCCTTTTTACTGCAGAACAAGTAGAAAGACTGCCCACTACACACACCGTGGATTTTCCTTGATTACCTACGCACCAAACGTTTTGACTACGTTTCTCGTCCGTACGGCCAACATGCTGGCTTCTTTGCTTCCTGGGGGAAATAATCTGGATGCTTTTAAAATAAGAGTGTAAGCGCTTCCATCGTGGAAGCCCGTAATAAAAGTAATTCCAAAAAATACTTGAGGCTTGCTCCAGGATAGGTGTACGAAAAGGGAGTACTCACCTCGGCCTTTGATCGCAACACTCCGATCCTAGGAAACCACTGCCACACCGAGTAGTCCAGAATAATATGTGATGATTTATGTTTATAAACGTTTGAACACAACACGACACATAAATTAATTGTCTTCGGAGTCCCGGAATCCCATTTTCTAGTATTGAATGGGAAGACTCGCAGAGATAGTATATATTTATGTCCTTTTTGCCAGCTTAACCAAAAGAAAAGTGCCGGTGACACCTTCTCAAAAAACAACAGTGTTTTTACTCAGTTTTGCGGTAATCTGGTATTTTGTTCGAAGCGCCTCCTAGCGGCGAGTTGAGGCATCGTTTGGGGCGCGCAATTTGAATCCTCTGGCGCGCGATTTCTTCGTCTGATGGCTAGGCCGAGGGTAAGGAAAGGACGGTGCCGTTCTTGCCGTTCCCTGCAAGCCTCAACAAAGAGTAAATAGGTAACTCCTGAGTTCTTGTCGCTTACTATCAGGTTAGTTAGTGGTCGAACACGGAGTTATGCACGTTAAAAAAGAATATTCGTTTTGTGCGATTTCTGAGTTGTTCCGATAGTAACACTTGAGCATAATGATGAGAACTATAAATTCGTACTTCAGTTGCCTTTGCATTACCGTGTAACCTTGTACAATACATTCATGATCAAAACTGTACAGCCGATCGAACACATAGAATACGTTCAAAAGGATCATCCTTCACAAAGACCCACAATCTCGCAACGAGGAATGTTCCAGCATAGATGAGTTCCAAGATAAACGGCCGGCAATATTAACACTACAAAGCCAAGCGATTCTACGGGAAAGAACTCTTAAATCTCGTCAGAACTGAGACCTGGCTCACAGATCGTGTCTTTACATTCAGAGCACGATGGTTTACCTTCTGTAGGGTCATCACTTCTTTCAAATATCTAAGTTTTACCTATTTTCAGAAGTGATTCTAGGATATTTGCTTTTATGCTCACATTGATGACATTTGCATCCAAAAGGTTTCTGACGTTTTATTTAGCTACGTAATACCTAAAACTATTTTGTATTATGGTGTACTTAATTGTGTATTATGGTATATGTAGGGTTACGCAGGAAGGTCATTGTAATGATCATTCAACAGAAAAACAAGAGACATATCTAAAATCACGATAAAAAAAACCTTTTTTCTGCAATGACATTTTTCTATGGAACAGGTGATTTCATTTTCATTATTTCAAGGTTAGTCCCTTAGAAAACGTTGTTCAATATGTTGATTACATGAAACTCCTTTTGGTTAAGTAGTATCGTTTTGCATAACCCTGTATAAGGTTCAAAACATCGTGGTCCAAACTACGTCATGATAATGTTATATACGGTGCAGAATCGGATTATACTTCGTAAAAAGGAATGCATTTTCTTAATTTATTAGATAAATAGATTAATTGATCAGCTCGTCGAGTACTTACTACATATATAGTTACTTATATAATTAGTATAAGCTATTTCTTTTCCGAATTCCACACAAATCTACGGTTTCATATCTATGATTACACACATCTATAATTATACAGAATATATAAATGTAGATATATTATAAATGCAGTGAAGATGTAATAAATATACGTACTCACACTTTATTGTATGTTTATAATATTTCCACAAGTATATTCCAAACTGATGGCATATTTCGATGACAATTACAACTGGCACGGTGTCAGTGTAAAATAGAACACAAGCAACCCTACCTGCGAGCAATTCATTATTCCCCGGGAGCATTCATCACGACATTCACAATTTACTTACGTAGCTCCTTACAAAGGAAATTCATCGTTCCTTTACATTTTTCACCTTTTTATCGTGTAACTGTCAGTTTTATTGATTCGCGAGCTGGCAAAAGCTTTATCGGAACTTCGTTTAACAAAGTGATGGATATTAAAAACGTGAAATCCATAATGGAGATTCAAATATTTTCAACAGACGATAGAATTTGGTTTTTAGGGCCGATTGTTCAGCCTTGTTCAGATTGTTGTGTGTTTAACTTTAAGTGGAAAAGGGAAAAATCATTTCATTGCATTGTTTTTTTTTTAATTTGTGTTCTTTCGAGCATTATTTATAAAGTAAATAAATATTGGATGACATTTTCAAAAACTAATGAACCAGTCAACTGGCATACTGTTTATATACTGTTACTTTCGTCAGACAAATATTTGTCCTGAGTGGAAATCGAGCTCACGCCTTACAGCTCAGAAAGCAGACCTTCTACCAAATTAGATAACAGGGCAGTCAATTAATGGCAAAAAATAGTGTGTTTTGATCCTTAGAGATAGTGGTATAGTAACCATGAAGTGCTGAATTATATTATATTGTGTACAAATTACAAGTGATATAACGTGGAAGAATGTCTTTTTGTGTAATTTTGACTGGGAATTAGACATCCTTCGTTTAATTTTATCATAAAGTAGTACTTGGAATTATCGAAATACTTAACACTAGAAAAAACACAAAGTACGATATCAAAAACAAAGACAAAGAAGACATTTCAGTGAATACGCAAAATAGGTTATTCTTTGATAGACAAGAATATTTTTTCGAAGATGTTGGTTGTACCATGAGTCGAGTAGAATATAAAATAACGAAAAGATATAAAAAGGTCTCAAATTTAAATGCTTAATCATTAGATTCACAAAGCGTACATTTAGATTCCTTTTGTCTTCAAGTAACAGAGTTTTCTCCAAAACTTCAGAATAAGCAGTGATCCTCGAAAAGGATTAAAATGAAGACCCTAAAACAAAAGTGAAGAGTTTCGTTGGAAATGACCACAACCGTTCAACTCCCAACGATTTCTGTTGGAATAATGGAAAAAGTTTCCCAATAATGACTATCCGAGAAAATCAACAAAATTCAAGGAGTGGGAATTCTATCGTGAATAAATGATCGGGTGAGACCATCTGCTTGTAGACGCATACATATTTTTATTTGTTGTATTTATACATAACCACACTATATTTTATGCAAACAATGCTAAAAACAACTGAATACGGACTTTAACAAAATAAATGTTACAACAGATACAGGTACAGTAACAATGAAATTAAAATTATTATATTATGAACTTGGCTAAATACATTTGACTATGATAGTTTAAAACATATGCTTACTGACTTAGATATACTTATCAGAAAATCAAGAATGCACAATTATATAAACGCACACACTACACGCGCACGCACACACACACACCCACCCGCACGCACGCACACACACACTCACAATCACTCACACACACACTCACACGCACGCACGGAAGCACGCACACATACACATATATAGATATTAATAAATAGATATAGGTTAATTTTCATGTAATTCTTCACTCACGTACAGTCAGTACACACGTTATATATATATGGAAGTAGTACAAGTATTATTTATAAGTGTGTAATATTTTTTCCTTATAAGCCTAAATTCATAAGAATATTGTGTAAATCAAAAAGAGCACGAACACCAAAGTTCTTTAAGCATTGATTTAAATTAAAAAAAAAAAACTTGTCTTTCGATTGTTTTGCGCATTGAAAAAAGTCCTTAAAATATCTTCATTAGCGGGAACAAGCGTCCCTAATGTTTGAAATCATTAACATTTCTGAAAACGAATTCCGATTTTTCAATAATACCAAATAATTATCTTTTTTCCGCTCTGCCACGTTTCAATTTACGCAAGAGTCTCGGATTAAACCGAAGTTTTCAATTATCGGAGCCATTAAGAGGGCGTAAGGCGCCAGTGAATTTGTTAAGACAGTACCTAAAGTTGGGCGATTATCATTGAGACCGTTACTGTATAAACGTAATCCAACTCTCAACATTTGTGTGTTTAATTAAAAACTTAATTACGTTGAGTGATCTACATCTCTATAAATTAGTTTTGAAATAAACCAAAGTTTAATTACTAAGAGAGTTTGTAGTAGTAGTAGTTGGGAAAAATTTCAAAATCAATTCTATTCTATGTAGCGATGATAGCTCAGTGATTAGCACACTTCACTTCACACTTCAGGGCGTGGGTTCGAACCAAAAATAAGCTTGAGATCCCGGTGAAGAAAAACATCGTGAGGAAATCATAGCATGATGGTGGATGGTACTTTTAGTACTCGACTGGCTAGCTACCACCCTCAAGTTGAAAATCTGCCGCCAAGCGCCTAACAATGTGTTCCGGCAGCCTCACTTGAGAGCCAGTTCCTTTCCAGGCTAGGTGTGTTTACCATCTTCGACCACAACGACACTTAACATCAGGTGAGCTGTGATCAAACAACCATTAAAACAACTTGCCAAAATTCTTTATAATTATTTATTAGTACAGAATATTAAAAAAAAAAACGAAAAATGTTGATTTTGCGTTTATATTGTTATTGGTTTAATTGAAGTGACGTGAATTTAATTAGTTATTTACATATTAAAATTTAAAAATATGTCGTCAATTAATCATTTCCAAAAGCTACAGAAATCTATTTTTCATTACATAAGTGGATAAACGGAGTGCTAATAAGTGAGGTTTGATATATTATTTTAAGTATTTTGGTTTGTCTTGGAGTTTTTTTCTGATGAAAGTTTAAACTCCTCGGGTTATAAGCATGTTTTATTTATTTATTACACTTTATCTTGCTATTTATCTTATCTTACTTTATATTATTTGCGTTGCGCTTGCGTTCATTTGTTGATTTTAATAGAACTTAGAACAGTCACATAAATATTTAATTGTTTACGCAAGAAATGATATTTGACTAACTTTTGCCCGCGGCTTAAATCACGTTAATGCCCATTTCTGTACCTCTGACGAGGCATCTGTCGTATCCCTCCTTTTTTTGTTTTCTTCCAGGGGAATCTTTTATAGCTTCGGGGGAAGCAGGTGGTTATGTGGGACTCTCCGCCATTGTAGCGGCCTACCCAGTAAAAACCCTGGGGTTTTTCTGCCTGGCACCTATGTGACGGGGCTACGGGAACTCTTCCGCACTCGTCCGCGGCGCCAACGGCGCTGGTCCCCTGGGACCCTTCCTTATTAGGGATGGAGAGCCTCCTTCCCTCATTCCTTGAGGGGCGCGCGGACACACCGCGCGCGCCGCCTCTGGTCATATCCCCCCCGATCCATGGTAACGCTCAGAAAGAAAACCCCTCACGGTCACCCATGCGAAGACTGACCGGATCGTCCGTTGATGAACATCGGTGAAACTCTTAGTTGAGCTATATAATCATTTGTACTTCCGTGGTTGAATAAATATTCTCAATACTTTAAATTCTGTATGACGCTGTCACTAGCCGGTCCTGCGAAAGCTTCATCAAGTTTTATAGCGAAGACGGGATAAACCAGAGTGTTATCTATGTTTCTGATCACTGTTCTGATTCCTTTTTAATGTGATCCACTTGTTCCGTTAATTTGGTTGGGATTGTGAGGCAAAGCTGGCCTCGCTGTGAGAAATGAGGAGGCTCGGTAGTGAGTTAATTACAAAATGGCCGTTAAGTATTTTACTGTTTGCCCTGATTCGGTGATCTTTCTTTGGTTGTGTCTGCAATTAAATTGTTTTGTATTTGTATTGTTTGGCAATTGTAATTTTAATACACTTTTGATTGGCAACTGTAATTCTACATAGTTTTTTAGACGTATATATATAAACCGAAATAAAAAAAAAAATTGTTGTTTTTTGACGTATAACAGTATAACATTTTTCGTGTGGTGATCAAAAATTATTAACATAATAAGAAAATCTATCTATATAAATTAAATAAAAATTTAATTGTGGTCATTAGTAAGCGGATAACTTAAGAAAGGCTAAACCGACCGACCTACTAACTAATTCTTATTTTTAAATATTCGTAATTCTTGGGATGAAATTTATGTATGTAGGTATATGCGAGGGTATGAAGTAATGCCACACAGCTAGCTAAAATCAAATGAGTTCCGTTGCTAAGCGCATAAGTTAGAAATGATTAAACCAATTTAGCATTTTTTTATGTTTGTGATACTTCGAATAATGTTTACGTAGATACAGGGGCGAAGTTATCACACCATGGACGAAGTACCTAGTAAATTAATATTTGAATCCACGAACGCGCTAACCACTAAGCTACCATAGCTACAAGATTTTCCGTTCTTTTTGCTTGTATCTTAATAACGTTAACATGTGGTAATGGATTTGGTATTTAAACGTAGACGATGTAATAAAATAACACTTAAAAATGGATCATCGATGTGTAGGTATGGGGTAGATTGGGCCCATTAGGTGTATTTTACCGCAGTACACAGTGTCAGGCTTTTTCAGGATTAATAGGCATACATATTTTTCACGTAAACAAGCTATTGTTATTCACGTTACTCGAATAGAATTGATTGCGAACACGGACAGATGGTTCGAAAAACGTAGCTTAGGCCCAATATGTGAGGGATGAATTATTTAACGCATTGCGGTGTGTCGACTGTTGTGTTATGCTATTTGATTGATCTACAGTAAATTCATTTTAAATGCTCGTTTTATTCATTATCTTTGTATTAAAAGTTTAAATAATATCCTTGTGTTTGAAACTAAAATTCATTTTCAACAACACAATTTAACTTTATAATGAATTTGATACTATGAATTTAGGTCTCAAATATTATTTTTATGTTAAAGTATTGATATGAATAAGACGCTCTCCTGATTATAAAAGATAATGCACGACCAGCAAACGATAACCATTGCAGCGATACACAGAACTTTAAGTTGGTCGTCGCTGCTATATGGCGCTCATTACTTTGAGAAATTACATGGTTAGTCTCAATAGCCTTCTGATTTCGTACACAGTAATGTTTACACACTACTCCTTAGCGCCAGAATTTCTGGTACTGTGGTAATACCTACCTAGACGACTTGCTTAGGAAGACGGCTAAGGAGATCTACCACCAAGTAAAATGAGAGTATTGATGATTAATGCTTATAGATAACATGTTTAACTGCAAGTCTTTTCTTAAAAGCATCAAAATGGAATGATTTCAGGGTTCCATAACAAGAGGATCCCATTTTTGTTCACGAGAAGAATCTTCAAAAGACGATGGACTAGGTTAGGATGCAATCGAGGTATGTGGAATTGTATCCCTTAAAATCCATGTAGGCTTGATACTCGACAGAGGGCTTCGATATCTCCAGCGAAACGCACCGGCGCAAGAACGGAACCCTATTACTTAGCCTGCATAGTGTTTCCCTATTTGTACGTCTTTTTAAATTCGCGTTCAAGTGCTCGTCAAATTAAATTATTCAAATGGAAGCTTCACTTCAAAAAGTTCAAGATATTTTTTATTGATTTGGTAAATAATAATCTGTCATTTTAACAACTGAAAGAAATAAATTAAGTTTTATTTTGTAACACAAAATATAAAAACCCAACAAACAGAGACAAATAAGAGACAGTTTCAAAATAGAGGCTCACCTCAGCATAACTGTGGTCAACTGTATCGTTTACTAACGAAATATAATATTGAGTAAGTACATTAATGTTAGTAGCGTTATTTTCAGAGAGCAAAATCATCTACAATGCATTATATTGTCGTAAAAATATTTTTCTAATTGTTGTACAGCCGTTTGATAACGATTCTAATAGTACGAGTAGTTTTGTTTTACACATGCGGGATTACTCACGATTAATTGATCGATTGATTGATTGATTGCATGGTTGATTGATTGATTGCTTGATTGCATGGTTGATTGATTGATTGATTGCCTGATTGATTGATTGATTGAGTCTAAATATAATATAATAAATAATATATGAATCGTTTACTCTATATATAATTTATTTACTGTATTTTAATTATATTAAATATTTACTCCGACAATAGCTTAGGTTTCGGAGTGCGAAGCAAGACGAGGCTGCGCGCGCTCTGTATTCAGCTTTGTCTCCGTGAAGAAGGCCACCGGACGTGGCCAAATCTATAGTCGGAGTATCAAATATAGTAATTAAAAGTGAGTAATCCCGCATAAGTAAAACAGAAATGTCTCAGAACCACGTCAGTCTTCATAGTAAAACGATTCTTGTAATTTACATCAATACATTACATACCTACACTACATAAAATTTAACATTTGCTAGAATCATGTTGAGTGGTTCAGTTTTTACCAAAACTCTTATGTGGTATATTTTTTTCTTTGTTTATGGCAATATGAAACCACTAAAGAGAAACACAAGCCGGTATACTATAATATTGTGCGTAAAAATAGATACGTAAGGACACTTACACCCACACTGGTCTATAAAAGAAACCAAAACATGGCCGTGGCGAAAGCGAAAAACCTCTAGATTTCGGATTTCATTAGGGTAACAGCGTTCCCGTCCCAAGTCTCATCTAATTTTATCGTAAACACATCGAACGTTCTGGAAGGTACCTACTTATACCTATAAGGGCTATTACGCTGCGCGCCAGCGCGGAAAACCAAAATTACATAAACGGGACGTTGAATTTTCCTATAATCGGCCGACAGCCTCCGACTGGCGCAGTGTTTACATTTCAGTTCCCTTTCATTAAGGTATAGGCCATCAAGCTTATTGGTATACAATAGATACATAGGTCGTAGGTATCTCTTATTATGTGTCAGTGAAATACATGTACTGCGTACAAGATGATGTTTTTTTATGTAAAGGTAATAAAGTAATGAGACGAATCAGAAATGAGGAGATTCGTAGATGAACTTAAGTAATCGACGTAACCCAGCGATTTAGCAAGTGGAAGTGATGACCGATGAGGCTGCAACATACAGTCATGCATGCTACAGTCTACATAATTTCTCACAAGGAACACGAACCCTGGCCTTCAGTTTCTCTCAGTCTTTCCCCGCACCCGCAGTTAATATTCGCCCCCGCGTTCTTTTATTAGTTCTTTTTCATCGCCATCTAAGCATACGAGTAGAATTTGTAATTCAATGGTTGGAGTCTAGAAAGGTCGGGTAAATTAACCGTTTGTTCAATAATAGACTGGATGAGCTCGACATCAATGTTCTTTGCAAATCCATTAGGATTTTATTCAAAATAATTGGACCTGTCATGTTTATTATTTTGTACTTCAGACAACTTTACTTAGTAGGCCTACTTTAATCTTTTAATCCAATTTTGACAAAGTTTTTGAAACAACTTGAAACATCCAACTTTGCTCGTTATAAATGTAATTCGGATGGCAACATTTCGCTATATTTCATTGGATGAAAGAAAACCAGTAAAGTTTTGTGACGCTTCCTCGCTTCGAATGCAGGTAATTGGGTGTCAACTCGCTTAAAAATTACGGAAGCTGTGGAGCTTTTCCTATATAAAAAAATGAAGACCCGTTTTTTTTTCTCTTTCTCCATTATATATACTTTTTTTTTAATTCTGTACATACGCCATACATCGCCCACTAACACTATTGTATTTCATCTGACCATTGGTCTGCGAGCATTATCCATCGCTCTCTAACATGATTGTATGTCATCTGAATATCGGTCTGTGATCATCATCTATCACTAACATAATAGAATTTCATCTGCTCTCTAATATGATTGCATGTCATCTGAGTATCATTATGTAAACTACATCTATCACTAACATGATTGAATTTTATCTGACCATTTTATCTGCGAGCATTATCCCTAGTCTGATTGAATCTCATCTGATCACATCGGTCTGTGAGCATCACCCATTGCTTTCTAACACGAACAAAGGTCATCTACCCATCTATCCTTTTCGTCGTTGCCCGTTTCAATAACACACACACCGTTCCGACATACACTTGGTGGTAAATCTCCTTAGTAGGAGGTCGTCTAGGTAGGTATCACCTCAGTACCAGATATTCTGCCACCAAGCAGTAGTATGTGATTTATTACTGTGTTCCAGTTTTAAGGGTACTGCAGCTAGCGAAATCACAGACTGAGAATAAACTGAATTTATTATTAATTTATTTACTTGAATTGAGACTAAACATCTAAAAAGTAAAGTTTCAAAGTAATGAGCGTCAAAGCAGCGATGCCCTGGACTTTTTTCTGTAGGCGTTATATCTTACCATCAGGAGAGTGTCTCGTTCGTCTCATTACTTTAACATTGAAAAAAATTCAAAACATGTTATATGATTATTTATTGTGTTCTACACCTATGTACAATAAGACTTATGACCGTTTCGATTTCTAAACATATACGACCATTCAAGACGTAGGTGATGTCATTGTTTTATATTGTATTGCGTCTTTTTGTTATACCATCACTGTTTTGTAAAACAATGACTATCATTTTCACAAATATAAATAAATGTTTTATTCGTTTATGTTTAGTTTTAAGTCTGCTCAGTTAACTAGGTACTTACTAGCTGGTATATATGTATAACAACGATAGTGATAGATGAAAGCATTTCTTTTGGTCTGAAAACGTTCGAAAATAACATGTTCACGATGAAACCTACCTGGCTTTTAATAGTTTACCTGACCCATAAACCTGAACTGAAGGTCAACACGAAGTAAAATCAACAGAACAGATCAAGCCTTTACGTCAAAGGTTTTTGGGTCAAGACATACCAAGACTAGAATATTTACCAGAAGTATATAAAAAGTAGAAAATAAATATCCATTGTAAAATAGTAGTTAATAAAATCAATTAAAAATAATATACAACACAAAAGAAAAACCTAATCAAAAATTCTACCACACACAAAACACTGACCGAACTTGCCCAATACGCTCACGGCATTACCGTGCTATACGCCAAGGGAAATTTGGAAATTTTCTCACTTTAGAATACCATTGGTTTGTTGTTTCGACAGCAAACGGCTGTCTCTGCTCCCGCGGCAGCAGATTGTTGGGTAGCGGGGAGGTGGCAGGAAGCAAACATGCATACGCAAGTTGTACCCCATACGAGGCAGTAATAATAATAATAAATATATAAATAATATATAATAAATATAGATAGATAGCTTATACTCGTATTATATACTTCAACACCATTATTGTCACTGTCAGCAAAGCTTTGAAGCTATCTGGAAAAGACAATTGTTAGTTAATTTTTAGTGTTAAAATTTTAATGCGAAATTGAGACGAATGAAATCTTCTGATGGTATGAGATAACGCCTGTCTATTACCATTACGATGGTATCCAGAACATTATTATTTTTGTAACAAAACGAATCCAGGACATTAAATGGTTAGTGGTAGACTTATAGTGTCAGAATTTTCAGTTATCAGGTTATCAGGCGGGAATACAACAATGTTTACACACAACTGCTTGGCAGAATATTTGATATAACATTGCATTGGCATCAGATATTCTGCCTACTAGACAACCTACCTCGACAACCTACTGTTAAGGTAGATATTATTTGGGTTATGGCTTGATCACCGTCATCCAAGGAGGTCGATTGATATACTTCAATAATAAGTATAAAAAGTTGCAACCTTATTGCTAAAAGCGATCTCTTTCATGCAACCTTTGGATTAAAAAGGATATAAGGAAAAAGACTGGGTGTGTCAACAACGATGAAATTTTAAAACAAAAATAAAGGGAATATATACAAAACTATGACATAGATATACATACAATTCAATAACAAAATACATCCAGACAATAATAATTAATGGTTAAACGAACTTACCTTAAGTGATGTTCGACCATAATTATACGAGACGTTACATGCGAAGAGATTTAAGAATACAATGTAGTTTCACTTCTCAATGTACTAGGCGTCACATAATTTTTAGAGCTGTGGAAATAAAAACAGATTAAAAAGAATTTTTAAATTAGTTTTTGAACGATGTCTACTATGTCACCGACTGCAGCGCCCTCTCTGTCAAACTTCATTATCTTCAGAGACTTTCCTCGCGTCCACATCTCGTTTGTTAAGCATGGGTAACATAGGGTCCGGGTGGGACTTTAAATCTCTTCGCATGTAACGTCTCGTATAATTATGGTCGAACATCACTTAAGGTAAGTTCGTTTAACCATTAATTATACTTACGACGTTACATGCTCAAGATTTAAGAATACAATGTAGATGTTTAGAGTATCTATTTACACAAACGAGACTAGATAGGGATTTGCCAGATATAGATGATTACCAAATATAGCTCGACAAAATCTTATTTATTGATTTTTCGCATTAATGTATGATGAAAATAATAATAGGATAACATTACAATCCCATAATATGTTTGAATCATCACACTTATGAGTTAAAAATTGTCTCAGGGGATACATTATCCTCGTCAACTGGTATCAGGCGTTCGAATTTAACGAATGTTGAGTCTCCTGACCAACCCGCAGTTCGTTTTATAACGTCGAAAGATACACCGCTACGATCGGCTGCCGAAGCCAATACGTGGCGAAAATGCTATGAGCTGTAAAGAGTTCAGTAACGATATCACTAACAGCTAACACATTCTTAATCCATCTACTTATAGTTGCAGCACTGGCATTATGGATTAGTCTAGTTGTGAGAAAAAAATTATCTGTAAGAGGTAGGCTCATGTAATCTTTAGTGGTCTCCATGTACGCTGATAATGTTTTTACAGGACAGATCTGTTACCTCTGCAGGAAAGAAGAATGATAAGTTAAGGCACAGGCCTATTTGGAGCCGATGTTATAGTCGAATCACTGTTGACGATTTCTATTTTTGTATTACTTACTCATTAGGTAAGCGTATTAACGATAGCGTCTGCACCCGTTGTGCAGTTGAAAATGCCAGGAGAGCTACTAGCTTTTTACATAGCCTAAAGGTTGACTTTCTTCAGGATAAAATTTTAAAAGGTGATCGAATACTAAATTTGGGTCCCATGTAGTAGAATGCTTTGGGATAAACTGTTTAGTTCTGTAAACTTCTTTCATAAACCTTGCAATCCGAGCATCTTGACTAACACAATTACCTAGAATTAATGCCAGTGCCGAATGGCAAGTGTTCCGGGTCCAATAATTTACCATCGAGTCATAAATTGGTCGAGTGATCTCGACAGTGACCAAAAAGTCAAGAAAGTACCTTGCCGTCGAAAATATTCGCATTATTAACACAGTACAGCCACCATTCATTAATCACAACCTAATATTGATTTAACGAACTACTCGCTAGAGATAATACAATTATTCGGATTGCACCAATCGGTAAAGATTGCCATACATACGCTTGTGCGATAATACTGACAAAACCAGGGTAAGTCGTTTCTAGAGAGGATGCGGGGCCCTAAAAGATGATAATAGTAATGAGTGGCTTTAGTCGAAGTAGATTATTTGACCTTGAAAATGGGACATGAACAGTGGATACCACGGCTGGCTAGGCCAGTACGGTACAACCATAATTCCGGTTGCCTTATCGTTCACGATTTATCTTAAGCATTTGTGAATAAAAGAAAAAGGGGGGAAAGCTTAGAAAAAATAAGATTCCCAGTCTATTGCGAACGCATCTATTTTATAAGCTTAAGGGTCTCGTTTCCAGGAAACGTATCTATCGCATTTTGCGTTTAACTTTGTCGCGAATAGATCAATTTGGGGGATTCAAAAAGCCTTCGTAACGCTATCAAAAAACTGGTAGTGCCAAATTCCACTCAACGTCAACATTAAAATGTGTCGACTTGTGGCCAGACTCGCTATTGTCTTTGGACTTGGTATAGGATACAACAACATAGAGCTTTCTTTGTTCACTCCACTGCCAAATTTCTCCAGCCACGTCATTAAAATGGGTATATTGGTATTTCTATATATATACCTATTTCTATAGGCTATAGCTGTCGTATTATATATCCTGAGTAATTTTTTTTTTGTTTGTTTATAGAGCTACTTAGCCAAACATTGCAAGTCTATAAATGCTACTTTCAGATCTATGAGATTCATATGTCCATTAGATGTGGTATGGTTCCCAATAAAGCGTTAGCACATTCTCCGTTACAATATACACCCCAGCCTGTGAAAGAGGCGTCCGAGATTTCAATAGCATACGTACCACAACGTATTGGGTTATTTGCCCTTAAAATATTATTTTGCCACCAGGCAAACTCGGACTTAAGACCTGGTGGTAAGTGTACGATAGCATCATAGTCATCATTTGATTTACGTAGGGCTAGAAATGTCTGTTCCTCAAAGCATTTCAAATATAATCAACCATACGGAACAGTTGAGCAGACTGAGCATAGCAAGCTCATCTTCCTGATTGTTAATGAAGACTTTCTAGAACTTAGTTTCGTCTGGTCTGCATTTTTTGGCGTTTCTTGTCTTACCAGACTTAGAAACTCAGAAACTTAAACACATATTTTGTGGGTTGATCTCATAACCAAGAAATGTATGTTCTAATTTGGAGTTAAAATACTTTTTTCTGTATTTATAACAAAACTTAATCCTTTATGGTCTATCACTGTAAAAGTATTATTTAGGCAACTCTCGTTTGAACAATTTATACACAAAACATAGATTATCTAAATATCTATTAAGATTATATAATCTAAATGAATTACCAAAAAACAATCTTTGGTCTCTAAGGTAAGACCAAAGATACCGGAGGTATCTACCGGTTTCATTAGCTTTGTTAAAACCAGGGGTGCCAACGATAAACCAAAGGGAAGACATTGAAATTGACATTTGGGCTTAAACTTTAAACCTGAGGTATTTTTTAGAAAATTCTTAATAGGGCACTAAAATTATGCTTTTTGGATGTCAATAGTAGTCATATAGCAATCTCTACTGATTAACATAGTTGCTATGCGTATGACTTCAATTTTATAAAGTGCTCAGAATCAATAAACTTGTTTAGAAATGTCAAGTTAAGAATTAACCTAAAATTATTGCCACTTTTAGGAATCCAAAAAAATAAATGCTTGATATAAACTGATCCGGCACGTTATCACACTCCATTATGGTACCCGGAGTTAGTAGCTTTGAAATTGATATTTTCATGTGTTTTAATTCAGTTTTATTAAACTTAAGGTTAGCTGGTTCGAAGTCTTGAATGAGGCTCAACAAAAGAAATTTTTAAATCTTGTACATCATTTAAAACTACAGAATCATTAGTTCTGGCTTCCCAGTAGTTAACGAAATGGCGTAGTCTACCAGCGCGAAGATATACCTCTATTGGTTCTTGCGTGGTCTGTAATCCGTTTTTAGTGCAAGGGAGGTTCGATTGATAGCTACTTGCATCGTCGGTCACCGTCCCTGCTGGGCTGTGTACCCTTGGTTGGAGGGTTACCCCGGTTTCTGAAACCCGGTTTGGTTGCTTAGGTCGTTGAACCCTGGGTGGCCCTCTCCCGTTTACTGGTGGTCGCGGTGAGCATGGAGCATAAACGTCTTGCGCTTAAATTGCAGATCCGATTTTTCGACCATTTATGTGGCTTTAATTTTTTCTCTTAGGTCCGCGACAAATAAAAACGTATCCCTTTTCACATCAATAACAGTTGCCTTGAATTTTTGTCCAGTAATGTAGTTATCCGTTTTTGTTTAGTTTCGTATTTTCATAATGTAAATCTAGAAAATTCTGGTTTGTATCGGAGATCATTTTTAAAATTTCTATTTTTGAAAAAATTTCCTTTATTAGCGATGCTAAATTTGTTAGTCTGGCAATACCCAAACCTAACTGGTTTCGGGCCTTCTCTCATAGCGTATCACGACGCTTTCGATTAGAACTGCCGAAATTTTTAGATTGAGCTTTGGTGCTTTTGATAAACTAAAGTTTTCAGAGAATAACGTTACCTTCATAACGGCGTCTTTCGCTTCTTTTGCCATACCCTCTTTTAATATACTACCCCAATGTTCAGCTATCTCTTCCGTAATGTCCAGTTCTAATATTTCTTGTTTTCCAATAGAATCTGCTTCTAATATTTCCGGCGGTAGCCTTTATCGGGCGCATTTCTTGTGCTTCGAGCCCGGGTATGCATTAGTTTTCTCAGTATCCGGCAGGATAGTAGGAGATATCACGGAAAATCTAATTTGATAATCATTGTCTGAGTGTTCTGATTGCGAGGAACAAAGCACAGGGTTTGGTGAGCGAGACCTCGAATAATAACGATAGTGTTCTGTATAGACAGAAATATAAAGAACCTTTGCAGCGTTCTGTATTCGACCTGTATAACTTGTCATATCAGCCATTGTACGTACTCACGTTACGCCACTAGACTGTATAATTGACAAGCTGCTGTATGCAGTATTTATTTTTAAAGTCATTGTACGTAATCTCGTTACGCCACTAGACTGATTTGTCTTATCAACCATGCTCGTGTCACGGCGTATAAAACGTATCCTTTATAGGATGAATATAAAGTTGTACCTTAAAGAAACCTATAATGCGATCCATGCCGATACTACGCAGGCATAAACACGTAATGAATAACTGAATATCCCACAAAATAATACGATGAAAGATTGATAATGTGGGTAGTTAAAAAAGAGATTTGTAATTTCCATATTAATTAGATATTAGATATCATTATCCAGTAAAGAGATATCCCAATTTGTGGGAAAAAGATATAAGTTATAGTGGGAGCTATAGACAAATTTGCACTAACCTTCATCAATTTCGTCATCCAAATTTGTTGAAGAACTTAACTTTCGATCTAAACGTTTAATTTTTCGTCGTATTTTAGAATTTCTCGGTTCTCCGTTTTTCTTTTACCTATAATTACACTTTCCAGCAAACACTTTTCACAAAATTTAGCAAAAAATAATTTTTTGATGTTGCGACGCCAGCACATAGAAAAAGAATGAAGTTTGACAGAGAGGGCGCTGCAGTCGGTGACATAGTAGACATCGTTCAAAAACTAATTTAAAAATTCTTTTTAATCTGTTTTTATTTCCACAGCTCTAAAAATTATGTGACGCCTAGTACATTGAGAAGTGAAACTACATTGTATTCTTAAATCTTGAGCATGTAACGTCGTAAGTATAATGACAATGATATTAATGGTTTTCGTGGTTTTCATAATGTCATAGTCTATTTCCGTGGTAACAAAGCCAATGATAGCTCAACATGCCTCAAGCTCTTTCCGGACAGACAAGTAAGTAATGTATGGAAGCTTAGTGGGTATTAATCCCCACATCGGACTGTTTGGATCAGCCATCATTTATGCATAGGTTGCGGGTCGGGGGCGCCCTCTATGAAATATCTATGTAATTGGGATTCCCGCGACACTAGCGCCGGACGGACCACCGGCTCCGGTGGGAAACAGCTGCAAAATCGTATGAGTTTTAAGCACCTTAGTATCTCTACATAGTATAAAACAAAGTCGCTTCCCGCCGTCTGTACGCTTAGATCTTTTAAACTACGCAGCGGATTTTAATGCGGTTTCCCTCAATAGACAGGTGATTTAAGAGGATGGTTTATAAGTATAATACAAGCATATTATAATAGAGAAAATCCGAGAATCACAAAGGTTTGTAAAGTGATGTCGTAAAAAAACATGTTTTTGTGTTTTTGCAAACGCTGGCTAAACCTTACTAGATGGATCAAAATAGGTAATGTACTACATTAATATCTACATTGCACCCGAGCGAAGCCGGGATGGGTCGCTAGTTTACACTATCATAATATAAATAAGTAAGCACCGCAAAATATTTCACACAGCACTATCAAATACATCTAGTAAAACTCACTATCATTTATACGTGACTAAACAAAACCGCATTGAAATCCGTTGCGTAGCTTGAAAGATCTAAGGGTACAGACGGCGGGAAGCGACTTTGTTTTATATTATGTAGAGACTAGCGACCCTTCCCAGCTTCGCACGGGTGTTATATTATAGATACTAATGTGGTGCATGTATTATACATATAAATCTTCCTCTTGAACCACTCTGTCTATTCATGGAAACTGCATTAAAATCCGTTGCGTAGTTTAAAAGGTCTAAGCGTACAGACGGCGGGAAGCGACTTTGTTTTATACTATGTAGAGATGTTATAAATGCAAAAGTATATTTGTACGTATAAGTATGTTTGATACTTCTTCGTGCTGAGTGCCTTAAACCTTCACTAACACATCGTTCCAAACACACTAATGGGATCCATTGACCTCGCGTGACACGAGCTTTGTGAAAGAAGCTGATGCAGTGCAAAACTCACAAACATACCTTACTTAGCACTTAGCAGACTTCACCTAGCAAACAGATTTTCGAGCTAAATTACATAAATATTGATCATTCTAGAATGACATATTAACAGCAAGTTCTTACATGGATTCAAGCAATTTGGAAGAGAGCTTTTTTTATGTAAAAAGTAATGAGATGTATGAGGACCTCTTCTGATGGTAAGAGATAACGCCTGTGCATGAGCATTGCAGCGATACACATAAATTTGAGTGGCAAAGCAAAGCCCAAGGCATCGTTGCTTTGGCGCTTATTACTTTGAGACTTTTGATGATTAGTCTCGACAGCACTGTAATTTAGCTAGTAAATAATATTAACTGCTATAATGACTAAAATAATTTAAAAAAAATTATGTTTGATAGGCTAGGTATTTGACCACATCTCACCTGTTGTTAAGTGACGATATGATCGAAAATGGTAAACACACCTGGAATGGAACTAGCTCTCAAGCTCTCAAGTGAGGCTGCCGGAACACACCATAAGGTACTTAGCGGCAGATTTTCAACTTGAAGGTGGTAGCTACCTAGTATACGAGTATATATCTACAATTATATGTACTATATAAATTATTTATATTCTGTATGGGTAGGATATATTTAAGTAAATTTAATCGTTAAAAGTATTATAACATTACCTTTCTATTCTTAATATATATATTTCGATTCTTAATATCTTATTCTGTAATCTGTTTCCATTTCGTAGGACAGGTGACTGGATGATATCACTAATAGCGATAAGGCGGCCACTTGTAGTTCATAAGGTTACTTTGTTTTCTATATAGTTTTTTTTTTGTTGTGTATACACAGTAAAAAGTTTTTATCTATCAAACAAATTTCCTTTTCATATTTTTTTAATTTATCAGACGTATTGTATCATAAGCAGCAAACTATAAGCGAAAGGTCGTAAACGATAAAATAAATCAAATAACAAAAATAATTATATAAATATTCTTCAGGTATCTGGTTCACATAGCACAAGCTTTGCTTAGTTTGGGGCTAGATGACGCTGCGTTAAATATCCTACGATATTTATTATTATTAATTAATGTATAAAATCTATTCTCGATATCTCCATTCAAAATCCACCGTTACAAAAACAAATAATATATAAGTAGATATATAGGCTAGACTCTTAGCCTAAGGGGTCGTCAGTCCGTCCCGTTCCATATCAGAAACAGAATCAAATTACATATTTTATGTACCCTTAGAGAGTTAGTTATAAGCGTTATTATGGAGACGTTCTCTGAAATCAAATTTACAGTCTAATTGCTTAGTAAGACATATTCCTTGCAATGGAACTGATTTTAGAAAATTCTTGTTAAAAATTAAAACCGAACCACTAAACTATGACGATAAAAAAATCGTAGCAATGTTCTGTAGAAGACTATCGAAGTCAGTTTTTTTTTAAATTATTAATAGGTTTGCGTTTGACCGCCAATTCGCCTGATGTTAAGCGAAGGTGCGGTCTACGGTGGAGCACGCTCTTCTAGAAGAAACTGATTCACTCGCGACTCGAAGGCACCCAGATTGTTACCATCAAAGTACTTCCACCCACTCGGGCAGCAAATTCCATTGTCTAGCAGTTCGCACAATGAAGTTAGATTCGAACTGTTTAGTTCGATTTTGTAGAATATCGACCATAAAGCGGTATCGCTTCTCAGAGCTCCTGGCTGCCCATAGTAGAATGGGCAAGATGAAATTAGGTCATGTAGGTAGATCTGACACACTCTCCAAAGTGAATCCGATAGAAAACCGACAAGCCACTTTGCGACGATGTTCAAGGCTTTGGAACCTTTTCCAAACAATCGTATCATTGCTAATGAGTTTCTTAGCACGATAGCTTAGTGTTTAGCGTGGTCGGATCTGATGCTGTAGGTCTTGGGTTCAAATCCCAACAATGAGCTTGCGCTGCTGGTGAAAAAAAACATCGTGAAAAAAGCAAAGCATGGTGTAATTCAAAGTAATGAGCGCCGTAGCAGCGATGCCCCGGACTTTGTTTCGCTACTTAAAGTTCTGTGTATTTCTGCAATAGTCATGGACATGCGTTATCTCTTACCATCAAGAGAGTGCATAGTTCGTCTCATTACTACTACAAAAAAAATATTGTGGTTGATTAATTAATTCCAATTGATTCACAATCAAAACAGTTAAGAATATGAGCTATTTTAGAAACACGCTTTGATTGATTTTGCTGAAACATAATTCTGCCCTTACCGGACATTCATGCAGGCACAGTAAAGTAATAAAACCATTAACGTGATTAGTATTCTCTTCTTGGTTGAACTCTTTGGTAGATACCGATCCTTATAGAGCAATCCAGTGGTACAGCATTGTTTGACGTGCGGCCATGCGAAAATTACAAGGAAAGTTTCACTTTGAGCCGACCACGGGTGAATCCCACGAACCGGACGCTGCTTGCCACTGATTACAGCTCGAGCCGTGTCGGCTTGCAAGCGAATACAAACTTCAGCTGCACGTGGATAAAAAGCCTTGCGAAAACGAGACAAATGTATCCACCTAGTTATGTCACGTTACTGCGTGGGAAAAACAATTATGTCCCCAGGGTTGTTGTAAATTTCAGTTTTATAAAAGCAAGACTATATTTTTGAATATATTTTTATGGCTTTCTGGCTAGGTGTTTGACCTCAGCTTACCTGATGTTAAGTGACGGTGTGGTCGAAGATGGTAAACTGGTATGGAACTGGCTCTCAAGTGAGGCGGCCGGAACACCAGATTGGCGGCAGATTTTCAACTTGGTAGCTAGTCAGCCGAGTACTAGAAAGTACTCTACTACCACGCTTTGGTTTCCTCACGATGTTTTCCTTCACCGGCAGCTCAATATCATTGTTGGGGTTTGAACCCACGCCTTTCGGCATGCGAACCGACCGCGCTAACCGCTGAGTTATCATCTCTACAAAAAACTTACTAAGTAATATTATAAATGTGAAAGTTTGTGTATGTCGTTACTTCTTCATGCTAAAGCGGCTGAACAGATTTAGGTGAAATTTATTATTCAAATAGCTAATAGTTTTGCTCCAACTCGAAAACTAACAATCTAACAAGGTAAAGGTTTCTTGTTCGCTTCTTTACTTTACCTCAAAAAGATTGAAGTGAACGAAAGATCAAAGTGATCACTTTATTTCCTAGTTTTAAGTATGTTTATAATTTGTGACGTGTGACGTGTCCAAGAGTCCTGTAAGGTCTAAAGGAAATAAAGCACTTTGAGTTTTGAGTTTTGAGTTTTGAATTATCACATAGGGTACTATTATCCCGATGACTTTTTTACATAATTTACGTTCAAAACCTCAAGGCGTAGCTAGTACATAAAATAAAAGTCTAACAGAAATGATAATGATGTAAAAAAAAAAAAAATGCCATAGGTGGCAATCAAGCTGACGGGTTGCCTGATGGTAAGCAATCGCCTTCGTCTATTGATACCTGCAATACCAGGGGCACTACAAATACGTTGCCGACCTTTTAAGATTCTATTTACACGCCTTTTGAAGAGCCCAATGTTGTAACTCCACGGGAATACGGAAGAAGGAAGATCATTCCACAATTAATTTATAATAATATGTCTTAAACAAATTTTAAATAAAATCTTCGTGATTTCTCTTTCCGGTGTAGAATATTTTGTAGCAGGCTATGTGTAATGGAAGAAATCCTACCAATCACACTAATGTTATAAAGGCGCAAGTTTGTAAGTGTGTTTGTATGTTTGTTACTTCTTCGCGCTCAAACGGCTTGACCATTTTTGATGAAGTTTGGTGTGGAGGTAGCTGATAACCTGAATTAACACATAGGCTACTTTTTATCCCGAGAACTCACAATAATTACGTTAATTACAGATTATAATTACGCGAGTGCACTCTAGCGTGGCAATGATAGAACAAGAGATCTCAAAAATCTCTATGGGGAAAACTGACGAATAACGCTATGGAAAAAAGCTATAGAATGCGCCACTCTTAACAAAAACATTGAATCCCTACAAGGTCTACGTCTTAAAGTACGTAACCTAGGTAGGCTGATGATAGTAATAATATTTTTGAACATTTGCCTTTTATTTAGATAAAATAAGCTTTAACGATATAAATGTGCACGTACATGTAAATGTAAATGTACATGTAAATACACCCCAAACAAATGTACAATACAAAAATACCTATGTATGCACAATAAAGCGGGACGTCAGTGCAGGACTCATCGCCCCCGTTTCGAATAAGAATAAGCTTTAACGAAAAACATTTATGTTCCTAATGGTACAATTTTTGTTTTATTATAATATGTATGCACAATAAAGCGGGACGTCAGTGCAGGACTCATCGCCCCCGTTTCGAATAAGAATAAGCTTTAACGAAAAACATTTATGTTCCTAATGGTACAATTTTTGTTTTATTATAATATGTATGCACAATAAAGCGGGACGTCAGTGCAGGACTCATCGCCCCCGTTTCGAATAAGAATAAGCTTTAACGAAAAACATTTATGTTCCTAATGGTACAATTTTTGTTTTATTATAATATGTATGCACAATAAAGCGGGACGTCAGTGCAGGACTCATCGCCCCCATTTCGAATAAGAATAAGCTTTAACGAAAAACATTGATGTTCCTAATGGTACAATTTTTGTTTTATTATAATATGTATGCACAATAAAGCGGGACGTCAGTGCAGGACTCATCGCCCCCGTTTCGAATAAGAATAAGCTTTAACGAAAAACATTTATGTTCCTAATGTTACCAGTTTTGTTTTATTATAATATGTATTGTATGCACAATAAAGCGGGACGTCAGTGCAGGACTCATCGCTCCCATTTCAAATAAGAATAAGCTTTAACGAAAAACATTTATGTTCCTAATGGTACAATTTTTGTTTTATTATAATATGTATGCACAATAAAGCGGGACGTCAGTGCAGGACTCATCGCTCCCATTTCAAATAAGAATAAGCTTTAACGAAAAACATTTATGTTCCTAATGGTACAATTTTTGTTGTATTAAAATACGATTTGGTTTAAGCTCCCGAGGTAATCAAGACGATAAAAAAGCGGTTAATACGCTACACGAAATAACCGAAAAAGTAGACTGTGAATAAATTTTATGTTTATAGCATGCCACTTAGCCACACGGCGTGCATGATTGGAATAAAAAGCAGGTGTTCAACTGTTACCATTAAACAGAACTGTCTACGTGTACATTGAAACTGCGGTACGTAATCACACAATACAACCGTAACAATATCACTACGACTTTCTTGTACCTACTAGACACACTAAAATGTAGTAAGTATATATTTTTTTTTTTATAGTTGACAGATTTTGACCACAACTCACCTGATGTTAAGTTACGGTGTGGTCGAAGGTGGTAAAGCACACCTAGCCTGGAATGGAACTGGCTCGCAAGTGAGGCTGCCGGAACACACCGTTAGATGCTTGGCGACAGATTTTCAACTTGAGGGTAGCTAGCCAGCCGAGTACTAGAAAGTACCCTACCACCACGCTATGGTTTCCTCACGATGTTTTCCTTCACCGACAGCTCAAGCTCATTGTTGGGGTTTGAACCCACGCCCTTCAGCATGGGAACCTACCGCGCTAACCACTGAACTATAATCGCTATAAGTATAAAGAAGAACGTAGGAAAAACAATATAAAAACTCTGTCAGAGAATATAGATATGTGGAGGAAGGGTGGAATTTGTCTCAACATCATAATGTTCGCAGCACGATCTTCGGCTTTTCGCTTCCATCTACCGCCAGCTATCCTATATATATCCTCGCTCCATCGAGTCTCAAGGCGTCCTACGCTACATTTGCCAATGTCTGTGACTTGAGTTCTCTAGCGAATTACTTCCCTACGATCCCTTAGAGAAATGTTAAGCATAGCTCTTTCCATAGCTCGCTGAGCGACTTTGAACTTGTGGATCATTCCCGCTGTGAGTGTCCGCGTCCGTAGGTCATGACTGGTAGAACGCACTGGTTAAAGACTTTTGTCTTAAGACTTTGCTTTTGAGTTTAAAGAGTAGGTATGCATAATTTGCCGAGTGGTTACAATCAGGGTGCCTTCAAGTCGAGAGTAAATCGATTTCTTCTTGGTAAGCACGCACCATCGTAGACCCCTTTTTAATTTAACATCAGGCGAGTTAGCAGTCAAGTCTATAAAGTATTTAAAAAAAACATTGTTACCGATTGCAATTGCGATAACAAAAGTAACGTTAAACGTTACTAAAATACGTTTTCTGTATAAATTTTATGTTAAGAAGAATATAAATAACCTATTGATAACTCACAATTGACAATAATTTTTGAAATGAATTTGTAGCCTTTTTTAATTTAATAACAGAATGACGAATCACTACCTTGACGCGTAACTGCCATATTTTTGCTATGCTAAACCCTACACTCTAAACTCAATCAAAATATTATACGCAAATAATATTAGACACAAATAATATTAGTCACAAATAATTTTAGACACAAATAATATTAGACACAACAAGAAAACAAGACACTTTAACTGTCACAAAATTGAAAGCGCCCAATTACGTAGCGAAAGCACAGTTTTCCGCCGCGGAATCGGGGAAAACCGCTTGAGTTGCACAAAAACCTCTCTGCTTGACATGCACTAACTCTAATTTCCCAGCTATGTAAGTAGCACGTATTCTGTAAAAGACCAACTCCCATTCGCTGGAAACGGGGCCAAAACACTAATTGGTAAAGTAAACTTTCCACATCCGCATTTCCACTCACGTACGCTGTTTAAGTTCAATGGAGTGTGTTTGTTTATAGACTTTATCCGCAGATCCACATTCCAATATCAGATTCGTATCTTTAGCACTCATTAGGGAGTTTCCTTATTCTCTCATAGAATTGTCCTTTTGTTGTTGACGCCGCTTTGTCTCCTTGATTTAAGGGTTAAGTTTTCTCGTTTGGAAATTTGAATAAGTAAAATGGGATGTTTGTGTTGAGGCTGCGGAAATTTAATTTATATTTTTTGTGGCACGTGTACAACGATATACAACGTAACAAAAACAAAATCACTAAATACATCATGATAATATAAACGCGAAAGTTTGTGAGTGTGTAAGTGTGTATGGTTGTTACTTCTTCACGCTCAAACGGCTTTACCAGTTCTGATGAAATTTGGTATGGAGGTAACTGGCACCCTGGATAATACATGGGAATACGTGGGAAAAGCGGGCAACACCGCGGGGCGCAGCTAGTAATGTTATAATATAATGTTAAATCGTATGTCACGCTATAACGGCTCAAAAAGTTTAGGTGAAATTTGTAATAAATTCATCTTATGCTTTTATAGTAAATTGATCCCGCAGTGCACTTCCATTAGACCATGGTTACTTGTATTTTCAAAATCCTGTTCGATGGTTTCTGTTCTATTTATCATTAGATGTAAATCTTTCCTCGAAATAGATTAACGCCAAGCAGTAGTGTGTAAACATTACTGTATACCAGCTTGAAGAGTACTGCAGCTAGCAAAATTACAGGGCTGTTGATTAATCTTCGGAAGTCTAAAAGTAAAACAGTAATGCCCTGGACTTTAGTTTGTTACTCAAATCTTACTTGTATGTCAAATTTAGTTTTAGCTATTAAGTAAAGTTCCAGATGGGTTATTTAATTTTATCAAGTTTTTAAATTATTTTTAAAGTATTTTAAAAAATATTTTCTTGTGTTTTATATTTTTGACAAGTTTTTTAAATTTAAATCTTCATTTCTGTTGTAGGTGGAACGACTGTTAAGCGGAAATAAACTAAATATACGAGTATACCTAGAACATTCAAAATGGACTTCCGTAAAGTAACGTTACCTATACATAAAAAGAATTAAAAACAAATGAACGAACAGCGCCAAACAGCTTACAAAAGTTTCTAGTATTCCAAGGAACTCTGAAAACCTGCATATTAAATAACGTAAACATTCGTGTATAAGCAAATGGGTTAAAAGCATTTCGGATCCCTCACCTTATTAGTGGATTGATGCCGACGAAGAAAGGTTTAGGATCCGAACATGCTTTTAAAGGCCTTTTCAGATCTGTTCCTATGGCTGAACATTCAATTTACAAGTAAAGAAAGGTATAAATCTTAATTTTGACTGTTTATTTACGTATTCATAAAGAGCGAACAGTGTTTAGATTTTATTTAGCGTAATATTTAAGGTTGTGTACCCAAATAAGGATATTCAACGGAACCCTATTTCTATACCTATAGACTCTGTCTGTCAGTCCGTTAAACTTATTCCAAATCAGCCCTGTTTTTAACTGACTTCAAAAAAGGAGGAGGTTCTCAATTCGACTGTTTTTTTTAAAGTTTGTAATCTTAGAACTTTCGACTGGGTGAACCGATTTTGATGCTTCTTTTATTATTTTTAAACTGGTGCTTCCCGTGTAGTCCCATATCAATTTGGTCCAGTTCTGACAATGGCATCCATAAGAAAACAAAATGAAGTCGGTTTTTTTTTTGTTAAAATTTTACTTTTTATAAAATGGCCTTGTGAGAAAGATAAAAACTACGACGCTGAACAAGTGCGAGTTGGCAGACTTGACGCAACTTCGAGAACTTTTTTTTATGACATGTCGGTTTCTTCACCGTTTGAAATTATCGGCAATACGCACATAGCCTAGAAAAGACAGACACCTTAGTATTTATCAACAAATACTTACATATTCAAAAATGATTATTTTGAAATGCTATGTTATTGTAAAAAGCTCGGTATCCTCTCAAAGGTGCGTCGGTACTTCACGTCAGAACAGTTGCTCACACTGAACCAAGCATAAGTTAGTTCGTGCGTGGAGTACTGCTCGCACCTTTAGGATGGATCCGCCAAATGCCAACTAGAGGCGTTGGAGTCTATTGAGAAGCGTGCCAAGAGAGTCATCTGCGAAAACTCCATTGTTCAAGCTGAATTACAAAGCCTAGAACATAGTCGCAAAGTTGCTAGTTTATCGGTTTTTAATCGGATTCATTTCGGAGAGTGTGCTTCAGAACTACATGGTCTGATTCCCTCATGCCCATTTTTCTATCGGACAGCCTGAAGCTTAAAAAATCGACATCGTTTCGTGGTCGACGTTCCAAAAACTCGAACGAAACGATTTGATTCCTCGTTCATTATGTTGACTGCTAGACAGTGGAATGCGCTGCCTAAATGGGTGTTCCCCTGTTGGATATACATCTGGGTGTCTTCAAGTCGAGAGTGAATCGGTCAAAGAACGTAAGGACATAATATGCTTATCTGTTGAAAGCCACATAGAAGTAGCATGTGTTGAGCTGGAGCAAAGCATTGTAGTAAGCGTATACAGCCCACCATCAGCATCTTTTGAAATATTTGAAAAAACTATGGATGATATCTTATTTAAAATAACAAAATCTAATAAAAGTCTCATGGTGTGTGGAGACTTTAATATTGATCTTTTAGAAGTTTACTCCCTTAGTAGTAGATTAACTAATTTATTTAATTCTTATAATCTTAGGCCAATATTTATGGAACCTACTAGAATAACTGAAACCTCAGGAAAATGTATAGATAATATATTTGTTTGCCAAAATGAAAAAGTTGTTAGTAACAAAATTATAAGCAATTTAAAATCCGACCACTTAGGTCAACTAATTAAATTAAAAATTCAAGTTAAAAATAATAATTGTAAAAAGAAAATAAAATACATACCTGTGACCACAAATCGATTTGAACGGTTGAAATTGGATTGGGATTCTAAACCATCACCTAATTACTCACTTAACAACCCAAATGAGTCGTATTGCAGTTTTTTTAACAAATTCACCAATGCGTTCAATTCAATATTCATACCCAAATCAATTGTGGTCTCAGAAAAACTAAACTTTAGTGAGTGGGCAACAGTAGGTATACATAAGAGTAGACAAAAGTTGTATGAGCTGTATAGTGAAAAACAATACAATTTTAGCCAGGAATTCAAAGAAAAAGTAAAAAATTACTCAAAAATGTTTAGAAAAGTTTTTCAAATAGCAAAATCAAATTATATTAGCTCGAAAATTAGAAATAGTCAAAATGTAATAAAATCAACATGGAAAATAATAAATAGTGAGACTGGAAAGGTCAGTACCTACGTTAATGATTACAATTTAAAGATTAATGATTGCTTAATCAAAAATGATGTTGAAGTAGCCCAAGCATTTGAAAACTTTTTTACTGACATTCCAATCTGTACTACAAAGTGTCTGAACTCTTCTCAACTAATAGCTGAATCATTACTTAAAGAAAATGTACCTAAATGCGATAGAAAATTTAATTTCAAACATGTCGATGAAAAAGATATTAAAAAAGTCTTCAAACTTTTAAATATAAAGAAAACTGCAGATCTCTGGGGCATTTCCGTTAGAATTATTAAACCTTTAATTAATAGAATTGCACCAGATTTAGCTTTTATATTTAATGAATCTATTGATTGTGGCGTATTTCCTGATCTCATGAAACATAGCAAAATAATACCATTGTTTAAATCGGGTAGTAGGTCAGACCCCACTAACTTTAGACCGATATCAGTACTGCCTACATTCAGCAAAGTTTTTGAAAAACTTATTTTACTCCAGTTGCTTAGGCATTTCAATGGCAATGACCTGCTACATTGTAAGCAATTTGGGTTTACTCGTGGCAGGTCAACTACTGATGCCGGTGTAGAGTTGGTATCGCATATTTTTGATGCTTGGGAGAAGTCGCAAGATGCTTTAGGCGTTTTTTGCGACTTGTCAAAGGCATTCGATTGTGTACATCATAAAACATTAATCAGGAAACTACATCACTATGGAATAAGGGACAGCTCTTTGGATCTTCTTACATCTTACTTGAGTGATAGGATACAAAGAGTTGACATTAATGGGAAAAGGTCTTCGGGATCTGTAGTTACAATGGGTGTACCGCAAGGCTCTATCCTCGGTCCTTTCCTATTTTTGGTTTATATTAACGACCTGCCTCATCTTGTAAAGAATGATCACGAGATTGTATTGTTTGCTGATGATACTTCATTAATTTTTAAAATGAAACGACAAAGCACAAATTTCGACGATGTGAATAATGCAATCTCAAAAGTAGTCCATTGGTTTAATGTCAATAATCTTTTGCTTAATGAAACCAAAACAAAATGTATAAGATTTACTCTACCTAATGTAAAACAAGTTAAGGCTGATGTAAACGTAAAAGGAGAAACATTAGAAATTATAGACAATACCGTATTCTTGGGAATAACCTTAGATAGTAAACTTCAATGGGGCCCACACATAGATAAGCTATCGAAGAGACTTAGTTCTGCAGCATATGCAGTCAAAAAAATCCGTCATCTTACAGACGTTGATACTTCTAGACTAGTCTATTTCAGCTACTTCCATAGTATTATGTCTTATGGCATACTGCTGTGGGGGAACGCTGCAGATATAAACACCGTATTTGTGTTGCAGAAGAGGGCTGTTCGTGCAATCTATAATATGGGTCCCAGAGAATCCCTACGAGATAAATTCAAAAAAATTAACATAATGACAGTACCATGTCAATACATTTATGAAAACTTGTTGTACACTCATAAAAATATCAATCGTTTCCCTAAAAATAGCGACATACATAATTTAAATACTAGAAATAAGAATAAACTTGCTGTGCCCAAAACTAGGCTAAACAAGATAAATGTATCCTTTAAAGGGCAATGTATACGCTTCTACAACAAAACTCCTAGTGAGTTGCAAAAATTATCAATAAATAAATTCAAACAAATTGTCAAAAATATCCTATGTAAAAAGGCTTACTACAAAATATCAGATTATCTAGACGATAAAAAAGCTTGGGACGAGTTTTGCTCCAACTCGAAAACTAACAATCTAACAAGGTAAAGGTTTCTTGTTCGCTTCTTTACTTTACCTCAAAAAGATTGAAGTGAACGAAAGATCAAAGTGATCACTTTATTTCCTAGTTTTAAGTATGTTTATAATTTGTGACGTGTGACGTGTCCAAGAGTCCTGTAAGGTCTAAAGGAAATAAAGCACTTTGAGTTTTGAGTTTTTTGAGTTTTGAGTATCTTCTAGGCAAGCGTGCTCCATCTCAGACCGCGTCATCACTTAACATCAGGTGAGATGACGGTCAAACATAAGCCTATTTCTTATTTTAAAAAATGCAAATTAGTTTTAAGTAAGTTAATAAGTTGTTATAAATTTAGTTTAAAATGTTATTTCTGAATTAATTTTAAAATATTGATAACACATTTTTTTTGCAGGAGTCTTATAGCAAGGGAGCAATAACTGGACGAGATTTTAACATCAATGCTGATTAAGATTCGTATAGTGACCGAGGCTATTAGGGGATAAACATTCTGAAAAATAACGATTACTAACCTCCTAACACATTAGGTGGAGAATATTTTCATGTTGATACATAAATGTACCTACTACGTTCCGAATACACTCCAAATAAGGAAATTGCAGGATTAAGTTGCAAAATGTCAAATTTATAGCGAGATTTATTGACTTTAGCTATTGACTCTCAATATAATTAACGTGCACCAAGTTAGCGACCCTATCTCCTGTTTTTAGCATTTTAAACTACGGCTACATTAAACATAATACTACAAATACAGCAACACGAAAAAAATGTGGTAACAAAAATAATGCGTGGCTGTTGAACATAAAAAATCTCCCCCGGAACAAACGATGAGACGCCAACGCTAATACAGTAAAGTTTATTACGTATAAAAATTTATATAATTAAAATGTAAACCTAATAATAAAAAAATGCTATAAACCTCATTTTAAAGTCAGCTAAAAAGTTTCGATGTTTGTAGCAATTTAGCGATTTCCAAATATATTTATTATTTTGTTGGTTTTTTGGTATTTTCTAATTGACTATTGCTGTTTTGTGAAGTTTAGTCTAGTCACCCTGTGATGGGCACCGTCGTGCCGGCCGATTTGCAACACACTTTAGTGTTCAGTCTCTTTTAGATATAGAATTCGTTTACCAGAAACATGCCAAAAAAACAATAGATTATGGATACGTAGGCGTCGTTTTCGCAAAGGAAAAATTATTTTTTTTGTTAATAGGTTGTAACTCTGCTCTTGAGTTGTAATGCGTGGGTTCAATTCTTACTGTTCTGTAGCTGATTGTTTGAATGTCAAAGCAAAAGTCAAAGTCAACCCTGGCCTTTGTTTTGCTACTCAAAGTCCTGTGTGCCGCTCCAATGGTCGTGGACATACGTTATAACTTACCATTAGGAAAGCGTCTCGTTCATCTCATTACTTTTACATAAAAATAATAATAATGTACATATTTATCATTTGTCTGATTCACGCTTTGATTTGTTTGTAGCTAAATGACGCGATGTGAATTATGATGAATATTTAAAGATTTTTTTAAGACAGTAAAGAAGTGAACAAGTCTACTATATAGGCTTAATTGTTTATGACTAAATTTTGGCCATAAAAATTACATTAATTTGATCTTCAATTATTTTACCATAAATTTTATTATTAACACGCTTTTATATTTATCTTCACCCATATACGTAACGAAATGTTTCAACTCAATTTTCAAAAACTTATAAGCGTTCAATTAACTTGAAAATTTGCACACTTGTTAAAAACCGACGTCGATGCAGTAATTTGATAACTCTTTCCTAATACCGTGAACAGGGTCATCAGGATAAAAATAAAATAACTCACTTTACAAGTTATACGTGTACCGTCCACATAGTGACAGTAAAATGTTATACTTCTTTATCAAAATAGAATATTTCTAAATAGAAAATTTCTACTTTTACTATATAGCATGTTTTTATCCGACTGTCAAGGAAGGGTTACCTATGTTTTTCGCGCGTATCTTGTATCTATGTATGTAAATTTCATCATTACCTCATTTCTTCCAAACGGCCGAATGGATTACGACAATTAGATTCGTCTCAATAACCCAAGTGTCCATAGAAGGTGGTTTTAAACAAAAAATCAAGATGGTGGATTTTATGCGCGAAATAGAAAAACGTTAATTAAAAAAAAACTATCAAAAAGGGTTGTTATATAAAGGCAGTTGAAAGAGGATTACAATAATATGTATATATAAGTTATATGTTTAAATTGAATTAGGGATAATAAATTTGTTACAAAAGTTTTTAATATAGCTAATTATAGCCCTCTAATTATAGCTATTCTAATCGTAGTCGTAGCTTACTCTTCTGCTTGTTGTGTTTTTATAGTGTGTGTATACCTACATTTATTTTGTTTTACTAGGTCATAAAAGCGTTTAAAAAGACTATATTTTTTTCTTTTAGAGTCTAACCGTCATAAAAAATATTTTTATAGCATAATGGAACAAAAATGCATAGTGCTTTTCAGCCTGGTTTACTTTAGCAAAGTAATTATTTCCACAGCGAGTCTCCACGTTGGTTTTATCTCAAAGTGGGGAATTTTAAAACAGGCGAGAGTTTATAACTTTTAAAAATATCATAAAACGTGATTTTTTTAAATGTTGTATATTCTAACTTATTGCAATATGCGCTTATGTTCCTATTTCTATACTCCCAATCTTCTTAGCGTGGTGGTGGGGTACTTTCTAGTACTCACTGGTTAGAAAACACCCTCGAGTTGAATGTCTGTCAATAAGCACCTAGCGGTGTTTTCCGGCAGCATCACTTGAGAGCCAGTTCCATTCCAGGCTAGGTGTGCTTTACCTTCTACGACCACACCGTCACTTAACATCAAGAGAGCTTGATGGTAAAGCTGCGGTCAAACACTTAGCCTGTCAACCATAAAAAAATGTTTTTCTTTTATGTAAAAGTAATGAGACGAACGAGGCGCTCCTGATGGTAAGAGATAACGCCTGTCCATGACCATTGCAGCGATACAAAGAACTTTGACTAGCAAACCAAAGTCCAGGGCATCGCTGCCTTGGCGCTCATTACGTTGAGACTTTCGATGGTTAATCTCAACAATCCTGTAATTTCGTTTTGTATTATTTATTTCTTCTCCTTTAACTATCTTCTAAATATATTTAAAAAAAAAAAACAATCTAACTTTATTCATTGGTAAGCGCATAACCTTAGAACGTATGTATCGTTTTAGCCGTTCTTTTTTAAGTCATGATAATGAGGTCCATATCTATCTATCTAATCTATCTATCTATCTAATGTAATCTATCTATCTAATACCTTTAAACGAGCAATTCTTGTATATATGTATATATGCATATATATAAATATATATATAATCTGAATCTCGGAAACGGCTCCAACGATTTTCATGAAATTTAGTATGCAGGGGGTTTCGGGGGCGATAAATCAATCTAGCTAGGTTTCATTTATAGAAAACGTCGTTTTATCCGTGTTTTTAGCCGAGCAAAGCTCGGTCACCCGAGTACTACATATAAAATGACGAACTCTACCGCACCGAGTACGAAATACCGAGAATTCTGCAAATTTTACATTAACTCCTATACCTTAATAACATATTTCTTTTCTATTATAATTTATTTAATGTAACTAGAGGCTTTACAAGAAGAATATACTTTAAAAACTTATTACTGAGTTTGCGTGCATACATCTAACATCCCAGCATCCGTTCACGAGTTGACGCGTGTGCCAGCCATCGCTCTCCTTAACAATATTAGTAGAAAAAGGGAGTTTCCGCCGCAAGAAGAAGCCTTCAAAATGTGTTCGTCAGCTTTGGGAAATACGCCCTACGCAGTGTCATAGGAAAGATTTTACAGACATATTTTTGTTTATCTTACAATTTACTTATTTGCGTAAATATAATAACAAGCAAGTACTATGCAGCCAGTGGTAGTAAATTTAACCAACAGTCGGTTATCTAAATTCTCAAGAACGTCTTTAGAGAAGCTGATACCCAATACTTAAGACAGCAAAATACGATGCCATAAAGCCAAACTACAATAGGTGGTGTTTTGTAAAGCTTAAGCGGTTCGTACACGGAAGTACTTGTAATTGTAATTAAAGTATCGGATGCTCGGTGAAATGGACAGTATTTTTTCTGCTGAATACTCATATGGAACGCGGTTGAATGGAGTTTTGTACAAAATGTACGACGAGGCGTGACACAGATATGTCAAACCCAAAAACAAGGAACAAAAGATTTTTTCTTTTTGTAATTTTTATTTGTTACGAAAATGCTACAATTTGCAATAGTGACTGGCTTAGACTGGAGAAAAATTCAAATTTTATCGATTGAAACACATACATGCTTATAGCGCAAATAAATCTATAAATTTGTTTTTAAAATTGTAAAGTCCAGTGATGCTATAGAGGCCATCCGAGGCCAACAGCAATAGTCATGCATAAATACCTTCGACGTTTTGATAGCGTTACAATAGCTAAGGTCGTCACCTGCGCACGGCGGACCTGAAAATTACCCGTTCCAAACAATTTGACAAGTAAAATTTTAATTTAAAAAAAAACTTCTTCTTTTGGTACTTTCATGGATGATATTGTCGAATTCGACCACACGGAAAGCATTGGCTTTCAAATATAAAAAAAAATCATCAAAATCGGTTCGCAGTCGAAAGTTCTGTGGTAACAAACATAAAAATAAAAATAAAAATACCAGGCGAATTGATAATCTCCTCCTTTTTCAAAGTCGGTTAAAAATATTAATGATATTTTTCAATGCACACAACCTTTTTCGCGATTTCAGGATTAGCCTTTTTTTGGTTTATTTCTGCCGTTCTGCGTAACTGCAATAATGTCTTAGTCAGTCATCTTTTTCACACAAAGCTGTGTTTTAACTTCTTTGTTAGAGCATTAACAGCTGTCTGTGTTGAAAACATAGGTTTTATTCACTCTTATAGGTTAGGTTTAGAACACCATCAGCCATAGGACGTCCACTGCTGGACATAGGCCTCCTCCTAAGGGGGTTTTGCCAATACTCGCCACGCATGGCAGGCGGGTTGGCGAGTGCAGTTACGTGTGATTGTTCAAGGAAGACGCTGCTGCCCATCTTCTGTATTACATCCCTTAGCCGACTCTTACGGCAACCACGGGTAGAGAGCGTGGGGTACTATTCTTACGCCGGCACCACCACGGCAAAGCCCTGTTAGGTTTATATTCACTCTTAATAATAACTTATCGTGCTACCCAAATACACGACATAAGACGCGAAGCAATTAAAATCGCCAAGCATCCGGTATTCCGATAGCCTTCGTATACGAACAACCGTAGTAATGAGGTCAAACGCATGTTTAGGACGCCCATTATTAGCCCTCAAGAGGGCGCTATTGTGCGACAAAATTATGAGATTAGCCTCCCTTTTGTGCTGAATACAGGGTTGAGGTTAGTTTTAGGTCAGAAGATTTGACCTCCAGGTATTTGAATAGGTTGTTAGTGGACGTGTTTCACAAACAAAATTAAATGCTGTCTTTTTTCATTTTTATATTTCATTAAATTTTTTTGATAATTGGAAACTTTTTTATCAGTTTCATTGAAGAAACTGAAGAACACTGGAATTATAAAAAAAAAATTAGAAATCCTATTTTACGCCCCGATCAGCCCTGTTTCATTGTTAGGCGTGGGTCTTTCATTATATGAAATTTAATGCCATAGTCCACCACGCTGGCCAAGTGCAGGTTGGCAGACTTCACACTCAAACTCTCAAAATATAGGTTCAATAATAAAAAAGGAAAAATCAACAAGAAGGTAACCATGACATGTGCCACAAAAACGGAATTAATTTGTGAAACTCATGCAGAATTTCAAAATAAAAGCTTCACCAGATAATTTATTCACAGCGTGCATGCACTCTATTGTCTCGTCACACTATGGTAGATTGCACTCGGTAATACCTCCGAAGCTGCCTTTCGAGTTAAACTGACAGCAAGGTCGGAACTTTTTTCATTAGTGGTGCCACGAGGATTAGTTGCTTTCTGTGACGTACCTACTAATTGCTGTTAGGAGGTTCTTGATTGTGAATTGGGGCAGTAAAACTGATTTAAGAACATTTGGATGTTCTTGGTAGTCAGATAGAGCTCTCTTGAGGAATTACTCCCTCTTTATTAGCCAGATAATCAACCACTATACAATATTTTTGTTTTATTTATGCGGGATTACTCACGTTTAATTTTATCGGAAACTCCGACTATAGTTTCGGCCACATCCGGTGGCTGGTAAGTATGACTTTTGATATACTCACCACAAATGTTAGTAATTTTGAGATATAAACAAGCTTAATTGGACAAAGCTGAAAAAGTAAATTACAGTCCCATCATGCAAAAGAGGGTTTTGATGGACGGACGTTAAAAATGTGGACCGTGGTAAAATCGACCTACATGACGTATTTATGTACCTACATCATGTTGACTGGATGCCTAATTAATTCCAAGTTTTACATATTAGTTTTCTGGAACAGAGCAACGCTATTTACCAAAATTCTAGGACAAGAATGATCTTAGTCAATGTTTAAGAATAGATTAAATTTTATGTTTCGTAGCGATTATAGCTCAGTGGTTAGCGCGGTCGGTTCACATGCCGAATGGCGTGGGTTCAAACCTCAACAATGAGCTTGAGCTGCCGGTGAAAGAAAACATCGCGAGGAAACCATAGCATAGTGGTAGGGTATTTTCTAGTACTCGACTGGGTGGCTACCACCCTAAAGTTGAAAATCTACCGCCAAGCACCTAACGGTGTGTTCCGGCAACCTTACTTGAGAGCCAGTTCCATTCCAGGCTAGGTGTGCTTTACCATCTTCGACTACACCGTCATTTAACATTTAACACGTAGCTGGTTAACAAAAAAAAATGACTGCCCTGTTGCTTTATTCGATACTAGTCTTGCTTCATGAGTTGTATGGTGTGAGTTTCTTTCCCACGCAGGATAAATATTTATGTGGGGAATTATATAAAACACTAGATGGCCCCGCGGTGTTACCCGCAAAAAAAATTCAGGATAAAATGTAGCTAATCACCTAGCGGTATGAAATAATAATAATGAAATAATAATAAAAAGTTTATTACCAGAAGTACATTAGAGGTTATACAGAAGTAGGTGGTTACATTATATGATATTCTGATTTCAAAGGAAAACGACAACGGGCCCCAAACTAGGCCAAATATAATTTACGACCTATTTTCATACCTTCCAAATATACATTTAAAAAAAAACATAAAAATCGGTCGATCCGTTTCGGAGTAGTGCGACCACCGTGACACGAGATTTTTATATAATATTAAATAAAAATCATTAAATTATGTGGGAGTTTTAAATAAGTATTAGTAAAGTTTTATTAACTATTTAAAAAAAAAGCTATTTCAGTATTTTATTAGCTAACTAGCTTTCATAATACGCTTTACTTAGAAAAGAACTCGAAGGCTCTTTGTAAAAAAAATAGATGATCTAATTTAAATATGAGTTTTTATTTATAATGGCTTAAAAAGTGGTTTAAGTGGATAAACTACTCCATTATGTTGAATATCGTTGAAAATTAAACTCAAATTAAATTTTTGAGGTTCTAAGAAAACAATTCAAAACATGCACGAAACGCTTGCATAACAAACTGATGATGAATAAATTGTGTCAAAAAATTTGTATGAGAGAGATTACTTCGTTAACTGTCTGAAGAAAACACTTCGACTGAATAACTTTAGTAACATGAACTGACACATTTCAGAGAAATTAATCCCTTTTTCACGATACCGTTCTTTTTAAACCTGTCACAGTTTTAACAAAAGCAGCCCAAATAAAACACTTCCGTAGTAAAACAAAGGCAGATAAAAGACCTCATTCGCAATCACCACATTCTATCCTTCCCCCATTTGATTTATCCCCTTGATAAATTAATCCTAACTTTCACTCTTTCACTTAATACGTTTTATTTCCTCCATGAGAGAGTGGGTAAGCGCGATAACTTGGAGACCGTTGGGTTATTAAATTGAAAGGACTGCTCTCGCAGATTAACGTCGTATGTGTAAATAAAAATAGCCTGAATGGGTACTTACAGCTCTATAGGAATTTTCTTAACATTTCTCTTGAGTTTTTTTCTCTTTCTTCTTGGCATCGCACTCTGTGCATTCTGCCAGATTCAATGTTTCTATATTTTGTGAGTAGTCTTCATTTTTCAGCTTCTTTATCATCTATAGTTACAGTCAAAGTCTAGTCTTGATCAAGTCCAGTCGGTCCCAGTCAAATCAAGTCATGCCTTAGTAAAGTAGTGGCAACTTTACTATGACCTTCTGGATGGAGTTTTGGAAGCGACACGAAAAGTCATGTTTAACCACATTATATTATTCTCCTACACTTGCACTTGTAATTCGGCACTTTATGAATAAAACACTACTATTTTTATGCATAAACACTCGAAAAAACACTAGTTTTGGAAAAAAATACAATGGGACGACACGACGCTCACCGCGTTCCCGCCAAAAACTCTTCTCTTGAGTTATAGGGTCGTGAAAGCAACAGTTACAGTGGTTCTGTCGATTCAGTCGTATTTCGATTTGACGGAGTGGCAATATACGGGATGCCTTTTCTATTTGTATCGTTTTCATTGAAGCGTGGAAATTTGAATACGACAGTTGAACAATTTTTTTTGAAGTTGCTAATTTATGTTTAACCACGGCTCAGCTGATTTTAAGTGACTGTAGTTGAAAAGGTGCCTCTTTTTATAAAATAACTAATAAATTTATTAATAATTTCGATTCAATGAATCTGTGTGATGCTAAGATTTCATTAATTACATGACTATCTAAATTAAGTTATACCGAAACTGAAACAATACTACAAAATGTGGGATGAGATTATATATTTTGTATAAAATAATTATATTGTATAAACACAATAGATAAATACATAACACTCACAAAACTCACACACACGCGCACACCCAAACATATACACACACTATCACACACACATATACATATCGCCATATTTATACTTCATAATAAGCGAAACCCTGAAGGACTACAGAACCCTATGATACAAGCGTTGCTTAGTGTAGGTTTTGTGTACCAACAATAACTGTGTTCCTAAGCTAATACTAAAAAAAAAACAATAATAAATAAATATCGTTAGACATTTTTCACAGCGCCACCAAGCTCCAAATTAAGCAAAGATTGTGTTGTGTTGTGTTATGATTGTGTCATAACTGATAAAATACTTATATTTTTTATAAATACATACAGAACATCCAGATACAAAACAAACATTTATCGTCACATAAATGTTTGTGTAATGTTTGTTTGTTGTTTGTGATAGTGAACAAACTTAGCCTGGAATAGAACTGTCTCTCAAGTGAGGCTGCCAAGACACGCCGTTAGACAAGCACGCTTTACAGCTGATGTTCCACTTGAGGGTGGTAGCTAGCCAGACCAGTACTAAAAAGTACTCTACTACTGTGCTGGTTTCCTTCACGCGCAGCTCAAGCTCACTGTAAGGATTTGATCCCACTAGCCCACACCCCATTGGCGGGTGACCGACCGTGTTAACCACTCAGCTATCGTCGCTACATCAATCATACCTTTGATTGCTGCTCCGTCGTTATTTTTCATTTTTGGGACTCGGAATAGACTTCGGGTAATCATCCAATCACCGTTGCTTCTTTAACTATATTTTACGACTGTTCAAAAACCATGACCTATGCTGTGAATCCAGCTTTATTTCAAACCTTTTGGTGTCATTTTTGAATGCACTTCTAACTATAAACTTCTTTCTGTCTAGTTTGCAAAGAATATAAATATTAGATACCCGGATTTCAGGGTATGGAATACTGCATTAATTACTAATTCTTCTAAGAGTTTTTCTTCATTAACTAAACGAGTCCAATCAATCACGTTAGGCCGAATTAGAGCAACCCCAAAATGCCCGATTTGTTTATACCCGGAAACTTTCTTTTAGTAACACCAATTTATCAGAAGAGTTGAATGGAGAGCCACAATCGCATTATTTGAATAAAATGTTAAGCATTCTGTATTAAAAAAATATTTATATTTTTTAACCAGCTCTATTATTAAGTTGGTTTCACTCTTGGCACGTCGCGTCGGAAATTTATAGGTACTAGAGTATAATAAGGCTAATATTTTTTATCAAAGTTTGGGTATTGGTTAATGCGAGGTTACTCTTTAATTAACAATTCATTATTTTTAGTAAAATATTGTTGTCAGCTGTGATGGTGGTCAAACTTAAGCATATTTATCATAAAAAAAGAGAGAAAAATAACGTCATGTAGATCCATGTCCTTGATAATTAAAACGATTCAGTTTCTAAATGAAGTAATCAGAACGTAGCTCCTACCACAAAACAATTTCATTTCGATGTTTGAATTAGTTTAAATTTATTTACCGTTTCTTTGTTCTTTAGAATTACAATTCATTAGATTCTTGTGACCTGAGGGCTATAATCCGGATCTTTTCAAGGTCAGAGAGAATAAGTATCTCCTATGTTTGCGTGTTTCAATTTCGACCACATCATCGTATCTCGTCAAGCAAGTAAGTTGCTAGTTGCTAAACGCGGATTTTTGTGCGTTAAAAAATATTTTTTGACTGCCAAGCTAAGTGTTTAACCACAGCTCATCTGATGTTAAGTGACGGTGTGGTAGAAGATGGCAAAGCACACCTAGCCTAGAGTGGAATTGACTCTCAAGTGAGGCTGCTTGAACACACCGTTAGGTGCTTGGCGCCAGATTTTCAACTTGAAGGTTGGTAGCTAGGCAGCCGAGTACTAGAAAATGCCCTACCATCATGCACTATAGTTTCCACTAAATGTTTTCCTTTACCGACAGCTCAAGCTCATTGTTGGGGTGCAAACCCACGCCCTTCGGCGTGGGAACCGTCTGCTCTAACCACCGAGTTATCATCGCTACAAAAATCTAGGACTATCTAAATAATGTAGTTAAATACCTAAATGGACAAAAACTTTATTGGATTATTTTCAATCGTGATTTAGAACGACCTGACTGTATCCTTGTACAAATTGAGTTCAGGAAACGTTGCGAGGATTTTTCTTCAATCAATCGATACGGAGGTAATTTGAGAACTATTTGTCTTTGTCTAGAGACGGATTGTTCCGGACTTGGCATAGTCTATTACAGATGTTCTCAAACTATAGTCAGAGTTAGTGCTGGTACCTAAGTTAACTAAAAATTTTTCATGGCAGTATGCTTTGTTATTGTGATTTATTGTTTACAATCTATTTGAAGGTCCACTTCCTCTTTAGTTGCAGGTAGTTTTATTATGAAAAACACATATCACTCGCTTGATGGCATACGTCAAACTTGCCTACTGCCCATAGTAATTGCACCTCAGTAAATACTGTGTACTTAAAAACCGTGTTTACAAGTTTCAATTGTATAATTGTCTGGCATGTCGTGTTAGTTAATAAAATCTAAATCTAAATAACGATGATGTTTGGATGTTTGTCACTCAATCACGCAAAAACGGCTGAACGGTTTTGAATTAAATTTGGCACACATATAGTTTATTACCTGGATTAACATATATGATACTTTTTATATCATAAAAAAGTTAGATTCCTGTAGGATTATAAAAAAACTAATTACATGACGTAGGTACTTGAAATTTGGTATATGTATGTTGTATGTATATGCATCGTATAGAACATTATTCCAGGGTAAAAGATGTCTTTTATTTTAAAATAGCACAGGTTCATGACTAATTGCTTACCTATTTCTTACTTACACGTGTTTCATTTCTATATGAACCTAATTCTAAAGTTAAGGCGTACGAAATCGCGGGCGTATGCTAATATATTATAATACTATATACATAAATATACTAGTATATTAACACATAAGTGAGATTTTTACCCCTAAAGATTCCTAATAGGTGGTGAAATTGCAGAATGTGGTTAGATGTTGGCTTAAGTTCTTTAATTTAATTGTGCTTATCTATTTGTGGTAAAAGATTGACAGCCAATGGCTTATACCCAGTTGCATACACGACTGAAAGGAAATCTCTCGGGCAACATTACTTTGATCAATGTGATTGATGATATTGACAGAAGGACAAACAAACATGCGTTTTTTTTCTTGTTGAAAGTTGTATACATATATATACACACAAGCTGTTATTACAAAGAAACGGTTGAGCGTTTGTTGGAATTGCAGTATGCTGTATCTAAATGTACTGCCGTTGCTGGCGTAGCTACTCAAAATGTGTCTTAGTCTTCTAATTAAAGGGCGCCATCTTGATTTTTAATAACTTTGCTTAGTTTGGGGCCAGATGGCGAAGTGAATTTTTTTTTTTTTACCTTTCTTTGTTTTGAACTATTTTATACATAGATTTCTAGAAAACATTAGCTTCGTATATACTCCGACGGGCTTTCTGCCCGTTTCTGCTACGGGGATTGCTAAATTATTAATTTTCTACAGACTTTCATTTTAAAAATATTTTCACTTTCAGAGCACGTTCATTCCTCCACTACAGCCAAGAAAAAATAAAACGCTAAGTCATTGAAAAAAATATACATAAGCAGGTTTGTAGGGCAAGAGGATGTCCGTACATTGACAGCCCTTTATGGACTCACGGTTCGTTTAATAAAGGGCAATGACTCGTCCAAAAACCGACAGGAAGACCTGTTGTGTATTTCAAGCAAACAAAAGAATACTATTTAATAGAACACCAAAAAAATAATTTAATTTTGTGGAAACTCTTTAAAAGATTAGTTTGCTTTTAGGCTTATTGGAATTGTTAAATGCACATAAATAACATATTATTAGACTTTCAATTAACTGTTTATTATATTTTGTTTTGCTAAATCTGCAAATACACAAACAATATAGATGTGTACTGACATACAAAGTTATAATATAAACTAATTATAAAATATTAACTAACAACCTTGATATTATGCTCTTTTTTTTTTAAATGGTAGTAACGTAAGGAGGAAAAGGCGGCCTTTGCCCAGCAGTGGGACACTAGAGGCTAAAAAAACATCTTAAATTGATGAAAAAACACCTTCCAGATGGTTGAATATACAAGAAATCAATTGGGTGCTTCGTGAGATTGCTGGTTTTCCTCTTATAATATTGAGTTCGGGAGCATCCTTGCACACAAACTAACAGTAATCCTTAAGCCATTCCGTGGCCCATCCCAGCGGCCCTGATATTTCCGTTGCAACACTGAAATATCCTTATAATTTATACGTGATAATGTTTAATTCAATACATAGGAATCAGTTATTTTGAAATGAGTCGCGTACTATTTCTTTAATAAATACTAAATAATCGAAAAAAGACCTGGTAAATATCATTTAACAGGTTTTTGTCAATAATTTTTACGCAAAACAATATTTTTACACTTAAAGTTTGTGTAACACGTGTTAACACAATTTAAGTATTTTATTGGTACTTATAAAAGAAAAATTTATCAAAATGTTAATGGAACTAAAATGGATTAATCTAATAAAATAAATAGAAGTAGCTTTCTAGAGGTTATTTATTAGTAGCACTTAATAGTCAAATTTTATTGCCAAACATATTTTGATGAGCGTTAAATTATTTCTGATGTGTGATTAAATATATTCCTCAACAAATAAGGGTCCTCCAGTATACTTCGCGTCATCACCCTTGACGAGGTTGCATTTTTTATGTGTGACCCTTGGCAAACCTAACTCTACCATTGCTTTTATCAACAATGTAATGATCAGCAGTAATAAACTAATTAAAACATTATACAATCAATTACAACATTATGCTTAATTTCCAAAATATACAATTACATGAATAAATTATTCAATATTTAACTGACAAAAAAAAGCTATGACATTAGGAAAATAAAATAAATACGTATTACTTGACAAATACTGTTACGATATTAACAAATCCTTAAATGATAAAAAATCTTTGATTTTACTAGGCCATTAATTATAATCAAATAAAAAGTTTAACGGGAGTCATGGTAAAATAAACATGTCATTAATTAAATAAAATTGTATTTTCTTTGACAAATTTAATTAACAAAATAATATTGGAAATATACTGAATGTGATATTATTATGTCTCAAACCGTAACCACTAGATGACACCAACTTGTAATTATATACACATAATGGAAACTGACGTGGTCTTGACACATTTTTGTTTTATTTATGCGGGATTACTCACGTATAATTTTATCGGAAACTCCGACTATAGTTTCGGCCACATCCGGTGGCCTTCATCATGGAGACAAAGCTGAGACAACGCGCGCGCGGCCTCGTCTTGCTTCGCACTCAAGACGAGCAAGACGAGGCCGCGCGCGCGTTGTCTCAGCTTTGTCTCCATGATGAAGGCCACCGGATGTGGCCGAAACTATAGTCGGAGTTTCCGATAAAATTATACGTGAGTAATCCCGCATAAATAAAACAAAAATATATACACATAAGCTTACTAAAATGATTTTGATTTAAAAAAATAATTAAAAAAATGCTTTCTGTTCACTCTTGGTTTTTTATCGTATACACTAAGGTGAGTGTGCCCAAGAACTGCATGACTAAATCTTGCCATCACATCAACAACAAAACGACTAGACGCTCGAGCAAAAGACACCCTCTCACAGTGAAAATTCCCTTTAAACGTACAAAACGTTTCCAGACCACGTTCCTTGTAAGAACTGCTGTTGTGAGGAACTCGTTGCCAGCGTCTGTGTTTCCAACTAAGTACAACCCGGGATTGTTCAAGAAAAATGTGAATAGGTATTTCCTAGGAAAGCGTGCCCCATCTTTGGCCACGTTGTCGCTTTCCATCAGGTGAGATTGTGGCCAAATGACATGCCTAGTCCGTTGTTAAAAATACTACTTGACAGTAGGTTAAGCAGAACGTTGTACTTAGCCGAAAGGATTCGAATTCATTGTAATCATCAATAAAAACATGTATTACTGTCCCACTGTTCATCATGATTCACAATAATACTATCGGCTTCGTATTATTTTATTATCAACCTAAACACGATTACACTACCCTGTTTAGTCAAATCTTAGAAGTTTTTTTTTACTGTTGGCTATTTTTAGAGCTCGTTTCTTGGCAGTCTATGCGTAGTGTAACTGCGGCCATGTTTTTTTAAGTTTTGTCACTTATTAAACTTGTCTAATTTTGAAACTTTTATAGCGATGATAGCCCAGTAGATAGCGCGGTCAGTTCACACGCAGAAGGGCGTTGTTTCAAACTCCAATGAGTTTGAGTTGTCGGTGAAGGAAAATATTGTGGGGAAACGTGGTGCTTTCGTGGTGGTGGGGTATTTTTTAGTACTCGACTGGATAGCTATTACCCCCAAATTTAAGATCTGTCGTCAAGCACCTAACGGTGTGCTCAGACAGCCTCTTGACAAACACATGCGAGCCAGTTTCATTACAGGCTAGGTGCGTTTATCTTCGACCGCACCGTCACTTATCACCAGGTGAATCAGATCAAACACTTAGCCTGTCAACCATAAAAAATAACTTAATATAATATTATAAAAGTGGTTGAGTCTCTCCAACGATGCCATATTGACTATCGGTATATCGAAGTGTTGAAGTGTTTGTATAATAACGCTACTATGTCGGTCCAAGTACAGGAGCAGACTTCGAAGGCGATTCCACTGAAAAGAGGCGTAAGACAGGGAGATGTTATATCTCCGAAACTGTTTACTGCCACAGTGGAAGATGCCTTCAAGCTCCTGGAACGGAAAGGATTCGGCATCAATATTAATGGCGAATACATCACTCACCTTCGATTTGCCGACGATATAGTGGTCATGGCAGAGTCGTCGGAGGAACTCAGCACAATGCTCGAAGACCTCAATCGAGTTTCTCAACGGGTGGGTCTTAAAATGAACATGGACAAAACGAAGGTAATGTCGAATGCCCATGTTGTGCCCACCCCAATATCAGTTGGGAGCTCGGTTCTTGAAGTTGTTGACAAGTACATTTACCTAGGACAAGCAGTCCAACTAGGTAGGTCCAACTTCGAGAAAGAGGTCAATCGTCGAATCCAACTCGGCTGGGCAGCGTTCGGAAAACTGCGCAGCGTTTTCTCGTCCGAATTACCTCAGTGCCTCAAGTCGAAAGTCTTCGACCAGTGTGTGTTACCAGTGATGACTTATGGCGCCGAAACGTGGTCTCTGACTATGTGCCTTCTTAGTAAGCTCAAAGTAGCACAACGAGCTATGGAGAGGGCTATGCTCGGAGTTTCCCTACGAGATCGAATCAGAAATGAGGAGATCCGTAGGCGAACTAAAGTAGCCGACATAGCCCAGCGGATTAGCAAGTTGAAGTGGCAGTGGGCAGGGCACATAGCACGCAGAACCGATGGCCGATGGGGCTGCAAAGTTCTAGAGTGGAGACCACGGACCGGCAAGCGCAGCGTAGGACGTCCACCCACAAGGTGGACAGACGACCTAATAAAGACCGCAGGAACGCGCTGGATGCGAGCCGCTTCCAACCGGTCTTTGTGGAAGTCAATGGGGGAGGCCTATGTCCAGCAGTGGACGTCATGCGGCTGATGATGATGATGATGATGATGAATATTATAAAAAATGAACAATCCCTGTAGGACATAACCGTGAAATGTTAAATAAACTATTTGGCTGTTCAGTGTCATATAAACTTCCCTTTGTTACTGCGACCAGTTATTTATATCTGTAACTTTGTTTCTAACAAACAGCTCACTGATAAACTTAAATTGCATTGTCGAAATGTGGGATTGAATCGAGGACGTTCCGGGACGACGTGAAAGCCGTTAACCGCAGTAAAGCATGTGTTAAAATTGATGGCAGATAAATGTTTCAATTAGGAAAGCTAGCTAAATTAGAGTGCAAATAAATTAAATTCGTTCCCCATCAAATGTTCCAAAGTTCCTTAAACGATGCCCTCTGCCCATGCCCTTTGACTTATTCTGATTCCTGATTGATATATCGTATGCTTGAGCAATAAAGTTCGCAATCGCAAAGCTTTTTGATGAACGCCTTAGAAGCATCGCAATAAGACCCAGACTATCCCTAGACTTTGTTTTATCACCCAGTCTTAAGTATTGAAGCGGTCGAGCTAATGCTATTATTATTGCATGAGAGAATTTTGTTCCTTGTTATCGTATAAGCTAATTTTAATTTTTTTTTGTTAAATTATTTGGACTAACAAAACGCTAAAACTGGTAAAATAAAGCACCTGTCCATGACCATTGACCATTGCAATGGTACCCAGAGCATTGAATAGTAGAACAAAGACCAAGGTATCGTCGCTTTGGCACTCATCACTTTGAGACATTCGATTGTTAGTCCCAATCCCCTCTTATTTTCGCTAACATCAACATACAACGCTAATAATCTTTACACGCTATTTCTTGGCAATAGATTATCTGATACTACTGTGGTACTCTACCACCGGCTAAAGAAATCTGATACCTGTAAAATTACTCATGTTATTAATAATGAAACTAGACTGACGATCGACACAATAAATAGTATTAACCGCCTGCCTAGTCCTAATGCCATTTTCAGCTTTAAGTAATACAATTTAGGTCTTGTTTTGAATTGCAAAACTCTAATCACGCAATGATTTGTCCTTTTTTTTTCTTTTTTGCTATTCTAGTCGTGTGAGAACCTGATACATTGTATTTTAATGTATTTGACAAATTGGGCTGCAGGTTTTCGTTCTTATTTACAAATGTGTACGGGCTCCATACTGGCAATAAAATAGTTAGATAGTATTTCTAAGCTTCATACGCCAGAGAACGTATCATAAATCGTTAAAGTTTATCAAAACGAAGCAATTCTTTATACTTGACGGAGTTTCGTGGCTTTTCGTTCGATAACTGTTCAATAATTCCTGGTTTTCGACGTGGAGCTAAAACATTTATTGCTTTAATGTTTGTTAATAGCTAGCCTTGTCCTTCTGAGCCTTCATCCCACGGTTTTTTTTTAGTACAGTTCAAGTATTTTCTTTTAGAACTTCAAATTGTTCATACTCATATTTAGTATGTATTTTAATTTAAACTTTGCGAGCTTCACGAGTCTACGAATAGAATTCAGCTAACTAAACCTCACAGTTCAGAGGTCGGAATTTATGCCAACTATTTAATTCGTCAGTAAGACTTCAAGCTTAACGTGAAAATATTAAAGGCATGTTCTTATTGCGTTGTTTTTAATAAAATACCTAGTACATTGTGTATAGCTTTTGAAGTGAGAACTTTAGCCGCGTTGAGTGATTTTTGGTAGGGGCAAAACTTATAGACTTGCGTTACCGACATGCTAATGTGACGTGTTTTAAGTTTACACTTCTGTCCCGATGACTGCCTATTTTTTCTTGTAAATGTTCAAGTATATGATTAGTTTTTTGTAGTACATTTTTATTTTCATAATTCATCATTAAGTATTGTTTTTACTATTATTAATTATTCGTTTCATGTTTGTTTTACCATTAAGCATGATATCGGATCGTCGATTATGAAACTTAAATGGAGTTGGGCAGAACATGTCACCAGAGTAATGGCAGCTGGACTAAGGCGTTGACGGAGTAGTGGCCGCAAACTGGTAAATAGAGCATTAGTCGTCCACCAGCTCGTTAGATAGACGACTTAAAAAAACGCGAACCATATCTGGACAAGATTGGCACAGGACTGGGACGAGTGGCGTACAAAAAGAGAGGTCTATGCTCAGCAGTGGGCGATTACGGGCGGATGATGATATTGATGATTATTTAAACCACGCATAAGCGAAACCAAACGGCAAAAAAGTGACAAGTGGAAGGGACCAACTGGCAAGTGAAACAGAAGGAGACCAATATCGCATTGACTGGATGAGATAAGTACTTGAAATAACTTGAAGAAACTAGATAAAAACAGCTACATATGTATGTATATATGTATATGTATGTATATCTACATACATTATATCAATGATGCATGTGTTTTTATAACTAACGAATATAAGCTATGCTTTATTATTATTCGAATTTAATATTGTTATAGATGGTACCCCAAAATATTAAATAGAAAAACATAGTGAAAATTTAAAGTGATTTCTCTTACAAGAAAAATTGTTTCAATATAATATTTATTTTAAGAGGCATAGTAATATTGTTATTTTTTGTCAAAATGGTCGATATGTGCAAACGTTAAATTTAACATGAAACTCGAAACCTATAATCGTGCTAAATTACAAATAATGAGCCAAATGTTTGCGGGATTTCCTCTTATGATCCCGAACAGTTTTAAAGGTTTTTCGGTTTACTTAATTGTTATATTTTACCCTATCGCAACTTAAGAGAAAATGATTCCTAAGAGTTGTTTGTATCAAAACATTATACAGCGTTGTTGAGGTTGGTCTTCTGAATAATTCTAGGTGATTCTATGAATCTTATCTCAATCTTTAGACAGCTCAGTGATTAACGCGGTCAGTTTACACAGGGCGTGGTTTCAAATCCGAATAATACGCTTCAACTGCCGGTAAAGAAAAACGTCGTGTAGAAACCTTAACATGGTGGTATAGTACTTTTTAGTACTTGCCTGGCTAACTAGACTCAAGCTCAAAATCTACTGCTAAGAACCTAACAGTGTGGGTGTGTTCCGGCATAATTCAATTTCAATTGAGTTTAATTAAGAGCCAGTTCTATTCCAGGTTAGGCATGTTTATCATCTTCGACCACACCGTGAATATCGGGTGAGCTGTGATCAATTACCTGTCGACCGTTAAAAATCCAATACAGTGCGAACAAGCTTTAAGTGAATATGTGTAAATGCAAAAGTTCCTGGCACCTCGTATCCCGAAACTCGAGAATATTTATGTTCTAGGTAGATATCAACAACGTAAGAGCCAGATGGGTGGTGTAAATAACTAAACGAGAACATCCCTCGTCTATTTCATTAAAACTTCACAAACTTGTCGCCCGTTATGTACGAACATTGTAGAAAGTGGAGTGCATTGTGATTTCACTATACAATAGAAGATTATTAAGTAGAAAAATATGCTCTAAGAATTTCTATATAGTTATCAATAAACCCTAATGAAGTTTCGACAGCGTAGTTGGGAGATGGTCTGGCTTTCAATCTGGTAGTCCTGGGTTTAAATCCAACGGCCAGCACCTCTTTCTTTTCTAAATTATGTGTGTATTGCCGCTGACTTCAAACGGCGAAAGGTAAAATAGAAAATAACATGCCAAATGTTAAAAAAAATACATGTGTGAAGTTTGCCAAACGTTGGCAGCGCGGTGGACTATGGCATTACTTTTCTCACAATGAAAATAGACGCGCCCAGCAATAGGGTTTAGACAGCTGATTCGGTACCTTGCATAACAAACTTAGTATCAAAAATAATGGTATCCTAAACCAAACCAGAGAACTAAAGTCACAGACATAGCTCTATGAATTAGCGAACTGAAGCGGGCTGGACATCTGTCGTAGAACCAATAACCACTCGGGAAGATGTGTTCAAGAGCGGAGTTAAGACCGTGAATCGGTAAACGTAGCGTAGGACGCCTTGAGAGTTAATGAAGTGACAATATATGCATGATAGTGAATGAAAGCGAAAAGCCGAAAGTCGGGCTGAGTGGCGTGCCTTGGGAGTCGTCCAGCAGTGGACTACAATAAGCTGATGATGATGATGGCCATAACACCTAGGTAAATAAATAAAACTAATTAATAAAATAGTATTTTATGCGCGATTATTTCCCCACTGATAAATATAATTCAAAATACCTGTACTGGCAATAAATACAAGTACTTCCTTACTAGAATATATTTTGTCTGTATCAATGAAAAAAAGCGAAAATATTGCTAGATTTTCTTTCGATAATTTCTATCATTCAGTCGTAAAAATGTAATAAAAAGCAAAATTTTCATTTGTAACATTAGTAGGGAAAGGCTGATAACGATAAAAACAGCAAGAACTATCAAGCATCAATTAATGACTTATTATTTTATTACTACGACTCAGAATATTTGTTTCGTATCCATTCGTAAACATAATATATTTTTATTTCATTTTTACGTGAATACGTTTTTAAATTTGCTTCCATAGTGGGAAGAAATTCAGAAAACTGATGATAACGAATCCGGGGGATACAATTTGGTGTTACAGCTGCATACATCTATCATTTACATCAACCACCGTAATCATAACCTACATCCAACCGTGGTGCCGTGGTTGCCATGGTGGTGCCGGCGTAAGAATAGTGCCCAACCCTCTCTACCCGTGGTTGCCGTAAGAGTCGGCTAAGGGATGTAATCCGGAAGATGGGCAGCAGCGTCTTCCTTGAACAATCACGCCTAACTGCGCTCGCCAACCCGCCTGCCAAGCGTGGCAAGTATTGGCAAAACTCCCCCAGGAGGAGGCCTATGTCCAGCAGTGGACGTCCTTTGGCTGATGATGTGATCCAACATTTGATTACACCACTTGATATCTTCGTTACTTAACTGAAGACTTGAATTAGGGAAACTCGAAGGACATCTTAATGTTACAAAATGTACACATATTCACATACCGTGTTCACTTTAAGCCACACTCCAATTTTTTAGCTTTAAGTTTTGCGAGCACAGCTAGTGTAATGAAATTTTATTATAGCTGGAGAAATTGTTAAACTTGTTGCTCTTGAATTTTTTATTACAAATTTAGTAGTTTCAGGGGAAAAAGTCGCAGGCAAAGAGTTTTTATTATCTCTCATGCCTTTTACAACTAAATATTTTATTTAGTTTAGTAAAAAGAATCGTAAATTATAAACTTAGTAGACGACGAGTTTATTAAGCGTAGTATTTTAATCAACTAGATTTTAAGCTAAAACGTGATACACCGAAATCAGTTCTAACGATAGTCCTACATCTAAGGGTACGAAATGAGGGTCGCAATAACTTCATTAAAGATACTTTGGCAGCGGAAGCTAAGTCTAATTAACTAGTTAAATGTTAATAGAGTGTAGAGCGACTATGTCAATAAAAAGGGGTCGACCTTTGGGCAACCATCTGCTGAAAAGTTTTAATGGATTTAGTGATATCAGTTATATTTTAATTTACATTTTTATGAAGTCGTATACTTTTATGGCTGCCGTAATTTACACTAAGACTTTTAATAAATATAAATCTATTTTTTTCTTTCCCGCATGCTCACTCACACGCTATGAGTTTGCATTTAAATACTTAGTACCTGGATGACCGAGTACTAGAAAGTAACCTACCACCATTATCACCATTCCATTAGTACCATTATATGGTTTCCTCACGATGTTTTCCGGCAGCTCAAGCTCATTGTTGGGGTTTGTACCCACGTCCTTCAGCGTGTGAACCGACCGCGCTAACTACTGAGCTATCATCGCTACAAACGTACAAAAATACGTATTAACGCTCGCCTTCACCCGTGCTCCCATCCCTGCTCAACCAAATTTGATATAATCCTACCGACGCTACCTTGGGTAAACTTTCCAGCAATTAATTCATAGAACTTCTTGACAGACTTTTAGTTTAAAGTTACATTTTATTTAATAAAAACGCAAACTAAAATTGCTAAGAGTCCTAATGCTTGAACCAATATTTTATTTTTCAGTAGACGATTTACTAGTTTTCGCGTAAATGCATTGAAAAGGTACAAATATTCATCGATCAATGTCTCCAAAACACGGTTATAAGAGAAATGTTGCGATCCCGGTAGAATAAATCTGTTTTAGAGGTGAATATTTGTGTAATATTATTTTTTCAGTTTGAAAAATTAACTTCACCACTATATTGTGAACAAACACAATCACAATAAGACACACTCGCGGTATGTCAACGAGCGATGGAGCGCAGCATACTGGCCGTAAAGTTATTAGACTGCATAAGAAACTCAGTACTGCGCTCCCAGACCCAGATCCCAGATCATTGACGTGACTCAAAAGGCTGTGTGGCCTACTGTGGTAAAGGTTCTACGATATTTATATTCTATAATTCACATGAGGTTCTTGTACCTAATACGCGGATAGTAGGTATTTAATATTTTACGCCAATAAAGTTTATTTAAACAGTTCAAAACGAGAGCGGCAAGACAATGCTATTTTAAATTTTACAAGGGTGACATACCAGTTTACTCAAATTTAACTGCATTACGTTAACATGGCCGCCATACGTCTTATGTGCGTAATATTACACTAATATTATAAAGGCGTAAGTTTGTGTGTATGTTTGTAAGTTTGTTACTTCTTCACGCTCAAACGGCTGGACCAATTTTGATGAAATTTGGTATAGAGGTAGGTGACGAGCTTAATACAAGGTGGAATAACACAGGCTACTTTTTATCTCAAAAAATGTAGCGGGTAACACCGCGGGGCGAAGCTAGTAAGAAAAATGAATTGCAATCTGAGCGATGACAGCGAAACAATGTCACATAATCTGGAATACGGGCCCTGATCGCATGTTGTTCAGAATTTAATCAGTATCCAAATCGAATGCTGTCATCCAGAATGCAAATGCAATATACTCCGGTAATGTATTCCACAGTACGGGTTGAACCTCCGTTATGTTATGTTAGTAATTGGTAAATATTGTCCTCGGAGTTGACTAATACATTTGTTTTTATAAATATGATGTCCATTATTGTATTTATGTGATTTTAATGTAAAGCACTCTCTTTGTGTTTAGCTCGATTTTATTGAACATTTGAGAGTTATACATAAAACATCTCACAGTTTGCGTCGAGGGTTAAAAATACTAGTAAGTAAATATGGTGAAATATATCTATGGTACCTATGTGACTTTTAAAAGTTTTCCACAACTTTATACGTTTTTGCTTCCGTGTATATCTGTAAGTTGATTTGGGTCATATATTGCAAAAACAGCCACCCTATCCGTAGGAAGAAACCCGGGCGCAGACGACTGGCACATGACCACCGTTTTTTTTTTTTTTATATATATTAATGATACAAACAGCACGCTCTCTTGATGGTAAACGATAATGCCTGTCCATGGTCATTACAGCGATACATAGAATTTTACGTAGCAAAACAAAGTCCAAGGCATCGCTGCTTTTTACTCATTACTTTGAGATATTAGATGGTTAGTCTCAACGGCCCAGTAATTTCGTTAGCTGCAGTAAGTACCCTTTAATCCGGAACACAGTAATGCTTACACACTACTGCTTCGCGGCAAAATTTCTGGTACTGTGGTGGTGGTATGCTGTCATTGTGGAGAACTCGGGGGATCGGGGTCAGGGGACCCTGGTCGTTAGAGTTCCCCAAGAATGAATGAATGATGCGTGACGTGTTCCCGTAAAAAATGACGAGTTAAAATGAGCTTGCCGAGATGGTGCCGATGGTGTCTCATAAGGGCAAGCGCTATTGGGGCTGCGGACGAATGTGCAAGCGTTCTCGTGGCCCTAGCTACAAGCGTGGAGAAGGAACACCCCAGGGTTTTTAGCGGGTAGGCCGCCTGTCTGGCCAAGTAACCATCAGGCTCCCTCCGGGTATCTAGTATCCATCAAGAAGTTTCCCTGAGAGAAAAAAATAGCCATATAAAAATATATTGTAAACTGAATTGAAATTCCGTTAACCATATGAAATATAATTTTTATGGTATGACTTGATTCTACACCCAAGATTGGCTCCACACGAAAGATCTCCTCAACGGTCTACAGTATGGACACGAAATTTTCTATACACATTTAATTTTGATTACCTGTTAAATTGTACCATTAGATGAACTTTTAAAAGCTTGTTTGTATACAAATCTCCTAATAATTTAATAGTATTACGATGTCTCCGGTCTGTTCTTAGACACTAATCTGTTTTCCACATTCCTGGTTACCTAGAAGAAATCGTTTTATCGATAAACCCGCCACTTGTGGAGGGGATAAGAAGATTTTGTTTTCTGTGTATTTTTTTATATTTCTTAAGTGCATTATAAAGATTTTGTCTCTATTCGTCAATATTTTTTAATATGAATTCTTTTTCACTCAACTCTTACAAAAATCGGTTTTGCTTTTCTTTCATAAAAAAACAACTGTATATGATGTTTCGGGCAAGTTATTTATAACACACCACTGACAGAAGCAGATAAGGCCTCCCAGCATAATAAGGGTCGAAAGAATGGTAGGTATATTACCTAATTATCGTTAGGCACAGCGGGTAGAGGAAAATGTGCTAAAAGTTTTTGGTTATCAACAGGGGAGTAAATGTAATGGAATCATCCCTTGAAATAGGAGCTCTAGTTTCGCTGCTGTTGAGTAATATGTTTTAGAAACAAGTACTTACAATGGTATCTCCTATTATAGAAAATCAAGTAGGCTATGATAGATATGATATGTTTGTATAGGCTAAGTTCTTTTCTCACTTTAGTGACCAGTTACAGTTAATGTTATGACTTAATTATACAACTTAATAGGTTTATTTAGTTATTTTTAAGGTTCAATACCTCAAAAGGAGACACACGGAACCCTTATAGGAACATTTTGTTAAGACCTTCCATCTCAAGAACATGTGAAGGTATCGATTTAAAATTAAAACCATATAAGCAAATTTATGGTACCCTGCAACACTGATAACTTCTCACTTATCGTAAAAAAAGTTACAGCTGTTTATGTCGCAAAAAACCGCATATTTTGACACTCACAAGGGAGTCAAAATCTAAAGGGTAATTCCCGTTGACCTAGAACTATGAAATTTGGCAAGAAGCATTGTCTTAAAGAAAAAAATCCACCAAGCAATTATAATAGTGTATAAGCACTGCTGTATTTCGGTTGGCTTGGTATGTACTAAGTAAACCTGTATTTGATAACAACGATACATCTGATAAAAAGCTTGTTGCGGCCTAGCATAGATAATGTTGAGTAGAAAAAACTCCTTACTGTAGCTTTAAAAATTTCTAGGTTGTAGTTTGCAGGAAATAACAAGGCTTGCAATGAGTGTTCCATGTCTCTCTGGGTCTGTTTCCATAATACATGCAATCATAAAATCTATCGAATCAATAAAGTCAATAAGCCACAAATAACAAGAAGACAAACCGCTTAATATAAACGCTGGAAATAAACTTGGTAGATCTCCTTAGCAATAGGTCGTCTAGGTGGGTAACACCACAGTAGATATAGATATTAACGATTTATTGTGAACGGCAGAACTCAGTATTCGAACGCAGATATTCTGCCGCCAGTATTGCGTAAACATTACTTTATTCTGCTTTGAAGGATACCGCAGTTAGTGAAATTACAGGGCCGTTGAGACTAACCTTGAACATCTTAAAGTAATGAGCGCCAAAACAGCGATGCCTTGGACTTTGATTTTTTACTTAAAGTTCTGTGCATTACTGCAATGATGTTAATCCCTTTGAGATTGGCTGCGCCACATACTCGTACATACAACTCTATACATACATTTCACTCACCTATTCATTTTACATAAGTATTTTTATTTTACCCTCTTATTAACACTCTTTCCTACCCTCACTTTCCTCAGAATACCTGCCACACAAGTTAGTCGTGAATTGGCGGTTATAACGTACGCAATACGCTTCCCTTACCTCGTCATCAATATATAAAACAAAACTCTAAATTCTAACCGCGAGTGTGATAAAACCTAAGAACATTGTGTCAATTGTGTGGTGAGCAATATTTAGTGTGAAACTAAAAACGCACTACTTGGGAAGGAACCGGAACGTTCCGACCAGTACCAGCTATCGAAGAAAACTACAACAGGTATTTCCCGGCCTCTCCAGAGATAGATCAAAACCTCCGTGTAAACCCGTGTGCAGCCGGGGCGATTCGCTAGTATTTGTATAATACTTAAAAGTTTTACATATAAAATTACTTACAAAATGTCATACATTAAGTCTGAACTTTAGTAGAAAAGTTGCACACTTTCGTATTCGTATTATCGCCAAAAATCACACCTAAATGACCACATAGAAGAAACTTTAAATATTAAATCAATTACCTAAGTCGGCCCTTTTAAGTTCTCTTTATCAGTACGAAACCGGGCATAATTGAATCATTAGGTGTGAAACTTCTAGGTTAATTAAACACACTGTTTAAGGGGTCTAATGAAATAGCCCTCACTTTGAGGAGTAATCTGATTAATTACCGGGTGAAATACTTTAAACAACAGAAGTTTTTTTTAATAATGTTAAGAACAGATAAAACTTTTTATTTGATTCTTTATTTTAATTGGTTGAACACTTCAAATAAGCGCACAAAATGCAGGGCATTCAGCTAGTACCGAATAAAAATATGCCGTGAATTAAAGAAACAAGTAATTAAAGTTTTTTTTTTTAAATGCATTCATAGCAAGTTGTATTGTATATTGAATACAATACAACTTACCTTTTTTATATTTTACTATACCCTACCCAATCCTAATATGTATGCCCGACTGGGCTCTTGTGATGGACGCGTATGAAAAATACTACAAAACCCCCGAGGATTCGACTCTTTCGTCATCCAAGCCAGACATATTACTTTATTCAAGAAAACTCAAACGCGCAATACTTGTAGAGCTTACTGTTCAGATATCCCTAAAGACCACACGATAAAGCTAAATAGATATTATGACATCACAAATGGTAAAATTAAATGGTTTTTAATTATAATAACATAAAAGAAAAACTAAAAAAATAAAACTACTTACCTACTATTTACAAATTATCTATTAAAGGAAAGAAATATGGCCAGAACTCTGGCAGCATTGCCACGCTGAAAGATAATGCTAAGCTTTTGACCAAAGTAGATGTCAGCATTATGGTCACTTGACGCCTCCTCTAAATGTTTGGCCAGGTTTCTATATAGCTCGTAAGTAGCCGGTCCCCACAGACCTGAAGTTTCAACACCAAAAAGCTTAAATAAGTCTTCTTGTTTTTGCTGGCACAGCGACCCAAGATGTGTCTCAGCCTCCGAGAGTAAAGAGCGTCATATTTCATGATCTTGAACTACTTTATGCCAAGTATTGAATTCCAGCTCTTGTAGATCCTTAGTCACTGATCTTTCCATCTATATGTAGGAAGGTCTACAGCCTACTTCTATCTAAATAACTATATTTGTGACGTTTGAAATGGTTTCGAAGTTTTGTGGATATGCATTAGAAGTGGGACCAAGAGGTATACCAACAAAATCTATTTATTATAAGTCGTCAGCCTGCCATGAACAACCATAAATTAATTTCTGGAAAAACTATCCAAAGCGGTATTTGCGGTCAAATTTGATCAGATAGGGATTAAATTAAATTAAACGGCATTAAATATGAGCCTTTAAACGTACTCATACGCCGTCCTAGGCTCTGTACGGGTTTCCGTCCGTTCAGAGATGGAACCAATTACCGTACAGCGATACAATTGAATGCTAAGGTTAAATGTTATGAGTAATTTAAGAATTGAAATACAGTGGTACCTCGACATACAAGTTTAATTCGTTCCGTAACCTTGCTCGTATCTCAAAACAATTTTCCCCATTGAAATTAATTGAAATGCCATTAATCCGTTCCAGCTCCCAAAATACCACCTCAGTTGTTTTTGTTATGGTTTTGAATAAGTAAAACGTATTTACAAGAAGAAACATTTATTTATAAATAACAAATACAATATTCTATAAAAACACAATAAAAGAAACAGTGAAGTGCTTACCGAAAGCGCTTGATTTTCGTCTTATCAAAAATGCATCGAAAACGAGGGAAACAAGCACACAGAGGTCTAGTCTGAGGTGGGAGAAACTGTTAGACGCTGCACAGGACACCGACATGCGCCCCACATGTTGTGATCGTGTGCGTGTGCAGCGGTGTAGTGTGCGATTCCTCGTAACTCAAATCTTGCTCTCATCTCAAAGCAAAATATCGCTCGCGCGGCGGCCCGTATCTCAAAACACTCTTATATCGAGGAACCATTGTATTTTCTTGCATGTTTAATATGGTGCTAATAAGGAGTTAGCCATTCTGTTAAAGTACTAAACACAGGTAACTTTGGAATAATACATTTCATTTTTTTACAATCGATATGAAATGGCTTTAAAAATAAATACGAAACTCTAAAAATGCGGCAACAAGTATAAATTTGAAATATTCATACATTTCATGATGTTGAAAGGAAATATTTCCTACAAATTTAATATATCCCAATGAATATTCTACCCATAGCCCGGTACCGTTTAGCCAGAATCTGCGGTCACGTCACCCGACCCGACGTAAGCGTTCTTTGTGCTATAAACACGTTGTTTATTCAAACACTTCGTTACACATTCAGGTGAAAAGGGAAGTCGAGGGATGGGGCTGTTTAAACGAAATTAAAAAGGGTTAACGCCCCTTATGTATGGTTTGAAAGTTATGAAATAATTTCACCCCAGAAAAGGAAATGAAAGTCGCTGGAAACGTAAAAAGCTGTGCGGGCCTTTATTAATGTATGTGGAGCGAAGTCTGTGCTGTAGATTGCGAAAAATTTTAGTTGCCTTGCTATTGACTATGGATACATTACATTATTATGTTCTTGTAACGCACTTTTACAAGATCATTGTAGTATATTAAGCGGAATGAAGGTTATAATGCTTATCATGAACAATATTTACAGACACAACTCTGAAATAGTTAGAAAAAGTTAATCTTAGACGAAATGTATAGAACAGCCGACTTTTTCACGATGTCACAGTTGCGCCTATTGTAAAATATTCAATGATCCCCTTTTGGATTCGTCCAAAAAAGTTTGGATTAGTTTGAAATCGTCGTGGTGGCGTAAGAAGTAGAGAGGGTAGAGAGGGTAAAATAAAATATTTGTTGTTTATTTGAGGGTAAAACGTTGTGATAAAATCTAAGATGTTGATTTGAACTGTCATGTCGATATTAGGTAATTTGGCCAACATACTCGTAGTTTTAATGCCAATAGAATAGTTTGGTGCCGTTCAGATAATCTGATAATGGAACGAGATGGAAGTGAATAACTGTACTTATGAAGAGCTACGTTTTAATTAGCACTACATTTGTACTCGGTAATGAAGGTCTGAAAATGGACCCGTTAGGGAGATACTTAGTAGAATTTTTCAGCACCTACTAATCTCTGCTTGTAGTCTGTAAGTAATCTACTGTAGATTGTAATCCCTCGAGCTTGAGCTCCTTTTGATTTGATTTGACGAAGCCTGTTTGTAACGATAATGTATGTTTTTTTTTTGCTTTAACGTAACTACTATAATTATTAAAATAAATTACTTCAGATTGCCTAACTTTTAGATATGAAAGTTGTCAACATAAAGTATTAAAAGCAATGCTCATTTTTCACTTCAGAGGAACTCCAAACTTTTTCAAGTCGTGGAAAAATTTTCAACAAAACGAGTTTTGAATAAGGTGATCGATCAACACCTCGGGCGAAACTTTGTCTCGGACGTTTGACAAGTTCGAGATCTCAGCATCAAAGGGAAACTTGCCGCAGTTTCAGTTTGGTTCGTCTTCGCTTAGGGTTAAAACACATCATCACCACAAACGTGACGTAATACGTGCCACGTATGGCGGCAGGCGTCATTATTGGGTGGGTACGCGAAATGACAAGGCTGTCGAGACTAATGTCTTAAAGTAATGAGCGCCAAAGCAGCTCTAGACTTTGTTTTGCTACTCAAAGTGCTGTGTATCGCTGCAATGGTCGTAAACAGGCGTTATCTCTTACCACCAGGAAAACGTATTGTTCGTCTCATTCATCATCACATCATCAGCCATAGGACGTCCACTGCTGGACATAGGCCTCCTCCTAGGGGGTTTTGTCAATACTCGCCACGCTTGGCAGGTGGGTTGGCGAGCGCAGTTAAGTGTGATTGTTCGAGGAAGACGCTGCTGCCCATCTTCCGGATTACATCCCTTAGCTGACTCTTACGGCAACCACGGGTAGAGAGGGTGGAGTACTATTCTTACGCCGGCACCACCACGGCATTCGTCTCATTACTTTTAAATAAATAAAAAAATATCAACATATATACCACAACTAACTATTAGTACCTGGATGACCGAGCTTTGCTCGGCTGAAAACACGGATAAAACGACGTTTCCTAAAAATGAAATTTAGCTAGATCGATTTATCGCCCCCGAAAGCCCCTGCATACTAAATTTCATGAAAATCATTGGAGCCGTTTCCAAGATTATACATACAAGAATTGCTCGTTTAAAGGTATTAGATAGATTAGATTACAAAACATGTTTTAATATTTTTTTGTTATAAAATCTATACGTCACGTCATGCAACGTGACAGATCTACACATTGTGACTTGGTGCGTTTAGACCCTTACACAGTTTCGAGTTTGACTCAGACGAAACTCGTGCGAAGAATACAGTCACCTCAAATGGTTTTGATCCTTCTTTATTGACATCTTGTGGTAAATGATGCCTTTGAAAGTTTTCACTAGTTTCTTTGCGCTCAAGATTGTATTTAAGTTTGATTTCGGATCCAGATTGTGGAGTGCTATTTGCAAAACTCTTGCTTTCAATCTCGGGAATAAATGATATAATCTTTTTTCACTTTTTCTTTGAACGAGTTTGTTGAAGGTAAACATTGTTTGAGAGAATTGTAAGATAATTGTTTAATTTAGTTATCATATTACTTTGTAAAAATAAGACAATCAATACTAGATACTTGACAGAATTTATACATGTATGAGAACATTTTACATGGCTCCATCTAACCCTAAACTATGCAATAAACTTTAAATATAATAATACTTATAAACTTTACACTTATAATACATATAGACCACCCAGAAACGAACATACATTTATGAAAAATCAGGTGTTTAAAGTGGGCAGGGCACATTGTATAGCACGCAGAACTGATGGCCAATGGGGCTGTAAAGTTCTGGAGTGGAGACCACGGACCGGCAAGTGCAGCGTAGGATGCCCACCCACAAGATGGATAAACGACCGGTCTTTATGGAAGTCGATGGGGGAGGCCTATTTCCAGCAGTGGACGTCCTACGGCTGAGATGATGATGATGAGGGGTTTATTTTTCAGAACTTTTTAATTAATGTAAAAAAAAAACAAATTGAACGCTTAATGACCTCCTTTCAGCTTAGTACTGCCGATACGTGTAGGCCTGTAATAATCCAAAAATACAATTTATCTCTTTTTATTGAAGAAAAATATTCTGAAAGGCATTAAAACTTTTAAAAGTACAATACCGTTAAACAATTATATACCACTTAATTCAGGCTATAAAATGCAAATTTTATTCACAATTCCTCAGCTCACCAAAGTTTATAGGTCTTTTAAAAACAATGGATCTTTGATTACAGGTACATCTGTTCATTTTTAATACGTGAATCATAACTGTGGAATATTAATTCATCCATTTTGAATTGATACAGTCAACGCAAAAAATTTATAAGTAAAAAATACCAAACATCTCTATGACAAAAAACAATTATACCTACTCCTTGTTTTAATTCCTATAAGCACTATAAATGTTACATAGTTCCACGTTTTAACAAGGTGAAGTGGCAGGGGGCTGGATATGTCTGTCACAGAATCAATAACCGCTCGGGTAGACGTGTTTTAGAGAGGAGACTGAAAATCAAATTAAAATAAATAAAAAAATTGCCGTCAATTTACGATACATTAAAATGAACCCATTGGCTCCGAACTAGTGTAAGCTGTACTTCGGAAACCAATGGCTTGTCCTGATGTCTACTCAAGTACAAGATGCCAGAGGCAGACTTAAAAACTAAACAATTTTTTTATATACAATAACCTATATGTATATATAAATATGTGTATGTGTATGTGTGCCTACGTGTGTGGAAATGTGTGTGAAAATATGTGTGCGTGCGTGTGTGGAAATGTCTGTGTATGTGTGCGTGCGTGTGTGGACGTGTGTGTGTATGTGTGTGTGCGTACTACTCTAACTGTACTACGCGGTTACACTCAAGAAACATACTTCTACATACCAATTTTGTTTGTTAGCTAACTTCTTTAGCTGCGTTGAGTGATTTTTGGTAGGGATAAAACTCATAGGTTCCGACAAGCACGCTAATATGACGTGCTTTAAGTTTTCACGTCTGTCGGTGGTTCCCATAACTGCCTAGTTTTTATTTTATTTTTTCTTAGTATTGAAGATGAGAATTAGTCAGTGACGAAGAAATACACGTATTTTTATATCCTTATGTGAGATTACTCACGTTTAATTTTATCTCCACGTTTAGTTTATAGTTAAATCACCCCAGTTGTCATATGTTAATTTTAATATAACTTCTGTAACTATGTGAGTTGCTCAAAATAACTAGGTAAGTAACTTAGATTTATAGTAGGTAAACTTAGTAAAACTTAGCAATTATGTCGGATACTCCGACTATAGTTTCAGCCACATCTAGTGGTCTTCTTCAAGGAGACAAACTTTGACTTCTTGAGTGTGAGTTAAAAGTGAGTAATCTCATTAAATAAAACAAAAGAATGTCACATACATACATCATCAGCCAAAGGACGTCCACTGCTGGACATAGGCCTCCTCCTGGGGGGGTTTTTGCCAATACTGGCCACGCTTGGCAGGCGGGTTGGCGAGCGCAGTTAGGTGTGATTGTTCAAGGAAAACGCTGCTGCCCATCTTACGGATTACATCCCTTAGCCGACTCTTACGGCAACCACGGGTAGAGAGGGTGTTCGTACGCCGGCACCACCACGGCAAAAAAAAACACGGAAAGAATGTCAAAATCACGTCAATTTTCTTAGTAAATGAACTTATTGTTTCAAGCTTATACATTTCTTTTATCCCTACAAAAAGATATAATAATCATATTTGAGGACTTGACATTATCACTAGTAACTTTATAAGAGAAGTACCAAGCATTGCTGTGAATCACTCCCTCGAGTGTCATAGAACAAACGGCTTTCATTATTTCTAATGGAAAGAGTCGCAAACACGTCTCGATTACACAGATTTTCACAAATGTTACTCAGTTTTATTGCTAACTTAATTTCACTTGTTATTATGGTTGTTCTTGTTGGAGATAATTAGTTTTTTTTTTACAATACGTCTGTCTTAAAGTAACACTAACATCTATTTTAAATGTAAAAGTTTGTTTGTTCATCACTGAGTTTATACTTCTTCACATTGGATTTGGATGAAATTTGGTATGCTGATAGTTTGTGACCATTAAAGCATAGAATACTTTTTAAACTGAAAATCGCGGGTGAAATCGTGAGGCATAACAAGTTTATAATGCTTGAAAACAAGATAACTGTTAAACAAATACATATACTCGTATAATAGGAGAACAAATAAACAATAAAATTAAATTATTTGAGTCAGCGTTAAAAACATACACTAAATATAGTTAAGATCAATAATTTGGTCGTTGTTGTATTACGGGGTTACACAAAATGGCGGTGCTACGCCGAAAGGAAGTTATTGTACACATGACTAAAGACACACACACACACACATCATCAGCCATAGGACGTCCACTGCTGGACGTAGGCCTCCTCCTGGGGGGGTTTTGCCAATACTCGCCACGCTTGGCAGGCGGGTTGGCGAGCGCAGTTAAGTGCGATTGTTCAAGGAAGACGCTACTGCCCATCTTCCGGATTACATCCCTTAGCCGACTCTTACGGCAACCACGGGTAGAAAGGGCGGGGTACAATACTTACGCCAGCACCACCACGGCACTTAAACAATAAAGACAACTTTTACTTTATCATCACGTTTTAAGTCATACAAACTTTAAATTAACAAAGATAGCAAACTTATCATCTTAAAATGTTACTAGCTGTTACCCGTGACTTCATCCGCGAGAAATTTATTTAAAGAATCTGAAATTTTCAAATTTTTTTTACTTTTTCTTTCCGTAAGAAACTTCTACAAAGTATTAGAAAACTTAAAAAACGAAGAATAAAATAGTTAAAGTCGTTGTCAAGTCATTGCGTGACCAAGGAAAACAGGTATTCATTTTTATATATGTATATAGACATAGATTGTGATTGAAAATTAAGGCATATATTGAATCGACCATAAAAAACATTTGCCTCATGACACAGATATAATGTGGCATAGAAAATGAGTGAAGACTTCTTCATCTTAATCTCCTTGTCAAGTTCTATCCCGTATGTCAAGTGAAATTGTAGATCCGAGGTGTCATTTTCATTATACACGCAACCTCAGATCAAACACTACCACGCAACGCTATTTCTTTTTACATTACACACAGCGCCATCTCGCTTCAAACTGAGCAAAGCTTATATGGAAGAGCTTATATGAAAGCAAAGCTTTAGAGCAAAGCTATGGTCGTCAAATAGTATACTGTATAATAATGGAATACTTTTTTTTGGTAAATACATACTTATGATATATACAGAACACCCAGACACAGAACAAAGATTTTTGATTATACCACAAAATGCTTGTCCTGAATGGGAATAGAACTCACGCCCTACGGCTCTTGAAGCAGACACACTACCAATGAGCCAACAGTATATATTTGTATTAATTTTTTATATGTTAGTTGTAAAAAGATGTAGTGTTTGTAGCGTGTTCGTGCAGTTACGCCGTAGCAGTTTTCGTAGCAAATGCTACAAAATTATAATAGGATAATATAATAGGACAGGAATAGGTTATTTTACTTCGTAAGAAAAAAAACTAAAAATATATTATTGAGATAGCTTAGGTAAAAAACAGTCGGAAATGTTAGTTTTAGATCATAAAATAACAAAATAAATTTTAAGTTTTTTTTACTCTTGTTTCTTAACAAGATGAAATAGTAGCCGCCATGTTATTACGTCATACGGCTATGTAAACTAAAATAAAAAGTTTTAGTGTGAGCCGTTAATGACCAGCATCTTTGCTTTGTACTTTAAAATTTTTGCTAACGCAATTTTAATAAATATATATACCTACTAACATGGAAGCCGGTTTCGTAAAAGGAGAAAATTACAAACAATTGTCAATACCATACAAATACAATATATATATTTATATATATATATAAAAATGTATATGCAGTGTATATATATATATGCATTTGTTTACATAGCTAACTGACGTCATCACCACAGAGCAATAATGGCATCCATTGCGTCCATCGTTTTCGGCCAATTACACTTATAGATTGAATAAAAAAATTGTGTTTTTTTAAATTTATTTATTAGCATTACAGAATCTAATTGAGACATTTTTCAAAAACGGCTGTAATACCCTATTATAATAAGATAGGAATAGCTCTAAGGACATAATTAGATCTGAGTTCTTACTTTTTATAGCCGTAGATCTCAAAAATTTAATAACGGCAGGTTTTTTATTGCTCTACGAAGACACGTATAATATCATTATTATGTTCGGCTAAGTGGATATTATAAACTCTGCGAAGAATTATTAAGCAATTTACCCTGTATTGATGTCAGATACGAGAGAGTAATTAATTTAGTAACTAGTAACTCGTGATGATAAACATAAAATTACTTGGGCACTGAGTAAAAGAACTTAAGAGTCGTTAAAATATTTTAACTTAAGCACTCAAAGCAACGCTGTTTGAAAACTGAAACTAAAAGAGTTATTTTCTGTAGTACTAAATTTAAATTAGACAAGTTAGGTGATATTAATTATGTAGTTTAATTAACGTGTCATTAATCCAGTCCATTCCAGGCTAGGTGTGCTTTACCATCTTCGACCACACCGTCACTTACCATCAGATGAGCTGTGGTAAACACCTAAGCTGTCAACCATAAAAAAAATGCCGAATATTTATTACTCTAAATACTGTTAAGTAACTATTATTTAAATCATTTTCATCACCGCCAAACATCTAATCGTGTGTTCCAGCAGCCTCACTTGAAACCCAGTTCCAATCCAGGCTAGGTGTGCTCTACCATCTTCGACCACACCATCACTTAACGTCAGGTGACCTGACATGATGGTATTACTTTGACGACGTTTTGAAAACAGCACGAAAATACAAGTTTTATCACATTATGTCACTCTCTGACAATCTATCACGTAATTCAACACTTTATTTTAAAAAAACTTCTCTATTCAAACTAATATTATAAAGGTGAAAGTTTGTGAAAGTTTGTTTGCCGTGGTGGTGCCGGCGTAAGAATTGTACCCCACCCTCTCTACCCGTGGTTGCCGTAAGAATCGGCTAAGGGATGTAATCTGGAAAATGGGCAGCAGCGTCTTTCTTAAACAATCACACTTAACTGCGCTCGCCAACCCGCCTGCCAAGCGTGGCGAGTATTGGCAAACCCCCAAAACATAAGGAGGCCTATGTCTAACAGTGGACGTTCTATGGCTGATGATGTGATGTGATGTGAAAGTTTGTGAGTGTGTAAGTGTGTTTATAGTACTTAGGTACATAGGCTACTTTTAATCCTGAAAAAATGTAGCGTTCACGTGGGATCAGCGGGTAACATCGCGGGGTGCAGCTAGATCTTAAATACACGAGTGAAAACAATACAACGCAGTGTTATGATTTCCCCACTTTCCAAAACACCCAAAGTTGCCATTTCCTTGCAGATTATTCTAGTTCACAGATTAAGCAATATCTGCTTCTTAAACTGGGGCCTTCGTAATGCCTCTGTTATGTCTAGCCGAGTGGATAATACAGCCCTGAGAAGAATTATTACGCTCGCACCTGTGGAGAAACTTACCACTTTGTGCGTTAACGTTCTTGAGTTTCGGCTGAGGGTTAGGGGGAAGTTTACGCAATTTCCATAATGTGCATTAGAATTTTGACATCAAATGAGTTATCATTACGGAATTCGAATTTCATACGTTAAAATAATTGAGAGGTTATATTACACATACAATTTATTGTTTTGCAAATGTTAAATTAAGGACAATGAACAGCAAAAGGCTGATGAAAATTATTTTCAAGAATTAAATGAAACGCTTTACTTATTTTTTTTTTTTCGTAAAAAAACTTTTAAGCTAAAATAAAATACAAATATATAACTGAACAATACTGAGGCTAGCGAAATTATAAAGCTATTGAGATTAACCATCGACAAATATCGACAAAACAGCAATGCCTCGTACTTCGTTCTGTTGCTCTAACTTCTGGGTGTCACTGTAATGGTTATGGACAGACGTAATTTCTTGCCATCAGTTTCGATAGTTTCAAGACTTTCCATAAAAAAATATACTATTGTACTTGTCGATGGGTAATGAAGAGTCAGTAGACAACCCAATGGCAATGTGATTGCCGTTTTAGTTGTCCATAGACGGTGGTAAACTTTACCCCTTCCTTTTAAAAAAAATAATAAAATAGTTTAATGACCCAACAATATTAGCAACTTTTTTGGTTTTACTTATGCGGTATTACACTCGTTTAATTATATCGGAAACTCCGACTGTTTCGGCCGCATCCGGTGGCCTTCATCAAGGAGACAAAGCTGAGTACAACGCGCGCGCGGCCTCGTCTTGCTTCGCGCAGCGGTCCGCAGTACCGCTAACCGCCTAAGTAATTATACGTGAGTAATGCCGCATAAGTAAAACAAAAATGTGTCAAAACACGTCAGTTTCTGTAGTAAAATATTGGCAGCACAGTCAAAGACACAATCAAACTGAGGAACGGTATTGAAAACTCATGAAGACCTATAAGGGAGGTATTATTAGTTCTAGTTTACCTAGTCACTAATCAAAGATCTTACAGAAACTAATTTCCCTCAACAAAAGCTTTGATTTTCTCCAAATGAATACCCCTATTCACCTGCTATTTAGATCATGTGGGTGGGTATTATGTATCGAGCAAATTACGGTCGTCAGTATTACTCAGAATATTATGCTCATGAATCACTGTCGTGATAAGGTCTCTATTACAATACGTACATATATACCTACATTCCGATGACGCCCATAAAGCCCATGGCTACGAAACAAGACACATATTTTTTTTTTATTTGTATTTAATGAGGCGACCGAGTCGCTCTTCTGATGGTAAGAGATAACGCATGTCCATGAACAGTTCAGCGATACACAGAACTTTGAGTAGCAAAACAAAATCCAGGCCATCGCTTCTTCGGCGCTCATTAGAGACTTTCAATGATTAGCCTCAACAACCCTGTAATTTCACTAGCTGCAAACCAAAACACATTTGTCATTACACATTACTGCTTGGCGGCAGAATATCTGGTACTGTGGTGGTCCCCACCTAACCGACCTCCTGCTAAAGAGATATACCACCAAGCATAAATATAAATAAGTAAGCATAAGTATAAATAAATAAACATCGTATAACATTACACACAGCGGCATCTGCTTGCAAAAGCATAAGCAAAGTTTGTACTATGGAAGTCAGATAACTGATAGAATATTTACATATATTTTTTTGTTTATAGTTAGTATATAATTATAAGTCCAATCTTAATCCTTAAAATTAAAATTACTGAGTAGTGTTACCCGTTCTTAATCAGTAACGTGCTTTCCATTTTTAGTTTCCTAGAAGCGATCGCTTTTAGCGATGAGGACGCCACTAGTTCATAGGATTCTTTTATTTTCTGTATTTTTTTCTTTTTCTTGTGTGCACAATATAGAATTTGTATCTATCTATCTATTACTTCATTTTTGATTATACAACAGGGCATTCCGGGAACTGCTTCCCGGAATGTTTTTGATAGCAGCCTCAACTAAATTGAATAGGCGAAAAAAAATGACGAGGTGTGTTCAGAACATATTTAAGATATTGTTGAACACCTATGTGTTGCATACATAAATTTTAATATTTTATTTTTAGTGAAAGTGTTTGTGAAACCAACTTTTTATTTTGTATGATTTTTATTTTTGTGTATTACTATTAAATCAAATCCTCCTTCCCGTCTAAATCCATGCGAAACAACGAAAGAAATTCACAAGTTTGAGCATAAATTAAGTAAATTCAAAATGAACGCAGTCCAACCACATTGCCACGGGAGTCATAAACGGTGGCACTCTCAACCATTCGGTGGTAAAACTCGTCAGCCATGCTCTGTTATTTAACAGTTAGAAACACAGTAAGTGCACAAATGGACGGTAATGGGTGAAGTCTGCTTGGTGCACTATAAATTTATAAAAATGTCTCCCGCAAACTGACGCAGAGCTAAAACTAAGTTTGCGTGTCCTGAATTAAAATTATTGTTATTTACTTTATGTAACAATTTTAATCTTTTTTTATGTATTTATCTTTTTTTAACAAGTGACGGATGGACGGACCTAATATTTATGGAAATTATTATTTGTTTCGAATCATCTGAAAATTTGATCCCCGCATTGCAGTTAATTCGACAACATCGAAGGAACGTCGCGTCGGCGCAAATTGAACTGATAAATCGACTCCTTAATTTGGTAGATTACGCAAGCGTTTAATTTAATTCACGCACCATCCCCGTGACAAGTTAAAATTTAAAAAGCATTAATCACGGTTTATCGGACTTCCTCACGAACGTTTCGAACACATTCATACTTCCTGAAGCGTCATTTTCTTCGGCTAATTTATCTTCAGTCGATTGCTACTTTACATTTTCTTTTTCTACGTTCGACGTGAAATACGGTGCGCGAGTTTGTGATAGCGTTCTCGATTCCCAATAGAGTAGTGTTCAGAAAATGGGAAAGCTTAGATCTTATAATGTTAGAATTGCTTTGTAATAATTCAAATCTTCGGCAAAAAACTACAAACGAACGACTTTTATTATCTACAATACAATATATACTACAGTGATAAAGCTTTGGTAATAATTATATTGCTTAATAATTATAGTAAATCAGAGAATCAACGTCATCATCATCTCAGTAGGATGTCCACTGCTGGGCATACGCCTCCCCGTTGATTTCCATATAAAGCGCTGGAGGCGGTCGCATCCAGTGCATTCCTGCTGTCTTTAATGATCTGAGAGTGAAGTACGGAAATTTGCGAAAAAACTTTTGTCTTTAATTGTAACACAATAATTTATAAAAATCAATCAGCAAAAGTCTTCTTATTAGAATAGTTACTTTATCTTCTGTCAATAACGTTTATATGTATTTATTTCTTTGTTTCTTCATATTATTTTGTGAATATACCTATACCTACATATATATTTACCTTTTTTCTTACCGCCGGCATACTCGTGCGTGGTTTCACCTGCCTGCCTCAAATGTTTGATATTTCTTTTTGTATGTATTGTTGAATGCAATGAAATTTGTTTATGTCATTAATAAAGTGTTGTCTATTGTCAATGTCACTCTGTAAAGGTTACTAAAAAGTGCTAAACTCAGTGTTACTTCTAATAAGTAGGTATATTTTTAATTAAGAGCAGAGAGTGGCTAGCAATCAAATACAGACAAAGAGCCAGCTAATAAACCCTAATCAAATAGCGAATAGCCTGCAAGTAATAGCAATTGAGTCAATAGGTATTATTTACTCAACAAATTCGAATCTACTTACCTACCCTCTGAATTGTATTGCCTTATACATAGTGTTAATGTCACGAATGGTCAATTTAAGCCAATATTTCTATGCCCTTAAGGATAAAACTTTCGATTTTTTTTAAATTAATATTTTGAAAGGCAAGTGTTTGACTACAGCTCACCTGTGTTAAGTGACGATGTGGTAGACAATGGTAAACATATCTAGCCTGGAATGGCACTGGCTCTCAAATGAGACTACCGGTACACACCGTTAGATGCTTGGCGGCAGATGTGCATCTTGAGGGTGGTAGATAGCCAGTCGAATACGAGAAAGTACCCTACCACCACGGTATGATTTCCTCACGATGTTTTCCTTTACCGTCAGCTCAAGCTCATTGTTGGGGTTTGAACCCACGCCCCTTGGCGTGTGAACCGACCGCGCTAACCACTGGGCTATCATCGCTACAAAACTAGCTTAGCTGGGACCCACGGATGTGACGTAGTAAATTGTAGTGCACGTTTTTAATGCACTTATAGGTAACTAGCTGTGCCCCGCGGTTTCACTCGCGCTAGATGTCAACGTCATAGTAGCTTTATGCATGCAAAGTCTCAGCCCGATCGGTTTAAAATTGACAAAGTTTCATACAAACTTTCATCCCCTATTTTATCCCCTTGGGGGTAGAATTAATCAAAATCCTTTCTTAGCGGATGCCTACGTCATAACATCTACCTGCATGCCAAATTTCAGCCCGATCTGTCCAGTGGTTTGGGCTGTGCGTTGATAGATCACTATGTCAATCAGTCAGTCAGTCAGTCAGTCAGTCAGTCACCTTTAAGTTATATATATTTAGAAGATTGAAATGAACGAAACGTTCTTTCTAAATGATAAAAATAAAAACGAAGATATCGCCTGTCCATGACTATTGGACCGATACGTAATAAAACAAAATCCCGGATATCGCTGCTTTGGCGCTCATTACTTTGACTCATTCGATATTAGTCTCGAGCTTACCATCTGGCAAACCGTCTGCTTGATTGCTGCTCTTCATATAAAAAAAAACTCTGTTTATTCATGTATGGTTGGTTTCGTACTTATAAACTTAGTTTTTTTTTTTCACTTCAATCACATTTAATTATTAACTTTTTTTTAATAAACAAAAATGTTTTAATTGTATTTTGAGCGCAATAAAGACCCATGTCTTGAAATAAGTATGTATTTTATCAACATTTTCTAATATAATTTTATTCGCGTAGCTATATACAATAGTAAAATATAAGAACACTATTGCATTGTTTCATAATATTTTTATAACACAAAAAAATAGGAAAAAAATAGTGTAGATTTCTCGGGATCCACATTCCACAGATCTCAAATATAGCATAATAATAAAACTATGGTAATATTATTTGTCATTTTATTATCCGGAGACAGCTATATATGTTAGTAAGTATAATAATAAGTACCTGGACGACCGAGCTTTGCTCGGTTTGTCATTGCCTGAAAACACGGATAAAACGACGTTTTCTAAAAATGAAACCTAGCTAGTTCGATTTATCGCCCCCAAAACCGCCTGCATTCTAAATTTCATGAAAATCGTTGGAGCCGTTTCCGAGATTCAGAAAATATATATATACATACATACAAGATTGCTCGTTTAAAAGTATTAGATTAGATAGATTAACATTCTTACAAAATTTCTTGTATGGAAGAAATAAGTAAAACGGCTACGTTATAAATAAAAGGAAGACCAAACGGCTATAAATACAGAAATGATCTACTTTTTCAGTCATGAACTCGATACAAACGCTGAGGAAGCGGGCTAAAAGAAATAGCTTAACAGACCGTTCTCGCCATTGCCGCTCAGTTTATGTTTGCGAAAAGAGATCTATAATCTGAACCCATCTGTATCCTAATATATAGATCGAGCTCGAATCCATTTGTTTTTATTAGGGCCCCATATCAGCATACGAATGGGGAACAAAAAGCGAGCTTCAAGTCTGCATAGAGCTAAAACTTCTCAATTTAGGATCGTTTGCGATAGTTAGTTCGATATTGAACTGTCTTTTTATAAAATACTAATAAGTCGAAAAAGGTAAAATACACGATGAAATGCACTGTACTGTAACTTACTTTATTTAATGTTGATAGGCTTTAAGTACAAGTAAGTGAACTGACTTGAGTGAATAATTGACTTGTAACATTGGTGTTATCAATTAAATATTTGTATTTGTAAGCTTTAAATCGCTTTTTATATTATTTGTATTATTAATCATTTTATGTTATCGCGAAAGAGATTTATATAATCAGTGATAAAAAATAGTTTTAGTGCAAATTTTATGTTCTTTGATTAAATCTATAGCGGTTTTACGCTAATTCGAGTTTACAAAGTGATTGTAATCTATTTGAGTCACTCTAGAACAGTGCCTTTGATAAAATACTAATTTTAGTTCCGTGCCGTTTTATCGGACGACTGCATTGTAAAAAAATGTACGAGTAAATAAATACGACTCATCAAAATTACTTAGTAATCACTCAAAACATAATTTTTAACATTGACTAATACTTTAATTACTAATTTCACTCGATAAAACATTTAACGTCAATTCGTCGATTTCTTGAAGCCCTTTGTGCACGAGGTGAAGATATTGTAGTGCATACATGTGTATGTACAACAAAGTCAAAATATAAAAAGTTAATGCTATGACTCGATATATCTACAAAACTGTCACGAACTGGCTTCTCAATCATCTATCATTAATTTTTAAAAATTACGTAGTGCGTATAAAAGTTGTTTCCGTTTACTCTCGCCGGCGACGCTATCACATTTTCCAAATTTTTTTCTTCTATTGTTTACGTAGTGCGTTAATCTCTATATGACGCAAAATGATATGACTTCTATCCTCTGAATTTATTAACGGCCCAGAGATCAATAGTATGATTCCAATATGGAACTGCAATTCAAAATTCGTATTAAAACCCAATCGGAGAAACCTTTACTGAAAACGAACTTATTCAAAAATTGAACTGGCCATTGAGAGCACTTAGAACAAAACATAAACAAAGAAATGGCGCGAATATTACAAAATCAGAAAATCACTGTGCTGTTAGTTCTAAACTGTGAGACGGGGATTTGGCGGGAACGAGGAAAAATCATGTTGCCAAATTGTTTTATTTTCCAAAACTTGAGTAGCACTCTACTGTAAAGCGTTCTTTTTTAAAATAGTTTTATTTCACAAAGTGACAAATCCCCTGCTCAAGCAGGGTATTCAGGGTGGTCAGTAGGTATTTTCCGTACTCAAGTACGGAAAAGTGAAATACCTACTGAAGTGGAACGTGACTATTGCTTCCAAAGCGAAGTTTGCCACTACTTCACTAGGGCATGACCGGACTCGAACTTGACTTAACCGTGAATCTTTGTTATTTTACTTGATTTATAATCAAATAGTTCAAAATAGTGAAATACTTGATATTGGCTAAATGCATAAAAAATGCAGTGCAAAAACCGTGGAAAAGCATATTTTTTTATTATTGTTTTATTTATTATCTAAAACCATATGTTTTTGGAGTTTTTTTTTTAAATATTATAAGCTACCAAATTACTGTCGCATAATGTCGCTAAACAAGTCTTATAATGTTGCTTCGAAGACTCTATTACACAGCTTCTAGTAAAGTTGTTTCCACTACTTTACTAGGGCAAACTGGATTTGATATTATTTTATGTCACTTTGACTGTGACTCAGGCTTGTTTAACTTGAATCGTCATCAAATACTTGATAATATCGTAATACGTGACACTAGCAAAATGCACAATGAAAAAAATACCACGTCTCATAAGTCGAATACACTGCAAGTTTATAGACAGTATTTTTAAAATTAACTGGAATGTAAGACATATACAATTTATACATAAATGTATAATTTATGTTGTATTGCAAGCGATGAACAGCTTTTCTGAAAAATACAAACGTTTAATAAAAACAAAATTGTATAATCACAAAATCAGTCCACAAAAATATTCTCTAAATATACGAATCACAGATTACAAAAGTCCATGAAATTGATAAGATAAATTCCCTGGAAACGATAAGATTGCAAATGAGTCATTGGTATTGTTCTATATAACATATTTTAGATTGATTCTTTTGGTAGTATCGATTAGTATTTTGTGAAAAACATTATTTTTAGAAATTTAAAATGGATAAAGTCGTGTGCATTCTAGCTGCTCTCATTTGCTGTGAGTTTAAATAATTTTAATTGTGTTAGATATAAATTTTAGTACATATCTTCCTTTCAAATTTAACTAATTGTGTTTTTTTATTTTTATACTCAATAGTTTAATTGTTTTTTTTATTTTTAATAGGCGCAAATGCTATAGTTTTCCCGAATCAAACAAATAGAATAACGGGAGGAAATTATGGAAGTCAAGCACAGTTTCCTTTTGTGGTAAGTATCTATTAGATATAAATATGTGAAAAGAGGTTTACAATGACTTCCTTTTGGCCAAGAGGGTCACCTTCACCCTGTCTAAAATAAAATCAAAAAAAGGTTGCGATCTTTAAAAAGTTGAGTAATCGGTTGTGTATAGATTTTTAAATTAATACAAATTACTTATACGGAATGGAAGGTTATTAGAAACTTGCATAATATTTAGGCAATAAAGTACCAATCTAGTTTATTTGGCAAACTCGTTTTATGTGTCACACTTAAAATAGCAAATGAAAACTTGAAATTTTTTTTTTCAAATTTTCTTGTAAACGAATGACTATCGTAATCGTAAGAGATACACGTGTCCATGACCACTGCAGTAGTACGCAGAACTTCAAAATAACCTAATAATAATTGTGACAAAAGTGGAGTTAAAGTAATAAATTTATTTATATTTATTTAAGTCGTTTTAATTAATTAAATTAACGTTTCAGATCTCATTACAGCAGTTAGCGCTTTTACCCAATCAACTGCAAGCTCACAGATGTGGTGGAGCAATGATCACGTTTCAACATGCATTGACCGCAGCTCAGTGCACATACTACGTGGATGTTAACATGTAAGTCACAAAATATATATGTACTACGTACTTACTGGGTAACGTACATAATCCGAAACTTCGTTCAGCTCAACTGCAGAGCAGTGTACACACCTTGTTCAGTACTCCACAGGCGAAACTTCTTTGTATTCAATTATACAACCGTGTGGATCTGACCGTTCAGTGCAAGACCTACGACCCTGGTGTAGGTTTAAGGGCCCCCTTTAGACGCTCATCATCGTTGCTTGTGTTCCCATCCTCGCCTAACCAAATTTTACAAGATCCTACCAACGTTGCTTTGGGTACATTACCCAGCACTATTTTTTTTAAATGATTTTGTGAAAATGACGTTAATAACAGAGTCATCTTTTTTAAATAGTTGACAGGCTAGGCGTTTGACCATAGCTCACCTGATGTTAAGTGATAATGTGGTCTAAGATGGTAAACACACCTAGCCTGGAATGGAACTGACTCTCAAGTGAAACTGCCGGAACACACCGTTAGATTTTCATCTTGAGAGTGGTAGCTAGCTAGCTGAGTACTAGAAAGTACCCTGCCACTTTGCTATGTTTTTCTCATTATGTTTCCTTACACCGGCAGCTTAAAGAAAATTAGTTTGGTTGACTGTTTTGCAAAAATTTCCTTGTTCTGAAATTCTCTTCTAGGTCCGAGTAATTCGTTGTATTTTACGAAGTTTTTTCCCCCAATAGGACGGTAACTCACATAGCAGCATCCCAATACAGAGTATACGCTGGTGATATTCTCCTCTCAGGTGATAACAATCCTGAGAGAATCAGAACTATTGCCAACTACACCGTGCACCCGGGGCACCTGATCTTCCCCGCTTTACTTAATGATATTGCCATTATCACAGTAAGTATATAACGTGTGACTAATATAAATGTTTGTTCTATGTCTCGGTGTTCTGTATGTAATATAAGTATATAGCACCTGGATGACCGTGCATTGCTGGATTTTGTTTTCGTTTTCTAAAAAGGATACCTAGCTATATTTATTTATTTATGAAAATCGTTGGAGCCGTTTCCGAGATTCAGATTATACAAGAATTGCTCGTTTAAAGGTATTAGATTAGATTACAAAATAAAAGTATATAAGTACTAGCTGTGCCCCGCGGCTTTACCCGCGTGGTGATGGATGATGATGATGATGAAAAGTATCATATGTTTTATTCCAGGGCCTAAAGTAGGTATCTAGATGCAAAATATTATCCAGATCCGTTCAGCCGTTCTGGCGTGATTGAGTAATAAACATCCACTTCATCCAAAATTTCACATTTTTATAATATTAGTGGGATTCTATCAGTTATCTGATAGACTTTTTCATCCTAAAGTTTTTCATCCTTATTATTATTAGCTCACCTCGTTTTCTATTGGTTTCTAAATCTTTTCCATCCTAAGGTTGCCTGGAACAGATTGCTTTTAGCGATAAGGTCGCCAATTGTTACACGAGGGTATAAGTGTATATTTTTCTGTATTACTTTTAATATTTATTTATATTTGGTGTGACTAATAAAGAGTTTATCTATCTACGTGGATGTATCTACATATATTTATGTTCAGCAATTAATTTATTTGTGACAAATGGAAATATTTTTATACCTTGTGCACAATTGTAGCACCATCCGTCGGGTCCAATTATTAATCAAACTCATTCAAGAAGTCATACAAAAAAATCATCAAAATCGGTCCAGCCATTTAGGAGTTTAGTGACAAACACGCGTACAGATGAATTTTATGTGAAAAGGTACTCAAGAGTGCACACAAGAGTGTACTCTGAAGACAGAGAACATGCAATTTTTTAAAATCTAGTTAAGCTGTAAGGAAAATAATCGTTATCATAAAAAAATCTTTTCACGAATTCCACAAAATATAATAACAAGATCCGGATTGATTGATGATTTGACGTAAGGATAATACTTAACATATCTATATCTTTAAACGAGCAATTCTTGTATATATATAATTATATATTCTGAATCTCGGAAACGGCTCCAACGATTTTCATGAAATTTTGTATCCAGGGGGTTTCGGGGGCGAAAAATCGATCTAGCTAGGTTTCATTTTCAGAAAACGTCGTTTTATCCATGTTTTCAGCCGAGCAATGCTCGGTCAACCAGGTACTTAATTTTATCGCAGCATGACATGACAAATTTAAACAATGAAGAATTTGAATCAAAATAAAGAATAAAACCTTGATCGCACTACACTTTTTTGGGGTCCAGTAATCGGGACACTTCGCCAAACGGCTTTCTTTTTAATTTCCCCTCCCTAATTCAAAATAAGGATTTCTAAATACCGAATCTTTACTAAACATGTATAACCTACGTATTAACTTAATTAATTCGCGAAACTTTCTCTACATGAATACAATTTCTGATTTTATTTGTGTTTTCACACTTTGGTTTCTAACTTAGGTAAAAGTTGCGAGAAACAATCTCCTGATAATATTTCACCAGCTTTTTACTTACATTATTTTTTTGTTAAAGTAATTTGCAGCAATACACAGAACTTTGAGTAGCAAAGTAAAGTCCGGGACATCGCTAATTTATAACCGGGTTGTAACTCATAGATACTCATATATTTAAATAAATTATTCCTATCGTATCATTATAATTTTTTATCGAAAATTAAATACCTATATTTAAACTATTATTTTACTAAAATTATCGCTACACACTAAATGGTAAGTTTGAATAATGCCTTTTTTTATGGTTGACAGGCTGAGTGTTTGATCACAGCTCACCTGATGTTAAGTGACGGTGTAAAATGTTAAAAACACCTAGCCTGGAATGAAACTGGCTCTCAGGTGGGTAGGGATGCGCGAACACACCGTTAAATTTTTGTTTTACCTTTGCGGGATTACTAACGTTTAATTTTATCAGAAACTCCGACTATTGTTTCAGCCACGGAATTTGCAAAGAATGACAAGGCCGCGCGCGCGTTGTACTCAGCTTTGTCTCCATGATGAAGGTCACCAGATGTGGCCGAAACTATAGTCAGAGTTTCTGATAAAATTAAACTTGAGAAATTCCGCATAATTTAATATAATAAATTTCCGCAAAAATTTGTTTTACACAAAAATGTGTCAAAACCACATCAGTTTTCATAGTAAAATACCGTTAGATGCTTTAGCCAACCGAGTAATATATAGTACCGTACCACCGCGCTATTAATTTAGAAAATGAACAAACGCCCTTGGCTTATATTTAAAAATACACTTATCTATTTCTTATCTCAGACAGAAAAACAAAATCAATTTTAAGAAAAGATTACGTACGCGCTTCAAAAACAGTTTCTTTAGTCATAAAAGATAAAGAAGATATAAATAACGACAGCGAAAATGATATTTTTATATGATACGGATTAGCCCAGTTTTTATATACCACCCCACAGTTACGCCACGCTGCCCAGGTGCATGTTGGCAGACAATAAATAATATTATATTATTAATATTTGTTATGATATTGGTAGTAATATCTACTGACTGAATCTGACCGCCCAACTCAAAAATGTTTCGGTTAAAGATACAGATCAAAGATATAGAATATTAGACCCGAGAAAAGACTTATTATCTAAAGCTAATAAGTCTTTTCTCGGGAATTGCGTTAGATTCTATAATAAAATCCCACTTGAGGTAACTAAAATGTCCGATAATAAATTCAAAGATTTTATAAAGCAGAGGTTAATTGTCAAAGCCTACTGATAAGGTGGCTCATTACGTGGAAGACAGGAACATATGGTTGTTGTAGCTTCTCTCTGCACTTGCATCCCCCTGGCTAAGTGACAATTGTAGTAAGCATAATGTATGTATTAATATTTATAACTGTAATTTGTAACCTAATATGAAAAGAAAGATCCACAAAAAAAATGCCTTGCTTAGTTTCTTGTCGGAGTCTTCTCAGTTAAAGTGTAATTACGAGCCGGTGGTAGATTCAAACATGTAACTTAACGTTCATAAGTGCCTTACCAGGGCCTAAACTGAATAAATGACTTTTTGATTTGATTTTGAATAGATATCACTATGATCACTAAGCCGCTTAGCAATGTCAGACTGAAGTACAGTGACAACTTGTCTTTTTTCTTCTCTAGAATACTTACATACTTAACAATAAAAGTATCACCCGCGTTTGCCAGAATAAAAAGAAGTACCTGAATGACCGAGCCTTGCTCGGTTTTTCAAAGTCTGAAAACACGGATAAAACTACTTTTTATAAAAATGAAACCTAGCTAGATCAATTTATCGCCCCCGAAACCCTCTGCATACATAATTTCATAAAAATCGTTGGAGCCGTTTCCGAGATTTAGATTATATATATACATACAAGAATTAATACGAGAAATATACAAGAATTGCTCGTTTAAAGGTATAAGATATAGATAGATTAGATAAGCTATTTGCATTCCAAATTTCATAAAAATCCGTTTAACTAATTACGGTGTTACATACAAACAAGAAATCATTCGCATTTATAGTGATAATGTGATTTAGCATACCTACACCACTGTGCTTAGGGGGAACCATTAATTACCTAAATCGCGTAAAAGGTGACACAAATCTATCTGATCATTAGGTTAGATTATCCATAATATAGCTAATAGTATACCTACTTCGTGATAGATGTCCTTAACAGGAGATTGTACCAGATATTCTGCCGCCAAGAAGCAGTTTCTAAACATTACTGTGTTCCGATTTAAAGGGTACTGTAGCTAGCGTAATAATGCAGTTAGCGTAATTACAGGGTTATTGAGACTAATCGTCAAAGCCATCAAAAGTAGCGATACCCTGGACTTTGCTTTGTTACTTAGAGTTATGTGTATCGGTGCAATGGTCATGAACATGCTTATCTCCTACTATCAGGAGCGAGTCGATAGTCTCATTACTTATAAAGAAAAAACAATAAAAAAATGTGTTTGCCTTGGGAACACGTCTAGCATAGATATTTAAGTATATATATATATATATATATATATTATTATTTGTTTTTACATTTTTTTAAATATTTATTTATTTTCAGCTCACAGTTCCATTTACAAATGCAACTGTCGTGCCTATACCTTTGCCAACCACGGATTTTATACCCGATGACTTCACCTTATGCAGCCTTGCTGGATGGGGATCGCAAGACGGCACTACAGCAGTAGTAAGCAACATTTCTTATTCTAGCTTCTGATATTCTTATACATGATTATTAATGCAAGTATAAATTAAAAGTTCTAAAAACCACATCACTGATAGAATACCAAACTTCGATTTGATCAGACTTGTGGAAGATGCTCACATCTATACAACAAATAAAAAATATCCGATAAACTTTAAACAGTTGGACATATTTTCTCGATTTATAGCAACACTTTCGATCAAGTCACATTAAAATAAAATAAAAACAACTACGATGACATAGACAGTCATAATTAAACTTATAACATCCATCTATATGCCTCGAGAGTAGCCTAATTAAAATAAAGTAGAAAGGAGTAACAATTTAATTTCCATGCTTCGAATTAAAAAAGAGGTTTTCACGCAGAAATCGAAAAAAAAAAAAAAAAGTTCTTTTGAACTGGAGAATGTGAAAATACATTTGATTGCACCGGATACTCCCACACAACTTGGATCACATCCGACGACATTATTTATCACCTAGACCGAGTGTCCGGCCTAATTAAATATGAGAGTTCGTGCAAAAAATAAATGGAATTGCTTCTAATTTGTAGTAAATAGATGTTAATAGTTTCGTTTGTTCACAGGCTAGCAACGCACTGAGATACGCATCAAAGTTCATCTATAACCTTCCTCTGTGTACACAGTTGTACAACTCTCTCGCTGGTATCATGAACATTCACCCCAACATGATGTGCGCGGCGTCTTATGACATTTACTCTGTTGGGTGTTATGTGAGTATTCTTTTTAAAGGCATTGTTGATCTTGTTAGACAAACCTTTTTCGTCCACCAGCATCGTCTTCTATTTTCTGTTATTGTACCTATCTATTCCCTTAATGTTGATGGCATAATGTCCCCTGAGTTTTGGCGGGAACGTAGAAAGAGTCGTGTCGCCTTATTGTCTTTTTATCCAAAACTAGTGTTTTGTTTTACTAGAGGTGTTCTATTCATAAAGTGCTGAATTACAAGGATGAGTGTGGAAAAATGATATAATGCGGTGAAACATGACTTTTCGTGTTGCTTCCAAAACTCCATCGAAACTTATAGTAAAGTCGCCACTACTTTACTAAAGTATGACTGGGATGGACTGGATTTGACCAAGTCTAGACTTTGACTATAAAGATAAAGAAACTGAAGACTGCACACAAAATACAAAAACATTGAAACTGGCAGAATAGACCGAGAGCGATGCCAAGAAGAAAGAGAGAAAAAAAGTCCCCTAAATACAAGTACATACAGTAGGCAATGGCAATGACGCCAATTTAAAGAAATGTTACAGACATTTTTAAAACGATAATATGTGATATTTTGCAACTCAAGCGGCAAGATCTTCGGTGGAAGAACATTTTACCACAGAATTGTATACAAAATTATTTCTTTCCAAGTTAAGAATATCAGTAAAAAAACTAATATTTTTTTAAGATTTAATTCTCTACGATAAAAGCATCCCAAATTCAATGCGCTGCATAAATTTTTGACAAATTTAATCAAAATCCAGATAAGCAGTTTAATCGTGACAAGATAAGAGAAGATCGAAAACAAAAAACAATATTTTCTACGTTAAAAATTATTATTACCTACATTCTGAGAAACATTTTTCTATGAAGTTATTGTGATATACATACATAGTTATGATAATAATTATTATTTTTAGAAAACTATTGGAATAAATATACGAGCGGGCTAGCAGCTGAGGTCTTACATTCCAAAGTTTCGAGCACGTTTGTTACTGCAGTCAATAATCAATCTAACGTTGTTTACGATAGGGTCTCATTTAATAGAGCAACACTAAAAATAAAGAACTTATCTATTGCTCTAAGTCAGGTCTCGAAAAACACATTTTTCAGTGTCATTTTTGATTTAAATTTCTATCGATTTGATCATACTAAATAACGTTGCTATTTTTTACAAAGTTCTTGAATATATGCTCAATTTTAATAAAATTAGTTAATTTTAAACAAACGTTAGGTATATTTTGGTAAATTAAAACGCAAACTAAAATTTCTCAAAGTCGGACAAAACCGTCTTAATGGCTATAATGTTACTTATTTTCTTCCAGGGTGACGAAGGCAATCCGCTCATCTGCGACGGACAGCTGACGGGGATCCTCTCTTTAACAAACCGATGCCAAATGACCTCATACCCTGAGGTTTATGCGCGAGTATCCAACTACACCACATGGATCAGAAGCGTGACTGGCGGCGCCTCGAGCTTTAAACCAGAACTTGCGTTATTTGCTTTGGCAGCTGTCATTTATGCGAAGATGTTTAGCTAAAGATTTGATTAGGGGTTAAGTTTGTTTATGTTTAGTTTATTACTCCCATTATATTTGGGTAACTTTAATTTTAATTGTGATAGCGTAAATGAATAAATGTTTTGTAGAAAATATGTATTTATTGAAACCAGTGTGTATTTTGTAATAAGCCTCTAGTTATGCGACCACTATTTTATAGCTGACAGGCTAGTTATTTGACCACAGCTCACCTGATGTTAAGTGACGGTGTGGTCGAAGATGGTAAAATCACCCAGCCTAGAATGGAACTGGTTCTCAATTGAGGCTGCCGGAACACACCGTTAGATGTTTGGCGGCAGATTTTCAACTTGAAGTTGGTAGCCAGCCAGCCGAGTACTAGAAAGTGCCCTACCACCACGCTATGGTTTTCTCACGATGTTTTCTACGTTGTCTACGTTGGTGTAAGCTTGCCTAGAAGAAACCGATTCACTGACGACTTAAAAACACCCAGAAAATTTAACTGTTTAGCGGTTTGTATTACAAAAGTGCAATTAACCATTTGAATTTTTTGGATATCAACTTTGAAACGATATCGTTTTTAGAGCTCCTGGCTGTCCGATAGTAGAATGGATAGGGTAATGTATCCGATACATCATATTCCTCTTTGTTCTACAAATTACAGACGGAACTCTTTCTTTATAAGATCAGCAAACTATATTAACAATTTAGACTATTTCCCTGATTTTGATATTTTTAATACTCCCATACATGAACTTAAAACTACGTCCTCTAAGAACTGGTTTGGTGCAGTTTGAACTTTTTCTTGTGTATAATTATTATTATTTCTAATCTCTGGTTGTCTAGTTCCCACAAGGTGTAAAATAGCTGTAACAAGTGTAAAACAATCAAAAAGTGAAACAAGTGTAAAATAGACATTCATAAGTGGAAACATATAAATGGTGTGTAGTTATCGCTCATGTTAATTTATTTAATCATAAGCACTGTATGTTTCCCTAAGAAAATAAAATAAAATAAAATAAAATAATAAATAAATAGACGGCGAACCCTGTGTCGTTTTGTGTCTTAACCCAATGGGCATTGCTTCTAGAGATCTTGGCTGGTTTGATTTACGAGTGTAATGCTAATAACAAATAAATGTATTTTTATTTGCATACAGATTTAAAAATCTCATAAATTCGACCCAAAAGTTAATACACGCAGAATTATTACGTAAATGCGTTTGAGGTCCAATCTACTCGCAAAGTAACTAAAAGGTTAAAGGCGTTATAAATTTTGAGCACGTTCATTAGGCCCGCGCGCCCTCGCTCTGGCTTTTAGTCGGCGACACACGTCGGAATTTCGTAATAAGATTTCCTTAATTTAAGACTACAACACACCTATATACTATACCTACCTACGATATGGGTACAATCGCACTGGGGTGACAACATATTTGTGTTTTTGGGCTAGCTATTAGAAGGCCTCTATTATAAAGCTTAACGTTCGCTACGTGAATTATACCGTTAACTTAAAAAAAATACTTCCTCGTAAGTATGCATGTATATTATATGTTGGAAGGATTTCTCATAATTATGTTTTTCACCGGTGCATAATGGCGCACAAAATACTATGAAATTAGTATTGTTCATTTGCCTCTACGTTTCGGCCATGTATGTATTCAGTGCGCGATTAAGTCCTAGTGATAAACATAGGTAATTATGTTTATAACGTGAAACTTTAAAAATTATAATCCTTTTCTCTCCTTAAATTATCCGTATGTGTAGTCTGTCTACACATGGAAATGCAGAGAGTTGGGTTGGCTACTGAAATGACTAGGCAAGCTCACAAACACATACAGCCCTTGACAGCCCTGTTGGCTCATTGGGAGTATATCTGCCTGAGCTGTAGGGCATGGGTTCGATTCCCGCCAAGAACAAACATTTTATGGTATAAACAAATGTTTGTTCTGTGTCTGGGTGTTCTGTATGTATTATAAGTATGTATTTACAAAAAAAAAGTATGTATGTATTCTATCAGTTACCTGACTTCCATCACACAAGCTCTGCTTAGTTTGGGAGCAGATGGCGCTATGTGTAATGTGTCCTACAATATTTATTTTATTCATTTATTTATTTTTCAGCTTCATAACTGCAAACTTGGTTGCCTTTTTAGTATTCGAATAATAATAATTATATAATCGTTAATAAACTAATGAAAGTGATATGGCATAGAATAACTAGGATACAGAAGGATCACTTTCGAACTTCGAAATTTAGGGTTTCGGTATAAAAAAAAATAATATGTCTGTTGGATCTTCATATCCGATAATAAATATGTAAATCTTCATATAAGCGTTGATATTCGATCGGGTACCGATGAGCTGTGGAAACACAGGATTGCAACTCACTGATTTAAATATTCAAATAAATTAATCCACCATATCCTACAGTTACTTATTTGTTTACTTACTACACGGATAACCTCATTTTGTTGTTATTATTATTTAGTTGCAATGAATTTGTGCCAGATACAGTGTGCGAGCCAAATGACCAGCGACAACCTTATGCCATTTGCCTCACGGTGAGGAAAACTGTCTGATCGTTCATAACTGTGGAGTGAAACTGCTTATGGTGGTTCAGATCATTGTGCAGTTTTACCTTTACAAGTTTACCGTGTACTTTGTTTGACGTCGGCAATGTATGTATCGTTTAGATTCCTACGTTCACTCAAGAAATTCTCCAATCAACACAATGTATAACAGAGGGTAATAAGCTGAATATTTTGAAGCTCGTCAGATGTTCGTTTGAATTGTTTTATGAGAAACGTTAGAAAAGTTACTGTAGGTAACTAAGTATCTACGATTAAGTTAGGTACGTACTTACCAAACGGTACACATTAACTTGCCCAAAACAGCAATTTTCAACTTGATCAGTTACTTGCCTAAACTCTAGTGCCTATAGGTATTGTATGTTCAAGGCATATAGTTTAGTGTATAGCCGCTTAAAAATCGTTCTAGTTACAACAGTGAGGATTTAAATTAATATTAATTTAATTACACTAATAAATTTAATTAATGATAATAATAATTATCAGTAATTAATTTTAAAACAAACACACTAAATACATATATACCTTCTTGAACGCCCAAAATGAACTTCCCGAAAATTAACACATGAATCAATCAATTACCTACATATATATTATTGTGTATTTCAATGGAATGTTAAATTTTCTTTAGTTAATATTCGTGATATGGCATAAATAGAATATGATTAAGCTACTTACTAGGAACATGAAAGTGTCGTCAGGCGTGTAATGAAGGCGCATATTTAGGCGATAGTTGCTTAACTCAATGTTTGACAAGCGACATGTATAGTAATTAGTACAGACATCTATGGCGCGATTGATCGTCGAACGTTGAATTCAATCAAGGACTGCTATTTTACAGCCTTCTATAGAAAATCTAACTGGTGTACATTATCAAGTTAATTAATTAAATATGTCTTACTAAATAGACGACAGCTATGATAAAATGATGATAAATCTTGTAATTATATACTATATATACCAAATAATATTTTTCCTCGAGGTTAGATTAGTATTTTACTCCTACTAAGGAATATCCTTCCAGTGCATTGTATAAAATATTGAATACGCTGATACGTTAAATATGAACGAGCCCACTTTGGCCTCGAACAAGTGTAATGTAAATATTGTTTAAGTTGTTCATCATCACCATCATAATATCTGCTTATTAAATAGTCCACAGCTGGACATGAACAATAGCATCTTCCAAGACACAAAACTCAGTGCGATATTCAGTTTTTCGCTTTCCGCCACTGATTTGTCCTGCCACTTGACTGTGTTACAAATATAGGTATGTCGTCACTCTGTCGAATCTCAGGATGTCTTAACTACGTTCACCGGATTAGACAGTCTAATTAGATACAATCAATGTAAGACTTACAATTAGTGTTAGGAAGGTGTTATTTTCATTTAAATGTTTGATTTTAATATGTAAACAGATAATGTTAGATACAGGTTGTATAAACTTGTAAAATAATAAATGCTACGTAACTACATGAGCAAAGTAAGTAAAATGTGTATAAGTAGAACATCTTCGCGATAAATAGGCGACACAAGTGGGAAGAGGCAGTGCTGTGGGGGCAGAGGACGCTTGCCGACGATCTTAACGTGAGTGCTGACCGAGCAGTCAGGGTTAGCACGTAGATGTCAATGTGTAGGTAGGTGTTCAAAAAAATTTAATATGTGAGTGATTATTTAATAAAAGGTATTAAAAAGTCACAAAAGTTTACGTGTGTCTTAATCATTTTATGTTAGCGAAGCTACGAACAAAAAAGAGCTTTCGAAGATTTGTTCGTAGATGCGATGTCGACATGCCTACACGCGCCTCGCGCTAAACCTGCGTGAATCAACGCTAGTAAGGAAGATCTTTTTTGATATAGGTATGTATACGGGGCTAAATGTATCGGTAGCACTAAACTGAAAGGAGGTTATATATTCATTATTATGAACAACTGAAATCGCAAAAAAAATAACACCATAGAAAAGTTTCAATGACCCTTGACAGCTGTTTTTTTTTCACCCGATTTAAAATTTCGTCTCAAAGTTATTCACATTAATAAGTTTATTGATCTCTTTCCAGTTTAGTACTATCGATACGAGTAACCATGTATAAATGTTTTTAAGATAGCTGTCAACAGTATTGAGCTTTAGTATATTTTAAAATGTAAAATTATTTACAGTAATTTTTACTTTTGATGTTACATCCGACAACAAACTTTTTCCAGTTTAGTAAAGGTTGGTATATTTCTTAATAGGTTTATATGCCTATAAAGATTCTGCACGAATAAAGTTATGGCAAGTCAAATGAGGCGTTAATACTTTTGTAAGGAAATAAAACATTTTTTAAATGTACCTATCCAAGTGTATAATCCAGCAATTTCACCTGCAAAACGAGCACAAAGTGCTCTTTAAGATAAGGGAGCACACAACAGAACATAAAAGGTAGTAGGCAAAGTATACCAGGATTCAAATAAAGCTTCTGACCGGGTGCAATGATTCGGAGATAATGCGCTCGTTACTTTTGTGTTTCTGCATCATAAAATGTGACCTCATAGCCTTTCCAACCCTCAGGGTAATGTGAGGCCGTGAATGAGGCTTCCTGACACGGTGATCATATTTCATTGTGTCACAAAAGGTGAAAATAAAAAGCTTTTTTTCAAATGACATTGTTTTTTCCGCGACTTTTGTGCTGCCCTGCCGCACTGAAATTTTATAATGCTCATTTCGCTTGAGACTCATTTAGACAATTAACTCACTAGACTAGAATACCTACCATAAAAATTATGTTTTAAAGTAGCCAGTGCTTTTTTTATATACAAGTAAAGACAAACGAAACGCTATCCTGGTGGTGAGATATTATAACATCTGTCTAATATAATTATGTTACATAAAACAAAATCTATATTGTTAATGGAAACTGACTTGGTTTTGGCACATTTTTTATTTAAATATGCAGGATTACTCACGTTTAATTACATTGAATACAACGACTACAGTTTCGACCACATCCGGTGGCATTCTTCAAGGAGTCAAAGCAGAGTACAACGCGCAGGCAACCTCATCTTGCTTCGCTCCACGACGACACTTCTTACCAAGACAAGGACGCGTGCTCTGCTTTGTCTCCTTGAAAAAGGCCACCGGATGACTACAAAGTGTAGTTGAATTATCCGTACCTGCATAAGTAAAACAAAAATATATTGAAAGAATATCTAAATACTTCAGGTATTTATTTTTTACATTTTAAACTAAGATTTTGAATCAAAGCTTAAGAAAATTTGAAAATAAGTTATGGATTTTAGTTTAAAACTTTTTTATGACTACGGTAAGAAAGTAAAAAAAAAAACGCGGTAAAAGTATATTTAGAAAATGAAGACAAAAATATACATTTCTTAATTATTATTTTTTTCTCCAAACGTGCGATTCGATTTACCTACTCGTAAGTTATTAACATTAAGCGCCACCATATTCAGCAATACAATAGATTTTTCATTACATTGTAATTTTCCCGAAACAATAGCTACATTCTCGTAACGAACTGCGAACGCCTCGGAAGCTCTAATAACATAATCATCACAATGAATACAGTTAAATTAATACTGCGGATGACAAAGCCTTGTCTCGGAGGCGGACTACAAAAGATTAGGTAAACACTTCGCGACTGGGAAAGACAAACGGTGACAGTTGTGTTTACTGTTGAACGCAGATTTCCTTCTGAACAGAAGGCTTTGTTTGCTTACTCGTGTAATTTAATTATAGAATATTTTTATGTGAAAGTAAGACTGAGTATGACTAACTAGACGCTTTCCTGATGGTAGGGATAACGCACATCTATGACCATTGCAGCGATACACAGAATATTGAGTAGCAAAATTTACTTTGGCGCTTATTACTTTGGGACTTTCTAACTGCAGAACCTACCCTTTAAATTGGAATACCCTTTGCGGCAGAATATCTGCTATTGTAGTGGTACCTACATCGACGACCTGCTAAGGAGATTTACCAAGAAATACCTCATAAACCACATTTTTTTTTTTTTTTTTTAACGCTGACAAGCTAGGTATTTGATCACAACTCACCTGATGTTAAGTGATGGTGTGGTCGAAGATGGTAAAGCACACCTAGCCTGGAATAGAACTGGCTCTCAAGTGAGGCTGCCGGAACACACCGTTAGATGCTTGGCGGCAGATTTTCAACTTGAGGGTGGTAGCTAGCCAGCCGAGTACTAGAAAGTACCCTACCACCACGCTATGGTTTCCTCACGATGTTTTCCTTCACCGGCAGCTCAAGCTCATTGTTGGGGTTTGAACCCACGCCCTTCGGCATGCGAACCGACCGCGCTAACCACTGAGCTATCATCGCTACATATTTGCAGAAATGTTAAGTTCTACTTAATTTAAAACTAGCTTCTTATTTACACCCTATCTAGACGAATTATGCAACTATTTCGATCGTACTTATAAAAAAATATCTACATTGCTTGTCTACAAACTTTCTTGTAGATGTCATCATACAACTAAAGTATGTATGTGCAGTCATACTGCGGGGATGTGTGGTGAAAAATTGTATCATGTTGTACGTGTAATGTACGTGTGCATTTTTTATGGCGATATACAGCGGAATACATAAGTACTAACTATCTTATTAGATAAAACAAATGAATTGCATAAAGAACTGGTACAAGAAAGTGAATACTTACACATAAACGTTCACTTATTCCTGTGGACTTTGAACCTTTGCTTCGCAAGATCTGCGTGTATTTTTATGTAAGATCTTCTAGTATTCTATAATTCACTACAACGTTAATTCTACTTAATATTTGAAATTTATCTACTTATGCGTCGACTTCTAACTCACATGGCAATATAGGTACTTAAGACATAACCATTCTTCTTAACAGTGACAGATAATCCAGTAGCAAATGCTAAGAAATCCTTCTATTCCGTTATCAAAAATCTGTTCGTACACAAGGTTACGGAAATCAGCAGCAAAATTGTAAAGACAAGTCACATGCATACTAAAAATAAACATTCACATTCTAATAGTAAGAAAATAAATATTTACTATCCATACTAAACGAAAAGCTAACTGAGGACGAACTTATTACAAAATATAAGAGACATAACGTTTATGTGTACACAGCACAACCTTACGCTACCTACAAGTAGAAAAAGTGGGACTGATTGATTCTGAAAAATTAAATATGATGTGATAAAACATAGTTTTTTTTTATTTTACTTTAAACGAAATCGTATTACTAAATATATAAATATTAGAATAAAAAGCAAAATAACTATTATAGTTGCGAAGGAAAAGTAAAATTATGTTTTGTGTAAAACACAATTTTATTCTGCTTCACTAACGAGACACTTGGATACAACACTTGGGGCACTTTAATACAAAGTGGAAACTGTATGAAATTGGATTAAATTACACTTTACTAAGTTATACTTTTATTGTAAAAATATCATCTTCCTAGAAATGGTCAAAACTTTCGGGGAAAAGTCACTTGGTATCTCCCTTCAACACCAACTAAAAATAATAAAGATTTAATATACAAGTTAAGTTATTTTTTAACTATTAATATTAATCTATATAGGTACTGTGGGTTAATACATAAATAAGTTGTGTAATACAGTTGTAACTGAACCTTAGGTTCACAGTGATACGTTAATTCTACTTATGCACTATATTAAACTACCTAAGGTCTATGACTGTACCTATCTCGATAAAATAAAATAAGTTACTATTTTTCAGTTCGTATAATTAAGTATTGTATTTTAACGTAATTATAAACCTATAAGTTAATTGATATTAGCTTTTAACTTATTTGTGGATAAAGTTAAGTTCAACGCATACCTATAGTAAAAGTCGTTATTTTTCTAGTTTATTTGTTCCATCTTTATTAGCTCTCGTGTACGAACAGCTGAATCTGTGCTGGTAGAGTCGCTCGGGAAATAAAAGATTACTCTGTATGAATAACTCTTAGCAGCTGGCTCGATGTTTTTCAAGAGGCGCGATAATCTACTCCATTATTCTTTCAGAATTTACTTTCCTCGCTCCACGCTGATATTGCATTTGGATTCGTTGAAGGAAAAATATTTTGCGCTGCAACATTTTATTTGGCGATGGAGCTAAAATGCATTTATGTAAAAACATTGGCCTCTATCGTTATTTTAGTTTCGATTTTCTGTAACAACAACTATGAGGTTAACATAAATTTAAAATAATGTCCTTTGAAACTTAAAGATAGTGCTTTCAATATCTCTAGATAGTAATCTTTCTTTGTCATGACTGTGTTCATATTATTGATGCTTTTTTTTCGCTAGAGTTGTGTGTTACCTCATTATTACATTAGATTTCCTAATTTACTACCAAACATTCAATAAGCTTAAACTAAATTATATAAAACACTTATTTTTACTAACATCGAATAAAATTAATGGTATACCGATGTATTTTGAAAATATTTGGAAGTTGTAATGTGGTAGTAGGTAGGTAGTACAAGCAAAAAGACCTAACTTTGTTAGCGAACACAGTATCTATCTGATAGAACGTAAAAAATTCACCAAAACCCGCTAAAGATATTAGTTAAGCGTGAAATTGTTATATTACAACAAGCAATTAACTAAGATATTATAAAATGTATGCACCTAATCGGAGTGTTAATTTCAGAGGAGGTCGGTGGCTAAGGTGGCTTCCCGGATTTACATCTCATTTATAAGCTCATTTTATACGTATTAATTAGGTATGTAAGTCGTACCTAGTCAGATTACCGTAGCCTGGTTGGGAGATCGTTTGGTTTCCATTCCGGAAAAAACTAGGTTTAAATCCTTCGATACACACCATTACGTACCCAATATTTTCTAAGTTATAGGTACATATGCATGATGAACATCGTAAGGAAACTTATATAATAGGTAGGTACCTATATAAAAGTTCATTTGCAACTACCTATTCTAGGACGAATAAATGTTAAAGCAAAATGTCTGGTGCGTAGCGAGATTCGATAGATTTCGGTAAAGTTTTATAGGAAGGTTTTGTGATTCAGCAAACGTCGCGTCACGCGTAGTTAGTTCCCGAAAAGGGTCAAAGTGAGTTCGATTGGGTGGCAGGCGAGATTATTCGTAAATGTGCTGTAGGAGCTATTCCAGACAGACGATTTGAGATTATCCAATGGAAACATCGATTAGACCTGAATAGGAAACTACATAGATGTATGTAATTTCATATTTTTATCATTTACACAGTATTTTTTTTTTCTTTTTAATGTAACAGTAATGAGACGAACGAGACGCTCTCCTGATGTTAAGAGATAACGCCTTTCCATGACCATTGCAACGATACACAGAACTTTGAGTAGTAAAACAAAGTCCAGGGCATCGCTGCCTTGGCGCTTATTACTTTGAGACTAGTTTATTAGTCTCAATAGCCCTGTATCTACGTAAATCCCACAAATTCATATTATGCTAGCACCTTTCTAACTGTTAGGTACTTATAATACCTATACTATATTTACCGGATTATAATAATTATTTTTAAATATTGAAAGCAATGCGAAACAACGGGATCACACTTTCCATAATGAGGTAGGTACATACATAGTTATAGTATATTATATGGGTACTAGACTAGCAGATAATATCAAAACTATAAAGTTTCTTTTAAAATTACCACTATTGTAGTTTACTGGGATTTTAACTGGAATTAACTATAACTTAATTTGTGGGACTTTTACAATGACGAAGACTTATTTTATTTTACTTCACTTTGTTTTGCGATAAAATAATAGATTCTTCATTTTTATATTATTATTACAAAAATAAAAACTTGACATTGGCAAAAAGCACAAAGTACGATGTCAAAAATAAATAAAAACAACAGCCATTGCTATACTGTCAACTGTCATTCTTGATGAGCTATCAGTGTCAAAATAAGTTTAAGGGATGGGGAGATCATTATTCCATTTTCTTCGAGCATTACATCTTCGATTTAAAAAAATGATTTTTTCGCAATAAAAATACACAAATATATATAGACTGTGTTTAAAGCTGTTGTTTTAGTGGCTTTATAATTTTATTTTTTTATCTTTTCCGTCCAATTTTATTTAGTCATTTCATTTATGAGTTAATACAATAGGTTTTTATTTGTAGTTAAAATTAAGCTGCCGATAAAAGTAAGCAGTATCTACCTTATAATTTCTATGTACTTACTTTTAAGGAGTAGGTACATACGTTGAATATTTCAGTACAGATTGTAAAATATAATTCTTGTTTCAATGTATTTTCATCATATTATTATTGGATTGAATATCAAAGTTCGGTAAAATTTTGTTCGAATGGACTCGAATACAAGTCATTTCATTAATTTAATTCGATAGTTTTAGACAACCTTAGTCACTACGGGTACGAAATTACAAATATTTGATTTGTTTTAGGAGAGTATCAATTTAGGTTTTTAAATTGTAATTATCAAAATTAACATACCAGAGCAAAATACAATAGGTAGGTAGTTACATATAAGCGGAATAATAATTTCACTTAGGTATTTTGATATGTCAGTGATGAACTGGTGAGTGGTGACGTTTAAGTTGATTTAGACATCTTTTAGTAAACATACACTCAAATAGTGTTATAAGAATGTGGAAACCATTACACCAGCAGTATTTTTACACGTTTCGTGCAGAAGCAGGTACACACGAATATTATATTGGTGTAACAGATCTCCGTAAGTACTGGAGCACTAATACAACCAGAAAAAGTTTTTTAGCTGATTTGAAGGCAAGTTTGTTTCTTATCGGTCTGTTATGATTCGCTTACTAACCAACAAAAATTATATGTACCAGACATAATGTATCTAAATGAATGCAGTTAACCTTCACACAACCATAATATGGTGCTATGTATCCTGTGGCTTAAGTGATATTTACTATAATTTCATGAGCGTCCTGTGCCTAAAGGGAACTCGATAACCGTAAGATATCGAATAAAACTAGTGCGCACTGCAGTTTATATAGTATATAGGTAGTTATACTTTTAAAATATCTATTTTTACAGGAAAGCAATGAAGGCTTGGAATTTGATGATGAAGATGAACTACTTAAATGGGGATTGGACATGTTTAGTAACCCTGAAGACCTGCAAAAGGTTAACGTTAAACAGGATGAAGAAGGAAAATTTCTGTCAGTCTCAATTAGCAAAAAGTATGAGATCACCTTGAAGTTGCAGATAAGGTTGATAGAAGCCTCTGTGGATGATGTAGGTTATTTGTTCTGGATATACCAAATGTTAAAGCTATTAATATTTTTTTTATGTTTGACTGCCTCTGTTTTTGACCACAGCTCACCTAATTTTAAGTGATGGTGGTCGAAGATGGTAAATCACACCTACCCTGGAATGGTACTGGTTCTCAAGTGAGGCTGCCGGAACACGCTATTAGATGCTTGACGACAGATTTACAACTTAAGGGTGGTAGCTAGCCAGCTGAGTACTAGAAAGCACCCTACCACCATGCTATGGTTTCCTCATGATGTTTTCCTTCATGCCAGCTCAAGCTCATTGTTGGGGTTTGAACCCACACCCTTCGGCATGTGAACCGACCACACTAACCACTAAGCTATCATCTCTAAAAAATACTCCACTAGGATGTAAATCTCTTTAGCCAGATGTTACAAAGGTACCACAGCAGTCCCAGATAATCTGCCATCAAGCAGTAGTGTGAAAGATATGTGTTTAGGTTTTAAAGGTATGGTCAGAAGTGACCGAAATTGCAGGGCTAATGAGACTCGAGGAAATTTCCGGAACTTGTCTTATCACACAATACATTAATGTTTTGGTGTGACGCCCGCCCTGCTTTTCAACTTTACCTAACCTAGTCCATGGCATGACTAGCTCTTTCTTAGTTATACAAGTAACTCTTTAGTTTAGGCCTGAGCTAGGACCCACCACCTCAGCACTGTTTCAAACTCTATGTTCCAGTAAAATATGTGAGAGATGTTTCACAGCAATTTTTTTGTTGAGTAGAACAAAGCTATGTTAGGTGTTGAACTGAATTGCTTGTCGATTAATTGATTTAGTATATATGTAATAAGTTTTTAGTAAATAAATATACCATTTCTAAGGTGCATGTTAAAAAATGCTTTTCAGTTCTTCTATGCAATCATTCGACCCTTGTTGAAAACAGTTTGTGATCTTCGTTCAAGTCAGCGTGAGCTTAGAGATCTATTAATAAAGAAGGACAAAGAAATTGAAGAGTATAAAATTGAAGGAAAAGCGCCAAGTAAGTGGTTGTTTAATTTATAATTTTACTAGCAGACCCAGCCAAATGTTGCTTTTGCCAAATGGAACACATGTGTGTAACAAGAAATAAATTGTAGCGCATATGAAACGTTTGAACTTTTAACATAGCGCTATCTATTGGATACTTACTCAATCCAGTTAATAAATTACCTTACATAGCCATCTATTAGAATATTATGGAACTCACAGATAATTATACCTCTTTGTCGTATAATCTATCTATCTATCTAATAAAATAAAAATCTTTATACAAGCAATTCTTGTATTGTATATATAATCTGAATCTCGGAAATGGCTCCAATGATTTTCATGAAATTTTGTATGCAGGTGGTTTCGGGGGCGATAAATCGATCTAGCTAGGTTTCATTTTTAGAAAACGTCGTTTTATCCGTGTTTACAGGCAATGAAAAACCGAGCAAAGCTTGTCATCCAGGTACTGAACAAATAATTTGAAATAAAAAAATATTGCGATTATAAATTGAGATATAAATTCTATATCTCAGGTTGGATCAAACTGCACACAGTGTGCAAGATTTGGTTGAAATCGGTTCAGTAGTTGAGGAGTTCATCGCGGACAAACAACGTGATACGAAATTTTTATACATAAAGATAGACTAAGAAATCCCAGTAACAGCTGATGCTCACATACATTTATCTAAAAATAACAACTGATAATCTACAAATTTTCTTGAATTTTCTAAGAACTCTTAATCAAGTCACCTGTCAAACAATAATAAAACTAAAGAATTTAGACTCTTAACTTTTCATTATTTCAGGACGCTTGATAACCACCGTATATGATGATGCAGCCCATATGAAAAAACATACCACTTATGAAGAGTATTTTAGTGCGCCAAAAGTACTCGAGTTATTAGAAGCAACTGCCAGCACCAGCAGCACCAGAAGGTAAAGTGATGTGATAATATCAGAATAATAATTTATGGGACTGCATCATCTTCGTACCTGACATGTTAACATAATACTAGTCAAGATCTTCTTCATCTTCTTGGTTTATAATATCGCGACTTAGTTTATATTTGCCAGTGTCAAGTGTTTTAATAATTATTAAAACACTTGACACTATCGAATGTTTTATGAAATATCAAGTGAAATAAGTCTTAAGTCACAGTCAAAGTCACACAAAGTAAGTCAAGATCGAGTCCGGTCTAGCCTTAATAAAGTGATGGTGACTTTACTGCAAGCTTCTTTTAAACATGAGAAGTCATGTTTTTCTCCACATTATATCACTTTCCCACACGCGCACCCAACTCGGCACTTTATGAATAACCACTATTTTTATACATAAACAATAATTTAGGGGCCGCGCCCTCCAAATACTTTGGTGTAGGTCTGTAAAAAAGCTATCAAAAAATGCATAAATCTTCTTAGTCTGAAAGTTGCCTATGCTTGGATAAATAATTTATACGTATACATCGTCTTTTAATGACAAGAGTGATAGCTAATAAACACTTACTTTTATTGTGTTAAAAAAGAACCTTTTATTATCATTTGACTTTCTTGTTAGTTCATTTGGTAGCTATGTTTCAAGAGCTGTAGGCCGTGGATTCAAGTTTAATTTAGGACAAATGTTTACATGATATAAATAGATGTTTTGTTCTGTGTATGGTTTTTTTTCTAATTATTATTAGTATATATGCATTTACATGCATTTACAAAAAAAAAAGTATATTAGTATTCTATTATTTATCTGGTTACCAAAGTAAATGTATTGCTTAAATTTGTGGAATGTCCTGAATATGTATATTTATTACACTTTACCAAAAACGTTTCCAGGAAACGCCCTCCACCGTCAAAAATTGATATTAAAGACGAAATTAAAAAATTCAGTCAAGAAGCTGTAACGGAACCCATTACTCCATCACACATAAAAGTAGAAGTACAAACACCTGAACAAGAAGAGGTGAAAATTAAAAAGCAAAGGAAACCTCGTTTGAAATACTGACACTGGATAGATATGTCGTGGATATGTGGAACGTGCCGGAAGAGTGGACGTTTCCTGATTTATAATATCTGGGTTTCTTTAAGAGAATCGGTTTCTTCTAGCCAAGCAGACCTCATAGTAGGCCATTTAACATCGGACAATAAGGTAATCAAAGTCTATTTAAAAAAAATTATTAGTTCTGATGGTCCACAGGTTATTCGTCTTAGGTCTGATTTTTTACTCAGCTCTTTGAAGTATTGGAGTGTACTTTGGGAATGCTAATAGATAGTGGCTCAGCCCCTACGCCTATAGCAAAGTTAAGATGGCACGTGTCCAAGCAGCGTGTAATATGTAGTTTCATAATAAACAAATACTTTTTTTAATCAATAAATTAAGTTTCGTCGAGTAGCTTGATGTTCTCAAATGATGTAAGGATTTAAGCAATGGACTATGAGGTCCGTCTTCGGATGGGTAACCAGTGGTCAGATAACACAAATTGTAGGTCCCTGTTGTCTGACTTATATAACAACAACCATCGAGCTATGTCGGAGGCCACATTAACTCTGACATTAGAGCTGCCCACTTAGCCTGTATAATCAATTCATACGTAACCATCAGCAAAAATTGAGACTTTTTGTTGTTAAAAATGTAAAGAAAATTCACCATCATCATCATCATCTCAGCCATAGGACGTCCACTGCTGGGCATAGACCTTCCCTATTGAAAGACGATTCGCCTAGACACAATGCTTATGGCTAACATAAAAAAAAATGCCGTAAACTTAGTATACCTACATTAAAATGAACGCATTGACTCTACTACCCAAAACTGGAATCGCACTTGGCTTCAACTGCTGCTTATAAAAACCTCTTTTCACATAGCATAGAACAATATTATGTTATCTGTGGTTTAATAAAAACAAGTTCATATTAAAAGTTTCTATTGAACTGTTACCAACTAATGTTAGTTACATAGTTGTGCTAGTGTATAAAATGTTACCAGTAATGTGATTTGGAGAAGATAGCTATTTGTTACTTGTTATCGAGACCCATTTAAATTGTCTCATATTTTACTTAAGTAGATATATGAAATGATTACATATCTTAAACTATCAGAAATGTGAAATTGATCAACAAAATGATACACCTCTAAAGTAGTGCTTTGTTTAGAAGCTATGGAAACTGACGTGGTTTGGGAACATCATGACATGACATGGTTTTTCGTTGTACTTATGCGGGATTACTCACGTTTAACTATGTCGGATATCCCACTATAGTTTTGGCCACATTCGGTGGCCTTCTTCAAGGAGACAAAGCAGAGTACAACGCGCGCGCGGGCTCGTTTTATTTATTTGTGTGCGTGATTTACTTGGTGGTAAATCACTTAAGCAGGAGGTCATCTAGGAGGTCGTCAGTACCAGAGAAGCAGTAGTGTGTAAACATTACTTTGTTCCGGTTTGAAGGGTTCTGCAGCTAGCAAAATTACAGGGCTGTTGAGACTAACCATCGAAAGTCTCAAAGTTCTATGTATTGCTGCAATGGTCATGGACAGGCGTTATCTCTTACAATTAGGAGAGCGTCACGTTCGTCGTATAATTTTTTTATTAAAAAAAAAGAAAAGGCGTGGCCGCGCGCGCCCGTCATTAAAACTAGTCGGAGTATCCGACATAATTTAACGTGAGTAATCCCGCAAAAGTAAAATAAAAAAGGTTTAGAACCTTTTTAGAAATTTTGTACACAGTTATGTAAAAAAAATAATTGTATAAGGAATTTAGATGGAATTTATTGCGCTTGATTGGAATATTATGACTTGATACGATATGACATGAAATTATATTTCGTAAAAAGTTAACCAACTCGGCGATACAAAGGTGTGCCTTTTTTTGCTGATCTATTAACATGAGAAAATTCTACTAGATAATAATGAAATTAGGTCAAAGCAATTGTTTACATCAATAATTTACTTAAATACTTATAAATATTAAGCTAGTCAAATAAAATTAAATGAATTCGTTGTATTTTTAAAACATAAGATTAAAATTCTGTCAATGAAATTTTGTAATAAGTTTGGGCCCTTCACTTTAAATTATTTGGTATATTACGATGAAAATGGTCTAAATTATACGTATAATAATTATGTAAATGATATTTGTATTTTTTTCTAGGTCTTATTTTTTGTAATCAATCTTTGTGCTTTTTGCTTATTTTGTATTTTTATACAAAAAGAAACTGCTTGCTCCCTAAGTTACTGCAGTTGCCGTTTCAGGCTAAGTGTGTTTGCCATTTTTGACCGCACCATCTCTTAACATCACGTGAACTGTGGCCAACACCTAAGGGACCATTCAAATATTACGTAAGCAGAATTTTAGTAATTATTAACCCCTCCCTCCCCCTTGTCACCAAAAAAGAAAGCAAAAATCTTACTACCCTCTCCTATGCGTTCTATGCAAAGCCCCAAACACCCCTTTGGTGCTTACGTAATACTTGAACGGTTCCTAACCTGCGACCATTAATAAAAATTGCCTTAATATGTGTAAATAAAACTAATCCTCTACATAATACTAAATGTATTGTATAATTAAAATAAATTATTTATAAAAATGATTGTTATTCGTTTTTGTATGAAAACGCTGCGATTCTTGGTTCCCATTAAATATCTTTTAAAAAAAATATAAACTGATTATAACAAAATTTGTTAAATTGACAAAATTGTAATGATTACCGTAACAACAGCATTATATTTACTAAACCACATCTAAATACATAAATTCGTAAGACATCAAAACGTGATTTTATTTTAAGAGCCCTATAAACGTTGCTTAAGTGATCCTGTTATTATGTCGGCAAGAAGTCGACAGCATTTGATTGATTCAGGCGTTACTTTGCGGAAGATCATTTTGAGTGTTCAAGGTATATATGTAGTTTATTTTCGCTTCAGTTACAACAGTTATGAGTATTTTAATTTAACTGACTTGACAACATAGTAAAAAACTTATCCGAAACCTCTTTTCGCTGCAATAACCAGTTGCCGACACGTTTTTAGCCTCTACACAAGGCATACCTACTCAGGTCGTTTTGACTTTTGGAGCGCTTGGCCGAGACTCAAGCATTTTATTAACTTTATTAAGTAACGTTTATAAGACCCTTAATGTAAAGTATAATTTGCTGAGCAAATACGATTTATAAATGCGCATGCATTTTAAAATTAATATTCAATAAATAGCATCAGATGCTACTTTATTAATTATTTCTGTTAATATTACAACGATTTGATTATTTTATAATAATACTGATTAAGACGTATTATATTATCTGGCAAAGACGTTTAAAACTATGGATTTCAAATCAGCACTGAAAAATGTCCTAGATAAAGGTTATGTACCTACTAGGTATTGAAATAATGTTCGTATTTTCAATATCTAGCCTACCAAGTGTTACAATCTTAGTAAGGGCTTTATTCTTAAACGTTGCTTAAAATATGCAATGAACTTCTTGCATGCGTGAAATGAAACTGGTTTAAGCAATGTTTATAAGTATAGCCTTTTAGGAACTAAATTAGTTAGCCGGGATTCCTGTTTCCAGATTTGAGGAGTCTTTTCGTATTTGACTTAACATCCATAGGTTTAAATATCATTCCCAAAGATTAGAAAAAAGTAGTAGGTACAGAAAAAACATTGCGTAGATTTTTCATTTTTTACCTAATGACTACTATATTTTTTACATCGGGCTAGGCATTTGTGCTCCGGCAGCCTCACTTGGGAGCCAGTTTCATTCTAAGCTAGGTGTGTCCTCGACCACACCGTCACTTAACATTACATGAGCTGTGGTCACACACGTGGTCAACAATAAAAAAACCATGCGTTTGGCCACGATCTCGCCTAATGGCAAGCGATGCGGCCGAAAATGCAGCACGCTTACCTAGGAAATACCTATTCACGTTTTTCTTGACCTCTTTTACTATTTTCTAATCTGTGATCTTTGCTGGATGATTCAAATGAATCTAGGATTCTATCATTTATTCTAAAGTTATTAAGTACGAGAAATACCTGGCATAGTTCAAATTATGACACGTTAATTACACAAGAAGATTTTTCTTAAAAACTAGGACTATAAAAATTTAAAAATTAAAATTAATAAAAAAAAAACTATAAAAAAATTAGGTTAACTGTATTATTTCACGTTATAATGCAGTGTAAAAGTAATGATACAAACAAAACACTCTCCCGGTAGCATGAGATGTTTAACATTCTATACAAAACTTTGAAAAGTAAAACAAAGTCCAGGACATGGGAGCTTTATTAATTTTTGTTATATATTGAGTAGGTTAAAAAAATATTATTATTCCTAGTAGGTACTTTTTTCATTTATTTTTGTTTGGAAGTAAAAGTAATAGACGATCGAAACGTTTCCATCATAGTAAGAGATAACGCCTGCTCATGAATAATGCAGCGGCGCCAAAAACTTTGAGCCCAACAAAAAAAAACCTAAAGCGTCGCTGTTTTGGCGCACATTACTTTGATACATTTGAAGATTAATCTCAACTGCCTTGTAGTTTTAAAAAATCTAGTCGTTCACTAGTATAGAATAATACTAACGAAATAGGTAGTAAAATAACTGCCTAAGCCCAACAGAAAAAAAATTACGATAATAATAACTTACATTAAAAAAAATGGCAGTTCTGTTTTATGAATAGGGTAAGTACCTTCCTTTTAAAATAAAAATCGATACGTAAAAATAAAAAGGTAAAAAAAAGGAAAACTAAAAATCGAGACCATTTTTCTAGTAGGTATCTACCTACTTACTTGAATGTCGTGTATAATAAAATATATGTATATACATATATGGTATGATATCCAACTAGAGTAATTAACGCGTCATAACATTTGCCAAATGTTCATAAGAGTCGTGTTTAAAATTATTACTGAGTAGGTAAATAATCAACAATTAGGTCTGGAAACGCGTGCGATAAGAAAACTGCGACAGTTGTTATACGCAAGACAGCACACAACACAGCTCATTAAAGCAAACTACTATTTATAACTACCTTCATTTTTTTGCGTTAATTTTTTTAAATTGAATAGATTCATGTTGAATTCCTAATTCTATCGAATACTTATGTTTATAGCAGTTCCGTTGTCTTTTTTTAATATCCAAGGTGAAAAGCAACGTGTACGAAAACGAAGACAGGTGATAATGCAGTTGACTAGAAACTTAAAAAATTAGCGTTAAAAAGCACAAGTACGTATTATTTTCTAACATTTTTTTCCATAAACACCAGCTAAGCCAGTATTGAGGATATAAATAAGATTAGTATTGCAAAAAAAATCCTTTTACTTTTTATAGTAATGAAAATTTACATTATGAAAAAGGTGAGATAAACGGAGTACCCTTGATTCCTTGATTCCCTTCCATTCCTTGATTTCTAGCCACTTCTATTTTTTGTATCGTCCCTATCGTAGTCATCAGTACCTAAACTTCGACATTATCACCTATCTTAGTGTTACGAAAGAGTTTTCCTTCCCTGTAATCAATCAATCAATGCCATTTATCGTAGATACTCTTAAAAAAAATCGATCTTTTGCTTTTAAAACTTTTTAAAAGAAATTTATTTATATGGCCCATGCTTATTTCAACACTACAGAACAACGGCCTGTATTCCATTTGCCATGTTTATTTTGTAGGTGGTAATAAAACTTATTTTGAAAGTCTTTTCAACCGCCTGCTACTATCTTATTATTCGCAACTCGGATAAAACGATTTGATTCCGCTTTCATTGTGCGAACCGCTAAACAGATGCGAAGGAATGCACTACTTGAGTGGGTGATCCTGAATAGATACAATCTTTCTTCAAGTCGAAAACAATTTTGTATCTCCGAAGCAAGCACCGTGAACCGCAACTTCACTTAACATCAGTTTTTTATTTTATTTTTGTGTATCAGTAATAAGACGTACGAGACACTCTCCTGATGTTAAGAGATAACGCCTGTCCATGACCATTGCAGCGATACACAGAACTTTGAGTAGTAAAAAAAGTCCAGGGCATTGCTGCTTTGGCGCTCATTACTTTGAGTTTAGATGGTTAGTCTCAATAGCCCTGTAATTTCGCTAGCTGCAGTACCCTTCAAACCGGAACACAGTAATGTTTACACACTACTGCTTGGCGGCAGAATTACTGCGGTTGTGCCTACCTAGACAACTTCCTACTAAGGAAATCTACCACCAAATGAGATGACAGGCACACAAGCATATTTACAATAAAATTTTAAAAAGCGGCCTACTGCGTTTTCGTAAGTTGAATATACAACCTATAAACCTTGCAGAAAAAAGCTCTAAATAATAATGGATACCGTATTAAAATCTGTTGCGTAGATTAGAAGAATGAATCGAACAAATAGACACAAGCGACATACGATTACATTGTAAAGATAACTACTATTTTGACACAGGGGAGCAACAAAAACGAATTTGCAAAATTGCTCAAGTTTTAGTGTTCCAAATAATTATGGGCCGCTTACTTCATTTTGTTTACTCTCCGTATCATCCCGGAAAATTCCGATCCCTATTTTATTGATGACGCAATTTTTTAGATTTGAAATACGGAAAATATTGAATTGTATGACGTCTTTACACTGACAACCGGTAACCAGTGTGTTTGAAAAAGTAAAGAGTAATGAATGCAGCGTCATCAAAAGCAAGATCCCGCATTAGTAACGTCAAAGCAATAATAAACGAATGGTTAAAATATTGATAGGTATTGCAGACTAACAACTACATTTGGAGACATCCGTCTCTGACTCGGATGGTTTTATGACGTTGTCTCTCTCCTTCAGCTCGAAAGCGTCAGCCTGAAAAAATTAAAACATTTTCCAGTTTTGAAATCTTGATGTGATAGAACTAAACTTACTTTAAAATGATACTGTCCTTTTCATCTTTGTCTATTACACGAGATAACAAAAAATATAGATATGTCAATTAGAGCTTGTCTGTCCATGTCTTTCTTAGTCATCTCTGTAATTCCTACAATAATCCAGCTTTTAGATACAAGCACCGAGCGACGTAAGATAGCATAGTCTGTCAGACAAAATAAAAGAATAAAATTTACCAAGGATTTAAATAACAAATGTCTAGATTGTGTTTTGTATAAAAATACCTTGTGTAAAGAAAAAGATCTGCTGAGCCAATGCTCTTACCTTAGAATCTCTGTATTCCCTTATTTTCCTGGCTAAAGTCAGAAAAGCTTCCTCTATGTTAATATCATTCTTGCAAGACACCTCAAAGAATGGCATGTCGAAATCGTCTGCTATCTGAAATCAATTTAAAACTTCCAGTTACTTATGGACACATTATTCCCAATATTATGTCTATATATGCCACAAGTAGCAATCGAGTGGATGCGTGACCTGATGCCAAGTAATCACTGTCGCCTATTGATATCTGCATTACTAGGGGCACTACAAATACGTTGCCGACCTTTTAAGATTCTAAGATGCTTTTTGAAGAACCTAATGTTAAACTCCGTAGGAAAGACGAATACGGAAGAAGGAAGATCTGGAAGAATTATATCACTTTAGACTATTAAGTAAGGAATTATCAATACCTTCTGGCCCCTCTCCTTGGGAACTGCCCTATGATTTTCATGTACATCACATTTGTTTCCTACTAGAACTTTTATGACATCGGGCGATGCATACTGTAAAGAAAATTCCATATATAAGTAACCTAAGTATTTTAAATATCTGAAAAATATCTACTAGGTACCTACCTGGCTTTAGTTTTTAAGTTTGCAAACCAAATTCACGGATCATTATACCTACCTATATAGTATCGAAATGTAAGTGTCGTTTGATGCGCCTTCCCTTCTCTTCTTTGAATGTGTAAGTTGATATAAGTAAGCATTTATGTAGGCGCTTAAAGAAAATCTACAAACGTAACTAGGTAGGTATATCAAATGGGCAGACTGGACGACAGATCTATCCATCTAACAAAATCTGTATGGAGTTTTTATAAAATACTAGCGACATGCCCCAACTTCCTATTGGAGCAAGTTACTACGACTTGATTACAAATGACTTTCTCTACTTATGCAAAAGTTTAATTGGGATGTACTTACTTATTCTATATACAGACCTTCCGTAAAAAATATTTCTAAATGACAGCAAAAAACCGTACCAAAATCCGAAGCGTGGTTTGCAAGAAGCAAGCGGAGCAATAGACACACAACGACTTAGGTAGATACTATTTAAAGATTATAATATATCACTTACATCTATTACCATCAGAAGAGCGTTTCTTGCGTCTCATTGCTTTTACATAGAAAATATATGTATACATATATGTATACATTGGAAATTTTTGGAAATCAACATTTATATAAATTAAATTTGAGCAAATAACAAATCAGTTCTGCGACAATCGTCATAAGAGGCTTAATCAATTCGAATATTTACAACGAAGAACCCACGTAAACGATTTCAAAAATAAATTTCCATTTACTCCTATCAGAGTCGCTAAATTAGTTATGTTCTGTCCATTATTAGATTGAAAGAAGAACATGACCTCAACGGTATCGATTCTGCGAAAATTGATACGTGATATTTACGTAGACATATTGTTTCTTATACGAATTACTTAGGTAGGTACTATTACCTACGTACAATACAATATTTTATTGATAGCAATAAAGTCACACCGTCATACCTCTTGAATATTCCTCAGCCAATAAGAAAGATGGTTAAAAGACTCGAGGTTAGTAATGTCGTACATGAGTATGATTCCCATGGCACCACGGTAATACGCTGTCGTTAACGTCCGGAAACGCTCCTGGCCTGCTGTGTCCCAGATCTGCAGCTTGATGGGCACGCCATCCAGGTTGATTATCTTCTGTTTGAAGTCTATGCCTGGAATGGAAAATACAGGGTTATAAACATGGGATGTGCTAACCTAAAGGGGGTTATTGTATTCATCATTATAAACAACTTTTACCATGGACACAACTCTGAAATTGTATTAAAAAAAAGCAAACTGTATCATAGAAAAAATTCGTTGACCCTACCACCAAACGCAGTTTTTTTTTTTTTCGTAATTTTAAAGTTGTGCTCACACCAAAAGTTGTGCCCACATCAAAAGTTGTGGTCACATCAAAAATTGTGCTGACATTAAAAGTTGTGCTCACATCAAAAGTTGTTCATAACAGTGAGCTTCTTTCAGCTTAGTACCTACACCCCAAGCTTATAATCAAAGACAAACAACTCAACACCTTAGCACGGGGCTCTCAATCTAAGAAGGATAAAGTTGTTTTCTACTTAGAAAGTAAAATAAAGGTTGCATACCATGTTGTACTTACCGACTTATAGTTCATGTAGATACGTCATTCATATTAAAACCGAAAGACACTGATTGCAATTACATTTCTGTGGCAATATGAATAAAGTTTCTATCATGATTGTGAGTTTTTTTTTATTATTTGATTATTATCGAAACAATCTTACTCATAGAAATGTAGAGAAGCTGTGACGTAATAAAATAAATTTAAGAACAATTTTGTTTTTGTTATAGAAAAAGATAGTGTGAAACTCATTCAATGGCACCAGATTGCTATAGGTACGTACAAACGAGTTAATATAAATAAATAGGCAAATTGCTAATGCGATAACTTGAAACTTAACCTATTGCAAAAGTTGATATTGATTTAGGCTCAGCGTCAAATTCGATATGGCGAAAGCTTATGACGAAAGCTAACAAGCGATGACAAATCTTTTCACAAATTGACACTAAGTAAAATAATTTGATATAAATTTATCGAGTTGTGTCACACACATACATAGGTGTGTCTTAACAATTTATACTTACTGATAATAATTTCGGTGTTATGTTGAGATTTTGAGATATTAGAGGTTTTTGTTTTATTTATGCGGGATTACTCACGTTTAATTTTATCGGAAACTCCGACTATAGTTTCGGCCACATCCAGTGGCCTTCATCTTGACCGAAACTATAGTCGGAGCTTCCGATAAAATTAAACGTGAGTAATATATTGAAATGCACTTATCTAAACTATATAATATTCAATACCTACTAATTATTATATGAGCAATATTTACATACTTACTCAAAATTGAGATACCGATAATGCTACACTTTGATTTTTGGGGGTGAAAAATCGATCTAGAGGGCTTATCTTTGAGAAAATGCGTTTTTTCCGAGTTTTCATCAAACAATAAATGCATAGGTACACTGAGTGAAGCTCGCAGGTACTCACAGTTAGGTAAACATTTAGTATCCTTCTGGAACGCATTTTGAAGCTAGGTTTGCCCAAACAAGACAAACCTATAAGTACATACAAATAAATATGACTGGTTTCTTTAAGAGTTAATTTTGGGTAATACCAAATACACTATGTACTTAGAAACCTAATCAAATTGGGACCAAATCTAAATTAGATACTGCAGTAATGCATTTACCCAATAAGTAGTTACCAAGCTGGAGAAAGGAAATCCCAACGCATATGAATGTTGAACGGCAGTTATGCACCATACGGCCCTATTGTTCTTTGCTTTACATCCTCAATATAAGGTAAGTATAAATCCCTGATTCGTTATGTTACAAAACAGCACTAAAAACACAGCATCACCTGTCTGACAAAGGCTCGTAAAACGTAAACTTAGTAAATAAGCACAATGACTCACCTATCGTCGATATGTATATGTCGTAATACCTCTCGTCGCAGTATCTGTGCACAATACAAGTTTTACCAACATTTGAATCGCCTAAAACTAACAATTTGTACGTCGCTGAGAAATCTAAAGCCATTTTTGTTTACTTTCTAGGTGAACGAGCGACGTCCCAAAACATGGGGCGAACTGTCAAACTGAGAAAAATCGATGGAGGGTAATGCGCATGCCCGTCTTTTCACTCCGTCTTACCTTCTATAACTTAGACATCTATATATGGGTACAAAATATTAGAGATTCATTCATTTGGCTTTTTCTTTATAAATCTGTTTGTTTTCCAAATACATAGTTTAGCTAAGCATCTAGATGCTTGGTACAGCTTTACTTATAGGAAGGCATTTTAATGCAGACTGTGGACATTGAAAAGACAGGAAGCTAATCAACAGGTACCTATAAATTTACATTTGCCCTGATACTGACCTGTCTCAACATTGATGTCATAAGATTTAATTGCTCGGCTGGAACCTTATTTGAATATTAGGTAGTAAACATCTACTTTATCATTTGCGTAAGCGACTCGAATTTAAGTAATATTTTGTGTTTTATAGAAAAGTACTGTAGTATTTTTTTAGCTTGGGGTATACGAAGAAGAAGGGGTCATTGTACGCATCATTAAAAAAAGTAAAGTAGAGCTTGAACGAATAAAGAACTTAAACTTGAGTCTTAAAGTAATGAGCGCCAAAACAGCGATGTCTTGGACTTTGTTTTACTACTCAAAGTTCTGTGTATCGCTGTTCTGTGGTCATGAAGTCTTATTCGTCTCATTACTTTTACATAAAAAAATATATAACTCACTTTTATTATGGAAATGTCTTTAAAATCGCGAACACAATCAGCTGCTCTTATAATCCGGACAAATAAATCACAAGATTATCCTGCAAAATAACAAAATCCAGAAATCTACTGATTCTACTAATCTTTCAATATTCCTGTTTATCTCCCTTTTTTGCATTTTTGACAATACTTACGTTAAAAATTGTATTAAAATCACGTCTATATGAAAATATCTGGTAACCAAAAAATAATGCGTGGCTGTCAACCATAAAAAATCTCCCCCGAGCGTAACGCTAGGATGCCAACGCTAATGCAATAAAGTTGTTTATTTTTCCTCATTTTATTACACACTTGCCGTGGTGGTGCCGGTGTAGGAATAGTACCACCCTCTCTACCCGTGGTTGCCGTAAGAGTCGGCTAAGGGATGTAATCCGGAAGCCTCGCCAACCCGCCTGCCAAGCGTGGCAAGTATTGGCAATGTATGTAACCATCTCTGGAATCATTCCATCTTTGGAATATGTATGTAACCTTTATTCAATGCTCCGGTGACTGTAAAATATGAACCCGTGACCTCTGCGCCGTGGGCTCTCGACAACTGCTGCACAGCATTTAGACAACTGCTGAGATTTGTTTAGCTAATAGCGATAGCTTGTTTTGTTAGCGCCAACCCTGTTGACTCATTGGTAGTACATCTGCTTTAATTACATTCATTTTCACCGAAATTATCAACAACAACTCATAAGTTGTTGGATGAGTAAATCAATGTTGTGTTGTGTTGTATTTGCATTTCATTGGTACATGGACATGTCAGTTAACAAAGTAAATGAATAAATTAATAATGTAAGCGTAAATAAAATAAGCTGTCACTATTTAAATAATATTAAAAAAAAACTATTTTTTTTTGCGAAATGAACTACTTTGAACAGCAGTTACTTTTTTATTTGTTAACCTTTATTCGTTCAGAGCTAGACAACTGCCATTCATTAAATGGTCTTATTTAGCTTGCCATATTTGTTGTTGTTTTTTTTGGGTCATACTTAGTAATTGAAATTTTAACCCCTTTCTGTTGACAGATTGATCTTATATTTTTTTAGCCGTCTTTTATTTTATAATAAAATTAACGCTTAATAGTTAAAAAGTCATTTAGCTACATGTTTTTAAAGCGAGTTGTATTACCTCTAAGTTATTGAGATGTCATTATAGAAGCGAATTGCATTACCTAAAAAGCTTTTGTTTCTTTTTTATATAGTCTAAATCGGGTAAACTATAACTTATCCTTATAAAGTATGTTAATACAGGCTTTGTTTAGGCGTACTAAATTTTTTGTCAGGAAATATATTTTTCTTATAAACTAATAAGTACCCTTCAATGTTGCAACGATTCTCTACAACTCCCTGTATAAATAACCATTAGTCACTAACCTTGAATGAAAGCGCAATCAATGTTAACCGTGAAGTTCAACGACGCCAAGCCACAAAGAGCCTATGCAATAGACAGGTAGGTACTTCAATTATTATTTAAGAAGTTATTGTTTGTAAATATTTCCATATACTTATTAAGAATGAAAATTTATTAGTTTAGGTTGTACCTATAGAGCAAAAAGGTCATAGGCTAAACTCTAAAATTGTGAATCAGCTGTATGTAGAAATAGTTCGTTATATCTTGATCAAATGTAGCAGAAGATATTTTGATGATCATTAATGATAAGTGGGATGCTCTGTGTATGTTTTGGCCTGTTGTGATTTTTTGTCAGCTACTCCATTGTAGTGATGATAGCTCGGGGATTAACACGGTCGGTTCACAAGCCGAAGCGCGTGAGTCAGTCCTGGATTTGTCAATAAGCCACGGCCTTGGGGCAGCAGCGTCCTACGGGCAGCAGATTTTAGAGCTCATTTAATTTCGGAGGATATAAGTCAAACAAGTTCACCGCTTGTCTCATGGTTTTTATACTAATACGTTAATTTCTCATAGAAACACATTCGTATAGAAAATTATCAATCATAAATATTTTTACTAGTATTTTTTTTTAATACTTGTGATTTTTAATGTCCTTTCTTAATGACTAATTAATTATTTTAATTATTTTAGTTCCTTTCTTACTGCATATGGAAAATTATTATTTTAGAAAGGTACATGGTGCGGCTGAAAATAAAGTGGCCTACACTCGTAAAAAATTTAAATCCGGCAGTGAGTTCAAGCTCCAACAATGTTTTTGAGCTGCCGTTGAAGGAAAACAGTAAGGAAATCATAGCATAGCGGTAGGGTATATTCTAGTACTCGTCTACACTCCAGTTGAAAATCTGCCGCCAAAAACATAACATTGTGTTCCGGCAGCCTCACTTGAGATCCAGTTCTATTCTAGGCCAAATGTATTTACTACGATCAAACCATCACTTAACATCAGGCGAGTTGTAGTCAAACACATAGTATGTCAAATTTAGTTTTTTTTTTAAAATATAAAGCGTCAATACACAATACTTTATTGCACCAATATTGTTAGAAATTTACTTATGTGATATTTCATTTACAATGGATGGAAATCCGGAACGTAAATTACTTTCCATCATTAGTCATATCTATAATATTCTTAACCCCACACTAGCTACCGTGTCTGAGTATCTGATACTTCTACAACTTCATTTTGTCAACCGACCGCAAGTACAGTCGTTCTGAGTTGTCTGATATATCGTAAATAGCTGCCATTTTGACGGGACCTTCCTTTAGGTCGCGTACTTCAAGGTTGCTAACTTAGATATTATTATTGTGTTTTTTTCTTAGTGCTATTCAAAACATCTAGGATATACCTACTTAAGTAACATTAAGAGAAATGATATTTAATTTTATTACCTCGAATTGTTTTAAGTCTATGCATGATGTCTACTGAAATATTTATCATCTTCAATTGTTTTAGTTCTAAACATGATTTTCATACGTTCTAGTGAGATATTTATAACTTAAATTCTTTCAGTTCGAAGGATAATTTTCATTATTCTCATCAGATATTTATCATCTTGAATTGTTTTAGTTCTAAGCATGATTTTCATGCTGTGCCACCCCTACGTCTATCTCAAACAGCTTATGCTTTATACGGAGACTTCTGTTTCTCTGCAATTTTACCAGAATGACGAATGTTCGGTTGTTTACGAACAATCAGGCGCAGCAGATTTGTGGGCTGGTTGTCATTTCGCTCCAAGCATTGTCAACAGTAATATACCATAATTTTGATAATTCACTTTCTGGGAAAGCTAGAATTGTTTACAAGATTTCCGAGATACTGAAACGGTTATTTGCTTAGTTATTTATCTAGATTATTGGATTGGGCTTAATCGGTAGTCGTATTCTAGTTTGTTCATGGCTTAAAGTCATTGCCACCAAAGTACTTTAGCCAGGAAATCAAACTTCATCTTTCCGGCTGTCGTAAATCTATTGTCCTATTCGTGTAAGGCTTTGCTCTGTAACGATAACAACGATATTCAAAATAGTATCATTGAGTGAGTACTCATTCCGATTAATAGTTGGTAAATGCATTGTTTCTCGAATCTTCGTTGAACCACGAGATCAATGCTTTTCTTGGAAGAATGACTGGACAGTTATCCGAACATCACTATCATCGACTTAATATCTATTATACTATCACTTTCGGTCGCCGAGTGGTCTATTGTCTGCGATATGATCATTTTTTTGTTTAATGAGCCTAAAGATCCGGCTGATGGTTACCTAATCGAGCACTGACGCACTTGTGGGAACACGGGTGAGGCAATTAGTTATAGATGAACATTATTGCTGCGTCCGGTCGTGGGCGAACCTTTCCGCGAAGTCAACCGTTTGATTCCATTCATCAATAACAGACAGGCCAACGTACATAGACACCGGCCAAATTATCGAACTAATGAAGTCTCACATTTGAATGATTGCGTTCTTTAAATTATCCGATAGTGGCTCTTTCGCTTCACACTGACAGTAACTTGGTCGCACTGCACAATTGATGATAAACAGTCATTATGCAATACGCCAAACGTTCTGGTCTACAAGTGGGCGACCACAATAAATCTTAATTTGTTTTAATAACTGAATTTTCCTCATGGATTGATTTACTACCTTTAACGGTGAGAATAGACGTAGTTTTATTTTGTTGTGTCCCTGCTTTCTTATGATGTACTTGCATAGTTATTGTATTACTTAGATACCTCATTATCTAACTACAATGTAGATACTGGACTCATAAAAAGAAGTAAGTAGGTATAAAGTGGTAAGGATATGCAACAGACGCCCTTGCATTCCACACTAAGCAAAAAAGAATTTAACTCTTTATAAGGGTTATTTTCGCACTTATCATAATCGAAAAAGCTGAGCTGGTCGAGTGAAGGAGCCACCAGCGTAATTTATCAACAAACTTGACAACCGCCCCTTGAACATTTTAGTTCATTTGTTTCGTCAACGCTATAGAAATCTTGGACGGACCGTAATGCACCGTGCCCGATCGCTATCTACCACCGCTTTGTCCAACTCATTTGCTTGCAAGTGTGTTTTTAAGGTCACTCATCTGAGGTCACCCTTCCCGGTGGCTCGTGTTCCGGGAACCCGGTGACAAGCTATCTCATTGTTCGCAAGCAAGGCCCTGTAAATGTCAGGCCTCAGCGCCGGCGCCGACGCGTCGGTCATGCGCGTTAACGCGTGAAATCGAAAAATATTGCTATTTATAAAAACCTGCTCATAATAAATGCTTATTTATCTTGGATTCATGAGCTGGGATTAAGGTGCAAACGAGTTTGCAGTTAACAAGTCGATGGCTGTTGGATTTTCTAAGATGCATAATCCGGCAATTTACGTTTTTAAATAATATGAAACAAAGTCGCTGACCGCGTTTGTCTGTTTCTCCATTTATGCTAAATCACGCAACGAATTATTACAATGAATTATCATTATCAATTATGTATGAAACTAACTTCATTATGAACACGTTTTATTAACGACACTCTCAAATCAAGAAATAAAACCTGTTCTATTAAAAAAATACGTTGACTCTTGAATATCGCTGAGTTTTTATTTTTGCGATTCTGTGTTGTGGCTTCAGTAAAAGTTGTTCATTTCATAATATTGGGTACAATAACACCTTTTCGACTTATTACAACCCCGTACAAATCAAAAACCAAAACCAAATTCATTTATTGCAATAACAATAATATATTACAATACAAACCGTCGGATTCCGTTCAAAGAGTTCCGTTTCCCGGAGCCGACCTCTTTCTGCGCTATATGCAAAAATATTATTTATACATATTATTTAAACAAAAAAATAATACATGACATACTCAGTTTTAAGCCTTAAACATACATTCATCTTTACGCGGGTAAGTCACCAAATTAAAAATTAATATGAAATTATGTTAGTGTTTTTTTTTTCATTTAGGTAATAGTACCTGGTTGACCGAGCATTGCTCGGCTGAAAACATAGATAAAACGACGTTTTCTGAAAATGAAACCTAGCTAGATCGATTTTTCACCCCCAAAACCCCTGGATACAAAATTTCATGAAAATCGTTGGAGCCGTTTCCGAGATTCAGATTATATATATATATATATATACATATACATATACAGCGAGGCGCTACTGCGACGACATTAAATGAAAACACATATCCAGTTCCACGTTCTTATACATTCGGTATGCTTTAATTTCATTAAATGTTATTATTTACTGAATTATTCACAATTTTCAAAAATACCATTTAGAGCAACCTGTATCTAAAAAACTGCAGCGCAAATGTCATTAGCCGGAGACAAATCAAAACGTATTATCAATTAAAAAAGAAATACTATTAAATTAAGATAGTCCTGTATTTTAAGAGCGAACGGTGCACAGAACCATGCAAAGACACGCGTGTGCGCGTTTCTTAAATGCAAAAGATAAAGAAATACTTACTGAATGAGCTGAAAGCTCGCACAAACTTGACCGCGCTTCTTATTTTCTTTTCCTCATAAATAACTTTGCTAACAGACGGTGCGGTAAAGTTCTGACGATGAAGCTAGGAGATGGTGGTAGTACTCTGATTTTTATTCATGAACCATTATTAATTCACAAAGATTTTTGATTCTTGTAAACAAACAATAAATAACAAACTCTGACATTGTCAGTACCTAATAGACTAGTTCTTACAAAGAGATGAGTTTGCAAAAAGTTTACTTATAAAAACTTTTTTCAATTAAAACTTATTGTTACTTTGTGTTGATAAGATCGTGTTTTGTATGTGACTGTGTAACATAAGTAGTTATTTTGCCATTGATGATGTCAAATTCACAATATTACACCATCATTTAAAATATTATTAAACCATGCATTATACTGCAAATGCACGAGTTACTATAAAATAAGTTTAAAAAGGTTTTAACAAACTTATACAAACTGTTTGAAACATTGATCTATTTGTATGAACCAATCTATTTACTGACATTGGCAGAATCATTGTTGACGTTTGTCTGTCATGCTTTATTTACAAAAGTGTGTGCTTAAAATATTTAAAGAGTTCCCTCGATTTCTCCTGGATTCCATCATCAGATCCAGACCTGATACCGATGGGACCACATGGGAAGTACACCCTTTCAAACAAGAAAATAATTTCCGAATCGGTCCTGTGGTTTTCAAGTAATCGGTGAACATACATAAAAATAAAATAAAATAAGAAGATTCCGACGAATTGATAACCTCCTCCCGAAGTCGGTTAAAAATGAGAAAGTGTTAATAGTGATTGTAAATGCGATGTACATCATACCTAGTGCTCTGAGCGCACCGCATGCGGCTTGCACTGTGCAGTTTCGTTTGAATCAATTGATACCTACAGTGTCAAAGAATCGCCGCGCCCTCTAGCGCACACAGCTGTAGTTGTATGAATGAGTCACAGGATGATTCTAATTCGGGTACTTGATTTATTATTTAGTTTGTTTGAAAATTGATTTCTTTTAAATTTGCGAATATATTTTTTTTACATTGCTTATACGATTAGTGACCATTAACCCTACCCGTGTGTGAATTTAATGTCGATACAAAGTATCCATGTCGTATACAAGAATTGCTCGTTTAAAGATATAAGATAGATAAAATTTTGACGTGTTGCGTATTTTCGTATTTTTATGGCAATCAGACACCCCGGGGTGTTTGATTGGCGTAATAAATTTGACATTTGTCATTGGTGACTAAATTGCTGGCCAATTGGATAAATAAATAAATTATCTACGTTATCTTACGTAAAACTATAATTACTTAATTTTTAGAGTAGTCCAAGAATGGTTTTTTATTGACAAAAACTAATAAAATTATAACACACATTTTTTTTTGACAGTCAAGGTGTTTGATCACAGCTCACCTAATGTTAAGTGACTGTGTGGTCGAAGATGGTAAACCACACCTAGCCTGAAATGGTACTGGTTCTCAAGTGAGGCTGCCGAAACACACCATTAGATGCTTGGCGGCAGATTTTCAACTTAAGGGTGGTTGTTTCCGCCATTTGTTGTGGACTGTAAAACGGAACGCAATCTTGGTCTGTCTAGTATCGTTTTATAAACAGTTTGACAGCTAGAAACATCCGTTTCCTCCTTTCCTTCCACAGTCCTCTTTCTCCCTCGCACGTATGCTTACAGAATCTTTGTGTCGCACGCGCCGCGATATTGTCGTGGCACGGGCAGTTGCAAGAGGAAGCTACGTAATGGTGGTACCACACGATCGTCCAACAGTCGAACAGTCACACGTGTGGAGGGGTAGTTCGTGCGTGTTTGACGGTGTTGGAGCGTGTTGCCGGGCGATCGCTCCGATGGCGGTAAATCGTACACAGATCAAAGGAGTTGCACAGACCGTCCATAGAGAATGAGGTTGGAACGCAGTGCTACCAACTCTCAAAAACATTTATCCCTAAAGCTATGCTAAAATCCCTAAAATCACACAATTACTTGAAAATCCCCCTGGATCTGTTTCCCAAATATTTGTGTACTTTTCACTGTATTTCTTCTTTTCTTTAGGCATAATTAACAAATTGGTTATCTACACAGCAGTACAATAACGAAATTAAATTAAACAAGTAAATAAAAATCAACTTATTTCCAGTAAGCATAGACAACGTAACCACCAGTCATCACAGAGTAGTTTTAATATCACTTGTCTTATGCTTATGGTAAGCACTATGGCGACATTTGTTTTCTATTCAACTCCGCATACTTAGTAATAAGGAACCCGGAACCGTACTGGATCTCGCTAAGCCGCTAGGTCAACAAATAAATATTACTAGACTAGAATATTACTATGGCTAGATTGAATAACTTCAGACCCTATATTTTTATACCTTTATTTTTCTTAGTAAAAAAAATTGGTTGTCTGTAAAGTCGGTTTACGGACGGTAGTTTGACGTGACAACGTCAATAGATGCAGCACGAACCGAACTGAGCCGACTACTCGAGCCGATCATGCCTCTCTCTCGTTCGTGCCGCGCTCTCGCTTGCGGAACGGGACAATGACGTCAACTTTTTCATGCATGCAGCCCGTAATATCGAGTTATTAGACGTTGTCACGTCAAAAATAAGCAGTCATAAATCCCTAAAAATATAACGCCCCTAAAAAAACCCCACCTGCCTTATTTTCCCCCTAAATTTAGGGGGAATACCCCCAAGTTGGGAACACTGTTAGAACGTGTATACTGTGTCTGTTTTGATCGAGACAGACTCGAGTCATGTTCGAGTGTTTGACTGTTGGACGAATGTGTGGTACCGCCATAAGACTGGTTGAAGAATTCGCGCATTATAAAACTTTTCCTCAAAACAGTGTTTTTGAGTGCTCGTCGCTACAAAGTATCGGAGTGACGTAAACGTGAAAGTGTCAATCAAATTATTATTATTAACTTAGCGAAACCACTCTGAGTGTGGTCCGCCATCGCTTACCGTGTGCCACTGTAAGCACACACCCTCATCGCTAGTTGCAGCTTCATCAGGGAAGAGACTTCAAGGTAAGCGTGCGTATATACCTAACTTTCCTAGACACTGTCTTCTACCTCCTAAGCTGTCAACTCTTGTTACCCCTATACGAGCATCGCTCCGCGTTACCGCTAGAAATACAGTCCACTATCGCCCAGGTCTAACGCCTTTCAGGCTTGACCATCGCACCTTATATTGAAGGTAGTTTTGAATCATCCCGCAAAAGCCGCGTCGAAGATTCGTCCCGGCGCGGACTCAGTGGTAGCTAGCCAGTCGAGTGCTAGAAAGTAAATAACAGGTTTAAAAAAATCTTAAAATTAATAATATTTACACTGTTTACAAATTTATAAAAACAATTTAATCTAATACATTAGAGGACGGAAATAATACTGAAATAATAATATAACTCTTTATTATTCACACCAATTACAAACAATTATTACAACATAAACTTAACACTAGTGGAACAATTGGCGGCCTTATCGCTAAGAGCGATCTCTTCCAGGCAACCTTAGTATGGAGAGGATTTTACTAAGTTGAGGACGGGGTGTCTTGACAAGAGAATTAAAATTAAGTAAAGGCGTTTAATCATTATATATAAAATACATACATATCATACATAATTTTATTTATTTTATTTTCTTAGGGAAACATACAGTGCTTATGATTAAATAAATTAACATGAGCGATAACTACGCACCATTTATATGCTTCCACTTATGAATGTCTATTTTACACTTGTTTCACTTTTTGATTGTTTTACACTTGTTACAGCTATTTTACACCTTGTGGGAACTAGACAACCAGAGATTAGAAATAACAATAATTATACACAAGAAAAAGTTCAAACTGCACCAAACCAGTTCTTAGAGGACGTAGTTTTAAGTTCATGTATGGGAGTATTAAAAATATCAAAATCAGGGAAATAGTCTAAATTGTTAATATAGTTTGCTGATCTTATAAAGAAAGAGTTCCGTCTGTAATTTGTAGAACAAAGAGGAATATGATGTCCTGCGAGACGTCTTACAGACCTTAACCTTTATAACCTATCCATATTCTAAAATATCAATACATATACGTAATTATACACCTTACAGAATTAATTAATTACCTTAATTGCTGCCAGCATTCTGGCCACATATCCCTCATCTGACGGCCTTTTTATTTAATTTTAAGTTAGTTTAGTTTTCTCTAGATGTTTTAAAATAAAGTCCAGTAAAAATCCCGTGTTAGCTCCGTCCATACGATAAAATCCTTACAGAATATATACTTATAGACATGCATAATATATATTATGCATATATATTATGCATGGGTATATACCCATAGTTATACTTACATACGATACTATACATAAACAATAAACATATTATATACTAAGAGATAGCAGTTAGCGAATTGCAAAGTTATTTTAAGAAGTGCAGTTTAATACTAAATGTTAGTAGCGATTGCCATGTTGGATGGCAATGCAAAGCTTTTGACCAAAGTAGATGTCAGCATTCTGGTCACCTGAATTAGTGCCTGAGAGATTAATGTACTGTAGAACTAAATTGTCAGGAGTTCTATTTTGTTAAATTTATTATTTATTTTTATTTATAGGGAAAAGGACGCAATATACATAGTAAAGTTGTAATAATGACGTTTTACTTAATCCACATAGAAGTGTTTCATATTCTATTATGAAAAATGTAACAGCCATTTCTTTGTATAGGCTGTATTTGTATAGGAGAGCATTTCGTTTGTATCGCTTTACACAAAAAGGAGAAAATGTCAGGCAAAAGATCAGAAACATCAGAAACCTAAGCTTCGTCTGTAAGTAGCTTGTCAACTTCAACTTTAACTTTTTCTTCCTGGCTTCTGCGGTGTTGCCACAATTTTGCCAAAGTAGCTTGTTTAGTGTTTAAATGGATATGTCACTGTCAGAACATGGTTAATAGGAAGATAATGAATGCACGCGAAGGTACATTGCTTCTTGTAGAAGTAGTAGAAGTACAATGATTACTATAACTCGTAGGTAACTAGAAAATAAGTATAGTTTGACTTGAATGTAGGTATATATTGATGTTTATTTTTTAATATCTCGCTTACTTCACGTCGTACCCACAATACTTACATACATTATACATGGTGTTATAAACGTCACATATTGTTGGTTTAGCGCAGTAAAATCGTGAAGCAGGATACGTAAAAGAACAAAGAACAAATGAACTGCTCGTTTTTCTCGTGTAGGAATATTTTTATTGTACAAGTTCGGTAAACCAGAACACAAGTAAAATAAAGCTATATTTTATCACGACGACAATACATCCCTCGTCGTATCGACTAATTTGTGGCTTGCCACTTTTATTACTTGGCGAACTTATTCAAGATTTTACTGGCTTGAAAAATGTTATGTTGGAAAATTTACAACATATCCTGTCCTTTAAAGTAAATAATGGTCCTTCTACCTTCCCTCGGAGAATGCTTGTAAAAGGGTTTTATGACTCCAGGTTTTATTTTTAAATCGACAAGTGTCACACTAAAACTGGGTGAAATATTATTTGCAAATATGCGGTTCTTACGGTTGTTGTGTTGTTGAAGTTTTTTTTTTTTTTTTACCTTAAAGACCTTTTTAGAAGCATATATAAATTTACACAGGTCGTTTGTCACAATAAAAATCATGTCAACAAAGAGATTTATTATATTATGTTTAATTAATGTATTTACGTACTAAGAATTTAATATCAACCACGATGTTTAAACTCTAAAATATTTTGTAAGATGCGAAATTAAAATTAGGAATAATTAAATTGGAGTACTAAAACGCGTCGATAGAGGGTTATTTGTCAAACCTCTACATAAATTCACTCTACACACATTCTTAAATTCAAATGTAAATTGTTCATCTGTAATTAATATATATTTGTTAATGTAATTATTAAATGTAAAATGAGGACTGTGTGTATTCCTCGAGCATTCATGCTCACCATCGAAGGCTCCTTCTTGCGGCGGCGCGGCGGCGTCGTGTGTCGGGTCGCTCTCTTCCCTCAGATATGGTTGAGGAGGGCGATGGCTGGCACATGCGTCATACTCGTGATCGGGTGCTGCTTGCGGGTCGCTGGTCTGCTCGCGGTATACACACAATCTAACATTTTATCCCTAGATTAAACCCTAGATTAAGATTAATTTGACTAATATTCCTCTTCCCATATTGTAAAAAAATTGTTTTTCAAAGTTGTCAAAGGTCACGGACCCCAGTGTCTGTGGAGAGTAATGTTAAAATAAAATAAATAAAAAAAACCTCTACATAGAATAAAACAAAGTCGTTTCCCGCCGTGTGTACGCTTAGATATTTTAAACTGTTTTAACATCTCAGTTGCAAAGCCTTGAGCACCGAAAACATCAGACAGGGCGTGATCAAACGCAAACGAAAACAAAATAAAATAGAACAGAGCAGAACAGAAAAAAATAAATTAAACATTGCACCCGTGCTAAGCCGGAACGGGTTGCTAGTATATGATAAATATGTAGTTAAGGAGTTGGATTTTCTGGCAAGTACGTGCTCACTACAGTGTATTATTTGTCAAATCTTTTACTATTGTTTCCAAAACCGACCACTACTTTACTAAGACATGGAAACACTGAACTTGCATGCGACTTACTAAATATGATTTTTACTCTGACTAAAAATTATTTTATTTATTTTATTATGAGACAAATTAAAACATTGAAAACATCAAATAATTTGCTATTAGCAGAATTCAAAGTGAGAAACACAACGTAAAAAAAATATTAAAATCAGGTGAGATAAGCTTCATCGTCATCATTATCTCGGCCGTAGAAAGTCCACTGGTGGACATATAGGCATCCCCCATTGTTAAAAATAGAGGTTTAAAAAGCACCGAATTCTAAACAGTTCATTAAAAAACTATGTAAATTTATTCAAGATTAAAAATTAAATCATTGTAATCCATTTAGTCAAATTGATTGTTTACCACTTTATCAGCTGTCTCGTAATATTTGTATCACTCTCGATCTTCGATCACTTTTATCCACCCACTCTCATGTATCTAGAATAGTCAGATTAACACATCGATTAGCCAACATTATAAAACAAACACTAATGCTCCCATCGCACGATTAGTGGCTATAAATCTTAGTGCAGTCGCAATATAGAGACAATAGTGTTGTCGCAATATCTAACGTAACTTGTATAATATTATAAGTCTAATAATTAGCAAAATCACGATTTATCTCGCTTTCTAGGTCCGTACTTGCTATCGATCATTGCACGATATGGATCTTATCTTTAAATCAATTACCTACATAGTTAATACATAATCGGAAATTGCCTTTGAACGGAGTCTCGTCGTTCCAAAAGCTTCCTAATAGCGTTTAGAATTCCGTTAGTGACTCGTGCAATACCGATTATAAGATTTCTTTATTGTTTAGCTTCGGTCATCCCAATTTCCTGTTCTTATCTTACTTAAGTGACATCAGCTTATGATCTTAAATCTTCGTTTCATCGCATATTGCACATTAGTTACAAAAAAAACTCTAAGCCATTATTACTTAACCTATACTTTGTTACAAATTCTAGGTACCGCTGCATTCGCATCTCGTTCATCTCACTACCTCTTACCACAAACAAATTCACTCTTTGACACATCTATATATATATATATATAGATGTGTCAAATAAAAATATAGTACCTGGTTGACCGAGCATTGCTCGGCTGAAAACATGGATAAAACGACGTTTTCTGAAAATGAAACCTAGCTAGATCGATTTTTCGCCCCCGAAACACCCTGGATACAAAATTTCATGAAAATCGTTGGAGCCGTTTCCGAGATTCAGAATATATATATATATATATACAAGAATTGCTCGCTTAAAGATATAGATAGATATATATATATATATATATATATATATATGAATCCTTGTTTCCCTTGGTCACGCCATAACTAGAGAACGACATTACTGATTTCGTTGATCTTTTTTAAGTTTACAAACTTTGTAAAAGGTTCTTACGGAAAGAAAGAATATGAAAATAACGAAGAAAATTGAAACATTTCAGATTTTTAAAGATAAATTCCAAGTTTGCGGGTTTCAGCAATAAAAATATAAGCAAACATACAAAATTATTGTATATCATAGTCATTAATTTATTTTGAAATTTCAACTACGCCGATGTCCTAGCATGTATAGGTATCCAACTAAATTACACCATATGACGCTAATTTAACGCATTCTTTCATTATCTTGAACACCAGTTACTGTTCAACAATCACTGTGCAAACAGGTATTTGCTTCGGTATTTAGGGCAATGCTCTCATTTGTTATTATGTCATTAATGTACGTATTACCTACTTTATAACACAGGTCATCGGTTACATCCTACTAATGGTATCCATATATTACGTTGTTGCTCGGCTGTCATCAAGCAATTTGCTCAAGACATTATTAGCATGCCATCAGATTTTTATATCTTTTGTTTTGATTAATACTCGTAATTGTTTAGATCAAAAATAAATCTGTAACTGAATTTAGTGTCTGGTTATCTTTTGAACTTTCAATGTAGCGTGTAATCCAGGCTAGGTGTATTTAGCGTCTTCGATCACACCGTCACTTAACATCAGGTGAGGTGTGGTCAAACTAGTAGCCAATCAAACATTAAAAATAGCGGATGTCTTAAAATTTTCATAAAATAGTTAAGTGGATTTTTAGTTAAGTGGAAGTGGATTTAATTTCTAAAACTTTCCTATTTTATTAGCTAAGCCAGTAAAAATACAATATTATTAGCTGAATATTCGGTACTTCGTACCCGGAGTACGAATTACGAATTCGTACGAATACAACGCCACCTACCGGGTCCAATTCTAAACCATTTATGATCTCACTCAAACACACACAAAAAAAAATATCAAAATCGGTCCAGTCATTTTTGAGTTTTTGCAAAACTAACACACGGTTGATATTTAAACATACATACATATATATTTTTATGATATTAATTATTTTTTGACATAAAATACGCAGTTTGACAGTGACAAATACAATCCTTTACTGTAGAAACAATTGCTAAGAAGCAAATTAATAAAAAAGTCATCTAATATTTTGATGTCGTTATTGTGATTCGTTATATACACAAAAGTATAATTACCTAAAAAATAGACACATTCTACCTACATAATAAGCTGTTTTTTTCCTAACTTAAAATTTCCACTATTAATTTCTGTCACCAAAGCTAGACCATCGAATTCAAATATGTGCACAACATTGACGTCAGTTACAATAGCAACAGGAGAAAGTACTCACACTGGTATGTGATCTTTATTTGTCTGTCCAAAAAGACACAAAGTGTGTCGCACATTGCGCCTGCGTCAATGATTATATCATACACTTTTGCTTCACTGTCCGTCATATCCGGAGGTACGTTATTTGCAATTCTCACTTGCAATTTGATTTAAATTCTTTCACGTTTCGTCACACTTCATTATTATCATGCCAGAGTAATAATGTCAGAGGAATGGTATGTTGGCGCCTGCATAAAAAATAAATTATGAAATCACGGATCACTTTTTTGCACTCATTTGGTGTTAAGATCATTTTAAAATAAATTTTTTTTAGGGTTCCGTACCTCAAAGGATAAAAAAAGAACCCTTATAAGATCACTCTCTTGTCTGTCTGTCCGTTTGTCACCACCGTCCCCATACATACATAGTTGACGTCAATTAAGTCCTCTGAGTTGTATGGGCGCTCATACAATTTAGAAGACTAGCTTAATTGGCATACAATTTTATTATGGCTGTATAATGGGTAGGTACGGAATCCTCGGCGCACGAGTTCAATTCGCACTTACCGGTTTTTTTAGTGTAAATTAAAGTATCCTTAGCCGAAGACTGTAACCAAAAAGTCATTGTACTTATTATATGAACAACTTTTACTAAGGGTCAGACCCTATGTAAAAGTTGTTTTGATATGGTGAAAACAGAATCCACTGAGTCATAGATAAATGTCTTTTACCATCGATGAAAGCTGCTGACTTTTTATTCAGAGTTTGTCACATAGTAAAAGTAGTTCAAACTCATTACAATGATCTCTTTTCTAAAATAAATGTTTTATTTTTCTTTCTGCTTAGTTCTATCGTTCTCATCGTTACTTAGTGCGAAAATCATAAGCTATTAACAATATATTACATCATCGTAGTCTGTAATTGTTTATTTTCTACCTTAGAGTTTCTTTCGTCACCTACTCAAAGTTTTCTACAATATTATTACTTGTTACTAAACAAAACTATCAAAATTCTACTTCACTGCTTTATAATATGTTTATATACATACTAAAATTTTGCAAGGGTCAAAGTGTTAAAGTATATTTAATATTAACTCTGTGATATCCGTTGTAAAAATGATCCCCTGCTGCGAGTTCCGAGTTAAAATGATCGGAACGTGACGAAATTTGTGCAATAAAGCAATCAATTATACCAAATTAGTGTGACCTTTTCCTTGGCCTATAGTTCACTTACCGTCCATAGGCTCTGACCCTGAGCTTTGCATGTCTTGTCTCAGTTTTAACAAGATTCTTCAAGAGCGTCTGTCCATTTCTGTCCATTAATTTGCAACGATTTGCAAACTACATATTTATTTTGTTTCAGTATCTATGAGAAAGCACCCAAACTTCCGAATTAGCCTTGTTTTTTATAAGCTGTTCCACCACGCTGGCCAAGTTTGTGTTGGCAGATTTCAAACGTTTTCGAGAATTTAAAAAAAAAATGAAAAATACTTTGAAACATGCAAGTTTCCTCACGATATTTTCTTTCGCCATTTGAAGACATCGGTAAAACGCACAAAACTTGGAAAAGACAGAGGTGCGCGCCGTGGAATTTGAACCCAGAACCTCCAGATTGGAAGTCAGACGGTTTCACAATTAGGCTGCCAAAACTGCATCCATTATTTAAAAAAAAAGATTGTGTTTATGTAAAACTCCTATTTTATTCGGGTTCATTCTTTATGCGCTGATTACTCTATGAATTAAAGAAACTAAACATACAGGTAGACATGGAAAACTATAAGGGTTTCTATATCTAATACGGAACTCAATAAGGTCTATTAAATCATAAGAACAAGTCCTATCCAATCCTAAGTGGACTAACCTAACTGGACTTTTATAATTTTATGTTTATTTCTGATTATATCATTATCCAGGCCAGACATATTACTTTTCTCAAGAAGCCTCAAACGCGTAATACTTGCAGGCTACTGTATGTCTTGGGAAACAAATATCCTTAAAGACCTTACGATAAAACTAAACAGATATATCACCTTCCAGATGTGTTGACCATTACTCTTTACATTGTCAATTTATATGCAGTAGAAATGGGAGAGAATCAAGAGAAGTTCCAGCAAAATCTACTAAAAGACATTAGCCAGCCAAGAACATGCAAAATTTCATTGCTGGAAAGAGTGTCCAAAGCAGCATTGGTAGGATCATATTAGATTTAGTTATGCAGGGATGGAAATACGGGCAGAGAAAATGAGCCTTAATACGGCCGTTAAAACCTAAACCAGGGTTGCAAGTTCTAGACACTATACGAGTTCCTGTCCTTGTAACGCGGTGGACTCTGCTTCCGCACGGTGTACCATTGCGTACTAAGCAGTTTCGTCATAACTGATCACTACGTGGCGAAATTTGCGAACGCTAAAAATTTTAAGATCCAATTACTAATTAAGGCAGTTGCGAGTTTGCGACACAGTTGAAGTGCGGAAGGTACGTTTTTGCGCGAAAGTCTATGTTTACGGAACAAATATCCACAGGTATTCAGGTCGTAATGAAGGCCGATTTACGCCGGATAATACCCCGTGACAAATTGCGTGCCTAGAGCGACCAATTTATTTATAGTACTGGACAAATAATGAAACTACAAATTTTCAACAATGTATTTTTGAGAAATCGGTTGTGGCTCCACCGCATAAGCCTACATACGAGGTGGTTGCATTGTACACTGACCAAGGGAACTGGGGCAAGTACTATTGACTGAGATGACTCACGATCCATTAAAACTGTTACGTAAAGTTTACATAGCAAAGTAGGACGTCTGAAAGTACTAAGCTTGTTTGTTCAAAGAACTGGGGTGATTAGCTTTTGATTCGAATTGGCGCATGATGCATAAGATTTACCTACAATAATTATGAATTACAACATCGTCCACATGTACGCAAGCATCTACTTGTATGTAAGCTGCAGCCTTGCTTTGGAATGCGCTTCTTTCTATTGTCAGGCAGACTAAATCCGTATCTATTTTTGATAATCTATAGTATTTATTTATTTATATTATGAACACCAACGTTGTGTACACAATTATCGCATGACAAAAAGTAAGAAGAACAAAATAAGTATAGAGTAAATGTCACAACAATTACAGGTGCAGATACAGCATGCAATTAAAACAATAATCAATTCATAATTAATACATAATCAAATGTCAATGAATAATCAAACAATAATAAAATCAAAAATGAAAATAGAATTATTCAATTTACGTGTCAATTTTTGTCAGAGAGTGATCGGAAAGACCTCTTAAAACTGTTAATATTGTCACCAAAAATATCTACATCGATTGTACTAGACATGGCATTAAACTGTCGAGTCATCCTAGAAAGGGTGCATTGAATCCCAGGTTAGAGCGAGAATTGAGTGTACAAAAAATATTGAAACGCGACACTCTGACCAATCCTCGTAGATTGGTCAGAGATAGTTCCGAAAGCAAATCCAGGGTGTCCAGTATTCCGTTCGCCAGTTTGTAGAGGTAAGTATTGTCCAATGTGTGATAAACATTATTCATCTATGTGCTAATGGTACTAATGTTTATATTTGGATGTATTGTGTAAACATTACTGTGTTCCGGTTATAAGGGTACTGCAGCTAGCGAAATCACAGGGCTGTTGTGACTTACCATCGAATGTTTCAAAGTAATGAGCGCCAAAGCAGAGATGCCCTGGACTATGTTTTGTTACAAAGTTCTGTGTTCCGCTGCACTGGTCATGGACACGGACAGCCGTTATCTCTTACCATCAGGAGACCGTCTAGTTCGTCTCATTACTTTTACATGAAATAACACACACATATGTATATACATTATACATTTATTAGCATTAATAAACCAGTACAAGGATAATTCCTAATTTGATTTACTGTTTTTTCTATGGGACTGGTTTTTATGGGACTGGGTTTTTATGGGACTGATTTTTATGGGACTGGGTTTTTATGGGACTGGTTTTTATGGGACTGGTTTTTATGGGACTAGTTTTTATGGGACTGGTTTTTATGGGATTGGTTTTTATGGGACTGGTTTTTATGGGACTAGGTTGTTTGACTACTTCTCACCTAGTGTTAAGTGACGGTGCGGTCGAAGATACCATGTGGTAAATTCCAGTTTATTAAAATGTTTAAAAATAAATTCGAATGAATGAGTAAATTCACTTTGTGGTCGTATTGGTGCTTCCACTATCAGACCCAGCAATCTCCAGAGTATTTCATTAACTCGAGACAATGTCCCTTTCTTTAATTCCTTATTGAGTAAGGACACGCACATAATCAACATATCGTCTTGATTTGTATAATGTCAGTAACAAAAGAATATAAATATGTAATATGGAATATAATACTTCTGAATGCGAAGGTTGAAAGCATGATCTCTACATAGTATAAATAAAACAATGTTGCTTACCACCGTATGTACGCTTAGATATTTTAAACTACGCAACGGATTTTATAATGCGGTTTTCCATCAATAGACAGAATGATTCAAGAGGTAAGTTTTATGTATAATACATGCATATGCGCCTCATTAATATCTACATTGCACTCGTGCGAAGCGGGGGCGGGTCGCTAATAATTCTATATAAAAAAGATGTATTTAAGGTTGTGTTTCCATATTATTCATTTGTATTCATGGTGTTAGAAAGACTAATAACAACTTTAAAATGAATTACTTAATGACTTAATAACTTACAAATTAATAATCTAGTGACTTTTTAAAATGTAATTATAATGCACCTAGACATACATAATTTGAATTAAATAATCTTTGACGTAAAAAATATCTTAACATTAATACTACTCACACTGTTTACAAATTTATATAAACAACCTAATCTAAAAGTCCATCTGAGGCGGAAATGTGGAGAGGAATTTTATATCACACTAATGTTATAAAGACGAAAGTTTGTAAGTTTGTAACTTCTTCACGTTTAAACGGCTGGACCAATTTTGATGAAATTTGGTATCTTTTTTATTTTTTTAGAAGTTACGAGTGTATCGGTCTCTTCTAGGCAAGCGTGCTCTATCATAGACCACATCTCTGCTTAACATCAGGCGAGATGGCGGTCAAACACAAGGATATGTTACAAAAAAAAAAAAAATTTTAGTACCCCGAACTTTGAGTAACTTAATAAAGTTCAGGACATTGCGTGTACGAGTATTCCCTTGGAGAGATCACAGAAAATGATAGGTTGATAAGTTCTGGTTCGGTGGGTGCATTATGCGCGGGCGCATAGCGACGTAGGCGCCACCTGCCCACACTATAGGAAACTAATCGTGTCGTTGGAACTCGACATAATTTCATTAACATTTTACAACATCTATCGTGTAACTTACACTAAAGATTAATAGCTCTAGATATTTGTATCGCATTAAGTAATTGCGAATTTCACTTCTATTACTGTGTTGGGAGTGTTATTTAAATTATACTTCGACATTATTCCATGTAGTAATCTTCTTTACAATTTATTTTTTTCTTACATTATCTCTACATAGTAAAAAACAAAGACGCTTCCCGCCGTTTGTACGCTTAGATCTTTAAAATTACGCAACGGATTTTAATGTGATTAAAGAGGAAGGTTTATATGTACAATACATGCATATTTCAGTAGTAATAATATTATTAATGACCCTATATTAGTATCTACATTGCACCCGTACGTTACCGGGGCGGGTCACTAATCTTTATATAAAACAAAATCGTTGTTCGCGTCTGTTTGTTTCTGCTTTATCATCATCAGCCTATCGAAGTCCCCTGTTGGACATAGGCTTTTCCTAAGACACGCCTCTCATCCTGATCCTGAGATATATAGCAACGGATTTTAATAAAGGTTTCACTGTCATTTTGAGATTTTTCGGGAATGTTTACATAGAATGCTTTCTTATAACCTTTTAGAGTAAGTTCTGTGACACTTTTTAAATTTAAATGTTACATCATCATCATCATCATCAGCCATAGGCTGCCCACTGCTGGACATAGGCCTCCTCCTGGGGAGGGGTTTTGCCAATACTCGCTACGCTTGGCAGGCGGGTTGGCGAGCGCAGTTAGGTGTGATTGTTCAAGGAAGACGCTGCTGTCTACCGTATTACATCCCTTAACCGACTCTTACGGCAACCACGGGTAGAGAGGATGGGGTACTATTACCACCACCACCACGGCACTTTATTTAAATGTTATATTCGAATAAATTCAATTCTACATTATTATGTTGTACATTCATTTTATAAAAACATGGAAGTACTGTGGATCACACTCGTAACTTTTATAAAATGAAAGATGACCTTAAGTCTTAAAGTAACCGTTACCCCGTTCAGACGACGCCAGTATTCAGCTGTATGAATGTTTTAGAACTACCAGTTTATTACCGAGGACAGTTAGATAAATATTATAGTTTGCTTGATACTGTAAAGTTTATACGTTCATTTCTTTCAGTACCAAGAAAATTGAATATATTTTTTAAATTAGTTTAACGGTAAAATTAATGTCTTCTAGTAAAGTTAGCATTTTAGCTTCGGACTTATTTATATACATTATTTTTTTTTATTTGAACTTATTTTGTCACACAACGGCCTCTCTTCCTCCTTTCCATGTCTGTCTGTTTGGTGCTATTGACGTTCAATCCTTATTATGAGCATCAAGCACATCTATTCACCGTTTTTTAGGCCGGCCTGGTGGCCGTTTAACTTCCTTGATGTTTATTTAGATCATTCTATGCAAGCGTACGCTATCGTAGATTGCATCTTCGCCGAAATAGCGTTTAAGCGCATACGTGTATTTGTTTTAATAATCAAAAAGCATTGTACGCAGTAGAGCTTGTCAAAACAAAAGAAGTAATTCGACAGAGGTATTCTTGTGCGTGAGTTTGTGCACTGCGTCAGCTGTTGTATGCACATCGTTTTCTTAAAAAAACCTCGCGTTTATTGCTCAGTTTTATTGTTATCAATTGTACTCGAGTTGCGGTAAGTTCATAATGCACTCACCTACTTATTCTCCCATACCATAACTTTATTAAGTACTAAGAAACAGTAAAACACCTACACCATGTTTTCATAACATCTAGGCTAAATGCTTGATTTCAAGTCAATTTCTAAAGCTATAAAATATAAAGCATTTACGATGTCTATAAAATCTCAGTGAGATATTCAATCAATGAACTTGCAATGAGATCTAAGTGATAATGTTATGATATTGATGACCATTCATTCACATCGATTACGTTTGCCGAACAATAGTTTATTGTGAAATTATACTATCACAAGCATTTCATCTCATTGAAAACGACTGCTATTGTGCGGCCTACACGGCTGTCATAACATTTTTTTCTTTTAGCGAGTCTTACATTTCTCGTTTTGTTTTTGTTTTTTATACCGGTGTGTTTAGAATGCGCGCAATGGACAGAAGTAAGGCAGTAGACGTCAGGTTACGTCACTAAGATCGTCATCGCAGTTCTGTCAAGGTGGAAGTTGCGTAAGCGCATCCGTGTGGTGTCATTGACATTACGGATGTTATGTTGTGGATGGCCCATGTTAGTTTCGTTAGTGAGAGTGAGTTGATATTTATCGGAAAATTATTTTTGTATTTTCCTTAAGATCTCAGATATCTGCGTCACTTTATATATCGATAGCTTCCGTAACGTAAACATCCTCTTGACTGTACTGAACCATTTTATGTTTCAACGTAGCTCTAATTAATTAATTTAGCTAATAAATCAATGAAACTGATTTTACCTCACTGCCTAGCAACTTTTTACTCTAAATCTTAAGCAGTGACTACAGTTTTTTGTCTTGTTAGAAATAGTCTAAGATTTGACGATGTAGTTTATTTACATATTAGGTTGCGCCCGCGGCTTCGTCCGCATTGACTTAAGAACTTGGTTTAGAGAGAAATTTATCATGTGAAAGTAACAAAACAGCAATGGTTTCATTTATCATGAAACTTGCGCTGCTTAATTACCCAGATTGAAATAAAGGATACAAATAAATTAACATTAATTTTACAGCATCCTAAACCATGTAATAATTAATTACTTGGTGGTAGATCACCTTAGCAGGATGTCGTCTAGGTAGGTACCACCGCAGTACTAGATATTCTGCCGCCAAGCAGTAGTGTGTAAACAATACTGTATTCTGATGTTAAGTAACGCTGTGGTCGAAGATGGTGAAGTACTAGCCTAGCCTGGAATGGAACTGGCTCTCAAGTGAGGCTGCCGGAACACACCGTTAGATGCTTGGCGGCAGATTTTCAACTTGAGGGCGGTAGCTAGCCAGCCGAGTACTAGAAAGTACCCTAACACAATGCTATGGCTTCCTCACGATGTTTTCCTTCACCGGTAGCTTAAGCTAATTGTAGGGGTTTGAACCCACGCACTTCGGCATGCAAACTGACTGCTGACTGAGCTATCATCGCTACAAAAACTATAAGTATTTATAGTGAACAAAGATGTACTATAGGAACTGGTAAATTATTAAGAACTTACTATGGTATATTCTGCGGCCGTAACAACTGTATATCAATTTACACCTACCACATCGTAATTAGACGCTTTAGGCAAAATAAACATAACTTAATTTTATATCACAGATTTCACGCGCCCATAAATTCTTCTAGATCTAAGATCGGTTGCATAAGCTGACGGATTCGGTATACTAGTAACGGTATTTTTTTGTTTGCCTGTACAAATTAGTGTAGGTGGCTAAGAAGTCTCTGCCTTAATAAAACTACGTTTTTTTACTACCAGACGGTCAGACAAATACGATAAACAATGTATGAAGAAAGACTTGAAGAGTTTAAAAAATCAATAACCGTAATTAAAATAGCTATAATTAAAGGAAATAGTTTTTAAACAAATTGAATATTCCTAATTAAATTTAATCATATAACTTATATATTTGTAATCCTCTTTTAATTTACTTTATCATGATACCCTATTCGATAGGTTTAGGTTAGTTTTTTCTAAATTAACGTATTATATTTCGCGCCAAAAATTCACCATGTTTTTTTTCAACGTCAACCTATGAACACTTGGGGTTTTAAGACGAAAGGGATTAGGCAGCGTTTTCGATGAAAGCTCCCAGGTGGCTTGACTTTTCTGACACTTCCAACAATTATTATCATCATATATCAACAATTACACAATCAATTACATTATCAATTTACACAAAACCTTGACAAATTAGATACCTAATGAATCACTCTACCTATTGGTGAAACTCGATAATCCGTTCAGTAGTTTTTAAGTTTATCGCGAACAGACAGACAAACAGACGCGGCGGATGACTTTGTTTTATAATATGCAGTGATAAGCGTGCTGCATTTTAGACCGCACTATTGATTAACATCCGTCAGGGTGTGATCAAAAATAAAACTATTTTGAACGAAAAAAATACCATGAGTAAACCGTCATTTATTGTACCAGGTTTGGTAGGTATGTACGTTGGTATGTACCCTTGTAGCTATGCTTAAAAATAAGTATACCTACAAGGATCCTGTAAAAGTGTCGTAAAATATTTTCCTTTATCTTTGTTGTTAATTTAAAGCATGCCATTTTTATTAAAAATACGTAGGTCAAGGAAGTGGCGTGTGGCGTTCTTGTCTTTACCAAGATGGCTAATTAACGTTGCTACATTGCCGTTCTGACATATTAAGCTGAGTTTCTTGCCGGAGTCTTCTCAGTTGAAGTGTAATTACGAGCCGGTGGTAGATTCAAACATGTAACTTAACGTTCATAAGTGCCTTACCAGGGTCTAAACTGAATAAATGACTTTTGATTTTGATTTTGATTTTGAAGCATATACAGGGTTATAAGCTTAGGTTGTATATAGGTAATTGTATTTATCATTATCAACAACTTTTACTATAGGAAGAACTTGCAAATCGTGAAAAATAGCTGATCCACACTTAAACGATTTTTTTCCAGTTGACATTTTCAGACTTGTGACCATAGTAAAAATCCATAGTGTTAATTAAGACGACCACTTTTCGGTTTTACATACCCAATGCGTATAACCTTGTAAAAGTGAGCTATTTACTTCCTATTATTGCACACAGTAAGATGGTAGGTATTCTCTTAAGTATACTGCAACTCTGCAGTTTATTTTTAATGATTGACAAGCTAGCTGTTTGACTACAGCTCACCTGATGTTTAGTGACGGTGTGATCGAAGATGATGAACCACATCTAGCTCACCTCATATGAGAGCCAGTTCTATTATGCTCCCGTTAGACCGTTAGATGCTTGGCGGCAGATTTTCGACTACAAAAACAACAATATGCCCTGATTTTGTTACCATCAGTTTTCTGAATTGCCCCTTAATTGAAGCAAACTAAAAGACGTATTCACATCAAAAGTCGCTACATATTCCTCTTTTGTGCTATATCACATGATGGCTTGAAACTCACATCGATTCTTCAACATCAGATCTCGTCTGTCGTATCAAGGTAAAACGCCATTGATGATAGCGACTTATTTAAAAGAACTAAGCTCCAGATATCTGATATCGTTACGCAACCGTGCAAATTCTACCGATTCCGAAACCTGATACTTTGATTTATGGTATCGCAAATGTCGTGACGCGTTCTAATCATATCGAGTTAAAAGGCTAATGGACACTAATGGCAATAATCTGAGGAGAAGATCAGACAAACACTGTCTGCGACCGCGCGGGAGAAAGTGACAAGTTTGATCTTAAGGCGAAGATTTTATTTTTATATCTTAATATTAAAATTCACAATTTTAGTGAAGATCAATAAATAAATAAATAAATATCGTAGAACGTTTCATACAGCGCCATCTAGCCCCAAACTAAACAACGCTTGTACTTTGGGAACCGAGTAACTGATAGAATACTTACATGCTTTTTTTGCTTTGAACTAAACCCATTTGAATTCAACCCATGGCATGGTAGTCTTAGTAGTAGTCTTGAAGCAAATATTCTATTAAATGAGCTAACAGATCAAACAAGAAAAGTGAAAAGAAATAAGTAGGTATAGAAGATTTGGAAGATCAAAATAACATCATATATTTAAATCTAGTACGTTAAATGTGAAATTTTCGATGATCAGAAATAGAAATACGTGCATTTTGACATATGATTGCAGTTAATTTAGTGAATAAATCATATTATGAAATACTAAATTGATTCAATAACTTTTTTTCGATCATTATCACGAATGGCAAAGTATTTTACAGAACAATTACGTAGTTGGTTGACAGTTTTGCACCCACTTCACTCCTAAGTTTTTTCTAGGTACATTAAATTTGTCGCAATAGAACAGCCTACCCTTAACAAGATTAGCAACTGCAATGCAGATAAAAATGAGAGGCTAATTTGTAAACCGATACAGTTGCGCAAATACTGATATACCTTCACATACTAATCTATTATCCCGGCGTCGCTTGTCTCTTTACACTAATTAGCTAATAAAGAATGACCGACTGACATTTGATTTAGGTAACCGCAGTAGCCGTTACGCAAAACAGAATGAGTGATATTAGTTAGATAGATGTGAAACCTAATATTTTCATGATGAAATTTCCATTTGATGTAAGGTTTGCCAATATCTTTAAAATTATAGCTGACTGTAGTGAAACACGCCTTAGCCAAAAAAAAAAACTATACAAAGCTAAAAAGGTTTAATTTTTTGTGAGTATTCAATCGAGGGTAAGATAATGGTCCCAATTTCAAGTTTAGAGCTTGAGTGTTGCGATGGATTCAATTGGAACGAGACGTTAAATATTTTTGCAGTGTAGAGAGCAACTCATGACTTTCTACCTCACATTAGCGGAAACAACATCATATGACATGTGCAAAAAATATTTTTTAATCTTAGAAACACGAACACTTTTATTTGAAAACCTTCTTAGAGATAAATTGGAATTGCTATAGATCCAAAAATAAAATACGTGAGCTACATCAGCGACCTACAAAGTAAGTATAAGCTACTTATTATCTTTATCTGTAGTGTTTAGCAGCCTGCAAAGTTCCTATGAAAATTCGAATCATCGAACCATCTGTAATGATATTAAAATAGGAAAGTTTGCGTGTAACGTTGTAGGTATGTATATTTGTACAAACTTCAACTTTTATTTATCTTCTTTTTATCCAATTTGAAGTTCTCATTTAAAGAAGAATACGATTTAAAGTAAATACGTAATTGAAGGTATACATTTTAGCATTTTTTTTTTGTAAAATTAATGAGATGAACTAGACGCTACCGATGGTAAAAATAACACCTGTCACTACACCATCATTGTAGCGTACACAAAACCTACCACGTCATTTATTATTTATCAATTTGTATAAGATTCATCATGTAGCATAATAAATTATGCTTTTACTTTTTATTTTCGAATATAAAGAATTCTTAGTACTGTGCTTAAAATCACGACGCACTGCTAGTGCAGAATTAAATCAATCACATAGTTTGAGTACGGCTTTTCTCATAAGGCCACACATACGGCGCCACGCAGAACCGAAACCATCGTTAATCGCGCATAAATGTCAATTCTTACATGTATAGATTATAGAATGTATAGACAGTCGATGGTGACTACTAATGACATTGTACATTCGTACAATATTGCTCACAGATCTTTTCAATTTCGATCGCATTCCGTTACGCCTCATCGGGCCGTAATATGCCTTGTTATTATAAAACAACGAATCTGAAACATATTTGGTAAAAAATCTTCTTCTATCTACAGCTAAGAAATGTTATTTAAATTATTATTGTATTTTGAGTACCTATTTGTCAATTTTGGCTTAAAAATTACATACATAATATTTTTTTATTTTTGAAAATGTTTGTTACTTTTCATTCGAACTTTTGTAATAAAAATAAATAAATATTGTATGATATTACACATTGAGCCATCGGACCCCAAACCAAACAAAGCTTGCATGATGGCAACATAACTGATAGAATACTTAAATACTTTTTTTTGTTGTAAAGACATTCTTATAATAAATACATACAGAACACCCAGAATTTGTTTATAATTAAAATTTGTTTATACCACAAAATGTTAGTCGTGAGTGGGAATCGAACCCACACCCTACAACTCTTAAAGCCAATTACCAATGTGTGAAAAGACGGTGATTAAGATGGCGTTACTGTATCCACTATCAGTTGGTATAAGTCTGTTTCTACTACTATATTATGTTATATATCTAATTACACGCATATTTAGGTATGAAATCTGTAGTGCCCAATTAGCAAGAGTCGGTTTCTATATTCTTGCACGAACCACATTTGCTGGTATAAGTATTTTTCTATTGCGTAATAGACAGGTCACAATTCGTGATCAATGGCTTATGGATAAGTTAGTAATTAGATAAATAATTTGCATATTGCAAGATTGCAAGGCATTAATCGTAGCTGATTGAATCTTTAATTGCTCAATAAGTGATATTTAGCTAGACTGATTAGTGACCATATAAGAAGTACGATCCTACTAAACATAGAGTAAAGCAATACAATAAGCTTTAAGCCGGCAACCTCACTTCCAGGCTAGGTGTGCTTTACCATTTTCATTACACCAACATCAGTTGAGCTGTGGTCAAACACCTAGATTGTCAAACATAAAAAAAATATTGTGTTAGCTTTCATTTTGATTTTGCGGGCAAATGGAATAGTTGACTTAGTCTGTGGATTAAGGGGGCGCTCGGGGGTGTAGGGCACGGCGCAGGAGTGGTCAATGTCAACGGGGATTAGAATAAAATGTATAGGGGTGAATGCCATGAAGACTGAGAGATATAAGTTAATAAATAATGTTAAAAAAGAAGAGTTGATACAAGAGTTGGACAGTATTGAACCTGAAACAATGGTCGCAGTCTGATTTATAAAATGAAAGAAAAAACCCTACTGCGTTACAAAACACTTGACTATTACAATTTTTTATGGTATAAATAAGGGTAGTTAAAGGGTAGGGGGGCTAGCCTTTTTTGCAGACGCCTTTTAAAATAACATACCTTATGTCAACTGACACAAATTGAATGGCACAATACAGAATATGTTGAAATCTGACAAATGTATTAGGTTATAGAGCGCGTGATACACGCGAAAAACTACCCTCATTTGGCAGTCGGGTAAAAAACCGAAATAAGCGACGTCGCCGGGTACTTAAACGTTGTTTTTTGTACATTGTTTCTGTCGCTCAGATCAAAAGAGCGGGATCTCCCGCTTTTGACAGCTGACAGGTGATCTTGATGATAGTTGACGTTATAAATTATGTGTCAAAAACTTGAGCACTGGTATAAAAATTAACAGAAGGAGTTGAGGCGCGGGATCGCAGAAAAATCAAGTCGATGCATTAAATTTTTTCGAAAACTTGTATTTTCGGTTTCGCTTCATGTCTTACTTTAAGTAGTGGTAACTTTATTAGAAGCTTCTACGGACTTATAGAAACATCACAAAAAGGTCATTGAACTTTCACTTTCCCACTCATGTGACACTTATAATTCGCCGGACTTTGTTTTACTACTCAAAATTCTGGTTATGGATAGGCGTTATTTTTTGCCAACAGAAACCGTTCGCCACCATCACATTAAAAATAATGCTCGCGTTCAATTCGGCACTTTACTATTTTTAAACATAAGCACTCGAAAATACATAGGTATGATTGATTGCACATTATTTTTGCGCGCTCCCGCCACGACTACAAATTGTTCCTTAACACAGCCACATGATCTTCCATTAAAAATAATGGCTCCATGGTTTTCCAAATGATTTACTTAATTGTATCACTTATTTTCTTCAAATGATTGTAGTGTATGTATCCGTCTTCTCTAACAGCAGTGTTATGTAACATAATATCACGTGTAAGTAAGGTAGCGTCCAATGACACCCATCTGTCAAAACACTTACCAATGCGCCTGTGCAGCAAGGCGAGCCGGCGAAATTGCTACTTATTAATTACAGAAAATATTATCACTAGTGTAACTTTCATCTGTTACACAATAATATTTACATAATTTTCTACCTGAGACAGGGTTGTTAAAATTATTTGCTTTTGGAAACACGTTTTCTCGTCTTGTCGTCTATAATTATTATTAATGTCACTTGAACTTTTGTGCACCTTCCTTGTAAGTTTTGTTAATATGATTGGGTGTTCTTTTTAATAAACTGAATGAAAACGGATTGTGTTTGGATAATGACGATCCGTCTTTTAAATTACCGGCAAATACAACTCAAGCTCGCACACTGAGGGTTCCGTAGCATCACTTAAATTTTGTTTTATATATTTAGGTTTTTTAAATGTAATTAATAATGACACATGTCCATGGCCATTGCAACAATACTAAGAACTTAGAGTAACAAAACAAAGTCCGGGGCAACGCTGCTTTGGCTCTCATTACTTTAAAACTTTCAATGTTTAACCTCAACAGCCCTGTAATTTTGCTAGCTGCAATACCTTTAAAACTGCTCAGCAGCAGAATAGCTACTGCGGAATAGCTAATAGGTACTGCGGTGGTACCACCAAATAAAAAAAGTATGTGTTTACTTAAATAATTGTTTGGTATAACTGCCCTGTAAGCTCATTAGGTAGAAGTTCTGCTTCGGGAACTCGAAGGCGTGAGTTCGATTTTCACTCAGGACTAATATTTGTGTGACGAACATAGATGTTTGTTTTGTGTCTGGGTTCTGTATGAATTATGAAATTATATTAACAATTATATTATTCATAAAGTATTCCATTAGCTCATCATCTTGTTCCCATAGTATAATTTGCATAGTTTGGCGCTGAGTGAAATGTAAAAAAAAAACCAATATTTAAATAATGTAGTTCATATTATTTTAGAATGGTTATGATACTACTATAACTAAATGATTGCAAATATTACCGTTTTACAATAGTACTACATCTATCTTCTATCTATCTTCTAAATATATATAACTCAAAGGTGACTGACTGACTGACATAGTGATCTATCAACGCACAGCCCAAACCACTGGACGGATCGGGCTGAAATTTGGCATGCAGGTAGATGTTATGAAGCATCCGCTAAGAAAGGATTTTGATTAATTCTACCCCCAAGGGGATAAAATAGGGGATGAAAGTTTGTATGAAACTTTGTCAATTTTAAACCGATCGGGCTGAGACTTTGCATGCACAAAGCTACTATGACGTAGGCATCTAGCGCGGGTGAAACCGCGGGGCACAGCTAGTAGAATATAAAAGCGTATGAAATCACATGTTTTGGGAGACGATTTCTCTTTATCTACTTCGGTAAAATTGACAATAAAGTAAACACAAGAAATTGTCTGAAAACTTGGAATAACTTGCCATCAATAATAATCCAAGCTTTTGTCTAACTCTGCTCTCGCGGCCTCGAACAAAAGGACGGAAAGTTATGTTATTGCGAATGGGACGATGGCATAAATTCCTGGCCGTTCCTTCTTGACAGCCGTAGCGAGGTCGATCTACGTGGAACTATGCTTCCGCCGGTCGTTGCGGCTATCATCGATGATATATTGGGCAGTTATAAGATTTTAGACGTTTGGTCAGGGCTAAGTGCGCAGACTTTTTGAGTAAGTAAGCTTTGAATAGGTGTTGAATAGGTTTGTTTTGTTTATGTAGGTTTTTGTAGGCTTGACTGTATTACCAATTATAATTAGTATATATTGAATATGCATTTGTATAAAAATATTGTAAAGTTTGTTTTCAATAAATTAATTATTTATTAAATAAAAAAAAAAGAATAAAAGAAAAAATATATTATATAAAGGCAAGATTTAATGTTGTGGAACTACAAAGAAGATATAGATTTAGATGGAAGGCCGCTTCACAGCAAACGTAGCGTAGGACGCCCTGAAACTCGGTACAGTGATATAATTACTCAAGGCAGAGGGTAAATTTGGTAACTGGATATGAAATATTTTATTTTATTCCATTTATGGGAATCTTACAACAAGTTTTCAATGTACAGCTAAAATATATATTCGGAAGGTCAATTATAAGGTTCACAAAACAATAAAAACATCGAGCTCATTAATATCGGGTTAAATTATGCCCAGCAGTGGACTAAAGTAATTTGAAGTGAGCTGTTGATGGTAATGACAAAGAGGAATAAATGCGCTCTTTATGTGACTTAAACTATAGAAATTGTTAGTTAATCCAATAGTTTAAGTAATACAAAAGACTACTAATTCAAAGGATTGTCATTTATTATACATGTAAGCAGGTACTTGTCAATATCAATATTATTGAATATAAAAATAAATAGACACACTAATGTAATATCAAGTGAATAAAATATGCGTGAGACCTTTTGAATTGCTTGATCATTATGAGAAGATTTACAGACAAAAAATACACTATAATGAGTATAAACACAAAACATTACTCGACAGCATCCATCATTGTCTTATTAAAGTCCCACATGAAAGCAATTGATCGTATTTTTACAAATAAAAGCACATTCTTATTTAAATTCAAGCTCACAATAGCTAAAGGCGTGACAAGATAAAATCTAGAGTACCGCCGGTGAAACTGGATTAAAAAAATATCGCATTAAAACATCCTGAATAGCCTTTAGGACGACATTATGCACAATTACTAGAGGTTTCACGCTACTTACACGATCCAAGAGATGTAAAAAGAACGAATGCAATCACTTCAATAGTGATTTTGTTTGAAATATGGCGTGCAATCGCGTAATTACGCATCTATTTGGAATCCTCAGTCGTGTAATGGGATATTTTCCCGAGGCAACCAGAGCGATTTCAAATCGATCGATATATTACGAATGTTTGCGAGATTTCTCGCGAAAATAACCATCGCATGCCCTTCGCTGTAAAACTTATTTATGTACATGCATAAATTACAAGAGAACTTGATTAGAATAACACATAGACGTACATTTATTTGTCTTAAAATAACACACCTGCGTCTGTTGAAAAAAAAATTGATTTAGAGAGTTGTTAATTTAATAAATTATTACGTTGAAAATTTCTACGTTAATTGGATCGCAGCCACGGTACGATCAGATACGATCTTAGTTTCTGAAATTTTAATTCGAGCTGTCATTATTTGCTTAGCGGCGTTTTGTGAAGAAAATAAATTCAGTTGATTAGCTTGGGGTGATAAGATCAGTAGCCCGCGAAAGTCGGTGATGATCTGCCTATCTCCTAATTGTTTTCGCTTTCGTCTGTTACGTGAGTGTATTGTTCCCATCGGGTCGAAGGCGCGATGCTATCTCCCTGACAAATGGGTTTATTATGAGATACGGTTAACGTTATGCAATTTGCGTAATATAAATTTACTTTTTCTTACACCATTACTGATATATGTTCGCCTGAGGCGCAGCAAATAAACTGTTTTATGGCCTTTTAAAAATATGAGTATTAGTTTCGTGGTGTAGGCAAACTTGTATCTAATAAAACGTCTGCGCGTATATGATACGTCTAGTTAATACTAGCAGAATATATATCAAAATAGCATGATTCATGATAGCCTAGCTATAACGTTTATATAGCTCTAAGTTAAATATAACAATAAAATAATCTATTAATCATCACATCACACATCATCAGCCATAGGACGTCCACTGCTGGACATAGGCCTCCACCAGGGGGGGAGGGTTTGCCAATACTCGCCACGCTTGGCAGGCGGGTTGACGAGCGCAGTTAGGTGTGATTGTTCAAAGAAGACGCTGCTGCCCATCTTCCTGATTACATCCCTTAACCGACTCTTACGGCAACCACGGGTAGAGAGGGTGGGGTACTATTCTTACGCCGGCACCGTACTTCATACTTTCCGGCTTCATACTTTATTTAAATGCATAAGTTATATGTTGGTGAATCCGTGGAAAAATTCTGTCTCCATTATCGTAAGATGATTTTTAAATAAATAAAACTTCGTAGAATATTTCATACAGCGCTATCTAGCCCCAAACTAAGCAAATCTTGTGAAATGAAAACCAGAATACTTTTATACTTTTTGTAAATACATACAGAACACATATATTCATAGAACAAATTACATAATTGTTTGTCATAGAAGGGAATCGAACGCACGCCCTACAGCTCTTGAAGCAGGGATGACCTAAATGGGCAGTCAGGGGTTAGAGGATTCATCATCAGCCGTATGACGTCCACTGCTGGACATAGGCCTCACCCATTGATTTCCACAAAGACCGGTTAGAAGCGACTCGCATCCAGCGCGTTCCTGCGGTCTTTATTAGGTCGTCTGTCCACCTTGTGGATGTCCTACGCTGCGCTTGCCAGTCCGTGGTCTCCACTACAGAACTTTGCAGCCCCATCGGCCATCAGTTCTGCGTGCTATGTGCCCCGCCCACTGCCACTTCAACTTGTTAATCCGGTTAGAGGATTATTATATTGTTATTGTGGTGTTGTATGTATTTTTTATTATGTAAAAGTAATGGGACAAAGTTTCGTTAGCTTAGTTGGGAGACCGTCTGACTTCCAATCTGGAGGCCCTGGGTTCGAATCTCACGGCACGCACCTCTGTCTTTTCTAAGTTATGTATGTGCGTGTTGCCGGTGACTTCAAAAGGTAAAGAAAAACATCGTGAGAAAACCTACCTGAGTTCATAAAAAAAAGTTCTCGAAGTTTTTTTTTAAACGCAATAGGCTTACGTTTGATCGCCATCTCATCTGATGTTAAGTGATGATGCTGTCTAAGATGGAGCACGCTTGCCTAGATGATACCGATTCACTTTCGACTTGGAGACACCCAGATTTAAAAAAAATATGTCAGATGTGTAAAGTCTACCAACCTGCACTTGGCCAGCATGGCGGACTAAGGCTTTACTCTTCTCACAGTGAGAAGAACACAGACCCCAGCAGTGGGATTAAAAAAAAAACAGAGCTGATTTAGATTCGGAATGGGACAAATGAAACGATGGTAAAAGATAACTCCTGTCCATGACCATCACAGTGGTACGCAGAAGTTAAGTAACAAAACAAAGTGGTTGTGTAGGGATGATAGCTCAGTAGTTAGCTCGGTCGGTTCGCATGCCGAAGGAAGTGGGTTCAAGCTGAGCTTGAGCTGCCGGTGAAGGAAAATATCGTGAGGAAACCATAGCATGGTGGTAGGGTACTTTCTAGTACTCGGCTTGCTAGCTACCACCCTCTAGTTGAAAATCTGCCGCCAAGCATATAATGATGTGTCCCGGCAGCCTCACTTGAGAGCCAGTACCATGCCAGTACCATCACTTAATATCAGGTGAGCTGTGGTCAAACACCTAGCCTGTCAAAAAAAGTCCAGGATTTTTATAGAGTCCTTTCATAGCGACCTTGGTAAGTAAGTTTGGATGCGTTACTAAATTTAAAGGTTGAAACTCAAAATTTTGGGCACCGCTGTAATGGCAATAAAAGGCGTTGTGTTACCATTAGAAGATCGTTTCTCATTACAATTTTAAATAATAATCGCAAAGTAGAACACCCCAATACTCGAACCTATAAATTATACCTTAAATCAACGCGACACATCTTAATTGCTCAATGGGACACTCGCATGCAGTAACCGTCTCGAAGATGCCGATGACTCGATTAATATAGTAATTACTCTTAACGATTTTATCGTAGGTAATTGTTCGTTGCGCAAACCGCCTGTCTACGCAGTGACGTCCTAAGAAAAGGGCTCACATTGCTTCAGACTTTAGTTCTGTACATGGTGATCTTTGATCGAGATTCTGATATCGTCAAAACGATATTGAAAGGCAGCAGCTTTAGAGTTTATTACAAAATAGAAAGTAATACCTCTTTTGTTTTATTTATGCGGGATTACTCACTCACTCGGAATTTCAGAATTTAACAAAGAAAACTGTTCTAACCTAATCAAACGTACACTTACATTTATCAAGCTTATGTTTGAACCAACCTTCAGTAGCTACAGTAGACTCTCTATAGGCGATTGTGGTTAACCCATCATAGAGCTATCAAATAAATAACTCTATGAATGAATTGCCAAGCAATAAATCACACGGCTTTCACTGCCTTTGTTACGGACTAACCAACTTACGCATCACAAGACACTTTCGCTCGACAAGAGTTGACAAAAGCGTTTGCAATTTTTCAACTTGTGAAATTCCTGACGGCGCCAATCTATGTTTGCTGAGCTTGGCCCGTGCAATAAGTTTCTTTTGATGTGGGAACGGAGACGAAAGGAAGAATGTTAACAATCCGGTCGCTGGGGATGCTAATTGCCTGGCAAGCGTTACCTGTCTACGACCGGCGCCTACCACGAGCGTGGGTATTTATTTGCGATACCTAATAAGGTTTGTCGTGCCTTACGAGTAGTACTTATAGCAGTGTAATAATTAGTAAGCGAGAGAAATCATAAGTAAGATGGCGTAAATTGTCTAGTCTTATAAAACTAATCAATGTAGGCTAATTCAGTGCCCTGTGCTAATATTGACTCTCCTGTTAACTTATTCGGTCTTCTTTATGAGTTGTAGGCAATGATATTATATATAAAAAAGTAGATATAGCACTAGCACGCTTAAATTATTCCAGATAAATTCAGACAATTGTTGCTATTTGCACTAGTGTACAAGCGCAACACAGTTTTTGGCGGGAACGCGGAAAGAGTCGTGTCGCCCCATTGTATTTTTTCCAAAACCAGTGTTTTTTCGCGTTAATGTATAAAAATAGTAGTGTTTTATTCATAAAGCGCCAAATTACAAGCGCGAGTGTGAAAAACTGATATAATGCGGTGAAACATGACGTGTTGCTTCCAAAACTTCATCGAAGCTTATAGTAAAGTCGCCACTACTTTACTAAAGCATGACTAGATTTGACTGGCACGGACTGGACTTTGACTATAAAGATAAAGAAGTTAAAAACTGAAGACTGCACACAAAATACAGAAACATTGAAACTGGCAGAATGCACAGAATGCGATGCCAAGAAGAAAGAAAAAAAACCGTCACACACTATTTATAGCTATCTCTTTCTGTATCACACGTTCTGTATTATCTATCGCATTCGCAGTTGAAAATTACTATATACCTAGGTAAGTGCATTTCTAATAACAACGCAACGAAATCTGAACGCCGCTGAGTATGAACGTAGCATATATATATATAATATCATTGGCTGTAGGTGTAGTTCGATTTCTACTCAGAATAAACATTTACGTGACAAAGATAGCTGATCGTTTTGTCTGTGTATTCGATATAATGTTATTTGTAGCAAGTTTAATGTCATCATTTTGTTGTCTTTCTACTACCATAGTAGGGGTAAAGACAGACGTTTAATGATGGAGGCGACTCGGAACGCGGTCGAACGGTGCAGAATCTGGCCCCCTCATTTACATTATTATGTCGTCTTGTCTATTCTTGGCGTCAATCGAGGATATTCGCTTCCACGGAATATCTGATCCGCTTCTGTTTAGCTACTAAGTGTGTCTCCTAAGGAATGAGGATCTGATTACGACGGCTTAGTTAGAAATCATAAACATGTAGGAACTACGGCACTAGATGTCGCGATTCGAGTATTAACCTCGTTCAGCTTAACTGCAGAGCAATATATTACATGTTGTTCAGTGCTCTACAAAAAACGATTTAGCATAATAATATGCCGATGTACTTAATTACTTATGAGTAAAATCTTCTGTCTCTTTTATTTTTACAAGTTTTAGTAACTAGAAACATAAAAGTTTGTATGAATATTTTTTAGCGATGCCTGGAATGGAACTGGCTCTCAAGTGAAGCTGGTGAAACACACTGTTAGTTGCTTGGCGAGAGATTTCCAACTTAAGGGTGATAGCTAGCCAGCCGAGTATTAGAGAGTACCCTTCCCATGCTATGATTTCTTCACGATGTTTACTTGTAGCTCAAACTCATTGTTGGGGTTTGAACCCACGCCTTTCAGCGTGTGAACCGACTGTGCTAACCACTGAGTTATCAATGCTATAAAATACTACCTTATTCTTCTTCTTTTCATTGTGCTTATTCAACTAGTGAAGGTTCATTCAGCTATGCAAATTATCTCTTTCTCTCTAGGCTAAAGAGTTTGGTGGTACTTGAAATCCCCGTCCATTCTCGAATGTTATGCAACCATTATACTTCCTTCTACCGGACCGACCTTTTTTCACCCAGCAATTATTTCTACCTGTTATTAAGGTCCTTCAAATATAAATATTCATGATTGCTATCATTACCTTTTACGTTACATTAATCTGAAGCTAATTTATAACATATTAACTACCTATTCATAGTTTAAAGAACCTTTTAACACATTATTAGATTAACATCTGACTTAACATTGAAACATTTATCAAAATAGTCGTGACTGCATGCAGAGAAAGAGCGCGCACATTTTGAATCTAGCCTTGATCTAAACTTTTTATGCTTATCTTAATTTTGTATTCACGAAATTGGCAGTAGAGAAGTTTTATTTGTATGCACTGTTAGATATAAGTGGTAGAGATGGGACATGCTTTTTTATTCGACTACGCCGTAGCAAAAGGGAAGTTTTTATTTTTTATTTTTTTAGAAAATAGGCTTACGTTTGATCGCCATTTCACCTGATGTTAAGTGATGGTGGAACACGCTTGCCTTAAAAATACCAATTCACTCTCGACTTAAAGACACCCAGATTATATCCAATCGGGAACTCAGGCAGCGCATTCGACTGTCTAGCAGTCCGCACAACGAATGTGGAATCAAATCGTTTCGTTCGAGTTTTTGGAACGTCGATGAAACGAAGCCGCTTTTTTGAGCTTCTAGCTCAAAAAATAAGAAAAAAAAAATGGGCATGGGAGAATAAGACCATATAGTTCTAAAGCACACTCTCCGAAATGAATCCGATAAAAAACCGATAAACTGGCAACTATGCGACGATGTTCTAAGATTTATAATTTATCTTGAACAATGGAGTTGTCGCAGATGTGCCTCTTGGCACGCTTCTCAATAGACTCCAGCGCCTCTAGCTGGTATTTGGCGGATTCATCCCAAAGGTGCGAGCAGTACTCCAGAATTTGTGAGCAACTGTATCGGTTCCGATGCGAGGTACCAAAAGTTTTTTGCAGCCAATTGAGCTTTGTACTCAATAAAAGGGGCAAAATTGAGAGTTGGAGTCAAAAACCCAAGAGTTCAAGAGTGATACTTATCGGCACGGACACATCTCGGAAAGTGGAAGTTAGTTCGAACGGTCTTTTTTTAGCGGAGAAGAGACACGGCTGGGTTTTAGCTGAGGGTTATGTTTATGACCGGTATGTGTGTATGTATGTATATATGTACGTATGTATGTTCATCTGTTCTTTCGTAACTTCTAAACTATTTATTCTTATTTGAAAAACGAGGTGTCGTTGGAAGCGTCTTGTTTGTCCGCTAGTTATAGGCTATGTGATGTCACATTAAAAATGAAATGATGGATATGAATGAAAATGGAGCCCTCTACGGAGCATGAAGTCAAAAACAAAAATTTTTTTACCGTTACATAACAATACATTCTGCAAAGTAGCATACGACCACGGTTATCCTCTGAACACTACTATAAACAAGTATGAATTTCAATAAAATATTTATTACGTGTAAGTTGTATATACGAATAGATTGTTGCATAACAATTTCAGGAGAGAATATTTACTTATTTCATACTTTTTAGAACGCGGTTTTTCAATGGTCGGGTTTTAGTTTTTGAACCTATTTTTTATTAGATTCTTATCTTTATAATGTTGGTACTTACGAAAAAAAATGGGTAGTAAACCACCGCTGTAAAACTTAAAGCCACAGTTTCGTTTTAAACTATTTATTTATTTTAGTAACTAAATGAACAGTTTGATGGTATAGGCTATGCTTGTCTACAAGATTTGTATATAACTTCCATAGTTTAGAACTCATTGATTAATTTGGATTATGGCCTAACCTTCTCACAATGAGAAGAGATCCGTTCCCAGCCGTGGGACAGTTTATAAAAAAAACAAGGCTGTTTCGGAACTAGTTGTTCCAGCTTAATCATTTGCGGTAATTACATAATAAGTAAATGATACACATATTATCTGACTACCATCACACAAGCTCTGCTTAGTTTGGGGTTAGATGGCGCTGTGTGTAATGTGTCCTAAAATATTTATTTATTTATTTATTTATGTGAAAGTGATTTTACTTTTACTCCCGCTAGGGACGCTGTCCCACTTTCTATGCATTTTTTTATCAACTTTAAATTCTAACCTTAAAAATTTTGGCTCCAGCGCATTAATTTGCAAGAATTACTTGGTACGTAAACTATAAATAAATCTATGAAAAAAGTATTCTTTTTACTCCCAGCCAGAGATGCTGTCCCACTTTCTTTACATTATTCTATCGTTTACGTGAATCTCGCAAATTGATATGCTCGCCTCTCGACTGGAAACTCTCTGCAAGTTATTTTGTAGCCAGACAGCTCGAGACGCAATTCGCGCATCACTTCTAAAATTACTATGTTTAGACCCTGTTTTATTATATATGTGAAGGAATGCGCTGTATATCCCTTCCCGGGATCATTAGTGCGTTCCGAGACGAGAATAACCCGAACAAAACTAACAAGATTTAACTACAGGCCGCGGGCCTTTGCAAAACCGCCGTCTGGTTGACATGTTTTTGTAGCTCCACAGATTCATTGAGTATTTTTTTGTTTCTGGCATCACACGTGTACTTTTGTCAGTGTCAAGTTTACTTAATAAAAGTAGTGGCAACTTTACTAGCAACTTTGAGGGAGCTTTGGAAGCAACACGAAACTGCATGATTTACCACATTAGGTATATCATTTTATCACAATACGTAATTTGGTAGTTTATATAATTGATTTGATAGTTTAAAAAAAACTTTGTACATAAACACTCGAAAAACCTGTAATTTTTTGTACACAAACTTCTCATTGAAAACCGTCAATTACTTGGTAACGATCACAGTGCAATGGTTGCCATTTTGGCGTAGGTACGGGTTAAAAGGCCTAAAATAAGTATGAGCTGCTGGTTGCTGGTAGGTTATGTACATTCTAGTGCTAAATAGCATAGTTAGCGACGGTAGTTTAGTAAGAGATACCGCATTATGAGATGCTATGTTTGGTCCACGCTCTTGTATGGGAGCGCAGCGTGGGTCTTGCTAAAATAAATCTATGACCGGATACAGGCATTTGAGATGTGGATTCTACGGAAGATGTTAAAAATTCCTTGGACCAGTTTCACATCAAATACCAAGATTCTAAAAATGGCTAATCGCAAAAGAGAGCTGATGTCAATAGTCCTGAGACGGAAGGTCGCCTTCTTTGAGCACTTACGAAGAGGATTCCTATATGACTTTCCAATCCTCGAAGGTAGAATCCCGGGGCAGCGAAGCCCAGGAAGTCCCAGACGGAAGTGGCTAGACGACATCAAGGAGTGAACTGGACTGAGCTATCAGCATCTAAAATTCGCAGCATGGTATGGCAAGATATTTTGACTACTGACCACCAAACTTCAATATGAAGATGGCACTTGATGATGATGAGTGTTCTCCCTTGCATACTTGCATGCTTGTATGTGTCAATTCTTATGTTTATTAATAAGAACTCTTATACTTACACAGTTTCAGCAATAGAGTCATTATATTCTATCCTTCATAGGTTCGAAAAACATTTTAAACGTTTTAATTGTACTTTTATTGTATTATTGGCCACTTGCAAGTTCCTACAAATTTTTCTTACAAGCCCAATATTTATGCGATATTTTCGATGTAGGAAAAACCTACATCCGTACGTTAATTTTGACCTCGGAGAAGTTTACGTAAACCTTGTAATCAGCAATCAATAAGCAAGTTAACCTTGCAGTCAAAAAATGCATCGAAATAGTTTAATTGATATTAAATGCTACCCTTCACGCCTATAATACTAAAATTACAGTTATTAACCACCTTTTTGGGTACAATTTTGGGCATCTTACTGACAATCTGTCTTTTTTGTCCAATAGCTTCAATTAGTTTGATAAAATCTTGATAATATCGGTTTGTGAATGTTTGTACTGTAAAAGGTAATGACTCAATTTATAATTAATTTCTGCTTTGATTCGCCGGTATTTAAGTTTATAAGCTCTAAAAATATAGACGGTCATTATGTAGTTACTTAATAATCATTAAAGTATCCTTTCATACATATATTCAACTTCAAATTATTCATTGACATAAAAACGTTACTCAATGACATTTATGTCACAGAATTTATACATTAAATTAATGAGAAAATAGAATGAAATGTCAAGCTCAAAATAAAATATCAAATTGAAATATTATGTCAAACTTAAAAACGAGTACAATGTCAAATAGAAATTAAATGTCGGGTTCAAATACAAAATTTTATATATTGAAGTATATTTTTAGTTATTCTAGTGTTGTTTTAGTTATTTCTGTATTAGGATATATTATTATCAGAATGTAGTAAGTTGCAAAATTTACCGCCAAGCTCCTAACAGTTTATTCGGCGGTCTCAAAAGAAAGCCAGTTTCCATTCCAAACAAGGTGTGTTTACCATCTTCGACCACAATGTCGCTTAACATCAGATGAGCTTTAGTCAAGCACCAAACCTGTCACTCATAAGAAAATCCCATATTATGTAATAAACAATATCTATCCGCCCTAGTAACATTAATTATTTCTGTTTCACTAATAAAATGTCATTTCAGAAAGATTAGTACCTATATTAATTTGCGAGATTTACGAACTACGCAAATGACAGAAAAATGTATGGAAACTGGAACAGCGCCCCTTGCAGGAGTAAATCAAAGCTGATTTTGTCATATACTTGGCTGTTGATTACTGTTTTATCGTTTAGTACATAATTCTCGCAAATTTATATATATGTATATGCTAGAGCTACAGAAGCTCTAAAATTGAAATTCTAATTCCTGTCACCAAAATCAGTTTTAGCAGTTTTATATTGTAAAAGCACTGCATTCATAGTGACACTCACTTTCTCATTTATAAATTAGTGATTTGTCTGTAAGTTTATGCCTGAAGATCAAGTATTAGTTTGACCGTTAGTGAACTTTAGACCGCCGCGCCGCCGCGTAAAGTAACAGTGTACAAATATGTAACCGTCCATTACACGGCTACTGTGTACTTTCACTGTCGACGGCAAGTCGTGAGGTCAAGTTTACATGTACCGATCGCACACGCGTGAGGTCGCATATTATGTTGATGGAACCATTTATCATGTTCTTATTTGCATCAAAGTTAGTGTCTGGAGTTATCAAAATATACCTATTTTTAAATTTCATACTTTACCGGTTTATGCGTAAGGACATCATTGCACTCATCAATTTGGGTTTTTTTATGATTGACAAGCTAGGTGTTTGACCACAGCTCATACGATGTTAAGTGGCAGTGTTGTCGAAGATGTGCATACGTGCAAGTCTGGAAAAGAACTGGCTCTCAAGTGAGGCTGCCTGACCGTTAGGTACTTAGCGGCATATTTTCAACTTGAGAATGGTAGCTAGCTAGCCGAGTACTAGAAAATAACCTACCACGTTGCTATGGTTTGTTCACGAAGTTTTCCTTCAGCGTCAGCTCAAGCTTATTGTTGGGGTTTGACCCACGCCCTTCGTCGTGTGAACTGACCGCACTAAGCACTGAGCTATCATCGCTACGAAGAAGTAACTTCGACTATGGGATCAATAATGTAACCGCGAAATAAACCAGCTGTTCCATGGAAAAATGTCACCTTCTATTTCTTTTTTTACTAAACGATTGATCTCCTTCGCAGGAGGTCGTCTAGGAGGTGATAGGTACCACCGCTGTATCAACATTAGTAATAAACATTATATACCACGTTTTGGCTTCTCTCTTCTTAATCGCTTATAGGTACTCTTGGCAGAGTGGGCGTGGACATCAATTCCGGTGCCGATGGTGGCTCGCCTGACAATCCCTCGGCATTCTTCGCGTATGGACGCCTTTCTTGTGCACTTACTCACAAGACCGAGCAATGAAGCCTTTACCGATTGGTCCAGCGAAATGGTAATCTGCCACGTGGTCTTGTTTCCTCAACTTTGCCCATGTTTTTGCTCGATCGTGGCAAAATTATATGGCTATTGAGAATAACCAACGAATGTCGCAAGACAATGGGTGCCAAGCAGCGATGTTGGACTTTGTTTTGTCATAGAAAGGAGTTATTTTTTAGAAGAGCTTTTCGCTCGTCTTTTACGATTTACATAAAAATACAAATAATTGAACGGAATCTTTGCCATGTCAACCAATTGGTTAACACGAGGTTGTTATGGTAGGCAGAGGTACCTTGACGAACTTCAACTTTTTCGTTGATATACCTACTCGTGTCGAACTGCCCTTTCGAAATTCGAAATAAGTCAAGTCTGGTGAAATCTACTTAACGAACTTATACATTCATACCAAAAATGCCAATAAGCACTGTTGGCATTTTGGCAAATAACGTAAAGTAGGCAATCATTCATTTGTCCATAAAGAGAATTCCGATCTTTGAAAGTCGCTATGAAAGAATTTGTTTGCTTAGTCATTTACACAGAGATCGTAGTTTTCGACTTTGCTAATCGTTACTTTCTTTTGAACTTGTTTGGCAGTCATACTCGCTTTACGTAGGTTTCTAAAAATCGATGAAGAGTAAGGTTATATAGATAGTTGGTAACCTTAACGTAAAAGTTAGTAATGGGTAGTTCACTGAAGAAAAAACAATATAACTGACAATAGGCTTGTTGATTAAATTTGGGAAATCGGCTAAGGCTATATACCTTGACAAGTTTTTCTTAAAATGTTTTTTTTTAATCAATAAATTACATAATGATTTTTGCGATTTAAAAATTTACTATTATTTATCACGAAAACAGCCAAGACTGTCATGGTGTCTAAACGCCGTCACGCCGTGTAAAACAGTTAGCTGTTATACAAAAATGTCAACTACAGCGCTGGCATTTCACACGGTGTGACGTAATTCTGCTCGGTGTTCACGGTCACGTGACCGGAAACTCGAACTGATTATGCCGAATTTATTTTCTGTAAATAGTTATAATCTTCGTCTTTTACTCGTATAATCCCAAGATGGCCCGACCGCAAGCACCCTCCTCACCTGTTTTGGACTCGTAACGCGCTCAGAACATAAACTTAAACCACTTGACATCTCATGGAAAAAAGCTTCGTGGTTAATTTTAATTGCAATGACTTATATTCTTTAAGTGTATTATTTCCCGGAACTAAAGCAGCTTGTTTTTGTAAACTGTTCCTTGCGTTTCGTTTCATTTCAATATATCAAACTGTATCACAGTATTTACTGTACCAACTCTGTTATTATGTATGTGTTTGGATTTCATGTAATATTTTTTTCAGTTTGAGCTGTGGTCAAACACCTAGCTTGCTTGCTTGTCAAGATCGGTGTTTCACTTTACAAACAAATAAATCTAATTTAAATAAGATTAATTAAACTTTTAATACAACGATACCCGTCTTTGGTATTTGGTTATCTACAGCCGTAATACTGCGTTGTAGGTTTTTAAAAATAAGAGAAGATCGATTTTCAATAAAAAGCGATAAGATTCAGTAGATAAGCAAGAGCATTACGTAAGTTCTTATAATGGGACAGAATTAACGAGACAAAACCACTGTTTTCGGAAACACAGAAATGCGTATGGCGTTAATAATGTCTTGTTAATTTTTTGCACTTTATTTTGTCGACAAATATGGAATCTACAGTTATTATTACATAATACAAAATTATGATGTTTACAGTTTAAAATGACCATTAAATTGATAATCCCGGAATAATAATACCAAGTTTGGAACAAAATTCCGAAAGTTGGAATCGTGACTCGGTAGACGATTACGACGATTAGTAGACGAAGTATTGAGACGAACGAAGCGCTGCCCTGATAGTAAGAGATGGTGCATGTCCATTGAAGCGAAACACAGACATCGCTGCTTCATTACTTTGAGACTTTCGATGGTGAATCTCAATAGCCCCGTAATCAATAGCCCCGTAATTTCGCTAACCTTTCAAACCGGCATACAGTAATGTTTACACTACTGCTTGGCGGCAAATATCTGGTACTGTAGTGGTGTGGCACCTAGATAGACAACCTCCTGCTAAGGCTATTCACCACCAAGTAAATACCTAAACATTAAACGTATATAACAACATCAGATTATTTTTGTTTTATATATTGTGGGATTACTCACGTTTAATTTTATCGGAAACTCCGACTATAGTAAATCAAAAATGTGTCAAAACCACGTCAGTTTCCATAATAAAACATAAGATTACATTCTATATTCACAATCTATTATACTATTATATTTATTTAATTGAGAAACATGTCCATAAAATAAGAATTACAATAAATGCACTACAAGGCTAATAAATTAATCTTTATTCTATATCTTTAAACGAGCAATTCTTGTATATATATATATATATATATTCTGAATCTCGGAAACGGCTCCAACGATTTTCATGAAATTTTGTATCCAGGGGGTTTCGGGGGCGAAAAATCGATCTAACTAGGTTTCATTTTCAGAAAACGTCGTTTTATCCATGTTTTCAGCCGAGCAATGCTCGGTCAACCAGGTACTATTATTTATGACACGTATAAATAAATTGTTAGAAAATTATATTTTTTTTCCTGGAAAGAAATATATTGGTGTTTTATATATTACTAGCGGTTTCCCGTTAACATATTTTTCATCAACAGTATTTTTAGAAATTTATATTCTATAAATATCTATATAAAGTATATTCTACCTCCATACCAAATCAGCACTTGAATCGATTCTGCCGTTATGAAGTTGATAGAGAATATTTTTATAACATATTAACATACCTAAACATAAAAGTTCCTATTGTTAATTTGCGTAAAAACATTTTTCACCTCGTGTTTACCGAGGCCGCGCGCGCTTTGTACTAAGCTTTGTCTCAATGATGAAGGCCACCAGATGCGGACGAAACTATAGTCGAAGTTTCCGATAAAATTAAACGTGAGTAATCCCACATAAGTAAAACAAGAATGTGCCAAAACCACGTCAGTTTCCATAATCTTCACTTAGTTATAACAGCAGGGAAAAAACCCAAACGAAAACACAGCTTTTGTAAACAAGATAACGAAACAACTTTATATGCTTACAAAAAAAAAAAACATTTTTTATAGGCAACATCATATTTTGTTTACACTTTCATTCAAGATAATATTATTGCTGTATTGCAAATTTACAACTGCCATAAGTAAATAAAAATATTCGATAATGAACTGGTGAAATCTTTATGGTTGTAAGAATTTTATTTTAACAAGTTAATCTGCTCATTGGGAAAGGTTTCACTTTATAATCATTTTATATGTGTTTATGCAACAGATTTATGAACAATTTACAACTAAAAACATACACACGTACTAACACTACATAATGATAAATAATCTATTTGTAGATTATATTTAACAGAAAATTCTTTTAGCTCATCTAATTACGTCTTTTACTATTTTACGAAATCGTAGAACATTGTAAACAAACTCATTGACCAGATGCTCGTGAGAAAACGCTCAATGTAACAGTTTTCATCTACCAGGGCACGTTGGTTTGGCATCTTGCCAAGCCAAAATATCCATAGCGCAACTATATTTGTGGCCATAGTTAGAAAATACGTTGGGAAAATAATTAAGAGCGCCTTGTTATCTGTTAACGCCTTCATAACAAGCCTTCTATGATATGTTTCAATCTCAATTGATTAATGAGACAGTCTAGAGTCTGTAGAACTTGTTGAAAGAAACGCTTTTAACGAAGAGTGATCAAATGTGTAATTTATAATAGCTTGCAGTTTTACATAATGTTTACCTGCTTTTTCTTGGAAACAAAATATCTATGACAAGCGATTTGGCTAGTTTAATCATAATATATTGAACAATTTTGAGTAAAGCAGTACCTAGCTTTGTTGCGATGATAGACTAGTGGTTAACAAGGTCGGCTTACACGCCGAAGTGTGTAGGTTCAAACCCCAACAATAAGCTTGTGCTGCCGGTGAAGGAAAATATCGTGAGGAAACCACAGTATAGTGGTAGGGTACTTTCTACAATTCGACTGGCTAGCTACCACAAGTAGAAAATCTGCTGCCAAGCACCAAACGGTGTGTTCTGGCAGCCTCACTTGAGAGCCAGTTCCATTCCAGGCTAGGTGTGTTTACCATCTTCCACCACACCATCACTTCGCATCAGGTGAGCTGTGGTTAAACACAGCCTGTGAACCACAAAAAAAAAATTTTTTCAGATTTATTTTATCTCTTTTTATCACGTACCTACAAGTTAGTACTGGCTTTAAATTTTGAAATATTTCCGTTTTTGTTACAAGCTTTTATTTTTAACTCCGGACGCAAAAAAAAGGGGTGTTATAAGTTTGACGTCGATGTCTGTCTGTCTGTGTCTGTGTGTCTGTCTGTGGCATCGTAGCTATCAAACGGATGGACCGATTTCGATGCGGTTTTTTGAAAGCCAGTTTCCTTGCGGTGATTCTTAGCTATGTTTGGTTAATAGCGTAGGGAGTTTTTTAATTTTTTAATTTAATTACTTGTTAACTTGTAATATTTATTTATGTTTGTTAGTAGCTTTATGTCAAATCTTGCAAGCTGAATTAGAAATACTTATTCTACGGGGTTGAATTTGACACGTTGGTTCAGTACCGATGGCAATACATTTTCTGGTAAGCATGATATATACATATATATTTATAAAACCTTGTAAGTATCTAAGTATTCGTTGAACACCAATTTTACTTCTACCTACATTTTACGCATCAATAAAAAAATTATATGCGTTTAATCATTTCGCCAAACAAATAAAAAAAAACAAATCTGCTACAATCACAAACTTAAATCATTTCATTCTGCATCTGCAAAAATAATTCTTGCAAATTCCAAATTAAATAAAGCAAACAGAAAGTTACATTTCGCATTCGTAAGTTGTTTACGGATATTTGTAACATCCCGTTTCCGATGTTAGGAGGAAGTTCAAGTACTTCTTCCTGTAGGCCCTACGCACACTCGATACATTTCCAATTAAGTAAAATGGGTAGCAGGCAACTATTGTGGTATTTTTGTAAAAGTAATGAGACGAACTAGACGCTCTTCTAATGGTAAGAGATAACGCCGCCTGATTACCATGAGATATTAGGTAGATGGTTAGTCCCAACAGTCCTGTAATTTCATTACTTACAATACCCTTCAAACCGAAACGCAAAGAATGAATTGAGAATGAGATTGAGAAAAAGACGAATGAGATATTTATTTGTATTGCAATAAGTTTTCTATTATTGTTATTTGGGTAATTTCAGAACTATGTATTTATGCTACAGCAGTCATAGAAGGTCCTGGCATGACCGACCGCACTGAAAATTTTATTAGATGAAGAACACATTCTAGAATATCATTATAGATCTATCAATAATTTATTGATTTTATGAACAACTGTACCTATATCTAAAACGCAAACCTGATAACGGTATAAAAATTCAAATAAAAATTGTTCAAAATATGTATACTTATATGTACTTATAACAGCCAATCTTTCTTTGACCAAATATTTAGAGGACTCTTTTAGCAATTTCAAAATTGTGCCCAAAGATATTAAATACAATGACGCCATTTTGAGCGTTATACTCCCCAAGCTTATGACCCTGTTAAGTGTAACAAAAATATTTTTATTGGTTATAATTATTTTAGCAATTATACCTATATTTACTTATACACCTTTATGTATTCCTATATACCTTTATATAGTGACGCGACCAAAAATGTCTAGTGTGCAGAAGACATTATTCCAAAGCTCTTAATTTTTCTGTCTTAACGTCAAGCTGAGCGTTAACAGCGTGATTCTGGTTCAATAACACTTTCCGATAAATAACGTTTTGTATTGATTGTCGACACAAAAGCGAATTATAAAAGGGTGAAAGACTTCGCGCTTTTGTTCCATTCGTAATAATACAATTGAATTTATTCCCGGGGTAATTTGACCTTCATGAAAATGTATAGAACGGTTTGTTTATATTCGCGGGGGCAGGGTCGGTTAATAATAGTTGTTCATAGTACTACACGACTACACATACGAAAGACCATGTATAAACATATGTCAAACCTGTAGGTAACTATAGCATATTCATTTACAAGAATAACGTATAAACCTATTGTCGAATGTACGTCAGTCAGTTTAGTTTTACTCCCGTCAGGGGCGCTATTTTACTTGCCATAATTTTTTCAATAATTCACATAGTACGAACATAGTATATTAATATGCTAGCCTCTCTAAATTCAAAACGTATCCTCCTTCGTCGTTGAATAGATTTAATTTACTAATAAGGTATGCCGTATTTACAAAGATATTTAAGTTGTCTTTCGCAACAGCTTAACCGCTTTTTGCCATTATTTAAGTATCTATTCAACCCACTGTAGTTATTATGCCAGCTGCATAAAGCCTTGCTCTAATATTTCAAGCAGCTGGGTGAGTTTAAATAAATGTATTCGTCTTTGTCTAGTGTTTCTCTATCCTAAAAATCTATTTAAAAAATCGGGTTAGGTAAGTCAATGTCACACAAAATAAGTTTTGATAGAGTTAAGTCAAGCTTCGATGGAAGTTTAGAAATATCAGAAGTCGTGTTCCACGATATTCTGTCGATGATATGATACGATACTTCGGGGAAGAAAGGTCATAAAAAGACACTTTTTGGTGAATATGACTTAATGATGCAGTTTTGTTCATAATTTATAACTCTATTGATCTGTATATTTAAAGTTTCAACATTTTCTATCTTTTTATTTTTATATTCATATCAATTTTTAAAAATAAAGATCGTAAATTCTCCTTTCATGGCACCTCTTTAATAAATTAGCCACATCGCTAATCAAAAACGTTTGACCGTAATAGTACCTAAGTGTCATTATCAACTATTTTATATGTACGTCTAGAATAAAAAAATATTATGCAATCTTTTTCTTGCTCACTTTGATTGCTTCTCCTGTAAAGTTTATGTTTTGGACTTCACGATCTTTTTTCCCCAAAGTATCGGTAGCTTTTTCTTAAAACATCAAACTTGTATACCTACATAAACACTTGAATAAACACAAGTTTGGTAAAATAATACAATGCGGTGACATGCCTTCTCCGTTTGCCACCTGGGGAAATGGTCAATATTCCCGTCAATATATAGTGAGTCCATAGTCCATAGGTGTGTTTAACATCTTCGTCTACACTGTCACTTAACATCAGGTGAGCTGTGGTCAAACACCTAGCCCGTCAACAAATAATAAAAAATATATAGCAATTCTGAAAAATAATGAATAATGATACTGATCTGTTTGTAGCAATACCAACCCAAAAGAAATAATTGTGACGTAAGAAAATAAGTACGCACTTTACGTTTTCATTTGTTCGCTCTACCTTCATCAATCTTGTTGCCCAATAGAAAAACATCGAGGGCAAGGACTGTATGATATATGGAACCATTAATTTCTGGAGATTCTGAGTACTCGTGCAATTAAATATGTATTTTATATCAAGCTAAATATTATTATGTCGAGGAGACTTGCATCTCATATATTACATGAATTATACAGAATGAAGTTGAAAGTCCCTTAAGTTGAAAACCTGTCGCCAAGCATCTAACGCATTTGCTTCTACACTTTAGGATAATCTAATACGGCCTATATGTTCAACCAGCCTCACTAAATAGACTGTTCAATTCCTGGGTAGATATGTTTACCATTTTTAACTACACCGTCAATTAAATATCAGGTGAGGTCAAACATCTAGTCTGTCGATCATAACGAAAGTATAGGTATCTTAAAACCGGGTCTGGTAACGTATGTATGCACTGTTCTGTAGTTGAGTCTTTGGATCGCGTCATCTAGTACTTAGGTACGTAGTACATTTCATACACTGCATACAATTGATATCGAAGTAACTCTCTATAGTACTTATTCACTGTGGACTCTGTGGTGACTAATAATTATATTTTTGGGGATATTAAAATTGTCATAATTATTAGTTCAGTAGATATATTACTATTTTTTTACTACTTTTACCATTAGTTTTAAAAAATACATTGAACTCAGCGCCACCTGTCCCCAAACTAATCAAAGCTTGTACAATGGGAACCAGATAACTGTTATTTTTTGTAAATACTTACTTTTAATACCTACATAACAACCAGACACAGAACAAATATCTATGTTCTTAAGTAAATGTTAGTGGTGAATTGAAGGAATTGAACCCACACCCTGCCACAGGAAGTCACTACCAAATGAGCTAACAGGGCTCTTCATTATTATTGCCGTCCAACAGCTGAATCACAACATCGAAACACATATCGTCCACTTGCGACGATAGTGTGACATCGAATTATACCATTTTTCGTTTTAGGTACTGATATTCTGCATCGCGATCTCGCGTTCTATTACTCCAAATACAGGACATTTTTTCTACAATAAACAAGGAAAATAGAGAAAAAAAATATCGCGATATAGCGTTGTCTCTTTTGAGGATCTAGTTGGCTTTGACACAATGACAGTTCAGTTGTCACCTAAGCTTTGAAGTGTAAAGTGCTCTCAGTTTTCATGAAAAACATGACATGACGAGGCCACCAAGCAAATGTTCAAATCACTAAATATTAAAATGTCAATTTCCACATCATCTTCAACGTGACAACTAAACTTACCACCTTGTAAACTTACATTTGATTTAAAACAACGTGATAAGTTTATTTCAAACTTTATTATGAAGTTTATTTACTTCCAGATGTATTTTTTCTTTTTGACATTTCATTTCAATATTAGTTATAATACATAAATAATAAAGCTATTTTGACAACAATTTAAGAGTTATTGCTCATTTAAAAGTTTAAAAACCGTTTTCTGTAAAACTATGGTTTTTGAGATGTCACACTGTCGTTGCAAATGGACGACATGCTCTAACAATATTTACTTAATTTTCCATTCGTGGTTGCGATAAGGTCACTTGTTTATACCTGTAATAATAGAGTCGGTAACGGTATTAGCTAGGAAGAAATATCGTAATTCGTCAATAAACTACATAAATAAAGCGGCAGAACAACGAGGTCAGGTCATAGGTGGCTTATTATGGCAGCGCTCGTGGAGGCACGCGAGATTGTCCGATAGCTCATACACACTCGAGTGACACAGTGCCTATTATAGCCTTTGACATCGAATGGTATTTAATAGCGGACCAAACCAAACTAATTTTACACATTAAATAACCTGAATTAATATTAAGTGCACAACAAAAATATTCAGAGTGTCAATAGAGAACGGCTCGACCGATTTGGCATGTTTTTCGTTTTGCTTGTAATTTTCAGAAGAGGATAGTGTAATTTTTTTTTTTTTTGGAAAATCTACGGAAAATATCAAGACTTTGGATGGTAAGTCGCCAAAATAAAATGCACCCGCGCAGAGCCACTGTGGGTCGCCAGTCAATAAATAAACATCGTTGGATCTGTCACACTATTAGAACCCTATACTAAGTTAAAGCTTAGGAAGTATGAACCTTTTCTAAATAGATGCATGTAATTTATACATTTACTAGCAAAGCCAGCCACGCGTTGCTGTGACCAAATTGAACACACGCGTGTAACGTGAAATCAATTGTAGCGCATATGAAACGTTTGTACTTTTAACGTAGCGCCATCTATTGTATACTTATGAAACGTTTGGACTTCACCGAAGCGCCATCTATTGGATACTTACTCAATCCAGTTAATAAATTACCTTACACCGCCATCTATTAGAATTTTATGGAACTCACAGATAATTATACCTCTTTGATGTATAATAAAGAAATAATTTGCAATAAAAAAATATTGCGATTATAAATTGAGATAAGTATAAACTATCCTATCTCTCAAGTTGGATCAAACTGCACACAGTGTGCAAGATTTGGTTAAAATCGGTTCAGTAGTTGAGGAGTTCATCGCGAACAAACAACGTGAATCGAAATTTTTATAAATAAAGATAACATTCAGACACAAAATAAAAATCTACATAAATCCACATAAATGCAACTGTTGAAGCGTAATTTTACCAAATGAATTATCAGGATTGTCATAGAAATGTAAATTTTCATATGTATAAATGTTTTTTTAACTGGTGACAGACTAGACCAGACTATTTGACCACAACTCACTTGACGTTAAGTGACGGTGTGGTTGGAGATAGTAAACACCCCCTAGCCTAGAATGGTAACTGACTCTTAAGTGAGACTGCTGGAAAACGCTATTAGGTGTTTGGAGGTAGATAATATATCTCCAAACACCTATCTTGAATGGGAATTGAACCACATACAGCTTATGAAGCAGCGATGATGTATTACATACAAATAGGCTTGCGTTTACCGCCATCTTGCCTGAGCTCAGTTAAGAGAAGTTAACGATGAAGCACGTTTGCCTAGAAGAAACCGGTTCACATGATTTGAAGACATTTACATTGTATTCTGTGTAACATAAGTCTAACATAGATATTTTCACTAAATATTCGTAACTACTTATTCACACTATAGTTATTTGGATTTTGAAAGAGATTATTACTAGTGATAATATCTTCTTTTGAGCTTATTTAGAATATGTTCTTGTAATACCAGTTTTTACAATATGATATTCTTTCAGTATTTTATTGTGTCTAACAAATTACATTTTATTGTTAAATGAGTTAACTTAATATACTTGCAAATGCAATTTTCCTGTTATTAAACTCGACAGATGTATTTTTGATGCGCAATTAAATAATTTTCTCTGATATCGTGGCTGCAAGCTCGACTTTAGGCCGCGTCAGCGACTGACGTACAGATAATGAACACAGATCTGAGGCGAATGAGGAATAACTACCTGCATAACCAATTAGAGGATAAATGCTGTCAAAAGTACAATTTAGACATTGATAAGTAGAGTAGGGTAGCGGATACTATCTTACAGCAAAACTAGAGTGATAGGCATGTATCATTTCATAGCATTATCATCATTTTCAGCTCGTACAGTCAGAAAAAAATTCTTTATTGGTGAATCGATAGGTACTTATAATATAGCCTTCTTTCTCTTCCAGTACCTCACTTATTTTGGCCCTATATGTGTAGAAACTTTATACAATAGCGTAAAAACGGGTAACCTTGTCGCTTAAAGCGATCTATTCCAGACAACCTTAGTACGGAAAGAAATCAATTGTTTAAAGATAATAAATAGATAGAGAATGAACTTTCACAGAATGTTAGTGTAATATGTTGTAATGATTAGTGATTCACAGCTGCTACCATCCACCAGAGTCTAGGTGCTAAATCACTTTGTGTTACGCTTAATATCTTTATCACGCATTAACAAGTCGAGTTTCAAATTGTTATGGCACAAAGGTTTAGATTGCTCCATTGGCAACAAAATTATGTAACAGCAGAAATTTTAAATTCAGCATTTTTTCGAAATATTTAGCAGGCGTGAAATACGCGCTGTGATAAATTTTGTTTTCGCTTGAAAATGCGGGAATTGTATACATATTCGTAGCCTTGTCCTGTTTTCGCACGATAAAATGAGCAGAGACAATTTTGTCGGAGTACTCAGGAGAAAATCCTACAATCTACTAGGAAAAAAAGGTACCATATACCTTTTTTTCCTCTTTCTTCTTGGCATCGCACTTTGTGCATTCTGCCAGTTTCAATGTTTCTATATTTTGTGAGTAGTATTCATTTTTCAGCTTCTTTATCATCTATAGTTACAGTCAAAGTCTAGTCTTGATCAAGTCCAGCCGGTCCCAGTCAAATCAAGTCATACCTTAGTAAAGTAGTGGCGACTTTACTATAAGCTTCTGGATGGAGTTTTGGAAGCAGCATGAAAAGTTATGTTTAACCACATTATATTAATCTCCCACACTCGCGCTTGTAATTCGGCACTTTATAAATAAAACACCGCTATTTTTATGCATAAAAATTCGAAAAAACACTAGTTTTAGAAAAAAATACAAGGGGGCGACACGACGCTCACCGCGTTCCCGCCAAAACTCCTTATGGTACCTTACTCATTCAGTTTGACTTCTAGGTTCACCTTCAATAAATTAATATGCTTATAAACTTGTTATATCTTTCTGACCTGAGATTAGTTAAAATCTAAATTTCGATAGAGCATGAGTCACTTCAGGTCTGGTAATAACGGAGCAGATACAAAGTGGAGAAGGCATAGAAATGTTTTTCCATACTTGTAGCAATTTTTACTTAATACTCCAATAAGAAACGTAATGCCAAGACACTACGTTTCTCGTTGAATATTCCAATTTATTTCTTATGATTATTGTTTGGAATAGATTTGTGTGTGTGACGCACCCTGACTCACTAATGAGCTTTAGGATGGAGCACATTTTCTTAGAAGAAATCTATGAATAACTTCTATAGATAACACATACTCCACTCTACACTCTTGTACTTTTTGGGGTATACCGACATCACAACATATGTGTGCAAGAGCTTATCGAACATGCGTTGTTTTTAACTCGAAATGACATGAGTAAACAAGGAACTACTATTGTTAATTACTGTTATATAACTTCATTACGGATACAATTTAGAAATATTATAAACTAGCATGCGCCCGCGACTTCATCCGGAATTGGGTTCAGAAAGAAATGTAACATATGTATGTATTTCATCCATCATGAAACTTGCACCACCTTTTATTCTATAAGACACATCTATACCACATTTCAAGTGGATACGTCCTGTAGTTAGTAATTCCACAGGAACCTAACATTTTCCCGGGAAAAAAAGAATTATATATGTTAATTCAGGTAATAAACTATATTTGTGCCATATTTCATTCAAATCCGTTCAGCCGTTTTTGCGTTATTGAGTAACAAACATTCAAACACAAACTTTCACATTTATAATATTAGTAGGATACATATTGTATTTAAAATTATGACTATCTATCGACTTGACTTATAATTTTTATAATTATACATAAATAAACATAAACGATAGAAAAATATGGAATTGAAACGCATTATGTGACAATATAATAGTACAAATTTTTGGTAAAAAATACGAGACAAATTACAAAATTTCTTGTTTAAATAGTAGTGAAATATCATCTCTAGTTATTCTACATACACCGGTCTTAGAATCATAGTGCACAGTTACTTACACCATCTCTTCTATATTTTCTCTGTGTTATATGGTGCGTTTATCTGGAGCAGCCGGCCGCGCCGTCACATAAATAAGATCGAATATAGGCGACTGCAATGCAATATGGCAGGTCGGTAATGGAGTGTCATTGTTTTGGCCCCTGTTCTGCTACTGGAGAGCGTTTTTATAGCGGTAACAATGTTGTTACCACAGCAGATACAAAAAGTTATTGTTTAAAACCTAACAACTTTACGTTATAGTGTGAATAATCGAATAAATATAAGTATTTATATTCTATGCTGTCTGCTTATCAGCCTGTAACTTTATGACGTGCTTTTTAAACTTTAATGAAAATTCCTTAAAACTATATCGTATATTTTAAAGCCGTGTAGGTATTTGTCCTTTATTGTGTCTTAGTTATTTCACGGTTATGCACGATACGGTTGCACACGGGTACTTCCCCATCTCACGTTCTTTAACTGCTTTCAATAATCTTCTGACCTAGGACACTTCGACTGCATACACATTCTGCTGCTCATTCGCAACGGGCACCTGATTGTGTCTTATTTGCGGCTGAGTGAAAGAGTATACAGTTGAAGAGTCTTGTATACTATGAGATGGTCGCGGAAAAGAAGAAGGAAATTGATTATGATAAATAAATATACTAGAACATTTTACACAGCGTCATCTAGCTCCAAACTAAGCAAAGATTGTACTTTATGAAACTGATAGAATACTGAGTTTTTTTTTTTGTTAATACGATTTTTATAATATTGAACCTATCACACTATTACTCATCCATGTCACACAAATATTTGTCCTGAGTGGGAATCGAAACCACATCTTACAGCTCTTGAATCAGGAAATAAGTCAACAGGGCAGTCAAATGTATGCAGTCAGGGCATGATGATGAACGGGAATTTCTGTGTCAGTGTGATGTTGACTTTTGGTAATATATGTATTTATAATTTTTTTTTTATATTTATTATGACTTTGTAATTTTTCAATTTATTGTTTCGAATTTATTTTTATTTTTTTACACGTTTTTTTATCTGTACAAATAATAATAGGTATAAGATTTGTTTTTGACTATAATGTAATTAAATAATTGCCGTGTTAGACTAATTAGTCAAATATTAAGTACCTATTAGACCATCCAAGAAATGAAAATTAAGTTGTGAATTCCACTGTTTTTGGATTCGTTTTAAAAAGCACCCAGTATATCGTTACAGAAATGACAGAAGTGTGACTGTGTTATGATTTAGTGGGCATAGTGTAGGAAGTAATTAATCCTTAGTCTTATTTATCATGTGGAGCCGCAGCAGGTGACCGGCTTTCCGTGAATCGCTTCGTGTAAGACTCAGGACTCGTACACAAGTGGAGCGATTAGATAATGAATTCTTACGTGCCTACCGATATTAAGTACTTGTACTAGGGAACTTGTAAAACGTTTTAGACATAATATGTTCGTACTTTATAATTTACGTAAAAGATTTCTATTCTCAAAAACAAGTAGTGAAATGTGAAAGATTTGTACGTCTTGGCGGGAAACAAGACATTTGTTTTATACATGAAACTACAAAATACGAGAACAATATATAACAAAGTATATTAAACTAAAGACCAAAAAAGGGTAGATGTTAAACGATCTATAATTTTAGATAACGTGCCTAAAACTTTACAGTTCATAAGTATTCTATCAGCTATTTGGTTCCCACGGTACTGCTAGATGGCGCTGTGTTAAATGTATTCTGATTTTTTATTTGTTTTATACTGGTCCTTGCCCCGCTGAATAGCTAGTCTTACTTTCTGCGCAATTTAAATGCCAGCATTTTGGTCACGTGTATACACTTATTAATTAGATAAATATCTGATTTTGATATTGGTAGTAGTGTCAAGACGTGTGGACGATAATGATTAAAATCGCGGCTTAAACCATGGACACGTGGCTAAAATAGATAGCATGGCATGGAACTTATAACCTGTATGCCATCCCACTGAACGCTGATGATGATTATGAACGGGTAGGACATGTTAGTTTTTTTTTTATTTATAAAGATATGTAGCGCATTTTGTTTTGCTTATGCGGGATTACTCACGTTTAATTATATCGGATACTAACGCTGTCTTCACGTGCGAGGCGCGCAGCGTAAGACGAGGCCGCGTGCGTATATACACAGCTTTGTCTCCACGGTGAAGGCCATCGGATATGGCCTAAACTATAGTCGGATTATCCGATATACTTAGGCGATAATAGCTCAGTAGTTAGTGGGTTCGCTTCACACGTGGGTTCTAATCCTAACAGCTTGAGCTTTCAGAGAACAAAAGCATTGTGCGGAAAACTTAACATGGTGATAGAGTACTGTATAGTACTCGGCTGGCTAGCTACAACCTTCAAGTAGAAAATTTGCCGCTATGCACTTGGCGCTGTATTTCAAAAGCCTCACTTGAGAGACATTTCCATTCCAGACCAGGTGCGCTTACCATCTTCGACACCACATAATCACTTAACATCAGATAAAATGTAGTCGAGCACCTAGCCTAACAACCATGTAAAAGAAAGTATTAAAATTCGTATCGCAGTAGAAACATTTTTTTTAAAGTTAATTTTTATAAGTTGAAAATATAAATCCAAAAACGTATGCCACTCAGTCCGCAGACATATATCAACAGAAGAACATGAAATCTAAACAAATCTCAGTGGTCACACTGTTTGGACGGATACAGTTACAAGTTACGAGTACACGCTACCGTTTCTAGCTACTGATAAACATTACCACGAGATTGCCTAGAAGATGTGTCTTATCTGTGGTATATGTTACACATTTCTGGGAATTATGTTTTTGTAAAAAAAACTAAGTTTTAACAAATTTCACTATAAAATGTTTCACCTGAATGTAGATTATGCATTACTAGCGATCCGCCCCGGCTTCGTACGGGTAATAAGAATGGGTATAGTAAGTTATCCTTAAAAAGTAGGTATATGCCACCGTAAACTTTTTTGTAGATCTATGAAAAAGAAATATCTTACCATACATTATTTTGTTATATCTCAAAGGGATTAGGCAGCGTTTTCAATGAAAGCTCCCATGTGGCTTGACTTTTACCGACACTACCAATAATTTATTTATCATCATATTTCAACCAATTTATACAAAAATCTTGACAAATTATATACACTGCCTCACATTATGTACACAAACAAATTATAACACTGCTGCATTATATACTTATGGCGGACCTTCCTCATCAATTACTCTATCTATTAGTGAAGCTCGCATGATAATCCGTTCAGTAGTTTTTAAGTTTATCACGAACAGACAGACAGATGCGGCGGACGACTTTATTTTATAATATGTAGTGGTGATTAGGTTTAGGGTGAAATTTCTTAATTTTGTCACCTGATCTTACGTGGTCGATGGTGTGGTCAAAGATGGTTAACACACCTAGCCTGGAGCGGAACTAGTTGTCAAGTGAGACTACGTACGTAAGTAAGGAGGAACACAAAGCTATGTGCTTGAAGGCAGATTCTCAACTTGAGGGTACTAACTAGCCAGCCGAGTACAAAAAAATACCCTGCCACCATGCTATGTTTCTTCATGATGTTTTCCTTCATCGACAGCTCAAGCTCATTGTTGGAGTTTGAACCCACATCCTTTGCCAAGTGTACCGACCGCGCTAACCACTGAGCTATCATCGCTACAAATTTACCCGTTTCATGATGATGATGATGAAGTATGATGATACCTTCATTGTGCGAACCGCTAGACAATGGAATTTGTTGCCCGAGTGGGTGTTCCCTGACGGTAACAATCTGGGTGCCTTCAAGTCGCGAGTGAATCGGTTTCTTCTAGGCGAGCGTGCTCCACCGTAGACCGCATCTTCGCTTAACATCAGGCGAGTTGGCGGTCAAACGCAAGCCTATCAATATTAAAAATAAAAATAAAAACCATTCCGTATTTTTTTTGTAAACACAAGTTTATAAGATTGGACTGCACTAAGCCAAAAGGAAAGAAGACTAAAAAATCAACTACTACATACATTTGATCAAAGGTCAACGAACTATTTCTAATGAACATGCTGATTTATTTTCACGAGTTTAGACTTGTGACCATAGTCAAAGTTGTTCATGATGTTGCATATAATGATCCCCTTTCGTCTTTTCCTCGTGCTTAAAACCCTGTATAAGTATTATATCAGTTATCTGATTCCTGACAAGCTAGTGAAATTACAGGTCTGTTGAGACTAACCATCGAAAGTCTCAATGTAATGAGCGCCAAAGCAGCGATGCCCTGGACTTATATTGCTACTCTATTTTTTTTTTTTTTTTTTTATTTTTTTTTTATTGCTACTCAAAGTTCTGTGTATCGCTGCAATGGTCATGGACAAGCGTCTCATTACTTTTACATTAAAAAAAGCTTCGGTGTGTGAAACGAACACCTATATAGATGTACGTGATATAAAAATGTCGTGCCACGGTGTTTGTGGTTGCACTCCTCCGTAACAACTCGACCGATTTTTATGTTTTTTTTTTTTTGTATATTTGGTAGAAGACAGACGAGGCCGCGCGCGTTGTTCTCGGCTTTGTCTCCAGGACGAAGGCCACAGGGTATGGCCGAAACTATACTCGGAGTTTCCGATAAAATTAAAAGTGAGTAATCCCGCATTAGTAAAACAAAAAATATATTTGGTAGGTATGAGAATAGGTCGTAAAGCTACCATTTTATACTGCTAGGTTATTGCTATTTTATTAGCTACTTTTTTCTCGAAAAAAAATAACGGGTAACATTGCGGGGCGCAACTAGTATTTAATAACAACTACATATAATTTACTTAAGTACTTATCTGTGCAGTCGTGTATAGTCTAAATGAATCTATATGCAGAAGCCGTCGTGGTCTGCCTTTCAAGTGCGATTACTCGATTAATTCCACGTATGCCCCGATTTCTAAATCGAATCATTGCTTTCATGTTAATGATCACTAAACACAAATGCCGTCATTTGTAAATTGGGTAAATTAGTAATTATATCCTAGATTAATGTATTATCTATAGGCGTTTTACTAGAAGTTCAATAGCACTGAGCGGTTTTACCGGCGTTTCAATACAATAAAACTTTATTGACACCAACATAAAGAAAAAAACACAAAAGAAATGCAATAAATATAGACGCAACTTTAGAACAAAGAAGATTCAAGGCTGTACTTTTTGTTTATAAAACATTGCTCAAATGTCAAGTAATTTGTAGCGATGTGGTTAGCGCGATCGGTTCACACGCCGAAGGGCGTGGGTTCAAATCCCAAACTAGAGCCGCCGGTGAAGAAAATACATCGTGAGGAAACCGTAGTATGGTAAAAGTGTATTTTTTATTACTCGGCTGGCTAGCTACCACCAAGGTAGCTAATACCTAATATCAAGGTGTGTTCCGGCAACCTCGTTTGAGAGTCAGTTCCATTTCTGGATAAGTGTGCTTTACCATCTTCGACCACACCGTCACAAACATCAAATGAGCTGTGATCGAACACCTAGCTCGTCAAACATTTAAAAAATAATTCAATAACATCTTTTGTTTATCATTGTATTTTTTTCTTTATGTTAACAGATATAAATCAATTTAAAACTTTTGGAAATCAATATTAATCTATACTTGAATCTATAATTCTATGCATGACTTTTCTCGAAAGCCAAAAATTTACATAGTGTTTTATGAATTGGTCAACTTTAAACAACGTTTATAAGTTAGGCCCCAAGACGTTAATATTAACTTCTTTTAAAAATAAAATCTGTTTATCTTTTTTACTCGACTGCCAAGGAAGGGGTATGTTTTTCGCGCGTATCTTGTATGTATGTATGTAAATTTCTTTATAACCTCGTATCTTCCAAACAGCCGACAAAAGGTGTCGTAAGATTCGTCTCAAAAACCCAAGTGTTTTTAGAGGGTGGCTTAAAAAAAAAACAAGATGGATTTTTGGTGCGAAATAGTAATACGTTAATTTAAAAAAACCTAACCTATCCAGTAGGGTAATTAAATAAAGCCAATTAAAAGAGAATTACAAATATATATTCATAACCTGACTGCGATTAGAATATAATTAAATTTAAACATAAAACTTATTAAATAAGAGTATATATATTTTAGCTATTCGAATCGTAGAGTTATATATTTTTTAAACTCTTCAGCTTGTTTATTCAGAAAGATTGCTGTATGTTAGTTTCGTAACAAATTAAACTGTCTCATTTTAATTAAGAACAAAACAAGAGCACATGAATAGTCAGGTTGCCACATATCGCGAGTAGCGTTCACCTTGTGTTAGTTACGGTATTGCGGCCTATTTCCAACTGTGATTTATGTACTCTTATACAGCTAGCAGCCACTCTGAAATACGAAATGCTGGGCTAGCAGGAAAAACGGATATTAGACAAGAATCAGAACGACTTGTTATTATGTTACTTATTGATGATGTTACTGTGATGATATACGTAATTACATACTTCGTGGTGGATCTCCTTAGCAGGAGGTCGTCTAGGTAGGTACCTATGCAGTACAGATATTCTGCCGCCAAGCAGTAGTGTGTAAACATTATTGTGTTCCGGTTTGAAGGGTACTGCAGCTAGTGAAATTACTGGGCTTTTGGGGCTAACCATCGAAAGTCTAATGTAATGAGCGCCGTAGCAGCGAAGCCCTGGACTTTGTTTTGTTATTTAATTTCTGTTCATCGCTGCAATGGTCATGGACAGACATAATTTTTTACCGTCAGGAGAGCGTCTCGTAAGTCTCATTACTTTTTATATTTAAAAAACGGCCAAGTGAGAGTCGGACTCGCGCACCGAATGTTCCGTAGGCATACCTATAAGTAAAAGTTAAGGTATTTTTATGGTGATTTATGCTTTTCGCAATATTTCCTTTATCTGTGCTATAACACGTTGCTTCGTACCAAATTTCAAGATTCTGAGTTCACGGGAAGTACCCTGTAGGTTTTAATTCCTTTGCGAGTGTCAAAAATTTGCAGCATAAACGGATGTATCTTTTGTTTGCGTTGGCTTAGAAGTTTGATTTTTTCACAGCTCCAAGGGACAGTAGACCTGAGTATTGAGAGATATGAATTTCAGTTTGATACCTCCGCTACCTACGCGCTCCTGATAAAAAGGGTCTTGACACACAGACAGACGGACAACAAAGTAATAATCCTATAAGGGTTCTGTTTTTTCCTTTTGAGGTACGGAACCCTAAAAAACGTTATTGTTTATATTGCATGGTTTCATTTTTATATAATAACTTTTACATGTGATCAAAAATTGTTCCTAACTTTATAACATTCAGAAATTGGTAAGTGATACACATCATCAAATAAATTTGATTCAGATCTTGGTTGGTGATCAAAATATATGAACATCAGACAGCTATGAAAATTAGACGCTAATCAAGCTTTCAATATAAACCTACACTATAAGTAGTAAGTATACTCGCAATTATAACTGCATCTATTACGAAAGAATTCCCACTTAAAATAGACATATTGGTATTTGAATATTTAAGCAGTATACCTTATGGGGGCATCACTAGCATTCCTTGTATTGCATTATGATAATGTGCCATTTGCACCGTGTGCCTGCGCCTGCGCTTCGTACTCATACGAGTACATGCGCCGTCTCTGGCGCCTCTTGGATATACATTGCAATAAAAGCCTTATGTAACACCAACAGAATTTTTAATAAATAACCTTATTCACAAACATTTAAAGACAAGATTCGAGATTCATTATTCAAGATGCTTAGACATTTTTAACATAACAAAGAAAGATATAAACTTACACGCAATCTCAAATACTTCCACATTAATCGCGACAATAAAGCTCAACTCGAATAACCAAGCAACCTAAGGTATAAGTAGTCGACATTCTAATTATATCGACTTAAAATCTTTTCGTGCATTACGACATGCAAGAATGCTGTTTATTTTATTAATATTGATTGAATTGGAGGTGCCGAATGTGACACAAGACGTACGTTAATCCATTACCGAGATGTTTATCGTGAATATTTGGAATTAAGTCACGCGTGTGGGAGTCGCCCGGTGTTTTTATGGAAATGTTATGGCGGCAATAGAAACCTCCCGACGGCGGACGCAGCGAAATCGACTAAACAATGTATTATTTCGAAACTTTCCATTGTAAATTTTAACGATTACTGTGATATCGGTTACGTAAACTATGATCTTATCTGTTACTACGGATCAGTAGCTTTAGATAGGTCGATAAATTAAGGCATAATCCGCTCCTAACTACATCGGCTCTATTGAGAACAAAACACTCCTGTTCGTATAAGGATTCCCTATTTATTCGCATAATATTGTTAGCCCTAATTTTTTAAATGTTGTCGTTTTACAGCCTTATATTATTTGTTATAAATAACAATCAATAACCAAAATACTAGGTAGGTAGTAATATTCGTCCTGATCCTACTAATATTATAAATGTAAAAGTTTGTATGTTTGGATGTTTGTTATTCAATTACGTAAAAATGCCTGAACGGATTTAGATGAAATTTAGCACACATATATTTATTATCTGGATTAACATATATGATCCTTTTTATTCCGGGAAAATGTTAGGTTCCTGTGGGATTATCAAAAACTAACTACAGGACGTATCCACTAAAAATTCAGTATAAATGTGTCTTATGGAATATTATTCCGGAATCAACGGTATTTTTTATATTAATTAAAGTTATAAAGTTCTATGATAGATTACTTACTTACTCTTTTCTTACTTACACATGTTTCGTTTATTTCTGAACTCAATTCTCAAAACAACATGGACATAGTCGCAGAAGTGTTAGTATAAATAACATTTGAAACCCATAACACAGGAAGCACTAACTGTTAATAGTTATATGATTTTACGTCATAACCATATGCATTGTCTATGATTAGACAGAATTGTGTTTTGGTATTTAATATACGAGTACATACATACATTTATGCGACAACGCCACAACATACCATTTTATTAATTTTGTACTGCTTCTAAAAACATTCAACTATATTACTTGTAATATAAACTAAAAACAGGTCACAATAGAAATTATAATCATTAATTTATTACTAGCAAATAATAGGGTAATATAAAAATATGATTACTAATAAATTTGTTCGTCGAATAATATGACTACAATATGCTATGCCAAATTACGAGTACGTATAGAAAATATGTTTATGACAATTTATATTATGCGAATGAATAGGTCACCTTGGATAAGTCCACTGACATGATAGTGTCTTTAAACTAGGTTCGTGTTACAAAATAACAGTAACTCATATTAAAGATCGAATTCTAATCAATTCTGCGAATCGTTAAGTAAAATGGCAAGCTTTGCGTAACACGGTTCCATGTCGACCAATGGTATAACGGGGGCAGGTTCAACCATCAAAAATTGATGAGCACGCAGTCTTGGAAGTTTAATCGGCACTTACTCAACGGTAGCTGTCTAGGTTAAGTTAATAACCTACCTTTATTGACTACTTAACCTACATTGTTGGTCCATTTACAAGTTAAGCACTAGAAATATAGCTTTTTTTCATGGTTGATGGTTAGGCTCCATGACTATTAATTGACGGTACAAAAATGGTAACGCTAATATCCTAGAATAGAAACTGGCTCTCAAGTTAGGCTTCCGGAACATATAAAAAATATGTTGATATACCTTTCTTGAAAAGAAAAAGTAACCTAAAAAGTACCCTACCAGCTTTCACCAAAGCGGTTACCCTGATAAAGTTTTCCTTCCTTGAAAGTTTAAATTTTTGATTGGGATTTAAACTCATACATTCCTTACTCATTAATCGCTACAAAATTCAAAAATTCAAACGAAACTAATGTAATAATTAATTTTTGTTTTAATACCGCCAAGCGCCTAACTGTGTGGTTCGGTAGCTTCATCTGAGAGCCACTTCCATTCCAAGCGAACTGTGATTACTATCTTCAACCCAGCCGTCACTTAACATCAGGTCAGCTACCGTCATACATCTAGCCTGTCAACTATAAAACAAAGTTTTTTAGATATAAGGTAGGTGCGGGTAATAAGGCCTAGCTAAGGGAGATTTGAAATAAAATAAAAAGTATTTATCAGAATCAACAAATTTTAATGTTAATCAAAACTATAAATCAAACACTGTCGAATATAAACAAAACATGGCAACTTCTGCCGTAAACAAAAACAAAATTAAACATTTACAAAAACCTTGTTCGTAGGCCTTATTATACTATGGTAGGATAATAAAGCCTAAGACTTTAACATATATAAATAATCAAAATGAGGTGCTTATATTTCATAATTGATATCAATAATTAATAATTATACATTAATCACGCTGTAGTCCTAAAAATAGTAATAAATTTCTTTGATTAACATCCATCAAGACACTCAAAATTATCTCTATCATCCGCTGACAGACCAACGCACTCCTCGTGATACCACTTGCCGCATTTATAGCATAGCATTGTCTCACACTAGCCATCCTGTCCTCCTCACAACCGTGACGGTACCAACTTTCCAAAAACTTCAGTTTAGCACGACGTCTACCTTTGGGGGTCTTTTTTATTTTGTTGTCTTCCTTCATTTTGTCAAACAAGTCTTTGGTGACTGGTGTTCCCCTGTAATTTATGGCCTTTCTTCTAACCGTTGGTGTTCTATGAGTATTTTTAACCTGAAGCTTTTAAGCTGAAATGCTGTTCTTTTTATTTGTGCAAGTGGCACATAACCTTCATCGTCGTCCGAACTAGAACTACTGTAAGTTGTGCGATAAAACATTCCAGGAGGATTTACAACAAAAATGTAAACACTTATAATTACTTATATTTATTCATTCATTAATTTATTATACCTATATTTCAAAAATAAACTGTAAATCAGACAAATGTCGATACATATATAATAAATTTAGCAGAAGGATAATAAGGCCTACGGTCGAATTTAGTAGGCCTTAATAACCGCCGACAACGTGTGTAAAGAAAATCTTAAAACAACATTATACAAATTATGATTTATTATTTAAACATCAAAAATAGGAATAACATGAAGTAATACAAAACTATAGCGTAAAATTATACATAAAAGTATATATAAAAAAAAAATACTTACGATTGATTCGGACGAATTCTTATTAATCGAGTAGCATGACCGCCCCTCACAATTAATGACGCTGCACCGGTGGCAATGAGCAAGCTAACGCTTCGCAACAGGTTTGAAGCGCCATCTATGAATGTTAGGTCCATGCGAGTGCGACCTTGAGCAGCACCGGTCATTTTAAATTGTATTTTTGCTATTTAGGCCTTATTAGCCGACAGGCTTTATTACCCGAACCTACCTTACTACATTTTATCATACAAGACTTTTTACATATACTATAAACTTCCGTCAAAGGTGCAGAGCTATGTATGTATATACCCGTTTAAACATAATTCGAATTGTGCCCTTGAGCATTAAGTCACTAGGTTGGTCTGTTAGTAGACCGGTAGCTTCCGTCAAGAGAAAACTATTTTCAATATCATTCATGCATTTTTTCTCGATTAAATGAATTATTAAAACTTAGCTCGAGTATCACAAATTCCCTAAACATTTACATAATGCGCTTCAATAGAGCTTTCATGCAAAGGCGCCACAAGTCTATCTAAATTGATGTGTCTGAATTCCACTGTGCTATTAAATTTCTACTGCATAACTTGTGGTAAAACCTCATAAAAATAGTTTGTAAATCATTTGATAAACTGGACATGAAGGCTTTTAAATTTATTCTTGATGCGATATTAGCTAAATGGATTGCATGTTACGGGCGTATGTTCAAAATCCACCAATGAACTTGAGCTGCAAGTGAAAGAAAATATTGCAGGTCGGTGGTAAAGTCCAAATCATCTATGTTTTTATAAAATGTCCCACTGCTGGGCGTGGGTCTCATTGTCAGAAGGGTAATCCACCACGCTGGGCAAGTGCGGGTTCGTAGACTTCACACATCTTCGATAACTTTAACTAGTTTTAGTAGCGATAATAGCTGTGGCGATAATTCTCATAATTAATTTGATTTCTCACTAAATGTACACAATATACATTTTTCTTGTTCTTCCACGCCATGAATGTCGATGGAAAGTCTTAACAATCACGTAATGATCAACTTGGAACGTGTGGCCATTGCCATTTAAAAAAAAACGAGAACTTAGCTCTCTTTTATCTTCGAATGCTTCCCAATGTATAGTAAACAAAGGTACTTGGATGTGTATTTGTAAGCAATTGTAAGCAAAACAAAAATAATGACCTTTACATAAAATACGGATACGGCAGCAACTGGATGCGAAAGGGCTGAATGGCGTATCTTCAGAGAGGCCTCGTCCAGCATTAGTTTGGTAGGTCGATTATGATAAACCTAAACTCTGAATAGATTTCTTTGCAGAATACTGCAAAATATTACTTACATATTTTGATTTTATACATAATATATACTAGCGACCGGCCCTGGCTTCGCACGGGTGCACTTTATTTTTGCGACTTGATACTATCAAAATGTCCGAGTACAAAAGGTGGATTTTTCAAAAATTTCAGACAATTGGTCAGCCATTTTCAGCTATTTTTATATGTCGGCTTTTTTGAAAGAGTAAACTAAAATAATTACCAATTTTTTTTTTTTTTTTTGATTGTTCAAAAATGAAAATCAATTTAGAAAACGATGATGATAGCGATGATAACTCAGTGGTCAGCATGGACCAATTAAGCCCTAAAGGGCGTGGGTTCAAATCTAACAATGAGCTTGAGCTACCGGTAAACGAAAACATTGTGAGGAAAACATAGCATGATACTTTCTCATACTTTACTGGCTAACTAGCTTCGAGTTGAAAATAGATGGCACCGGTAGCCCCATTTTAGAGCCAGTGCCCATTCTAATCTAGGCGCTATCACCTACTTCGAACACACTATCATTTAACATTAGGTGAGCTATGGCCATCATCTAACATCTAGCCTAACTCAAATAATGTTTCCTACTATATTACTGGATATTCGTGAAGAGACTCTTGAAGCGACAAAAGCAGTGAAAGGGTTAAAATTTATCAAAGGGTTTACTCGGATGAATGCTTCGATCACTTTATACGACTAGATACCTACTCGAAAGGGTGAATGTTCATTCGAGTGAATGATGTCGAATGTCGAAATCCAACATCGTTGACTCTGTTTGACTTAAACTTAATTTACCATAATACCTATACTTGAAAACTCACACTATACTGGCCTCACTTGAGAGCCAGTTTCATTTCAGGATAGACGTGATTATCATCGTTCCACACCTCAATCGTCGTCACTTAGCATCACGTGAGCTGTAGTCAAACACTTGACCTGTCAACTATAAAACAATCGAAAGACTTGCACAACGTACGTTGCGAAAAACAAAGAAAAATAAGAAGATATTTTTTTGTAGAAGTAGGTACTCTGGCTTGTTTTAGCTTTATAAGTGTAGCTTTGTAAGGGTAGGTACAATTCATACAGATTTCAAAACTGTGGACGTACCATTTCACCTTACTTTTGTTTGTATGTGCATTTTATAGACAAATATAAATATATTTCGATGGCAAAAATTGCAAGACGAATCATACTACCGATTACCTATTTGTTAACATTTTTGTGTATCTACGAAAATATGATTCATATTTTTAGTGAGCACAGAATTAAAATAAATAAATCCTGACTACATCAAAGTCAGCTTGCAAATAATATAATAAAATCTTTACGGATATGCTAACTTCTTTTACATAAATAATTTATGTTACTTTAATATTCAATAATAAATAGCAATTATGCCAATTATAGATTATTATTATTAGCGATTATTTAGAGCGTTTGGATCGCATGCCGTAGACGTAGAGTCAATTACCATCTATGAGCTTGAGCTGCTGGTGAACAAAAGCATTATAAAAAAATAGAACAAGGTAAGCTATAACTACCACATTTAGTTGAAAATCTAACCAATAGTTATATCTTTGCAACAAATAATGTCTAAACAGTGTTCCAGAGTCACTTGAGAGCCAGTTAGCATACCTATCAGTGCAACAGTTAAATGTCTAAAGTCAGCGTCACTTGAGAGTTGATATCAGTACGATTCCAGGCTAAGTGTATTTGCCATCTTTGACATCACCGTCACCTAGCATCAGATAAGCCAAAGTAAAACACTAACTAGTCAACCTAAACAAACAAAAGTTGGAGCTTCCAACCAAACTTTCAAAATAAATAAACATTAACACAATTCAAATAAAAGCAACCGCTGTTTTTATAGACTGTCCACTTCTTATTGGGTAAAATACAATACAAAACAATATTTTATTAAAAACTTCATAGCTTCATACAGTTAAGTTATAAGGCTGTAGCCACGCTGGAAAATTACGGATTGACATACAACTACAACACATCCTCAATAAAAATCCTATTTTGAAAACTTTCAGATAATCTAATCGTATTAAAAACCAAGCAATCCAACCCTATTTCAATCAAATTAGATGTCATATTACTACAATTTCAACTAATGCAATTACTGCATTGGCATTCCGCCTGTCTCTTAAGATGCGGGATGAAAAGGCAGCATTTATCATTTCCGTGAAGCTTGCATTGACGCTGACAAGACACTAGATGAATACCTGGTAATTTAAATCCTCAGGATCCTGTGGGTGGTGCAACCATCAATTCTGTGGGAACCTAAATGGACTCAAACGAAGTGTTAATTGTGGAACATTTATCCTGCCATTTAATACCTCACATGTATGGCATGTTGTCTCTACTTTGTTTTTAGTACCTACCTAATCGTTTGTGATATGCTTGCACAAGCCTTTTTAATAATTATATTTAAAAAGGATTTCTTACTGTTAATATTTGGTGCTATTATCTAAATAAGTAGAAAAAGCGTTTACAAAAAGGATGTTTAAGTTGTAGTATTAAAAGTATCCTGTATGTTAATCCAGGTAATAAACTATATCTGTGTTGAATTTTATACGTATCTGTACAGCCATTTTTGCGTGATTCAGTAACAAACATTCAGACTTTCACATTTATAAGTTTAGTAGGATGAAATACATTATTGAACATTAAGAAGGTTTTAAAGGTTCCTGTATGTGTGTAAGTTTCTTTATTCCATAATAACTTCTGTCTAAACAGAATTGGATGTATGGGGTATTGTTAGAATCCTTATAACATCCCGAGTGACACAGACTATATTAAAAAACCTGATAAATCTTGCATACACCAAGCAAAGCTCGCTCGCCCAGTTACTCGTGTATTATAATATAACCTTGCTGAAAGTACATAGATTTCAATAGTGACACAATCAAGGAGCACATTAAACAATTTAAACACGTCTTTTAGGAAAACGAGGACATTTACAAACAAACATATGGGTCAAATAAAAAACCTTCTTTTGAAATTGGTTAATAATAAATATCTCTTAATTTTGAGCACGTTTGCTACTGCAGTCGATAATCATCCCAAATTTTGTCATATTTAACTAAACAAAATATTATGGCGATTGTGCAAGTTCGCGCGTATCAAATTTAGAGTTTTAAATTTTTTCTCACATTACTGGAAAATTAACAAACTTTTACAAAATTCTAAAAAATAAACGTTCTATCTATTGCTATAACATTGGCACTTTTTTTTTCTATCTTCTCGTAGTAAATGTCGAAATACACATATTTTGTGCCAAATAAATGATTTGATTTGATTTGATTTGATTTAATCTTCAATAACTTGTTTTATTTCAACGTTTTGAGTCGAACAAGACGCTTTCCTGATGGTAAGAGATAACTCCTGATCATGATGTTTGGGATTTGAATATTTATCTAGTTATAAATTACGTTTTCCTGTTTCAAGGATATAATAATGATCAAATTTAATTTATTTAAAAAAAAATTAAGATCACAAAAGGCAATATCGCAATAAAGTCATCGTCATTTATAATTCACTGCACGTGTAAAGAAAAACTCGTATCGCTTGCTCAAATGGTCTCAAGATCAATTTATTAGTAGTAATTAGAGGAATTACTATAACAGTTAATTGCGTATAATTTTTAATGTAATATAGCAGGAACGTCCTGATAGAAAAGTGGATCTTTGTCGAACGGTGAAAGGCGTCAATAGCTTGTAAGCTAGTTTTAAGGGCCTATCGGTCGACCTTCAGCTATGTAGGTATACCTATTGATTGCACATTTTCAAATGTATTTACTAAAGTGAATTTCTCAAAAGGTATGTTGTATCTAGTTAGTATACATGACATAAATTAATCGCTTTTAAATTCATAGAAAAATTCAAATAAATCTTTATTTTCTGCCTCTTCTTTCGTAATTTTATCACGTCACTCTCTCAGAACAGTAAAAAGTACAGATATTAAGTTACTTAGAAATTATGTAAAGACAGACTAAAACAAATAAAATATTTTTTTTACATGATTATGTAAAACAAAAATGTGTCAAAACCATTTTTGCTTGCTTTCATAAACTACACTCATTGATTTATATAATTGTATAGCAAGTAACTATATACCTAACTATACTGAAGTAACTGCACTCATTGATTAAAATATATAGTCAGTACCGTATAGTTCGTTTAAAGCCAGCAAAAATTAAAAACATTATATAAAGTAAAAATATAACTATGATCCTTACAACAGTTTAAGTTTAGAGTTGTTGTCAAATTTAAATGTCCAAAATAATAATTTAATAATGTCAACAGAATTCGAAAATGTCAAACACAATCAACACATTTTTTCTTTTCTGTTTTTGGCGTAGCACTTCGAGCATTTGTACCAGCATCAAATGTCTCAAAAAATCAAATTAAATAAGTCTAAGTCACGGTCAAAATAACGAAAAGAAAGTTAATCGAGTCCGACCACGGCTTAGTAAAGTAATGATAACTTTACTACGCGTTTCAATGGAGTTTTGGAAGCAACTTTATGATATGATAATACTTCTATTTCTATACATAAACATCAAAAACACAGGTTCTAGAGTTATTTGAATTTGTTGGGTTTGCGCCAAAACTCCTAGTTGACAGTCTATCTACAAATCATAGAAATGTGCCATTTCTGAATACCTACCGGCTATAGTGCCTTTAAGCTGAACCATACACATTAGTATAAAATTTATGCGTGTTAAGGCGAGGTGACGGAAGGCTCAACAGCTGTTAAGATAAACCGACAATACTAATTCCTAATACTTACCACAGTTTGTACTTAAATACGTGCTTTAAGTCAAGATTAGGATTATTAGTGACTAGTATTATGTGCGATAACACCTTCATTTTAGATTTGTAAAGACTTCCTGATAAACTTAGGTCATATTCACACTTCTCAACGTACAGTAAAACAGAATCGCTTCCCGCCGTCTGTACGCTTAGATCTTTGAAACAACGCAAAGAATTTTAATGACGCTTCCATCAATAGACAGAGTGATTCAAGAGGATGATTTACATATAAGTATAACTAGCGACCCGCCCCGGCTTCGCACGGCTGCAATGTAGATACTAAACAAAACAAATTATATACCTAAACCTTCCTTTATGAATTACTCTATCTATTGGTGAAACTCGCATGATTATCCGTTCAGTAGTTTTTAAGGTTATCGTGAACAGACAGACACGTCGGACGACGAATATGTAGTGATACGTATACACGTGCGATGCCGGGGCCGGTCGTTAGTATTATATATCGCATAGGTATTTTAATCGTTTTTTTTCTGTATTTATGGCGGTATTGTCTTTGGTGGTCTCAAAATACACATTTTTAGTGTTATCGTTGTTTAAATTGCTTTCAAGTTAGTAATTTTAAATTACGTTCCATTTTTTTTACAAAGTATTTTATTTCTTTGTATACTATATATAATCAATTTCATAAACGATATCATTTTATATAGTTTAACAGATGAGAGAATATAGGTAAAAATATGAAATAAAAAAAAACATAACTAGCTGTTACCTGTAACTTCGGTCGCGTGGAATTTAACAAAAAATGTCACCACCATTAAGTATATTACGAAAAATGTTCAAGGGCACTACCACTACTCACCACCAAATGTCGTCAAGTCATAAGTAGAAGTCAAGTCATAGTCATTAGGTCAAACTTTTCTGATATAAAAATTATCCTATATATTATGTCAATCCATGTTATAAACTATATCAATGCCGAATTTTTCGAATTCCGTTCAGCCTGTCTTTACGTGACTGAGTAAAAGTTTGGATAACTTTTACATTTATAATATTAATAATAGGATGTTGAGTTTGACTTAGGTGTCAAATCGCGAATAGCTCCTATCAGTTCACTATTGTCGATACACTTGACCCCGTACAGATTTTACGGAAAATAAGTAGAAACTTACATAACATCCACTTTATATCATTTATGATATTTATTCACAAACATTTGATATAATTATCTTCAGATAATAATCTAATATTTTTCTACCGGTCGTATTATGTTGTTATTTTCTTACCGCCTTCTAATAACTTTGTTAATTAATTGAGGATACAAGTCTCTATCTACTACTTGATATCTCTATATTTCCATATAAGTGTCTACATGCAATGCAGGGTGCGGTGACGTTGGAGAAACATACTAGAATATACACAATATTACCCGGACTTGATAATATTAGCAAGCAAATTTATCTTTAATTCCAAGAGTATGCCTGTTACTGCAGTTAATTATCAGTCTAATGTTGTATTAATTAGGGTCTCATTTAGCGTAGTAAAATATTGCGGTTACGCCAGTTCGTACCTGTCAAGTTTCGATGTTTGAGTTTTTTTCACATTACTTAGAAAGCAGAAAACCTAAACCTAATACAGCCTAACGAAGTTCTTAAAAAAAGACTTATCGACTGCTACAACATCGTAATGAAATCTCTCAGCAGGTTTCGTAAAACACAATTTTCGTATTTTTGACTTAAATTTCTATTGAGTCAGCTGTTATAAAGTTTCTGTGTTTACAGATCTTGTTTTTTGTTTTTTTTCAAACAATAAACTTTGTGTAAACAGTACAAGATACTTTTTGATCAACCTATCTCAACTTGCAAGCTACTTTTTGGCATCATACCTACCAATCTTTGTTCTATTACTGCTCTTTCAGCTCATTTGGCAGTTAGAATGTTTTATTAAGATTATCACTGGGTCCATTATGTGTACAAAAGTATAAAAATTAAATAAGAACCTTTATTTCGTGAGTCATTTAGGCGTGGATTAAATTCCCATGGCCGAGCATTATTATTTTTTGATAAATTCCACGCAGATGTATTCCAGAGTAACAGCTCATAAGTTATAAATAACACATGACTCAATACTAGAATATTATGCACTATATTTATGAAATTATGAATTTCAATAAAATAACATAAATATTTCATTTCTTTATTACTCAAGATCGTTTCAAAATTTTATTACAAAAGGATGGCACGTAGGTTTCATAAATATTAAAGTTATAGATAGATAGGTACTTATTGATAAATGTAAAATATCATAATAGGTAATTATATTAGGTAATACAATTTACAAGGCACTACGGCGTACAAGTTAGAAGAATCAAAAGACGGTGCTTTATAGCAAACAATGAAACTATAACGACAAACTAGGCATTATTGGCATTATAAGTATTTAGACTTTATTGCATGTATGAATAGAGATGCAATCTTTAGTAATGCCATATCGCAAATGAATAATACATATATAATATATATATATATATATATATATACTGTATTAAAAATGACAAATATGTATAATAGGTATTCTACTGTAAAATTATTTTCGTTCTTACCGTGCCCATAACTTTTCTTTATATAACAATATCACCGTTAACTACAGAAATGTATACATATTTTAACAACACAACTGAAATATTTTTAATACTTACATTATTTCTAATGATTTGAATATGTGTCTTTTCTTGGTAAGTCAGTCAGATTTTAGGTTTTACCAATAAAAAAAAAACTTTTCAACAACAAAAAATGAACCTAATTCTAATCTACTCTTGCATCGTCATCAATTTCAATAGGGTTGCTGGTGAAGAAAATTAATAGTATTAAACGACAATAAAGTTGTCCATATTGAGAAAAGTTCAAAATAATTACGATAAAGCTAAATGATCAGTTAACATCAAACTGTCTGTGTCATGGAGATTACATTATTGTCGTTAATTAAGCATTTAGTGCAACTGCAACCCATATCGCCAAGAAAGACTTAATTACAGACTGTGAAACAAGGTCTTAATAATACATTCGTATAATTAAGTAATAATATAAAAGGTACGAGAAACGAGACTACGCTATTGCTTATGAAATTATACAATTAACCGTACAATATATTCATAAGGAAATATTTATGGGTAATAAAATGGCAATACCGTCAGGTATGTAATACGCGTATCCGCGTCTTTCCATTCCGCGGTGATTTGGTCACACCAGATCCTTCGAGTTCCATTCCGTAGGCTGGCTCGGCGACAAATCTCTCCGATACGATAACGGCAGAGATAACAAAGGTTCTCCTGAACCGTAACAACAAAACTCCTATCACGGAGTGAACAAGGTCCATCGAGCGTGGACCGGCGCATCATATGCTGAGAGATGGTCGTTTCTTCCTTACGCTTTTGTTGCTCAACCCGAGAATCGTGCCGATCACCTGTAAAGATAAAGACTTAGCTTAGATATGTACTTTATAACAACGCGCTAGTTTCTTTTAAACTTTCATTGATTCAATTCTGTTATTTAAATTATTGAATTTTATAAGAACAAAATAACAACAAGAAACATTTGATGCTAATAAACAAAGTGTTCAGGTATTCTTAAATAGGGGTTGCGAGTGAAAAATTTGAAATTATGTTTAAGTAAAAATACATATCTGGTATAATTAATTTGGGTGTACTGACATGTAATAATACCTTGGATACAGAATAAGCAGCCAGCTTTTTTCTGGGTGGAAGAAGCAGCGCCAACGCTCGCGCTTCCCGAAGCAATGCATGGAAAGCTAAAGCCGCTCCTGCACAAGATTCGGCGGCAGATACCTCGTAGAACTGGCATCCAAACTGCAAAGATAGCTCCTGGCCCTCCTCTGCTTTGACGACTCTGTGTAATAAATGATGTCATTATTACACAGAGTTAATGAACCAGTTCCGAATCAATTGATGTCAAGACACGATCATCAAAAATGTTACTTATTAAAGTATTTATACTTTTAGATAAATGATTTATACTAGGTATGACGACACCCAACACAAGCCCTATATGATCTCTTCTTTATCGCGTACCTAAAATATGGATTAATAAGATAGCATAATAATAATAAAGTTTATTGGAAGAAATATACTAAGTGATACAAGTTTAGTATTACACGGGTAGATAACAAACTTATTCTAAGGGAGACGATAGCGGGTTCCAAACTAGGCAATACTTGTATCTTGGGCGCCAAGTTACGAAATTATATACGTCGTTATAGTTGTGCGGTAAAAGTTCTACAATGTACCTCATATGGTGAAGATAAAGTTCAGGACATTGACATTCATTACTGAGATTCGATTATGAGCATTATTAGTCCTGTAATTTCATGATTAGCAGTAAATTTTAACTGAAACTAGAATAACTACAAAATCTTGCTTTGTATTAGATAGGTTATATTTATCACGAACCTGGCATGTTCCAAGTCTCTTTTATTTCCAAGCAAAGTCACGGCTGTGCAGCCAGGTAGTCTGGTCCTCTCCAGAAGAGCTAACAGTTCAGCAGCGGCCAAAAAAGAACGTCGGTCGCAGACTGAGTATACCACAGCGAAGGCGTCGCCCCATCTCAAATGCTCAGCTAAGCAACCCCGCTTCTGTATCATAAAAATATCATAAAGTCAATAAACGGGTCAGTGAACATTTTCCAAAGGTTTTTCTAATAAATATTGTCATATCAAATTTGGTTAGGCAGTAATGAGAACCCAGAAAGAAGGTGAGAAGAACCCTGAAGGTGAGCGTTGATACGTATGTGTAGGGGTTCTTTAAACTGAGCCTTGTTTTGCAAGTCTTAAGCACTATAGGACTGCAATGCGATCAACCCAGTACCCGCTCGGTGGTAGACACCATTGCCATAGTGCCCATTCTTTTTTGTGAAAAATGCTGTCTAAATACAATAACTGTCATCAGCTATATCATTGCAATTCTACTCATGTGGCCTCTTAATAATGCGAATTAGCTACATCCTTGCCTTTGCTTCGCCAAAAATAATGGATTTTATTGCTAAGCACACATGTATTCAGTGTTTCTTAGTCCGTACTTGACCCACAAGTACGGTCTAAGAAACACTGAATAAAATAAAATAAGTTATTAAATAATGTCAATTTTAGAATAATTAATTATATTATATTAAAATTACAAAATATCTATCAGTAAAATTATTATAAATCTAGATATAATATTTACCGCACATCCACAGGTATCCAGAACTTCGATTTCCGACGTGGCCCCATCGAAGGCGACCCGATGTTGATACAGGAAGTCTGAAACAAATCTCATTTACATAACTCCGTTCCAAGATGATCTCGATCTGTGCGCGTAACTTATGGCTCTATAGATCTGAAGATAACATCAGCCGACGCAAGTAGGTCACATGAGCTCGTAACGTACTAGATCGATACGCCAGATCAATTACCTACCTATTAGTCGTCTGACATATACAAATAATAATTAATTGATATATTTATCTCGATGTTACGATATCTGTATTAAACTGGTTTGAACCAAATCGTGTGGACGTTTTTCAAACATTGGCTACTTTAACCAAGACGCTTATTAAACTTTTAGGTCAATGAAAACGGGACGAAGTTTTTCAAATGTTAATAAATAAATTTGTAGCAGACGGTAATTAGTGACAGACACATTAGTGACGAATAGAACTCATACTCATCACTACATAGTATAAAACAAAGTCGCTTTCTCTGTCCCTATATCCCTATGTATGCTTAAATCTTTAAAACTACGCAACGGATTTTGATGCGTTTTTTTTTCATAGATAAAGTGATTGAAGAGGAATGTTTACATGTATAATAACATCCATTAAACAGTGGAGAAATACTGTTATTTTTGAGGTTTATACCCGTGCGAAGCCGGAGCGGGCCGCTAGTCTGTAGCAGATAAATGCAACCACGGCAGACTAAAGAAAATTATAGAGAGGGAACACAAAATATTATCTAATGGTCCCTAATCTACTGCGCTTAGTGCAAACCAAATTCATAAATCCCATATTTTACACAGCGTGATATTCTTTCTGCCGTAATCCCTCTCATATGTCAATATAAATAAAAGTGACAGGCGACAGACATATATAGTAAACGGAATAGTTCCGCGATATTATGTCTGTTAATATAAACAAAACAGAAAATTGTTTATTTTTTACAAATTCTGTTGCAAAGGTCGTCGGCCTACAGCGGGCGCCGGTGACAGCCTTGGCAACGGTTTGCAGTTGCCAATATCGCAAATAAACCGTCCATTGGCACTGGGGCTTGGCAAGTAGTAAGTGCCCTCAGTAAGGGCTCATCTCCGGTATTTCTGTCTTTCTGTCAGCTCAGACATTCCCGGCATATCAACGAGGTGATCAGGACCGATGCCAGGATGGGTACTGTTACAACTGCTAACGTAATATCGTTGTAATCTATTTTATTTACATCTAGTTTATTTTTGTTATTACTAAGATCTACTAATGACTATTATTACTAATAATCAACTTGAAACTGTTTTCAAAAAACTAAACGTTCATTTGATATTTATTTTATAGATGCCCAATAATTTTAACTATCTATTTACCTATATAAAAAGCAAATGATATTCGTTGGTAAGCACATAATTTAACAAACGGCTGAACTAATTTAGCTGATTTTTTGTTTAACGTTCGTAATACTTTGAATATGGTTCAATAGATGCGAAGACGAAGGCCGAGTGTTACCGCACTGGGTACGAAGTTAATATTTATATATAGCTACGCTTCTCGGTTTTAATTGTGTAAGCTAATAAAGAGTAAGTCATCTAAACATTTATAATATCGCCTATATTACGTTTCGGCTCCCTGAATATTTATTCAGCTAAATGCTAGTGTCTAGTAATTTAAACACTATTTCTAGAATTGAAAACTCACGCTTTCTTTGAGGTCTGTTTAAAATCATGTGGTGCTGTTGGGAAGGAGCTACTGCATAAAAGCTACTGCATAAAAGACGAACTATGTTTAATCACTTCGTTTTATGATGTTATTAATCTCACTAAAATTATAAATGCAAAAGTCATTGTTTTTGTAACTTCTTCGCGGTGTAATTAATGGCTTTACAGATTTTAGTGAAATTATGTACGCAGATTGCATATACTAAAGATTTAATACACCCACCTATTTGTATTCCAGAAAATGAGAAAATGTATGCGAAATCGCAAGGCATATAGGCTAATAAATAATATTTATACATACTGTGTACATAAAATAAGTATAAATATAATTGACTTACCTCCCGTAGAGCTGTATTCTCCAATATACCGCTTTGTCAAATACCGAACGACTACGGCTGAAACAAAAGAAAAATAGGTAAATTAACGAGCATTCTCCCAGTTTGCTGTTCGCAATGTTAAAATTATAATCACAGCTAGTGATTTACACTTTATCTTGGTCGAGAAAACACTTCAAATCATTCGAAACAAGTTGAAAACAGAGAAAGCAGCAATTAGTACCTTATCGGCAGAAGGTGTTACAAAAGTTGTACACCACTATGAATTTATAACTACAAGCCTCAATTAGAGGGAAAGCAGACAAAAGGGCTGTACAGATATATCCACGATATTAATTAACAACTTGCTATCACACCCAATTAAACAGTAAAGCCGAAGAAAGATTTAAATCTTTAACGAACTATTACAAAATTGATGTAAATTAACGTAATGATGATTTTCATAGCGCCGACAAACGAGATTTTAATGTTAGATATGATAAAACCACATTGTATGATGCACTGATGGTACATTACATGTCTGGAGATACCTCTTATTTGAATGAACAAGTTGTTATGAAAATAGTTCAGTGAGAAAATGTGAATGCCAGTGAGATAAATGACATGCTCTATTTCACAATGGCGTCTAAGAAGCAGTGAGCACAAACGAATAGATATATCTAGTTTTATATATGTAAGTAGGTAACAATGATACTATAACACTATAAAACAAAGCGTTAACTTTATCGGTTGTTATTAGTAGGTATATCAAATTTGAAATATATATAATAAGAATTAATAAAGCCTTCATTAGTTTTCTATCTGAAAATATCTCTAACGAAAGTTATAAAATCTCGGTTGTATGAAACGAGTGTTTATAAGTATGAGAAGAAATTTTCCGCTTTCATATCAAGAAATATTCACACAACTTTTGACATGGAATTATAAAGTCAATATGGAATTATAATGTTATTAACAAATTAACAAGCATGTAAAGTAATGCAAGGCTAATAAAACAGATAGAAACGGTTATCTTTACGTCCAATCTCGTCAGTTAGATCATTTACTATATTATACTAGACATGCAAATTCCCTGTGTACAAATAACAATTCCGTTTAACTTGCCGTGATACATTTTCATTTATAAAAATACTTAGTGAAAACTGAAACCAGTTTATTTGAATAGAAGTTATGCTGTGGCTAAGGTCAGGGCCAGAATGGTGTGCTCTTGAACCCTGAATCAATGATCCGACTCGAAACAATTGATGTATGTTAATTGCGATTTTACAGTTATCAATTGAGACTATCGAACTTTCCTTTTATGTACACAGATCCTGATCATCATACATATATTATTTAAAGAGTGGCCTGATATGTTTTTTACTTACAATCATTAATGAATGTATTGAGGACGTAACTGATTAATACTGTATCATCATTTGTCATATTATCTATCAATTTATTACTAAAAAACCAAGGAAACCTTCATAAAATAATGTAATCCCTAGTGTAGCGGCAACATAAACACAGTAACTAATTGACTAGTCACGTTTATAACTCCTAACTATACTTCACCTGGACATATTGCGGAATCCGAGGTCCTTATCAAATCGTGCGAAAAGACAACTATAAGCAAAACGTACCAATTATACTAACGATGACTTTCACTGGATTTGATATCATTCAAGGTAATTTATGAAAACTTGAATGCCGGCAAAATTAGTAAGTAATATAATTCTTCTAAAAAAAGGAATAGTGGTAATGAGTATTGATCAATAACAGTTAACTTATTATGTTGCTATGCCGAAGCCAAACGTTTTAACGTGAAGCTTTTTTGAAATTACTAGCTTCGGCCCACGGTCTCATATATGTAGCTAGTTGTTACACAAACTATATAAAATATTACAAATATAATACGATTATTATAATATATTACGAAATATTAGAATGTTCAGTTGATCTGTTTCTTTAACCAATACACCAACAACAGAATTCAAAAACGTTTAAAAACAGTGCTCCTCCAACGATACAATTATTAGCTGTAAAAGAGTAGACATGATAATTTTACGATGAAGTTCCAGCTACTGTGATTATTTTAGCAGTACTCACTTACATGGTGAGCCACTTATTAATATCTCGACCACAGAGCCTTCGTAGTGCTTTAAAAAATGTAATTTATTTACCAGAATGGATGGACTCGATTCCGCCCGTAACGAGGACCATAACGGTATCTTAGGAAGGGGATTTAAGCGACGCTTGTCGAAAGACTACGGTAGCAAAAGCTAAATGTTAATTAAGACCATCGGACAAGGTGATCACAGCCACGAACCCGGCCCCGACACACTACGGTAATTGGACACTGACAGATTCATTTACATTTTTAAACGTTAATTTTATCCTCGTCAAGAGACAGTCAATTTAAAAGCACTTCTTTACTTAATTCACAGCTATCATATTTCTACCGTTTGCTATTAAATTTATTGGGAGTTATTAAATTAAAACTGCAATTAAACTTTTACTCTTAAACTGATAAATGTGAGGATTCTAAATTGCTTTCTCTTTCATTAAAAATACTTTGCCAAAGAACTAATTAAAATTTCACTGAACAAACTTTTGAAATGTAAGATCAAAGATAACAAAACTTTATCGATCTGCTAATTTAATTGCAATTACAAAATAAGATACCATAGCAATCTTAATTCCGATCAAAATACATACATATAAAAGATATTATTCTATTCATAAATCATATTAAACTTTTCTATCCGTTCTAAACTATTTTAGAAGTATAATTGGCTTAAACCGGTTTAGCTATTTTTCGCTTATTTATTTATGATTTTCTATTTCCGCACAACTATTTGGATCGGTGAGTGAGCTGTTGAGAATTTCGTGAGTTGTGTGTGAGTAAGTGTGCGCGAGTGTGGCGGGCTGTCCCGGCGACGTCTGCGCCGGTGACTCATTCCGGCACGCAGCTCGCTCCGCTATAAATACAAGGGAGGTTGACATTTTGTTCGTTCTCGATCTGCTATCCCGAAACGACACGACTACACTGCTCCATGTCATCCGTGACTTAGAAATTAAGGCCTTTTCAAACCATGTCGCACCAAACTTTCAAGTTTTAATTTCTGCTCTATACCTCGCTAGCTATTATTAGATTGTTATTTATCGATCTACCAGACTTGTTTAGGTGTCAATAGAATTAAAGAGTGACTCTTAATTTTTGATACAAATACATGACATCCTTCGTTAGTCCTCGATGTTAAAAAAATATTGGAGGACATTTTACTCAGTGCCATCTAGCCTTAGACTAAGCAATAATTGTACTATGGGAACCAGACAACTGATAAATAGTATGACTATTTTGTACTCCTTTTATAAATACATATTTATAATACATATATTTGCAATACCCAGACAAAAAACAAACATTACAGCTCATCACATACGAGTAAATGTTTGCTCTGGTTTGAAATTAAACCTATGTCCTAGAGCTCATAAAGCTCAGATACTACAAAATGTGTTAACAGGGCATATATAGATATAATAAGAAATAATGCAATATAACCCGAAAAATTACAGTTTTGAAAATATATATTACGTCACGAAGCAGCATCTGCTTCCCGCCATAATTCTGACAATCGATATTTCAAACATTTGTAACGTGATTCGACGGAACAGTTTAGAGATAGCCGCGAGCAAACTATAAACCATGATAAACGACCGAACATAATAATTGGCACCATTTTAACACCCACCTTCTATTATCGCAGATTATATAACTAATTATAGTAATAAATCAGAGCGAATCAATCCAAGTATAAGCAGAATTAAGTAAGAGACCCGAAATTGGTCCTTGAATAACTCCATCGGTTAATCACATTCTAGCTAATATCGTGGTTATATTTCATTACTAATGCATTAGTATTTATGCAATGATTCGAAATGTATTGAACCAATGCATTAATTTTAATAATGTAGATCAAAAATACTAGTAGCTTAATTTCAACAAGTTGTGGACATGTCCTAAGCCTGTCTACATACTTTATGTCCAATCGATCATCGATTGGTCAACGAATATGACTGTTTTTCTTGCTAATTCAAAATAGTTTCTCAAACAAGGTTAGCACAACACTCACGATTACTCCATATGAAGCGCGATGATGAAACTACTGCTTAATGTTTATTTTAATAATTGTTATTACATTATAATTACAACCGCATGTTTACAACTCGAAGTCCGCCGTGGCCGCGGGGTCCGAATGTTCCTAACCGCTCTGATGTTAACTTAATCACATAATCAAGATGCGGTGGGTCGTGATTGATTATCTACTCGTATAATTGCGTAATGAACTGTGCTTTACTTAAATTATTGTAGTTTGTTCCGACATCCAGTGACGGGTGGAAAGCTTGGGTGATTTTGTTTTGTGCCTCGAGCCAACACATGCTTGCTCTATATAGAGGTTGTTTGTAAACATTATGTTTATGGTTTTGAATGATAGGTAATACAAAAGTGTATTTAAGGTACGGAATTGCCATCGTCAAATTTTTTATGGTTGGTGGTGTTTATTTTGTGGATATGGACCATCCCATTATATATCATACTTGTTGCTAAGCATAATTATACTTTTTCTGTTCTTATATTTAATATATTATGTATATTCATACTGAAAGTAATGATATTATAAAAATTTCATTATACTTAGAGTATATACACATTTGAACTCTGGTAAGTTACAATATAATTACTACGTGTTATATCAACGTAAAATACGATTTTCTATGTTGTATGATCAACCCACCTGTGTGGTGGAATGTGTTAAAAATATTTGTCATAATTCAGTATTACGACAAATTCTTGGCACTCATTTTCACAATCTTTTATTGTTTAAGTATACGTATACAATACATTTTTATACCAGATTATGTAAATAATTGTAATATCTTATTTCTTGCAGGTATGTAGAAGGTTATGTAGGTATGCTCCGACAAACGTTATGTCTAATAGTTAACAAAATAACCTGTACATCTAAGCAATATAGTTTCCTCATTTCGATTCTCCCTAAAAATAATCTTTAGTTTAGTTCAAGTATTTTTAGGCATTTAAAAAATGAGCTGAATAAGCAAAATCAACTTCGTTTAGTATAAAGACTCAAGTATCGCTGTAACGTTTGCTCATCTAGCAGACAGCGTTCGTCTATAGCATTACCTAATCTTTAATTGTTATGTTAATATATTGAAGTGTTTCCGAAAAAAGACGTGCGATCGTCGCCATAGCAATAAATCAAACTCTCTCGTGTAGCTTTCGCTAAGTTATTGTTTATACTTTCTATTACATAGTCGAAAGATATTAGTAAATCAAATGGTAGCATTTCATGGTTTGCTAACTAATATTAATTGGTGATTAGCGGCATGTTGTCGGTATGTAATGAGTCATTAACGCCGACTAAAGATTTATTTGGTAAGCCGTGAATATTGTTTGTTTATTTTGACGTGGTTAGACATAATTTAACAGTTGCTTGCTCGTGGGATAAACAATTATAGCGAGTTAGACGAAAATATTTTTGTATCAGCTTCTTAAATGGAAATGAGAATTAATTCCTTGAAAGCTCGTGAAATATTTCCTTGTATAGCAATGAGTTTAAACCTTATGAATAAAAGTATTTTATTCATATTTTGTTGGTACACTTTTTGAATTTGTATTATGTATTTTTATGACGTTTCACTTTATGATAACACCACAGGTCGAGGCCTCTGATATTCTATTTCAATCGCGTCAACAGGTGAATGTGTACGTATAGAGCCAAATTGAAGTCGGAATTGATTATTTTGGTTGTCCTCGCATTATATGTATGTGTTGCGTTTGATTTGCAGCGTCTCATAAAGAGATTAAACTGTTACAAATTGGATTTATGTCTTTTCCGAGAATGGCAAAGTATTTCACGCATCAAATCTCATTTAAGGAACTTGAGAGGAATAATGGGATTAGGAGGCAGGTATCAGGACAGAATGTTGCAAAATAAAATAAATTAGGCATAACTTTGAAAATACGCAATGAATGTTTGGCCAAAACACAATTTAAAATTAGGTTTCACGGCCAGCGTTTGTGCATTTACAACAGCTTTAGAATCTAATTTGCTTACTTCTTTCTAGGTTCGTATCTCAAGTTTTTCTGAATAGGATTTTTTTGTGGAATGTAATTTTAAAACCCTTTATAAAACAGTTTTGTTATATAGAAAAATACAGCTAAACAAAATTTAGTTTTACAACAGACACATATATTTTTTGTTGTTGAGTTTGGAAGCAAAAAGCTATGTGCTTACTTAATTTAAAGTTAGTACATAAGCTTGTTAATAGATAATTATGTAACGTCAGCTTTCCTCAAATAACATTCCGGAATACCCATCATTTTGTCACATATCATATACTTATCGCTCATCTGGAGAATCGGATTCCGATCTCACGAAAATTGGCATTTTGACAAGTCTACACACCAAACGTATGAGTAGCGTACTGTTTGAATCGTTTTGCGTGGTATCTTCGGGTGACGAAGATGTTCCTAGCTTATGACAAGTCAGTTGAGTTGTTAGTTATTTCAGACTAGTGACTAAACTATCGTTACGTATGTTTGATATCTTGTTTTGTGTCCTTAAAAGGACAAATTAATAGTTATCTATAAAATCTATTATCTTCAGTAAAATAATGGTCGTTATCGTCATACGAGGCTACACGTATTGGTAGCTATTCCTGAACTAAAAGGAGGTCTTTGAACTCATATTTATAAACAATTTTTACAGGATAATAATCATTCACCTTAGACGAAATATAGATAGATAGATAGATAGAAACTCTTTATTGTGCACACTGAAAAAGAAAAAGAGTATAGAAAACAAAAGAATCTTATGAGCTAGTGCCACAAGTGGCGGCCTTATCGCTAAGAGCGATCTCTTCCAGGCAACCAATATACTGACTGTTATTGTTGTTTTCAGAGTTGGTCTCTTAATAAAACTTGTTCATATTGGTGAATATAATGACTTTCTTTTGGCTTCGCGGTGCCGATACGTGTCACCATGTTCATCTATTTATTTCAACATTGTTTTGTAATGAAATACATAGGTATAAATATTATTCAATATTTATCGTTGTTTTAGAAATTTATACTGCATACATTTATTATGTACATTTAATTATTACCATTGTCTGATAGACCTTTATTTAGAAAAGAACATAGAGCAGTATATTTTCATATATCAGGGTGTGCATTTTGACCCTTCTAATAAAGACAAGTTTGTAAATATCGCCAAAAATCAATAAAAAGTATTGTGTTACCACAATCGTTACTTTGTTGGTGTTGATATCATCAAAGATCGACAATTTTTTTTATCAAAACACTGATTCTCTAAATTATCTGATTAAGTAAATATCCATTTCTTGTAATGTGTTGAATGTATAATAGATATTTTATTAAAGGAAAGGTTATTTGTGTGAAGATCAAACAATTAACAGGTTAACCCTTACTTATTTTTCATTGTCTCTTTGTTAGGTGAAATAATTTAACAGTTATCAGTCACGGATGCTGCCACATAGATTATAACAAAGTTATCTTGTCTATGTCAACAGGTCGTTGGGCTATTCCATGAAGCAGTAATTCTAGTTTAAATACCGATATGATAACATTGTGCTCCAGTTGATACGTCGAATGGAATGTTTATGCATGCCGTGATATTTCGCATTATCATTTTGATGGAAATTGGAATGTATGTACAAATATTGATAGCATTTACTTACACTAAAGGAATGACAGCAATGACCATCACCGCCAGTAATATCTGTATCTCTAAGTAGAAACTTTTATATTTTGTATAAAACAAAGTCGCTGCCCACTTAATTCTTCTAAATTACGCAACAGATTAATGATACGGTTTTCATTGTAATTTAGATCATTTTACCAAAGGTTTGTATGTACATACAAAATATTTTAAATAAACTTTTGTAAGAGTAGATTTTTTTAAATGTAATGGTAATGAGACGACCGAGACTCTCTCCTGATGGTAAGAGATAACTATCCATGACCATTGCAACGTTAGTCAGGATTTCGAGTTGCAAAACAAAGTCCAGGGCATCGCTGTTTTGGCGCTCATTACTTTATTCGGTGGTAAGTCTCAACAGCCCTCTAATGTCGCTAGCTGCAGAACCCTTAAAACTAGAACATAGTAATATTTACACACTACTAAATTGCGGCAGAATATCTAGTACTGCGGTGGTACCTACCTAGATGACTTTCTGCTAAGGTGATCTACCACCAAGTAAATAATATCAGTAACTTCAATGTGTTGTATTGAAGTCGCCAGAATAAATACACCCTTGCGAAATCGGGACATGTTGTTAGTACCTACCTAATAAACTATTGATATTTTTTGTGGAATACTGAACAAGATGTTTACACTGATCTGCAGTTTAATTATGAAGTTCGTGTTTGGAGCACGGCATCTAGTTCTACATAATTATATACAACACATATATCACTGCATAATTATGTTAGGTTATATAAGCGACCGATTAAAAAAGTTTATGTTAGATATTTAAATAGATTCTATCAAATTTATTATCGCTAATACTATATAAACGCGATAATTATTAAGAAATTAAGTTATACCATAGTTTTCAAATAAATGTTAGTAAAACTGATTAGAAAAAATGTTTCCAGTGGCTGAATTTGTTCATATTACTTTTCTATCCACTGGTATCTACTTGGCCAAAGAGTATCTGCTTAATAAATATAGTAAATGCCTTCCTCGTAACTTCTCTAAGTAGTTTATATGTATCTATTCTCTAGGTCACAAAATTAAATTACATAAAACAAAGAAATTAAAACTGTAAACGTAAGAACAAAAGTAGATGATCCAAAACAAGGAAACAAGAGTTGTAATCGTTAATCACGATCTCTGTATATGTCTAATTAGATTAGATGCATCTGCGAGATACATATTTTGTCGGTACAAAACGACCATTACTGAACTATTAATTAATCGACAGTAAACTGAAATAATCTAGTCAATGATTAACATCAGTTTTAAAATAAAAAGAAAGAAGCCGTAATTGAATTAATTATCCTAATTACCACCTCAAGGCTTTCTCAAAATAAATCAAGGAACTTTTTCTTAAGCCATTAAACATAATTGATTTCGGTGAACCAAACAAGAAGTAAAAAAACGATTATTATCGATGCATCGTTAAAAATTAATTAGAACGGTCATTCAGAACTTTGAGAAAATAAAGTCAGATAGCTCGTAAACAAATTAGTCAGTGCCAATAGCAGTACGGGAATCACAAGATTTTTGAAGGTGTTATTCTTACCCGATTTCCCACAGCGCGGGCTACCGAGCACCACAACTCTTATTCGATTTACCGTCATCTTCATGAGTCCGATTATAACACTGGCCACTAACAAAGTCTGTGCATTTAACCCGCACTCGTCTATGGTTCGTTTCGAATGTATTCCAAATGTGACGGAGTTCGCGTTGGCGGCAAAATCAGCTGTTATGTAAAGATGGCGACGCACAAGCGCTCCACGCACCTGCTTGCGAACGACTGCCGTCAAACTAAATTGGCGCAACGTGCATTCGGTATGTCTAGTAGTTTGAACAGAGAGAGATATTTGAAATTTAAATACAAGTCACTATTATCTTTCATTGGGTTATTCATGGTCACTGTATCGTAGCGCTGCACCATTCAAATGCACGTGATGCACGTGTTCGAGACACAAAATTATAAAATGATAAAAGCAAATCTGCTAAATTACCTGGACCTTATACCTAAGCGGGTTAAAATATAAATGAAAAATTCGCATAATGAATTTCATACATTGAAGTTGCTAGTTTTACTGGTCTAAATAATATCAAAAATGTAGTTTGAATGAACAATGTTTTTAGTTGTGCTACAATATCTGGTGAGTGCATATCTATTTGAATTTTGTTGTTATCATAAGTACGAAACTTCGATCATTTAACTACTCAAAAGTATGAAACCATACCATACCATAAATAAAGAGACTGTTTCCTCATGAGTTTCCACTCAACCTTGAAAACACTACATCAAAAATTTAGTTAGCATGGAAAAATGCTTTCTTATCAAATTTCCACTTGTGCACCGATCTCTAGTAAATGTACCTACATATTTTATTTGTGTTGCTGCAATGAAACGAAACTTCGATAATTTAACTACTCAAAGTACGACATCATACCATAAATAAAAGAACCAATTCCCTCATGATTTCCCAACTGAGCCTTAAAAAGAATACATTCTCTGTCAATTATTCCCCGACAGGGTCTGCAGCCCTACAAACGTCTGACAATGTTTAACCTACTAATCGCGTTAGCTCCGCTCCATAATTGGGCTAAGCTTTATTGGTCTCAGCATTAAGAATTAAAAACTTATTAGGCCTATTTTGTACTAAAAATTCCAATGGCATATAAGTATTAAGGCCAATGTTTACGACATACAATTGACAGGTACAGAATGCTGTCAATGAAATCTTTGACTAGTTCCGATAGTCATCTATAAAGACAGCCGTTTTATCGGTACAAAAAATTAAACTATTTGTCATGTTACTATCAACAATTATTACGGTTAGGGGAGTAGGTAATGAGTTTAATCTATGAGAATCTATGTTAGCTGTTCAGAAGTAGGTATATGATATAACATATCGTATTACCTGTTTCAGTCGGTAAAAAGCGATAAATTACAAACTCCCGGTGATCTTACGGTTTTTCAATGTCAAATGTGTATAATTTATCATAGTATTGGCCGAGTTCAATATCTAGAATTGTAGCTTAATCCAGTTTGAAAACTCTACCTAATAGGAAAAGCTACTATGTTGGATGTGCAATATAATTGGACGGTTACTGCTGTAATAAATCTATGTGCCAACATATTTACCGATATATTATAAAGAGCTTGAACGTAAAGATTACATTTCTCTCAATCTAGCTACTTTAAATTTTTTTTAACAAATTAAAAAATGAAGTCGCCTTTACAGGTAAATTTTTAGTCAAACTTGTCATTTTAACGATTTCTTCACTAAATATTGACGTCAATACGTGTAATTGTCACCCAAGTAATCTAAGAGATCGCAGTTGTCTAATAATAATCTATTCTAACAAAGTCATGTGTGTTTCTTAAATTGGCAGCTTATTATTTTTTGGTATTTTTTCCTTGCTATTGTTCCCAAATCCTTGTATACCAATAGAATCAAAATAGATGCAGTTTTTGTAGACAGCTCCATTGTTTAGCTTGCATTGATTTTTAATTTTAATAGGATAGAGTTAGAAGTTTCAACACGACGGAATTTTAACAAGGCCTTTGTTTTATACTTGTAGTGTCTGTTTAGTCTGAATAGGTCTTTGTCACTTACTCGTGATTGATGGGCATAACAATATAGTAGAGACAATGGTGTCAATTCTGTTGTAGGTACTAATATTAAAACTATCTTTGACAGCACTAAAGTTATAGCTTCATTGAAATGAAGAATAAATGTTAGCTATATCTGTTTAAGCTATCACTAACAAATTTCAAAGCAAAGAAGTATGTGCTAACTTACCTGTGTGGTTGCCCTTTAGATGACTTTGCCATTCGGGACGTTAGAAAATTCTTAATTAAGTGAAACAATAAATCACTGGGAACGTATTAGGTAATATTATGTTATTTTCTTGCCGATTTTTATAAATTAGAAAGATATGGATTAACAGCTTGGTGAGTGATGACTGGGTTTCAAGCAAATGCCTAGCATCTATCCAATCAACATTTCTGACAGAAAAATTCAATCTTCTAATTTCGAAAATAAAAGCCGTAAAATATAAAGCTAATCATTAGTTGTATCGAAGATCCAACCGACTAAAGCTTAAAAATAAAAAATAAACTCAAAGCCGACGGCAGACGACACCTGCGGTGATTGTAGGTCTTCGTGGTTTTGACCCTCCTGTATTATAAGAACTCTCATACAGTTACATGGAAGAAAGTGAGATACCTAATCTTGATACTTTAGCTAAAATTCCAATTTACAACCAATCAAGTTTAAAACACTGAAACCAACAGTGGTATAAATTTAATACATATTTTACTTTGGAAACTGACGTGCTTTTGACACATTCACACTTCCTACAAATTTTTAGTCAGTGTATTCGATATACCTATAATAATTAAACTTAAGTAATCCAACATAAGTAATGCTTATTTTCTTGTAGTGTCCTTGTTTGAAGTTGTCTTGCATTCTCCAATAAGTATCTTATGCGGTTATTACACGGCTATAAAAATCATCGAATTTCTCAAAGTAATAAGCGCACAAAGCAGTGAAGCCCTGGACTTTTTTGTTACTCAAATTTCTGGGTACCTCTCTAAAGGTCGTGGATAGGCATCTATAGATATTTCTTACCATTAGGAGAGCAATTCGTTCGTCTCATTTAATTAATAAATTATGTTAATTTACTTCTTTGCTGGTCTAGATCGAAATATTACCATTGTCGAGTGTTAGGTTATTTATATTTTTGATTGACGAAGGATAATCTTCTAATGACACTTGGCAGCTATGAGGTGCATTTAGAATATGTGAATTCAGGATTATTCTCACTACAGCCACTTATTCCAGCTCAGAATGTAAACCATGTTTAAATCTACTCATAACAATGTTCGTAAAATTGTTTTCGTACAGCAAACATCTTTCAATTTACAGGCTCAACTATTTTGTAATTCACTTTCGATTTCGGCAAATAAAAACTTGCCCACCTATTGCCGACAGGTCGTTTTAGGTCATAGATAACCAGTCTCCAAAATAGACTGAAGTAATGATATGAAACGAAATGAAAATCAAACAAACAATGCAATGTCGGTGGCCGCATTTGATACCGTTCTATTTGCGGCTTTGGAGAATTGACACTTTTTGTAGTTCTATTTTTGATAGTTGAAGCTATGCAAGCTGTACAAGAGCCCACGACCATAACCATGTATCATAGTAATACGGTCAAAACTGTACAAAATCGTCAAATTATATGAATCTGAACCCGACAATCTGAAGGTGGTTAATAACGGTCAAAAGAGTAGCAACTGCGCGAGAGGCCATTTCTCCTGAGTCGTTAAAAAAGGCAGGCATATCATAGTAATACGTCTGATATTGGAAATGTACATAGGTTAATTCGGCCAGGTCAAACGCTACACGAAAAATTTCTGATATGAGTATTTTCGAGTTCAGGATAATCGAATCTATCAATTTGATGCGGTTTTGGCCGTATTGCTATGAGACAAAAATTTTGGTCGTGGGCTCTCGTACTATATCTCGTTTGACCTATTAGGTGCGTTATCGCATTCGATAGAGTGTTTTGATAAGAGTCCGTTAACCAGGTTGCCTTGATCTTTGAAGATAAGAAATTCGGTGCGAAGTTTAAACTTTTTATCAGTTGGGGACACTCGTATATTAAAATACTTTGATAGATTTTACTAACATGATTCACGTTTCGAATATTGATAATAACTACAAATTTCACAAATGCAATAAATCATATAAGGCCTTACGTATAAACATTGCTTAAACTTTACCATTGCATAAAATACTGCATGGTGAAATGAGACAGACTATTGTAAGCATAGATTAACTTTAAGCAATTTTTATGTGTAAACACCTTAATTTATTGGGTTTGCATGTTGTATTTTATTATTGTCGAACAATAGGTAGACCAAATAACTAACATAGAATGTTTTATTTTTGCTACATATTTCAAGTACCTACAAATAATAACTTGTCTCCAAAAACAAAGTGTTTTATGTAGGAGCCAATTTTAACAATTATATCGTTTGACTACCAACTGGCCTGATGGTAAGTGATGATGTGGTAAAGGATAAAGCACGCAGACTTAGGAGATACCAATTCACTCTGACTATAGCACTCTATTCACTCAAAATATCTAGATTATAACATTCAAGAAACCAGGAAACCAGCAGCTTGTTCCATTCCTTGGCCGTACGTAAGATAAGAAACGTAGAGACAAAAAGTATGCTACGTACCCAAATAAATTTCACTGTCTTTCTACTTGTCCTGTAGTAAAAAGGGGATAAAAGTACAAGGTCTTATAGTTCAGAAGCACATTCTCCGAAATGATTCCTGTTCAAAATTGACAGACTTGTTACCTTCCGGCGGGGTTCGAGATTCACATCACACACACATTATCAGCCATAGATCGTCCACTGCTGGAAATAGGCCTCCTCCTCCCCAGGAGGAGTTAATTAATAGTTAACCCCCCCGGTTTACACGCCACGTTTGGCAGGCGGGTTGGCGAGCGCAGTTAGGTGTGATTGTTCAAGGAAGACGCTGCTGCCCATCTTCCGGATTACATCCCTTAGCCGACTCTTACGGCAACTACGGGTAGAAAGGGTGAGGCACCACCACGGCAAGATCAAGGTTAAAAAGTTTAAATTGACGTACAAGCACATAAAGTCTATTAGGGCTCTGCAATATAGAGGGTAACCTCTATTTTGCATTATTTGCCTTACTTACAATTATATTTAGTATTTATGGCGAAATTGTGTGATGAAGTTTCATTTTATAAATTGATAAATTAGGGACAATGAGTGTCAGATGTAGTACCAATTTGTGAATAACGACAGTGAATTGGATGCATCCAAACGAAATGAGAACTGATATCCAATTACACAAGCAGGAGTGTTCAAGATATTCGGTTCTCCAGTAGCTATCCGATCTTAATCATAACGACATCCCAAAAAATAATAAAAAGAACTTAAAAACTAATTTTCGGTGGGCACGAATATTGAACGAGTCTTTATTACCTTCTTCACTGCGTGGTTTGATTTTTATTTCTCACATAATAAAGTTGTATGGCCTGCCGTAAAAAATTTGAAAGAAGATTAGGAAAGATTGTATTACAATCCACTTGTGAATCTTAGACCGGTTGGAAGCTGCTCGCATCCAGCGCGTTCCTGCGGTCTCTATGAGGTCGTCTGAACTCGTCTGTCCACCTTGTGGACATTCTACGCTGCGCTTCCCGGTCCGTGGTCTCCACTCCAGAACTTGGCAGCCCCATCGGCCATCAGTTCTGCGTGCTATGTGGCCTGCCCACTTCCACTTCAACTTGCTAATCCCTTGGGCTATGTCGGTAACTTTGTTTCGCCTACGGATCTCCTCATTTCTGATTCGATCTCGTAGGGAAACTCCGAGTGTATGCTCGGAGTTCCCTCGAACCGTAACGGTCTTTTTGGAAGACAATGGGGGAGACCTAAGTCCAGCAGTGGACGTCCTACGGCTGAGATGATGATGATGACGTGAATCTTATGGTTAAAAGATTATTACATCTTAACAGTGATTACACGAATATGAAATGTTTGTTACCTATTTTTATGTAAAAGTAATTAGACGATCGAGACACTCTCATGGTGGTAAGAGATAACGCCTCTCCATGACCATTGCATCGATATACATAACTTTGAGTAATAAAACAAAGTCCAGGGCGTCGCTGATTTGGCGCTCATTACTTTGAGACATTAGATAGTTAATCTCAACAGCCCAGTAATTTTGCTAGCTTCACGGAACACAGTACGCACATACAGATTAGTTTATCTTACAAATATATAAATGTATAGGTTTGTATGTTTGGATGTTTGTTACTCAATCACGCAAAAACGGTTAAACGGATTTGTATAAAATTTGCCACACATATTTCTATCTAATATCTTTAAACGAGCAATTCTTGTATATATAATATATATATATAATCTGAATCTCGGAAACGGCTCCAACGATTTTCATGAAATTTAGTATGCAGGGGGTTACGGGGGCGATAAATCGATCTAGCTAGGTTTCATTTTTAGAAAACGTCGTTTTATCCGTGTTTGCAGGCAATGAAAAACCGAGCAAAGCTCGGTCATCCAGGTACTATTGTGGTATATATTGTGGTAGGTATATATGTGGTAAAATTACCTTGATTAACATATAGAAAACTTTTTATATCACAAAAATGTTAAGTTCCTATGGGATTATCAAAAAACTAAACACTGGACGTACCCACTTGACGTACTTGGACGTACAAATTTGGTATAGATGCGTTTTATGGAACACTATTCTGGAATAAAAGGTATCTTATATCTTAATCTAAGAATAAAGTAGCGCAGGTTTTATGATTATTGCTTATTTGCTACTTACATATATTTCATTTCACCGCGAGCGAAGTTATGAGTGTAAGCTAGTCATATGATACGAGGATGGACATACTGTACGTGTCTGTTAGAGGCACCATTCTAGCAATATTGCAAGATGACGTTATCAGAAATACGCGTAGTACGCACAGAACATTACTTTTATCTATTTCATAATGTCTATTAGTCTTTTGAACCCAATTCTGTATGTAAAGTTTTTTGTATTTATTTTATATTTTTTACAGATAGTTAACTTTATTATATGAAACTAGTTTCAATATTTTGGCTGTCTATGCGGTAGTTGATTTTTAATACGTTTCCAAACTTTTTATAGCGATGACGTCATAAAGTAGGTTGAACATATTAAATAAAAAAGTATACATAACTAAATAAATATCGTAGGACATTACACACAGCGCCATCTGACCCCATACTAAGTAAAGCTTGTACTATGGCAGTCAAATAACTGATACATACAGAATACCCAGACACAGAACAGAATCGAACCCACGCTCTACAGCTCTTAAGACAGATATTCTACCAAGGAGCCAACAGGGCTGTCAATTATTTTGACACATTTGATTGACTTTGACAATTGACATGTAGTAAACAAATCTTATATCATAGCCTCATAAAAACGATATCAGAGTCCGGGTACCTTTAACTTTTCCAGATATTGGGTCAATAAAGCAAAAAACAACTCGACGAAGTGTATGGAAGAGGTTATTATGGCTGCGGTTGACTTGAAATTGAAAGATTTTGTTTTGCTTTGCCAATGATTTTTTTAGGCTCTGAAAGTAACTCTGTACTGCCTACTATGTGACGTCACTAGAGGTCAATTGATCGTTTTTTTATGATTGATAGGCTATGTGTTTGACCACAGCTCACTTGATGTTAAGTGACGGTGTGGTCGAAGATGGTAAAGCACACCTAGCCTGGAATGATAATAACTCTCAAGTGAGGCTGCCGGAACACACCGTTAGATGCTTGGCGGCAGATTTTCAACTTGAAGATGGTAGCTAGCCAGCTGTGTACTATAAAGTAACCTACCATCACGCTATGGTTTTCTTACGATGTGTTCCATCACGGTAGCCCAAGTTCATAAATTTATACCACAACTAGCTGCGCCCCATGGTTTTACCCGCGTGGTGATGAATGATGATGATGATGATGATGATGAAAGTATCCTATATCTTATTCCAGGGCCTAAAGTTTTAAATTTTGCATGTAGGTAACATGCAAAATTTTACTTAGATCCGTTGATAAGTTAACGCGTGAAGGCGTGACAAACAAACAAACTCATATTCGCATTTATAATATTAGTTAGGATTATGTACCCTTACTTATCAAAATTCAATCAAAACCTAAGTAAAATAGTGCTTCCCTCTCTTTCTTGTAAACAGTATCATACTTGATAGAAGAAGACAAAAAGTAGCCAATCAAAAACATTTAGATGTAACTTCTTTGAAACATTAACCTTAAAACACATCAGAGACCCAAGAATTAAGAGCAAAGTTATCAATTATCAAACTTTCATATTTCTCCTTTAATTACCTACCGATCACTACCGTTCGCTGAAAGTAGGTGGTATGTGACAGAGCTGACCTAATTTTTTACTGTCCAGTTTTTGCTGGGGTCATCACGCGTGCATTTATCTCCATCAATCTGTCAGATTCGTGAACTGAATTATGCATATAATTAACCAAGAGGGAATTATGACGATTCTTAGGAATTTCCAATGTTGTAACTGCTTAGGTTTCAAAATGATTATAATATCTAAGTTCTTCAATTTTCTAGATTTCTAAGAGAGCTGTTTCTATAGTAATAAGTAGTATTGTTAGAGAATGGCTACAATTAAAAAATAAATATTACCGCTCTTTCAACTGCTGTACAGCCAATTTTTTTACATAAATTAAGGAACTCTAAAATGAAACTAGTATTTGAGCTGCAGTCGAAGGGTAACGGTAAGTAATACATATTGCACCTTTAGATATTAAAGATTAGATTTAGAGATTAAATAATAAATTAATCACAAAACAAAAAATAAAAAAGTGATAACCATTTTAAGTTGCTGAAAGAAAAAACTTATTGACAAATATCGTTTCAAGCAGTGGTACTATTTTGCACACTACAATAAATTCATTTTCATCCCATCTCTTCGAAGAGAGGCGAAGAGTTCCTTGATAAGTGCGAGCAAATATTCGAGCGAGGGTTTTTCCGGCGCGCCCAATAACAGTGACGAAATGACTTTTGAAGTTCGAACACTATTTAATTTAAAAGTTTGAAAGCAATTCGCTTAGATAAAGTCCTGGCCGGACAAAGCGCGCCAAAGACGCGGCATTGGTTAACCAAATTTAAAAAAAGTACGCAGGAACTCCTTTTTTGTTTTACACAAGTTTTTATTAAAATATTATAAGTACACAATTTTTAATTTGATTTACAAAATTTGATTAAAAGATGTTTTTTTTTTTTTTTCTCTTTCTTCTTGGCATCGCACTCTGTGCATTCTGCCAGTTTCAATGTTGCTATATTTTGTGAGTAGTCTTCATTTTTCAGTTTCTTTATCATCTATAGTTACAGTCAAAGTCTAGTCTTGATCAAGTCCAGTCGGTCCCAGTCATATCAAGTCATGCCTTAGTAAAGTAGTGGCGACTTTACTATAAGCTTCTGGGTGGAGTTTTGGGAGCAACACGAAAAGTCATGTTTAACCACATTATATCATTATCCCACACTCGCGCTTGTAATTCAGCACTTTATAAATAAAACACCACTATTTTTATGCATAAAAGCTCGAAAAAACACTAGTTTTAGAAAAAAATACAATGGGGCGACACGACGCTCACCGCGTTCCCGCCAAAACTCCTAAAAGATGTTTTCTAGCAGTGAAAGTGAAATATTAACACCAAAATCTTTAAATTTACTACGAAACAAATTAAGAGAAAAATACCTTTTCTCATAGAAGGGGATGAAAAGTGTTCTAGAGTGGAGACCGCGAGTTGGCAAACGTAGCGTCGTAGGACGCCCTGAGACTCGAGGGAGTGACGATATACGTAAGACAGCTGTCGATGGATGGAATGGAAAAGTCGAAGATCGGGCTGAGTGACGTGTCTTGGGAGAGGCCTATGTCCAGATGATGATATATTTCGTTGGAACAATATAAACATCGTCAAGATATCAAAAGTGTCGAATAGTATTATTGAGTTATTGGTGAACGGCGAACTTCGTGCTTTACTAAAGGTCAATTCTGTATCGTCAGTGGTAAAGCGATAATTTTTACTTTCAGTTTCTCTTCGGGCAAGTAACGCCAATGATTTCTTTCAAATAATGCCTGTAAACATAATTTATATTCTGGATTTCATCGCGTACGTCTCAACATTCAACTCTCACTGAAGTTATTCGAATACTTTATCGTTTCTCTTTATTGATACTTGAGCAAACTTTTATTTTGTTTGTCCGGTCTATAACATATCGAGATACATTTAAATGAAGTATGTACCTAGATAGATATATAATATTCCGTTTTGACAGTAAAGCAACTAATTATTTCCCCAAGCCACAAGACAGAAAGCCATGCCATAATTGTGAATTTGATTTTAATTTTAAAATATAGTTGTCATTTTTATGTATTTTGAATGTATAACTTATATTTAATTTAATTTATTATTATAATCCTTATTGATCAAATGACTTAAAAAACTTACATATAAATTATCTAGAGACTTTAATAAAATGTAGGTAATTATAATGCAACTAGCCATTATATAGTTTTGAAATGTGATACAGATCTAAAAAAATGTGAGTTGAATTAAAATTAATATTATTACATTCTATTTTGTGTGTTATTAAATAAATAAATTTGTAACAATGATAAGTTAGCGCGGTCAGATCACACTCCCAATGGCGTGGATTCAAATCCCAACAATGAGCTTGAGCTGCCGGTGAAGGAAAACATCGTGAGGAAACCATAGCATAGTGGTAGGGTACTTTCTAGTACTCGGCTGGCTAGCTCCCACCCTCAAGTTGAAAATCTGCCGGTTTTGAAAAAAGCATCTAACGGTGTATCCGACAGCCTCACTTGGGAGCCAGTACCATTCCAGGCTAGGTATGCTTCACCATCTTAGACCACACCGTCACTTAACATCAGGTGAGCTGTGGTCAAAACAGCAAGCCTGTCAACCATTAAAAAAAAAATGACGGTGAAATACAAGCCAAACAAAACGGTAAAAAAAAGGTTTGAAAACCTGCCCAATTTAGCTACTTGAAAGTTATCGCTCAACTTCTTTTGTGGAATATAATAAACTCTAAAGATATAAGTGACGTAAATGCAAAATGAAAAAGAATTTAAACCCGGTTGAGTAAGTACTTAAATTATAAAAGAAACACGTATTTAACAAACAGTAAGCATTAAATCAATCTATCACTTGACTCATTACACTAACGAGATTAGAATAAAAAGGTTTATCTAAGCTTAGAACAAAGCGCCGGCGCACACGCAGCCATCTCGCATTTGACGTCACTACAATATCATGTATGTCTGATTGACGTAATTAACTATTAATTGATTTATTACCGTTGGTCGACGAGAAAAAGCAGAACCCCATGTATATTTTATCTTCTCCGAAGTTAGAAATTATACTCTACATATTTAAACTAAGTCTTTTTCATGAACTGTAAGGCATGGGCACGTTTCTTTAATAATATATTTAATATGTCTTAATATAAATATACACTAAATATGTTTTAATATGTCTTAACAATATAAATATGTCTTAATATAATATAAAATATTTGTATTTGTATTTGTACACGAAAACCGTCTTTTTTGTTTCACTTATGTGGTATTACTCACGTTTAATTACGTCGAATTCTCCGACTATAGTTTCGGAGTTTTGACGGCAGTGCAAGAAACAAGATAAAGAAGGCCGTGCGCTCGTTATAATTACGTACTCTGCTTTGACTGAAACTATAGTCAGAGTATCCGACGTAGTTAAACATAAATAAAACTGCATAAGTAAAACATAAATGTGTGAAAACCTCGTAGTGTCCATAGTAACACAAAACACCGGCCAAGTACGAATCCGACTCGCGCACCGAGGGTTCCGTACAAACCTGTAGGTATATAAGTAAAAGTTACTAGTTAGTTTTTTTATTTTTTTATTTGTTGTTGTTCCTTGTTAGTTACAATCTGGGTGCCTTCAATTCGCAAGTGAATCGGTTTCTTCTAGGCAAAAGTGCTCCATCGTAGACCGCAACTTCGCTTAACATCAGGCAAGATGGCGGTCAAAGGCAAGCCTATGTGTAAAAAAGCTAAATCATAAAACAACGTTCAAAAACATCAAGAAAAAAAAATTTGCTTAATAATATACTTAGGTATGTATACATTAAAACCATTTTAAGTAGATACATAAAGCATCTTAACTGCTTCGTACAACTAACGGTGTTTTACCTTGTATGCTTTACTCTGAGAAAAAGGACTGCACCAAGACATGACGGATTACACCGTACGATACCAATTAGTCATGCGATTACTTCTCGTTACTCAATACTAAGATAAACAAAGCAAATCGTAAGTAGCCGACGCCGACGTAAGATATAACTCACTGAGTGCTATCGGCCAATTACGCACAAGCTGCGATTTTAAAAACGGTTTTGTAGGTAGACAGGATGAGGTTGACGAACGGTGTCTTTAAAAACCGATTAAAAAAATTTTAAGCTCAAGTTTTTTTTGAGTTAAATTTGCGGAATGTATTATCGATGAAAAGGCAATATGAACTCATTCCAATTTTGTAAAATAAAAGTCTGGCTTGACGTGAGATACAATAAAAACAAGAATGGTATATTGAATGAAAAATACACAATTTTGTGTCTTTTATACGACTATTTTTTTATTGTATAAAATGTCACTCGGGATGATATGTAAGGATTCTAACGATACCCAAAACGTCTAAATCTATTCAGACATTTAAAAGTAATTATTTAATTTAAAAAACTCACATACATACATGAATCCTGTAAACATTATACTCCATTTTCTAGCAGTCATGTAAAAAGACGTGGCGTTAAGAAGGAGAATGATCTATTTTTTTTTAATTTTATACAAACTAGGTATCTATTATATAAACGTTCATAACCACACAGCCCAACATTAAAATGTGTGTGGACGCGCCATGTGAGTAAAATACTGGAAGGACCTGCTCGATTTGCTTCTTCGAAAACAATCCGAGTTGCCAATAAATTTATTAACTATATCAATTTCTTGAATCGTAAATATGGCGCATCCATTCCATTAAATCTTACATTTCACTATAACTCTCAAGCATTTTAATTATTGCTACGGCATTAAAGTTACAGCGATGGTCTAAAATAACTTGTAATACAAGCTAGTTTAACGATACCTAATAAAAAGAAACGGCTGTCTTTCTTTCGCGAAATATTTTTGTATAAAACAATGGGCGGCTGCTTGCGTAATCATTTAGGTTATTATGTAACTGGAGAGTGGAATGGGCCAGACTCAGCGATGATTTGCAATTATTGTTTTACGATTCCTTGTTGGGTGGCATTTTATCTTTTCTATACCTACCTTGAAGATTAGTAAAAAGTTTTACAGAAAGAAACATAGACGCAGCACCAACGGCATACTACGTGTTGTATCAGGTTAGTACAACTGCCCAACTATTTGCCATATACATTATCATATTATACCAGTGAACAAATTTAAATTATCTTTTAATTTCATTTGTGTGTAATTGATAATTTTTTTCATCATTATCTAGCTCAACCCTTTTCCTCGCATTATGAAAACCTCATGCAAAGTATACCGACCACTTAAAAAAATAGAATCAACCAATCGGTTCACCTTTTTTCAAGTTAAGCGCTTATAGATGAACATAATTTGATTTTTATAGATTGTATTTTTTTTAAGTACATTTATAATCCTCAAATCTCGTTCTCCGAAGTGTCGACCTAGTATCGTGGACTGTATCGACACGCCAGCGAATGTAGCCACGAAATTATCTGATCCTGCCATAATTCACGGTAAAGCGGGATTTACACGAGCCGATTAAACCCAAGCCTAATGGTAAGTTATTAAAGTGATAGTACTACCGGGATCAATAGTTTCACAATGAAGCTTATGAATACACAAAATAATATAAATTTGGTGATAGATCTCCTTTGCAGGTACCACCGTGTTTTTTTTTTACAAATATGCTTGTTTTATACCTGCGTTGTTGCGTGGTACCTGATATTCTGCCGCCAAGCAGTAGTGTGTAATTGTGTGTATTACTGTGTTCTAGTTTAGAGAGTACTGCTACAGGGCTGTTGAGACTAACCATTGAATGTCTCAAAGTAATGAGCGTCAAAGACATTACCCGGCAAAATATGTTCGTCTAAACACGGTTAGTTTATACAATCCGCCATATTGGCCAACTGTGACGTCACAATTATCTATGACACAAACAATTATATAGCACGTCCTTTAATTTTATCAAAATATAGATAGCTCTAATAAAATCGTTTTCATTAAAGTATAACTATATGTAACTATGTTTTTTTTTTTATATTTATGTACCGAAAGTGAACACTCCCTAGCAATATTTTATGTAAATCCCGCTTAAATGCTAAAAGCTTTCTCAAAATCTACCTCTATGATCTTCACGCTCTCCAGCCTTATTATATTTCCATTACGATACCAATAATATCTGAATAATATTACTGTTCCCATACCTATTGTCTAGTTATGTGGCTGTCCGCATTTAACCAGGGTGTAGTTATCAGCACATCTTAATTACTAACGCCAATAGAGAATCCATTGGATATTATATTCTGAAATTAATAATTTATTAGTAGTGATTTCAAATGGTGTATAGTTTTCTCATAAATCTAAAATGTTCTTGTATCTTCAAATTATGAATAGTTTGTAATATTTTTCTTTTGTAATAATAAAAATATGTCAAGTGCGTATCAGGTGATAAAGTTTTGTAGCTATGCTTGAAATAAATAAACATCACTATACGCCCAGTTTCTATTTGTTCGTGTAAACTTCTTTTTTTTTTCATGTTTTTTTTATGGTTGACTGGCTAGGTGTTTGACCACAGCTCACCTGATATTAAGTGACGGTGTGGTCGAAGATGATAAAGCACAGCTAGCCTAGAATAGAACTGACTCTCTAGTGAGGTTGCCGGAACACACCGTTAGGTACTTGGCGGCAGATTTTCAACTTGAGGGTGGTGGTGGTGGTGGGAGCTAGCCATAGCATAGCCTAGTACTCGACTGTACTAGAAAATACCCTACCACCATGGTTCCTCACGATGTTTTTTTTCCACCGGCAGCTCAAGCTGTTTGTTGAGGTTTGAAACCCACGCCTTTCGGCGTATGAACCGACCGCGCTAACCACTGAACCACTATCGTCGCTACAAATGTTAAAATAATGAGATGAGATGCTCTCCTGATGGTAAGAGAAAACACATGTCCATGACCATTGCAGCGATACACAGAACTTTGAGTAACAAAACAAAGTTCAGGGCATCGCTGCTTTGGCACCCATTACTTTGAAACTTTCGATGGTTAGTGAGTTGATTTAGACAGGTACTTAATCGAGTAATATGATTTTGTTTTCAGAACTGGTATGACTTGTCCACTCGACCCGTGACCATTTGAAGTTGAGTTTCGAGACATCTTGTATGAAACTAAAATTAAAAAGTTATTACACAAATCCTACTTACTTATAAGTCTGTAATAAGTTTCCATATCTTCACTTAAACAAATGAAATGGCAACGCAACCCCATTTTTTTTTTTAAATAGGTATTCATGACCGATTGAAGTAAAAACTTAATACATGACACGTTAGCACACCGATTTTTTTAATTTATCTAGTAAATATATGTGAAAAAATCTTAGCATAACATAATATGAAATTTAAAAAGTTAAAATTACTTTTATGTCGAATGACGTCGTCTACAAAACTATCTCGCAGATTGATTGTCTTCTAGATACATTAAATTTATTGTGACTGCATCCTTTTCCATTAATAAAGTATCTCCTAGACCTATAAAAATAATAAAAAGAAACCCGTTGTAAATTCTCTCGCCTTTTCTCTCAATCGTGATTATCTCGACTCTTATCTTGTGTCAGATGGAAAATAAAGTTATCTTGTAATGTGACACTCGAGCGTCCAGATACGACCAGTCATCATCTATTATTGCCCATTTGCAAACGATCTCAGTGGATAAATTAAGGATAGAATCATCATTTATTTATTTTAGTACTATATCGAAATATGAAAATAGTGAATCTCTTAGATACAATACAAAAATAAATTGATTAACTAAAGGCGACAAAGTACTACAATGTTGATAAAATTCTTTTTTGCAGTCGATATTCGCGAGTTTTGCTTGGTCATCTCTCTCTACATAAAGTGTTTATCTATACACTCCCGTGGACTATCTCTTTGAATCTTATTATTTATTCAAAGTTATCATCAGCATTAGAGTTTAAGAATACTTTACCAGTACACACGGCAGATTCTAGCTTTTATATTTACAAAATCTAATATTGTTGTTTTACAGTTCTAAGAATTAAACTAGGTAAGTAAAAGTGGTTTTGTAGGTAGTTAATAATCTATTAATTGGAATTGTTATCTAGATCTTTGCATAAATTAAACACATGTCTCAGACAGTGAAATTTCTGTTAATACAATTATTGTACCTACATTTTTATTTAAAAACATGTTTTTGTTTTTATTTGTTACTTTTTTTGATACTTAGTTTCTATCAGTCTGGCCATCTCGTTTTCTAATTTAAAGCAATTCAGGACTAATTGCCTAGTAGGTATGGACAATCACAAAAAACTTCCTATGCCAAATTGTAAAAAAAAATACAGTACTTTACGGTTAGTTCTACGTTTCGTTTACAACAGTCGGCAACACTGACCCTGTACTACAAAGCGCCGATTTTGTTTTCGCAAATTGTCATGTATCTGTACTTACTTGTTACATTTTCGCCCTGAAACAGCCAGATAAATTTGGATGAAATTTGGAATGGAGATTTTGAAACTTATAAACGCATATAAACATACTACGTTTTATCCCGGAAAACGCGAGTGAAACTGCAGGACGCCGCTAGTATTACAAACACAAAAAAAAAATGTAGGGATGTTTGCATTTTTCTCTCTGTAATAGTTTCACGAATTTGAAATACGAATGGCTCCAAAAATGGCGGATAAAAACTAGTAACTATATAAATTAAAAACTACCTTCTATTTCTGATTATTCATCAGTCATCATGTTAAGAGCATGACATTTTCAAAAACACTACCAACGATCGTTCGTTCAATAAATCTCTTACAAAGGTCCGATTTCCGATTTATTTCAACATTTAAGCTAAATCACGAATGCTTTCGAGAAAACATGAGAACTGTTTTACTCAAACCAACGTTGCAATGTTACCGTAGTACTTGCATCTGGTAGTCAAACGGCTCGATGGAGTGCTGATGTTAGCAGGAATGTTAGATTAAAAGGAAGATAAAATGGAGGCGACGATAATGGGTTGTAGATTTGCGATATAGCTGCTGAAATGGTATAAGGCTGTAACGGCATACTGTGCCCAATCTTAGCCCAAAGAGCTTGAAAAAGGAGAAGGTTAGATCAATTCGAGCCAATTTTAATTGCTACGTTCTTTGTGACCAATTTCCGTGTTTTTTTTTATTGTATTGAGAAAATTCGACATAAATGGTCCTTTTAGAAAAAAGTTTGACTGATTTCGTACAGTTTTTTTTTTGATTAACTTGTTTTTTAATAAAAATATTTTTTACGTTTGTGCCCTCCTAATTTCAATATTCAAATTTATTTTTCTATGTAGGTAGTGGTGACATATTATTATATCTATAATATTGCTCTGTGCTTTAGTCGTTTTTTTTGAACTTGGCTAATCAAATAATTTAAATGTTTTTTTATTTTATGTAACATTAGGCCATCTTATTCAACAGTATAATTTCTAAAGAAAGCTATTGTAATCATCATATCATACATAAAATGATGCAGTCAAAAAGGAATCACGTTTTTTTTTAAACATTTTCGTTATTCGTTTCCCATATAACCCTCACTATACTAAGGTTGCCTGGAAGAGATCGCTCTTAACGATAGTGCGCCAATTATTCCACTAGTGTTAAGTTTATATTGCTATAAATTTTGTTTGTAGTTGGTGTGAACAATAAAGAGTTATATTATTATATTATTTTCAAAGAAGCTCCAAAATATGTGTTTAATGATCTTTCTGAAGAAATTGTGGTTTTCGAAATACGATGGTGATAAACTTAATCAAAAGAAAAAAAATCTTAAAGCAGATTGAAAAATTCGAGATTGTCGCTTTAAATTAACAAAATCGTAATAACATCATTCCTCCCACATGATGGTAACAACAAAATCAAGAACGCTTAAACCTACTTATCGTATAAAGTACACCTACTTTACAGACATATCCACATTAATCTACCATCTACCACCTTCCCAATCGTTATTTCAGCGCGAACAGGGTCCGTTAGAGCATTGAAGAGTTGCGGTGTGAGCGGCGCTACAAAGGTCCCGTAGAGTTATGGGTCCGTAATCTTTGTGGCCGATAAAATATAGGTAATACAGGCTGATCTTACTGAAATTTAATAAATGTACAGATAAATAATTATGTATTTGTGTAAAAAATCAAGGGTGACAGCCTAGGTGTTAACCACAACACGCCTAATGTTAAGCATTTGTATGGTCAAAGATAGTAAGCGCATCTAAACTGGAATGGGAATTAGCCGGCCTACGTGATAGCCAGTAGCATTTAATGGAGAACACTGATAACAAATAATAAACACATAATCAAAGGTTATTCTAAGTTTACGGGGCCATTAATGGCATTTCCTCCAATACACTTAAATTCGCAAGATTATCGCATCTGTGTTAAATAACGCGTGACAATGTATAATACATTTTTTAACAAAAATTGTTCGTGACATAACATAATGGTAGCCTCGTTTTAACGTAACGCATCAACAGAATGACCCGGTGATTCTGGTTCGATAGATTTTATTTCTTTCACCAATTACTCTCGCTGATACGAATATGAGAGTAACGAAGACAGAGGCAATGTCGATTGCCCGAGAATGAAGTTCAGGGTTGTTGACACGCAGCGTCAAAAGGTCATGCTGCAACTTGAATACCTTTAATTGAACCCACCACTTTCGTATTATTTTAATTGTGCATTTTGCTGTAAATTATTGAAATTCTGTGACGTCAGAGGCAATCAACTACAGGCGTGAAATTCCATGTCATGCTGGTATTTTATACAACCGAAGGATATTGCGAATTAATTGAGCCTAGCTTTTTTAATGTGCATAACTTATTGTGATTTATGGAAATTACATAATTAGTTTCTTTTTACGGAATTATAGGTAAGCTTTATTTTTAGTAGATCATCAACAAAATATAATCTACCTACAAATATAAATTCCGGGCTAATGTGCTTTACCATCTTCTACCATGCCGTCACTTAACATCAAGCGAGCTGTGGTCAAAACACCTTGCATGTCAACCATAAAAATAATACATTAAAAACTTTAAAAAACCCCGGATATTTCTACTCGATCAGATCTGTAGAAGATCGCAATGGATTAATTTGAGGTACAATTAGAAAAGAGCTGATAAGTAATCTTTAAACAACTGCACAGATTTTCTTAAATCATAACTAAGAAGACACAATCAAGTCACCTATCTAACAAAAAAATAAAATGGTTTTTGCCGTTACGAACGTTTGAAAGGTACGATAATTATGATAGACAGACACACACACACACACACTCAGATTACACTTTACATTTATAATATTATGTTAGGGGTGAAAGAAAACTTCCAAACAAAACAATTTGCGTGTTTGTTTAGTAGATTACTTTAATTATTCGTAATAGTATTAATATTATATATACTGATTAATATATGTACATATATAATATGTCCTAATAGGACGTCCTACGGCTGAGATAATGATGATAATGTATTAATATTATAAATGTGAAAGTTTGTATGTTTGGATGTTTGTTACTCAATCACGTAAAAACGGTTGAACGGATTTAGATGAAATTTGGCACACGTATAGTTTTTTACTTGAATTAACGTATTAGATACTTTTTTATATCAGATTCTATTTGTTTTATTTAAAAGCTTATTCATCCATACATTTATTCATTTATTATTTCATCCACGTGGACGAAGTCGCGGGTAACAGCTAAGTGTTTTATATAATCGCAAAACTTTGACTACCTTTTATGTGCAGTGTAAAACAACAACAAGGTGCATATACTGCTCTGCAGGCTTTACGAAGTAAATGCTCAGATCACGTTACCTAGTAGGTGCATGTTCATCACAGTTCAAAGTTTACAAGTTAGGTCATGACTTTTGCATAGCATATTATTTTGCGGAAATTACGTAGTACATAAATTGTAGAAAATAAGGATAGAATAGAAAAAAAATCCAAAATAATGAAATGTGTGCAAAAAAATGTAAGTTTCAGTACCCTAGTTGGAAGACCGTCTGGCTTCCAACCTTTAGGTCTTTGGTTTGAATTCCGCGGCTCGCACCTCTGTCTTCTCTAAGTTATGTATGTATTACCAATAACTTTAAATGGTAAAGGAAAATCATGAGGAAAACCACAAGTGATCAAAAAAAAATGTGGAATATCTGTGAAGTCTGCCAACTCGCACTTGAATAGCGTGGTAGATGGCCTTACTATTCTGACAAAGAGAAAAGGCCCTCGCCCAGTAGTGGGACAGTTAATAAAAACGGCTGAAAAAAAAATTTTTGGATCCGGAATCCGGATCGCTATCTAAAATTAACTAAGGAATGTAAACGTGAGTCGACTAAGGAATTTATTGATTGCAGACAGGCTAATTCCAGACAGTAATTATTCACTTGGCAAAACGTCAGGAGAATTACCAATCTATTAACCGAAATTGCTAGAAATGGATAAAGTTGGATCAAGGTAAAGGCTGGAAAATTAAAAAGAAAAAACGCTTGTTGTTTCTTAATTAAGTAATTCCTTATGTTGGCTCATTTTGCATTTTGTGGTAAAATCATATATGTATGTTTGTTCTGTGTCTGGGGTGTTCTGTATATACATATTATAAGTAAGTATTTACAAAAAAAAGCATTTAAGTATTCTATCAGCTATCTAACTTCCATAGTACAAGCTTTGCTTAGTTTGTAGTCAGATGGCGCTGTGTGTAATGTCTTACGATTTTTTTTTATTGTTATCAGTTAATGTTCTTGGCATTTAATTATTTTTTTATGGTTGACAGGCTTGGCGTTTGACCACAGCTCATCTGATGTTAAGTTCCATCCTGTGGTCGAAGATAGTAAACACACCTAGCCTTGAATGGAACTGGCTCTTAAGTGAGGCTGCCGGAACAGACCGTTAGATGCTTGGCGGCAGATTTTCAACTTGAAGGTGCTAGCTAGTCAGTCGTGTACTAGAAAGTACCTTACCTTCATGCTATGGTTTATTTTGTATGTTTAAATTGTCGTTAAAACTGTCATAGCATCGATTTCATTGAAAAAGTTTCACTTTCAGTCTAGTCGCTAATTTCAAAAGTGATGTATTAGACAGGATCTCATTAAGCGCGCCAGAAATATGACAGTTACGCAACTACATGCGTCTCAAACTTCGATTTTTGAAGTTTCTCTCACATTACTCGGAAAGTAAAAAAACCTACTTAATCCGATTCCGTTAAAAATAAAAACTTAACTATTTCCCATTCCTTAACATTTTTCAGTGTGATTGATAGATGGCGTTGTGTGAAAATGTTGAACAATTATATTATGTATACTTATTATCTGTAAAGCATTATGACGTTCATAAAAGTAAGTACGCATTCGTATGTGTTATTGATTAAAATTCATACGCCTCGGTTAAGAATCTTTCCATACTTTGCGGACAAGCATTTGTTTAACTATAATAAATGGACCGTTGACTGGCAATTTAATTTAACCAAACAATAAACTTTTGTGTTTTTATAGCGCCAACCGTTGTTTTACTGTTCATCTTATTATTTTCATTGGTCTCTCAGACCCATAAATATTTTCCAATCAGTGTAATACAATGTGATTTTTATTTTTATTTTCACATTGGCACACTACCCACGAAGTAATAATGTATTTTTGATTCGTAGTTATGATATTAAATTTATTCGGAAATATCCACTGAGAATCATCCATATATATAGCATACCTAAAGTGATTATCAAAAATATAATAAATAAATAGTGTATGACATAGCACACAGCGCCATCTGACTCCAAACTAAGCAATATTAAACAATAAGAAAACACGGATAAAACGATGTTTTCTAAAAATGAAACCTAGCTAGATCGATTTATCGCCCCCGAAACCCCCTGCATACTAAATTTTATAAAAATTGCTGGAGCCGTTTCCGAGATTCTGATTATATATAGATATATATATATAATTATACATATATATATACAAGAATAGCTCGTATAGAGGTATTAATTAAATTAGATTACTGATACCTACTTAAATACTTTTTCTTTGTAAATACATACTTATAATAACTACATACAGAACACCCAGACACAGAACAAAGATTTGTTTATATTACAAAATGTTTGTCCTGGACGGGAATCTAACGCAGGTAGGTAGTCAGGTAGGCAGATAGGTAGGTACTAATAAGCTAACAAGGCTGTCGATTTTTTCTCCTACTTACCGATTTAATTCCTACTGACCAACAGCGTTGCCAACTCTACGTATTTTGACGTAGATCTACGTATTTTAGAACTTTCTTGCAAACCTACGAACTTCGGACTCAAAATCTACGTATTTTTTTAAATTTTGATTTTAGCAACATAACATGACTTATTACACTGAAAAGCCATAATTTCCATTACGTTTGAGGAAACACGTTAGTAAGATTCTCAAAGTTTCAAATTCTGCCCTACGGCCCGTTACGAGTACTTACCTATTAGTCTAGTTTGCACAAAAAATCACTTTGATACGTAGTAGTGAAATGTCGATCACCAATTTTTTTTTCTTTATCATCCTATTAAATCAATTTTTTACGATCAATCTGATTAAAACTTAGACTTAAAAAATTGCTTGATGATACTGGATAGGTAATTTAATTTAAAAACAGTGTTTTTTATTCAATATCACCAAACCTAATTTCTTCATTTTACTTTCAAAAAGAAAGTACGTAGATCTACGAACTTTACATAAGCAAATTTTACAAATTCTACGTATTTTTCTAATCTCGTCTACGTTTTTTTTAAATCCGAGTTGGCAGCACTGCTTTCCAAGATGACGCGCGGCGGCGCCTAATTAATAAATCGAGAGAGTGAAAAAGGGACATGCTAGGTTGGTACATTGCACTTTTCATATATTTGCTTACAATGACCGGCCACGCACCTAATAGTGTATTCCGGCAGGCTCATTTGAGAGCCAGTTCCATTCCAAGCTAGGTGTGCTTTACCATCTTTGACCACACACCGTCACTTAACATAAGGTGAGCTGTACACCTAGCTTGTCAACAATAACAGAAAAAAATATACACAATACTACTTATACCCTATTTTGCTCGCATTTTCATGCATAAATAGATGTGTATGAAAATGCGAGTAATATAGAGACATGCAATTTTCAAGACTTAAAAATTATTAAGCCACAAGTCGGTCCCACCGCTGCGGGCTCAGTTATTAATAAATACTTGATTCATACCCGCCTGTCCTCGAAGCGACCAGTATTAAATCATAAAGTAATTACGGACCTCGGATAGGCTTAGATTGAGAAATGAAAATTTTACTACGAATACATATACAATATGCATATGCCGCATCTACGTGTGTGGTTTTACTTAATCATAGATGATTCGTCTTCATCATCATTATAATCAGAAGAACTAAACTGCTAGAATACTTATGTACTTTATTGTAGTGATGATAGCTCAGTTTTTAGCGCGGTTGGTTTATACGCCGAAGAGCGTGTGTTCAAACCCTAACAATGAGCTTGTGCTGCCGGTGAAGGAAAATATCGTGAGGAAAGGTAAGGTGTAGGTAGGATATTTTCTAGTATTCGACTGACTAGCTACGACCCTCAAGTAGAAAATCTGCCGCCAAGCCCCTAAAGATGGGTTTCGGCCGGCTAACTTGAGAGCCAGTTCCATTCCAAGCTACGTATGTTTTACCATCTTCGACTACACCGTCAATTAACATCAGGTGAGCTGTGATCAAACATTAAGAAAGAAATTAGCCTTCCATTGCCTACAGTTGCTAGCCACAAGATCTCTACAGTTGCTAGCCACAGGACTCTCACAGCGCACGCCACGCTTTAGCTTTTCGTATATCTTAGTATTCTTTTTTCAAACAATTGAGCCGTTTGCGTTGTTTGAAAAAGTACTAACAATCCTTAACCGCAACTAGACATTGATGGTCTCACGTATGTGTGGCTTAGCTTCCCCTCGGACCAAATTCTCTCTTTCATCCGTTAGTACCTACATCTACATGTTATGCTGGTCGTTATTGTAATGTTGGTACTATTAACCACTACCAATTCAAAAAATATGTAAAAATATTTCCTTCCCATCCTAATCACACTAATATTATAAAGGCGAACGTTTGTGAGTGTGTGAGTGTGTTCACGCTCAAACGGCTGGACCAATTTTGATCAAATTTAGTATGGAGGTAGCAGATACCCTGGATTAAAATATAGGCTACTTTTTATCCCGAAAAAATGTAGCGGGTAACACCGCGAGACGCAGCTAGTATGTGTATAAATGTGAGAGTTTGTGAGGATAGATGTTTGTTACTCAATCACGCAAAAAACGACTGAATGGATTTGGATTAAATTTGGCACACATACAGTTTATGGTCTGGATACATTTTATACTGCAAACTGAACAAACTTTTTGTGAAATTTCACGCGTACGAAGTCACGTGTTACTGGTGTATTATATCACAAAACTAAAACATACAAATTTTGTGAGGCATTATAATATAAATTTATTCTGATCAAATAAAAATCTAATACCCTGGCAATTGTTTGCATAATTTTTTTCACCGACACTCGTAGCTTTATGGCATTTAGTATTGTCTATACCACTTCCATGTTAAGCAATGTTATGGGTACAAACAGTTATTTTACGACATGATCTTTATCTCTCACCTCAACCTAGTCGATTGCATGTTTTATTGACATATTGTAATCTTTTACATCCATTAAGTTTAATTTTTATTATATTTTACGATGCTTTGTACGAGAAAGATGGCGGTCAAGTGTATAAAATTACAGCGTAGCAAAGGCCGTTCGTACAAGAGACGATATAAGTCTCTATTACAGATTCAGCAGGATAACATTAAAAGTGTCGTGAAATCATTTTTTTGCGAGTGTTTTGTATGTTTCTAGTGTTTTATTCATTTAATTCAATGTCCCGAATTACATGCGTTAAAGTGGGAAAGTCATATAATATGATGAAACATGACATTCCGTGTTGCTTTCAAAACTTCGCCAAAGCTTGTAGTGAAATAACTACTACTTTACTAGGGCATAACCTTGACTCGACCTTGACTTTCTTTGTGTAACTGACTGTGACCTATTTCAGAATATTTAAAAATATTGAAATATTTGACACTGGCAAATGCACAAAGTGCGACGCCAAAAACAAAAAAGAAGACAAATAGCTAGTACACTAGTATGCCTAGTACACGCATCAAATTAATGGTGGAATGGATGAAATGGATGAATACAGCAACTGTCAAATCATCCCAAAAGACTCCGGGCGTCATATTAACTTCGATTCTGAGGCATCTTAGCAGCTTTTTACTTGGTGGTAGATCTCTTTATCAAGAGATCATCTAGGTAGTAGGTAGGTACCACCGCAGTACCAGATATTCTGCCACCAAGCAGTAGTGTGTAGACATTACTGGTTTGAAGAGTGCCGAAGCTTGTGAAATTACAGGCCTGTTGAGACTAACCATCGAATGTCTCAAAGACATGAGCGCCAAAGCAGCGAATCCCTACTTTGTTTGCTACTCGACATTGTGTGTATCGCTGCAATGGAGTTGAATATGAGTTATCTTTTACCATCGAGTGTCTCGTTTTATAACAAATAAGCATATGCTTAACCGCCATCTCACCTGATGTTAAGTGATGATGCGGTCTAAGATGGAGCAGGCTTGCCTAGAAGATCGGGATACCGTTCGTCTCCATACTATTACATAAAAAACAAAACCTAATGAACCACACACGCACACCTTAATCCTTGTTTTACTTTCATTGTTCGTATTGCATTTTATCATCAACATCTATTTTTCTTTGGAGAAACATTTATTGCAACTCCAATATTCTTTCTACGATACCATCAAATGAATTCTTGTTCTATGAAACAATATTATTAAGTATTTAAAATGAACGTAGCCACTTAAAAAAACTCTTTTTGTGTCTATTAGGTACACCTCACAGACACAGAATAAGGATTTTTTTAAACGGTGTATCGGAATAGGCCATTTAATTTTAACGCCTCGTGTACGAATAGCCCAAGTACTTACAGTGTTTCTTACTTCAATTTTGTGATGTTTCTATAGAACGGATGTATCTTTTCGTACTTTAACTAACCCTTTTGTGTTCGTTTATGTGCAAAAAGGTTCATGTACGAGAGAGAGCATCAATATCCCATTATTAACACTTGGATGTGATATTCAAGTCCTGCAACTTTAACAAAGCTATTCACCGGGTTGTAAGCACTGAATACTGAGACTGAGATTGAACTTGAACAGTTTGTTAAGGACTGACAACTTCTCACATCGTAAATAGCAAATCCTTTCAGGTCAATGACAATACAATCTATTGACTAGTACCACAGACTAATAAGTATGCACTACCCAGTACATACGGCAAGGAAGATTCCTTGTGCATTTACAATTATATTTATTATCATTACTTAGCGGCAGAATATCTGGTACTGTGGTGGTACTTACCTAAAAATATCATATCATGGTGGCAGCACACTCAGCACACACACACACACCACACATTCAGCACTTCTCCAACACCACATCTCAGAAGCATCAATGCGCCCACGATCTACTGCTTTCAAAGTCTACGTCTCAGCTCCATAGAGAAAGACAGAGAAGACCAAAGTCCGATTAATATAATTAGTATTACATTAATACATTTTTCTAATTTGAAACTACTCAAATAGTCATAAACATACTCAACTAGATAAACTCGTCTCAATAAATTTTACCGTTATCTTGTTATCTTTATGAGAGTAATCTTCAGGTAACTTCCGCAAGCAGCAATTTACAGAAATTGCTGAGAAAATTGATTTCTAGAGTGGATCATTGGGATCAATCTACTTACGAAGCGGTAACGATAGATCAAGGACCAAACGACGACTAATACAAAGTAGAAAATGCAAAACAAATGATCCACTCTCTGAAGCTTAACAATCGGTAGGAACTGTAAACGCCAATTTTTCATTTTTATGGAGTTGATGGAATATGTATTGATTCCAATTACGCTGCGACCGCTAACTGAAGCAGGTAAGAACATTAAAATATGTTCCTTATGTACTGTTGTTTACAATAGAAAATCCAGTACCATTGAATTCTCTTTGTTTCTTTAAGATCTCTCCACACCAAAGTCGTCAGGCCACTGAGCATGCTATTATATTTTTGAAATAGGCATCCATGCTAGTTGCGCGCGTACGTCTTTCCCGAAAGCATATCGGTAGCTTACATATAGCTTTGAATACCAACGTTTCGAGCACCTGTATCACTGCAGTCAAACATCAGTCTAATTTCGTGTTCGGTAGGGTCTCTTTTAGCGGAACATCAATATGACGATTACGCAACTTTGTGAACATCGATTTTTGAAAAACCAAGAGCAATTAGATATAAATATCTTACGAAGTACTTAAAAATAATAAGATTTTTCTATTGCATATAGCATTCATTTATGCTTTTATACTGTAATCTCTTAGTCTTAGTAGGTCTCGATAAACACATTTTTTGGTGTCATCTACGATATTAATTTTAATCGAGTCAGTCATTCTAAATTACATTTCTACTTTTACAAAGTTCTTTAATATATAAAAAAAATTAATAGAATAACACATTTTTATTCAGAAGTTATACTCGTATAAGTAATAAGCGCCAAACTATTATTGTCAAAAGCCTACGATGTTCAGCAGCTGCAAGACAAGCGGCTCTAATGTGTAAATGCCTTTATATTGCACTTTGTTGCACATGGACAACCAAGCATAATTTGCCACTGAAATTTCTAATGTACGCTAGATGATATAGGGTTGAAAATTTAATTTCAAGACTGGCCGGATCCGGACAAGACTGTTTGCAATGAATCAAGGCTGTGCCGTCGCAGACAACAAACGAGCAACCTGACATAGCCATCCAACTTCATCCCGACTGGCACTGACTAAGCGCAGCCGCGCCGTTTGACCTCTAAGAATCGCAACTGCATGACTGATGGCTTATACATTGCAAGTTCAATGCTTGCAGCACCATTAAGCCATCGCTTCATGCTCATGCGCAATTCTCTACGCACTGGATTGATGAACTATTTGATGCAATGCATGCGTAAGACTAATATCTCACCTTTACATCAGAAGATTACAAATAGGAACAGAGTTACAACAATTTATGTATCTCTTTGAATATGAATACTTTGACTGCGACTACGTATATATTATACGGATTTATAGCGATGATATCTCAGTGGTTAGCGCGGTCGCTTCACACGGCGAAGGGCTTGGGTTCGAGCCCCAACAATGAGCTTGAGCTGCCGGTGAAGGACAACATCGTGAGGAAATCATAGCATGTTGGTAGGGTACTTTCTAGTACTCGACTAGCTAGATACCACATTCAAATTGAAAATCTGCCAACAAGCACCTAACAATGTGTGCCGGCAGTATCTCTTTAGAGCCAGTTCCTTTTGATATGAACAAACGCTATCGTGTATCAGTGGTACCTGGGACTTTGAATAACAAAGGAGTTGCTTTGAGACATTATGGTTTGTCTAATTAGTCCTGTAAATTCGCTAGATACAATACTTACCCTTCAAACTGGAACACAATAAACAACAAACACAATAGAAAATGTGCCTATAAATGATTCAGATAGTATTTTATTGTAGAACTGTGTTACATTCAGGTCTTAATATTAATAGAGTGTTAACAGTATCGTTCATTGTAAACATACAATAGGATTTAATGAATGAATGAATGTATTACAATGAATTTTTGTTTCAACCACTTCACTATATTATAAAACAAAGTCGTCTACCGCGTCTGTTTGTCTGTTTGTCGGTCTGTTCACGATAAACTTAAAAACTACTGAACGGATTATCATGCCATTTTCACCTGTAGATAGAGCAATTCATGAGAAAGGTTTAGGTATATAATTTGTCAAGGTTCTGTGTAAATTGGTTGAAATATGATGATAATTGTTGGAAGTTTCGGAAAAACTCAAGCCACCTGGGAGCTTTCATAGAAAACTCTGCCCTTTGAGATATAACAAAACAATCCACGGTAGGTTATTCCTCTTTTATAGATCTATGGTCTATGGTCGCTAGTTTGAGTATAAATAAATACTTATAGATAGAAACTCTTTATCGAACCTTATGAGATAATACCACAACAAAAAAAGTAAAAAATCTATAATTTATAATGTCGAAACGGGCGAGTGAAGTAGTGATACCATATTCTGGACCTGATAAACTCAATGCAAATATCAGATATACATACTTCCTTCTCATTATGATGCCAATTTATGCATAATTGCATAATAGATAGGGTAATTATACCTAAGCACGTTGTTAGCATCGGTAACTCAATTACACCGTGTTCAGGAAGCCTCAACGTCAATGCACGATAGTGGCGCAGGCGCCTCCCAGGGCTTGCATAACATAGCTTATTATAGCAGAGGTGACGTCACGAATCGACTGCATTTAATGTATGTGTATTTTGGCCGTATAAGGTTACTCCGAACCGTAATATGCCGACACAAGGTCATTGTTGTATTGTTGAAATTTTTGTTGATTATAGTGGTTGTTATTTTGTTATGGAGTGTCTGTACGAGGTTGTTGTTAATATAAGACAAGATAACAATTATTGTTCACATAAACAATAATGAGCAATAATTTTTTGTTGTTGTTTGTTTCGTGGTGTTTTTGAATCGTATTGGGACTTTTATTGCATAGAAAATTAGCTTTTCCATAGCAACATGTCAATAACTTTTCACGAAGTATATGAAATCGCTGCTATTTTAACCGACTTCAAAAAGGAGGAGGTTTTTAAATTTGATTGTTTTTTTTTATATGTACATATGTACACCGATTATTTTGAGATTATGATCCGATTTACGTGATTCTTCTTTAGTTTGATGTGGAATATTTGCCATTTGGTCCCATAAAACTTTAACATAGTTTAGACCAGTTGTTTTCATTTTATGACCATGTTTTAATGAAAAATTTTGTTTACGTGGAGGATGTAATTGTCTTTGGCAAACCTTTTTTGAATCTTTTTGAGTCTAGCTAGACTCATACTGTTCAAGTGTTTGTTTCAAGGCACCTAGGCTAGGCTAAGCACCGACTTCGCACAAATCAGTAGGTACCTAGCAGGTATAATAATACTTTGTAAAGTAAGTTTATTTTTCGCTTATTAGTGCTGATGTTTATTTCTTGAAGTCGGTTCTACTTTTTTAAAAAGTTTGTTTATAGTTTATAATTAAGAGTACAATGACTTGTCTGGTATCTTTATGTCAAGCGAAGTTGTAGGACCAAAAAGTTTTTACCCATTTTCTGCGCACTTATATCTGTACTACCTTTCTTAATCTATTTCCTGTACAGTATGTACGGGTACAGAAACTACTATATAATAAATTATACTACTACAACATGCTACAACTACTATCATAGACATAGCATAGACTCGCTTTCCAAACAAGGGCAAGGACCGCAAACTACACAAACATACGCAGATTTTAAATTGCAAACGAGATGGTAATTAGTGAAAACAACAGCTAAAAGTCGCGACTAAAGATCAAGAAAAATCTGAGCAAACAAGGCGACTGCGGTGGTAGGCAGCGGAACTATTCCAAAACCAGAACCCTTATTCGCCATAAGTCGAGAAACAAGTAACGAAGTTTACGAAACGCGGCGCCATTCGAATTCAATTCACGTATAATGCGCGTTATATATCAATATCAATGTCAAATTAAAGAACACGACAAGACGTGTCAGGTTATCGTTTTAAACTGTCAAAATGGAACTGTACAAGTGGACTACAACTGTACGGACTGTTTATAAATGCCATTATAGCTGACTAAAAATTTAAAATACTTGATACTGGCAGATAGCACTAGAGATGCCAAAAATAAGTAAAAAAACTATTGACTTTTTTATCTCGAAAAAACTAAATTATGCAATAGGTATATCAAAAAAAAACTTTAGTAACGAAATTTAAGTTTTCCAAGACCTGCAACACTATTTCTCTCGACTGTTTCTTTCAAACAAAACTCATAGTCATGCTATCTGCTTAGGTTTAATTTGAGTCAACCACCGACGAACCCGTATGGAAATTAGGGACAAATTACGTCTCCACTCTTACTTTCGTTTGTTACATGTAGTTACATAAAACGAATAATTATTTACGATTTCTTAATCCGTTTATTGTCCTCGAAGGTTGTATGTGCAACGATCGTAAATTTAAATTTTGTGACCTTGTTTTTTATCGACATAAGTTCACATTTTTTATTGACTGGATTTTTTACTCTCCCGTCAGATATTACATCCAGAGATGACAAATTTCTTAACCAACCAACCAATGGCTATTATCGGTTTCAAGGCATGGGCACATAGCAGGCGTATTAGCGATCCGCGATTCGAGACCGGCATTTGCCAAAATCATTATGTTACGTTGAGCAGTCTTTCCACGCTGCCACGCGCGCCACTGACCTGCACCGCTTCCGCTCTTTGTGAGTCTACACCTTTATGATACCTACATACTTCATTCAAGATATTTATAAAATTACATCTAATTTCAAACATTAAAACACTACGCTATCTCAAAAAAAAAAACTTATAAAAACTCTCACAAATTAAAACGCTACTAAGATTTATCATTTAATCGGTTATAAGATATTTAGCTTCGCTGCGATATCTAATTTTAGAGCGCAGTGCTAACGTGACTCAAGTATTTTTACGTTTAGTCGTCTTTCGGCCATATGAGTGATTTATCATTATGCAGAACGCCAGCGCTAAGCTTAAAAGCCATTATTAACAGATTTACAGAGGGCAAACCCTAAAATAAAATAAAAAAACGTATCTATTACGTATTCCCGACGGATAATAACATTTTTGTTTGGAACGGAACTGTGTTTAATTTCGCGATTTCAGGGTTTTGTAAAAAAAAAACATAGTCTGTAAACTTCCATTCGGCTTAATATTTCCGTTCCACGTAGACCCGTATAATTATTATGAATCAAAAACGTCGGAACCGTAATAATAAGAAAGCAATATACTTTTAAGACCTAACCATTTTGTTCAACAATATTTTTTATTTCAATAAATTGCAATGCGTTCCGACAGGTTTGATCAGTTCTGACACGAATAAATCAAAATAGTCGATCAATTGGACCCTATCTAGAACCGATAATCATATGCGTGCACAAGCAAAGACTGCTTGATACTTACGCAACGTCTCTACACCTATGTATAAGTATAATAGAATGTTTGTCTGGCTGTAATATCCATGTAATTTCTAACCGAATCTATATTGATTTCTCCGAGAAAAAAATTGGTATAATCTGTAGCTATTGGCATATGTATGTATATGTGTATGTATAGCTTTACCTATTTAGTAGGTAAGTGTGGCTATGGTGTATGGATGTATTTATATGTATATTATCTTTATTTTTTGCAATCGCACTTCGTGCATTCTGTCAGTGTCAAGTACTTTATATTTTCAAACTTATGAAAAAGCAAGTAAAATAAGTCTTCACAGTCAAATCCACTTACCACCACCAAAACCACACACCCCAAAACCACTTAAATCTACTCAACGTCAGTCATGGTCAAGACAAGCCACGCACTAGAAAAGTATTGCTACGAATTTCTACAACCTTTTGGAAACTACATGAAAAACATCTTTCAAAGTGAGTAATATAGATATTATTCACTTTCACTCGAGCATATAATTTGGCACTTTGTGATTAAAACACTACTATTTTTAAGCATAAACACTCGAAGTAGCATAATTTTTAACACTAAAGTCCTGCGATATAATTTTTTCACGTCACCGCCGAAAATAATATGGTTTATCTACGCTGTAATTTGATATGTCCGTCATGTTAGTTGAACTCTGGCATTTTAAATTTTTTAAGATATTATTAGGTAGTGCAAGAGAAAGACGTTTGTCAGGATCGTAAAATATGGAAAGCCGTGTACGTGTGCAAATATGTATTATATTCAGAAAAAAGTATAGTGGTATGAGTAAAGCTACTTTAAAAATAGGAATGAAAACTATTATACCTAAGCACATTTCTGCATATGAAAATAAGGTAAGCATAATAAATTTTCAATCTCATCCGAATCGATTCAAAAGTGGCAGGGAAAAAAATTCCGTGCGGTTACACCCAATAAAAAAAAATATAACGGCGATGGTTAAGTAGAGCATACATAAATTTATGATATATATAATTATTATAAATTTAACATTTGTCATTTTCAAAAAGTAACTAAATAGACAAAGATATTTTAGCATTTATAAATTTCGATCAAAAAATGTAGAAAGCTTTACTATTAAAAACTTGACATAAAAAGTTAAACAGCTTTCATGAATGGCGAGTGAAGACGCATCCAAGAACTACCATAAAATATTTATTGCAAGTTCATAAGTAGTGCTCTATATGGCTTTACTCCACGGCAGTTCTGAGATGAAACTTGAGATAGAGTTAATCTAATAAGTCAGATCTGAAGGCAACCATCGACCGAAGCAATAACTCACAGAATATGTTTATTTAACGCGAATCAAAACGCTTACATCAGATTTACAGTTTGCAGGTCAAATAAACATTTAAATAGATTAAAACTTATAGAGATCATAAAATAAACCTTTATTACCTTTTGCTTTTCGTAAAAGCTGATTAAAAGGGTGTCTTTGGGCTTGCGGATAATCAGATCTTTAGATCCTTTCAAGTGAGCTCAGAATAGATAATGGTGCAGAGTGGTCGCGCCATAAATTCCGGAAATAGTGCCAAAAGATTCCTGTACGTTCCTAAGGATATCTTAGTGTCCTTCTTTTGGCACAGAGGCATGTCGGAATAGGTTTTAGGCAATCTTTCTCAACCTGATAAAGCCAGATGTAATTATGAATCTGTACAAGGTTTCCTCCCGTAACCAAAACAAATTATGGTAAACCACTAACACAGAGCAACGTGAAACATTCCTTTTCTAAAATAACTTTTTAATCTCTAGAACTCAGATTAGAACTAGTCAGATTTGAAACATTATTTTTGCATTGCTAATTACTTTAGGAATGTTACAGGTTAACATCACAATACAACCCTTTGAAGTTGATGCCGGCTAAAACTGACGGCTTGTTATATATATTTTTAATTCAATTTAGAGATACAAAGCATTTGTTCGATACGATGCAGGAACAATCACTTAGAAAATAAACCTTTTATTTATAATATATTACGTGGGTTCGTAGTAATATTTTGATGTTGATTAAATATTTTAGTTAATAAATTTTAATATAATTGTTTTTGGTATACGATTAAACAGCATCCAGAGCAGTTACTGTATGATGAACCGCAGGTTAATTAAAAATAGCAACTTGTGCCATAGTGTCAGAGATGGAATTAGATTAGCAAATCTACGATTTATGTATGCCCATATCTCGGGATGCCTGACGAATTCAAAAGACGGAATAGGATTAAACATTATGATGACTATACTGTATTTATACATGGGAACGTTTTACCATTAAGATGAATAGGAGCTTAGTTCAACTACAACGTAGTGTTTCGTTCAAAATTATGTGTTTAATAAAATTACAAACAGTCAGGTCATAATACGGATGGGTGACCAAAAAGACATGTGTACTTTGGGATACGGCCCTATGATGACGAGACGAAACGTGAAGCATCTTTAACTTAGGGGAGATACGATAAATGATATATAAGCTTTCACACCATATGAATATAGGTATTACCTACCTTATGAATATAGATATTACCTACCTTATGAATATATATAGATATCTTAGAATCACTATAAAAACCAAAATGGTGTGCAGTAATTTTTGATCATAAGAATGTAGTACCTAGTTTTGATCGGTGTACGCAAAATTTATTGTCTAATGAGAACTCGCAAGAACGCGATTACCCATAATAATACATGAAACCTGGTTAGATACATTTTATTGCCCCCAAAAACCCGTATAACATATTTCATCGAAATTAGACCTATTTCTGAAATCTCAAAATTTATATTTTGATGTGATTTTTTTTATTACCTATTTTAAATATTTTTAGAGCGAGTCAATGCTTAGTCTCCGATTTAGTGGAGTTGCACCTGTTTGTCAGCCAAAAATACGTAAGTAACTACCTACTCATAATAATATTTTACTTCCGAATTAAGTAGATAAAAGTAGATGTTCCTTCGAATTGGTGGTAAAAAGCCGTGAGTAGATTATTCTAGATTTATCAATGTAAACAACTTTTACTATGAGAATAACTTACAGCATTGTTGGCTTGTTAGTAGTTTATCTGCTTTGAGACCTGTAGGGCATGGGTTCGATTACCACCAGGACAAACATTTTGTGGTATAAAAAAGTTTGTTGCGTGTCTAGGTGTTCTGTATGTATTTACAAAAAAAAAGTATTTATATATTCTATCAGTTATTTGAAAGAAAGAAAGAAAATAATTTTATTTTGTAACCCAACCGAACACAAAAAAAAAAAAACAAACAAATAGGGACAGACAGTCACAAAATAGGGGACACCTCAGCATAATACGCCACGCGCACGTTGTTGACTTCCATAGTGCTTTGCTTAGTTTGAGGTCAGATGTCACTCACTGTGTGTTGTCCTACGATATTTCAACGCTAAATTAAAAAGCAACATAATTATACATTTATCTTGGTGGCACTATCTCATAAAATTCTTTTGTATTCTGGAATTATTTCTATTTTTGGTTGGTACAGTTTTTATCTATGTACATATATAAGAGGGCAAATTAAATTTTTCTATACAACAGTCCAGTCAGTCCAGTCTCACAGTAAATGTTGTTCATGATGATAAGTACAATGACCTCCTTTCTGTATAGCTCTACCGATACGCGTACCTGCGTACAAAAAGGGGCATCTGGATAAGCAAATGAATCTAGTTGATATGCCTTGAACAATAAAAAAAATATCATATTTCATATCCCTGTTACATTCTTAAACATATCTATAGCAACAATGCAACACAAATGGAAACGTGTTCTTCACAATCAATATCAGAGTACAGTCATGCAAATTTATTCCTCGAAGTTATGTGGTGGAGCCACTGTAGTATTGTTTGAGTAAAATTGGAAGCCACGCATAGAAAATATTTTGGTTCAATCATTCGCCCCAGTGTAAAATAAATTGGTCGCACTGTATAGTTAAAAGGCATGGATTTTACACGTGCTGTGACTATTACGCAATACGTAATAAAAAAACGATTGCTATAAATGAGAAGACGCATTTCAATTCAACATACCTAACAATAAATTAATTTATTCCTGCTTGCACGTACTTATAACGACGACTTGCTTTAAAGAGTTTAAAGTATTCACAATAGAATTTATTTTCCTTACGTACAATGTAATACTCGCAGTATATTTATATGCTTATTATTTTGAAACTTTTTATACCTCCGTTCTATTTTCGTTACAGACACCAAAAGGTATACATAGTACATAGGTACCTAAGGTTATTTTCTTATATAGTACCTGGATGACCGAGCTTTACTCGGCTAAAACACAGATAAAATAACGTTTTCTAAAAATGAAACCTAGCTAGATCGATTTATCGCCCCCGAAACACCCAGCAATCTAAATTTCATGAAAATCGCTGCAGCCGTTTCCGAGATTCAGATTATATATAATATATATAACATATTATGTACATATATACAAGAAATGCTCGTTTAAAGGTATTAGATGGCAATAGTTGAAATACAGTAGGTACTATTATCGCATTGCGTCTATGGCATGTAATAATATCTTTTTTCATTGATCGATAGTTCTATAATACCTATCATAATAATCGATTGTCATTGGAGACAAATATCTCGCTCTCCCGAATACACACTAGAAACAAAGTTGTAGGAAAATGTAATAAAATCTTAAGATATATTTTTAATTAACATAAAAAAACTATCTACAAATTACATCTTATTATATTATTTTTACATACTTATATTACTTGGTGGTACATCTCCTCAACAAAAGGTTGTCTAGGTGGGTACCTACCTCCACAGTACCAGATATTCTGCCGCCAAGCAGTAGTGTATAACATTACTGTGTTCCGGTTTGAAGGGAGCATCTAGCGAAATTACAGGGTTGTTGAGACTAACCATCGAAAGTGTCAAAATGAGCACGATATCAGCGATGTCCTGGACTTTGTTTTACTACTCAAAGTTCTGTGTATCGCTGAAATGGAAATGGACAGGCATTATCGCTTACCATCAGGAGAGCGTCTCATTCGTCTCACTACATTAACATAAAACAAATGGTTAAAAAATCAGAATTTGAGCGAACGTTATTTATAAGTAGTGCCTAATTATTGTAGTAGTTAAATGTTCTATAAGTATGTTTCAGGCTTGGTGTGTTTACTGTTTTCGACCACGCCGTTACTTAACCCTTTCAGAACCAGAAGACTTTGAGAGCTACTATATTCAGTTTAGCTATTTAGTACGATGCTTTAGGTGTTAAAATAAGTAATAAAAAAAATAAAAAAGATTTTCCTGGAAATTCTTGGGACGCATTTGTCCCCGTGGTCGTCAAAGGGTTAACATCAAGTGAGATGTGATCAAACATCTAGCCTTTCAAAATTTTTTTTTAAATTTTTTTTTAATTTTTTTTCTTATAATTGTGCTGTGTAGACACTATTTTGAAAACCGTTAGTCGTGTTATGTAAACTTACCCTAATCAGTGTTAAATACTTGATTGACATAGACAAGAACAATGATCAAGTGGATCAGAAGTCATATCGGGAAGAAACATTTCTCTACGCATCAGTGATTGTAGAGATGTTCATACACAAGGCGACGTGAAGACACTAATAGCGTAACTATTGTAGAAATGTTATTATAAATCTAATGACTTTTTAGACGATAAAATTTGAAATGGACTATATTTGAATATTGTTTTTTAATTTTATTATTATTATTGACTATTCGATTACTATTGACATTTTAAAGTATCTTGATTATGTGTATGCCTTAGCGGGCAAGTATATGGACTATAATTATAAGATCTGTGTGCTGTTTTGTATAAATGTACACTAAACCATATTCCAACAAATAAATTAATTTTAAAACTTAATCTTGAATCTGAATTTTGAACTATCCAACCACTAAACGGCTATTCAACTATTGCAAAAGCGTGTGCCATAAAATCGCCATTGCGAGTTTAAATAACTATCATTTTAATTGCATATTTAGGCTGGTGTTGAGACCATCTCATTAATGTAGAAATGTTTGCATACACCCAAACTAACGGCTTTCACCTCATTATTAAGGAAAAGGTCATTAGTGAGTAGACTACGGAGTAGAAGCAACATGATTTTAAAAATTGTAGCTGAGAACCCGTTCTCTCCAATAACTGGACATCTAGTGCTAGCGACAGCCAGACGATAAACATTGATGGAAACTGAAATCGTCTAGCAAGGAAATCGATGAAATGTAATATTGTGTGACAAGGGGTGGCACGTGTCCTAAATTTTATGACGTCACATATTAAAAACTAATATAGTTTAAGCATTAAAAGACGAAATTTTAACTATAAACGAACGTCTTAAAATATTTTTAGCTTTATCTTTATGAACATAATGTTTAAATTGTTTTGTTGGCTAGTTTATTTGATTTATTAAAATAATATTTAGTTTATTAAATTTGGTTTATTAAGGAATATTCAAATGGAAATAATTTCGGATTCGGAACTGCTGTGTTAATTTAATATTTTTTTTGGTGTAAAATTGCAAAATATGTGACGTCCCACTAGGGAAGGGAGAGTGTCACAACCAATGTAACCAGCTATGACAAGGGCGGGCAAGGGGTCAAAAATCATGAAATTCCAGTTCCAATTTATGGATGGCCCCAAACAAATGAATGATACTACTTAATATTAATAAATAAATAATAAACCATTATAAGCTATACCTATAAATATACATAAATATGTACATCTTTGTCAGATGATGAATCGGTTGAACAAAAAGTGACAACAAAAATGTATAGTGTTATCTTTGGTCGTCTTGTGTACGGACAACCTAACACCCAGTGAGCTGCAGGTCAGTTATGTAAACAATACCAATCTAATCAGTACAATATGCCATGACTGACACTAACACGAACATGCAGGTCAGTAGTATGAGACGCTCGTTATATTTCTATATTTTCATGACAAAGCGATATTTTGTAACGGTAACAAGTAGTGAAAATACGAAACTATTCAATCGTCAAGTTGTTCATTTCACTAAAATTCTTCAAGTACATCTTTTCTAGCCATAGAAAAAAATATCACATCGTACTTAACATCTGGTAAGCTGTGGGCCAGAGATTAAGTGTGTGTGTGTGTGTGTGTGTGTGTGTGTGTGTGTGTGTGTGTGTGTGTGTGTGTGTGTGTGTGTGTGTGTGTGTGTGTGTGTGTGTGTGTGTGTGTGGGTTGATGTCTTAACATCTGGTAATACCACCAACCAACCTTTAGTGTAAACCTTTTTAGGCGAACATTTTTTTTTATACCTGACAGGCTAGGTGTTTGACCACAACTCACCTGATGTTAAGTGATGGTGTGGTCGAAGATGGTAAAGCACACCTAGCCTGGAATAGAACTGGCTCTCAAGTGAGGCTGCCGGAACACATCGTTAGATGCTTGACGGCAGAGTTTCAACTTGAGGGTGGTAGCTAGCCAGTCGAGTACTAGAAAGTACCCTACCACCACGCAATTTTTTTTATAGTTGACTGGCTAAGTGTTTGACCACATCTCACCTGATTTTATGTGACGATGTGGTCGAAGATGGTAATCACACCTAGCCTGGAATGGAAATGGCTCTCAAGTGAGGCTGCTGGAACACACTGTTAGGTGCTTGGCGGCAAATTTTCAACTGAATGGTAGCTAGCCAGTCGAGTACTAGAAAGTACCCTATCACACACTGTGGTTTCCTCCCGATGTTTTCCTTCACCGGCAGCTCAAGCTCATTGTTGGGGTTTGATCCCACGGCCTTCGATGTGTGAACCGACCGCACTAACCACTGGGCTATCACTACAAAATACACACTATTGACATGTCATTATAATTATTAATATTTAGACATGATTAATGGTATTATTTTTAACATGACTTATATAATAACATTGGTGTTATCAATAAAATATTGTATTGTATTGTATTTTTCAAAGGCAGTTCCGGCAAACGGAAATCCCGTATCATTTTACTGATTGACAGCCAACCTTGACATCTGACTAGATTACTGCAAAACCGTTTATCATATTATATTTGGTATAAACGTATTCTCTTTAGCAAACAATTATAGGTTGATTCAAATTCAAATGTTTTGTTGCATGTAAGGTCATTGCCAGTTGGTTTAATAGACGTTTCGACTCATTAAGAATTTGATGAATGGGCTTTAAACGTTCGCAAATATTTGATGTAATTTAATGATGTGTTAATTTTGTAATTTAATTATTCAACTTTGCAAATTTAATCATCATCGCTTATTGCGATTGAATTGAATTGTAAGTTTCATTTATTAGACTATATTAAACTAATAATATACAAATATAATTGTGCCGTGGTGGTGCCGGCGTAAGAATTGTACCCCACCTTCTCTACCCATGGTTGCCGTAAGAGTCGGCTAAGGGATGTAATACGGAAGATGGGCAGCAGCGTCTTCCTTGAACAATCACACCTAACTGCGCTCGCCAACCCGCCTGCCAAGCGTGGCGAGTATTGGCAAAACAGGAGGAGGAAGCCTATGTCAAGCAGTGGACGTCCTATGGCTGATGATGTGTGATGTGATGTGATAATAAACTACAAGTAAGACTAATAAGACTATACATCCTACTTCCTATGGTATCCTACTAATATTATAAATGTAAAAGTTTGTGAGGATGGATGGATGTGCGTTTGTTACTCTTTTACGCAAAAACCACTGAATGGATTTGGATGAAATTTGGTACCAATATAGCTTATGATCTGAATATCTACATTTGATACAAACTGAACAAACTTTTTGTTAAAATCCATGCCGACGAAGTCGCGGCTAACAGCTATTTTCTGATAAATGTGAAAAATAATACGTATCTTCACTTAACAGGTTCGATTCTTCGCTTGAAGGTGAGACGGCAGACAAACGCAACCCAAAATTTTTTAATTAAAATATAATAAAATAAAAATCAAATATGGTTATAAAAACTTAAGAATCCAAGATAAGTTTTACAGTACACAAATTAAGAGCAATGACATACCTTTGCTAATTTTTCTAGTTTCAAAAACGTCTGTTTGCGTACTAAAGTATATAGCTTCGATCAATGTTAAAAAGCTTTGTACAAATTTTTGTTGTGTATATCAATTTTTTTTAAATTTAATATATAAAACAACAGTGTTATAAGTCTCTAGTGGTAAGTTTTCCGTTTTGTAAATAACAAGGTAGTTCGTTTCTTATGGTCTCAGATGTCACATATAGATGATTCTACTTCTAACAGACACTATGTTACAAATGGAACCTACTTTCTCAAATACCATGAAATCAAAGGAACACAATCAGAACGTTGATAATGCAGCCAGAAAAAATAGAGGCCGATAGACATAGAGATTTATTGCAATCGATGGCTACCTACTTCGAGACAAATATTACAAGCGTTCATAGTTCTAATACCTAGTTACTAGAGAGGAGTATGGCAGCATCCTTACATCTCTCAATCTCTCAACCTAGATCTTCTAAAAAAGACAAAGGCGTGCTTACCAATGAAACCTTGGCATACCTAAAGGTTTCATACGCTAATATTATAAAGGCGAAAGTTCTTGAGTGTATAAGCGTGTTTGTATGTGTGTTTGTAAATTTGGTACGGAGGTAGCTGACACCTTGGATTAAAATATTGGTTACTTTTTATCCCGAAACAATGTAGTTTTTTTTTTTTTTTTATTGTTGATAGGCTTAGTGTTTTACCACAGCTCACCTGATGTTAAGTGACAGTGGTCGATGATGTTAAAGCACACCTAGCCTGTAATGGAACTGGCTCTCAATTGAGGCTGCGGGAACACACTGTTAGATGCTTGGCGCCAGATTGTCGACTTGGGTGGTGGCTAGCCAGCCGAGTACTAGAAACCCTACCACCATGATTTGGTTTCCTTGCGATGTTTTTCTTCACCGGCAGCTTAAACTTTATTAATGAGCGCCAAAGCAGCGATGATCCGGACTTTATTTTAGTATCGTTATAGAGCGTATCGTTCGCCTTATTAAATTTACATAAGAAAGCTCATTTTTGGGATTTGAACCCGAGCCCTTCGGCATATGAACCGCGCTAACGACTGAGCTATCATCGCTTATTTTGTTTAAAAATTACAGTACTCAATAAAGTAACTGTTGAATGACTCGGCCAGTCATATAATAAGCATTAATTTAATTGCATCACTGAAGAACTAGTTTTCTTATCTCCAAAGGTCTATTTTGTCACGTAATTTCCTTTTAATTTGTACCGATCAATGTACAACGGGGAAAAAGATTTAAAAATTGTAATTATAAAAGTCAATACTGTTAAAAAGATTGTAATTAAGCCAAAAGCTCAAAGAAAGTGGGGCATGTGTCACTGAAATAGTTTCACCGCCCATCATCAGCTACACGTATTTTATCGTAAAGGTAAATTTTTCCTTTAAACATTACGGAATTAAAATTGGCCGTACATACTTGCAATTTTTTTAAATGATGCTTATTTGTTTAGCTACGCCATAGGCTCTAGTAAACCTAAACAATGGTAGATCATTTTTGAAAGATAATTATTATTACTTCAAAGATAATAATTATATAAAATAATTGCGAACATAAATAGCTAACTCTTTTTAATCATTGTTAAAGTAATCATAACTTAATTTTCTTGTAACAGTAACCAACAGAGACCTTCAAAATACATTGCCAACTCTGACATTTGGACTTGCCACTCAGCCTATCCTAAGCTACTACACAACTCTACTTTTTAGACAACTTTTGTGTCACGCTTTAAAATAAATATTACACTAATTTTATAATCAAGATTCTTGTTTGTTTGTAATTGGCACTGTGCACGACTTCAGCGCCACTTAGCAACTTTGTTGGCTCTGAGGCTTTGACGCTTTGACAAAAATCAAAAACTATGTATTAATTTCATCATCATCATCATTATCTCAGCCGTAGGACGTCCACTGCTGGACATAGGCCTCCCCCATTGACTTCCGAAAAGACCGGTTGGAAGCGGCTCGCGGTCTTTATGAGGTCGTCTGTCCACCTTGTGGGTGGACGTCCTACGCTGCGCTTGCCGGTCCGTTGTCTCCACTTCAGAACTTTGCAGCCCCATCGGCCATCAGTTCTGCGTGCTATGTGCCCTGCCTACTGCCACTTCAACTTGCTAATCCGCTGGGTTATGTCGGCTACTTTCGTCTACGGATCTCCTCATTTCTGATTCGATCTCGCCAGGAAACTCCGAGCATAGCCCTCTCCATAGCTCGTTGTGCGACTTTGAGCTTATCAAGAAGGCAATAATAATAATAATCATATGTATTAATTTATATTACAAAATTACTGTGATACCGTGACTTGGGTGGACAAAGGGTTGTTAAATCATTTTAGATCATTTAAATTAAATGAGGTAAGTAAAATTTATTCAAAAAGTGTTTTTATTTTGTTTAGTTTAGTTGTACTTTTACTGTAAAACAAGAAGATAAATGGTTTCATTAAATAGTAAACATATATTTTTGCATGGTGGTAGGGTACTTTCTAGTACTCGGCTGGCTAGCTACCACTCTCAAGTTGAAAATCTGCCGCCAAGCATCTAACGGTGTGTTCCGGCAGCCTCACCTGAGAGCCAATACAATCCCAGGCTAGGTGTGCTTTACTATCTTCGACAACACCGTCACTTAACATCAGGTAAGCTATGGTCAAATACGTAGCCTGTCAACAATAAAAAAATATATAAAATTGTTCTTGTATCGCTAGTAATAAATTAAATGTCGTTTTCTGATAGAAATGAGTATCATTCTGAAGATCGGGTTTAGTATCACTCACAATATAAAATTTCAACCACAAACCGTTTCAAAAGGAAAATTGTTGGTATCTGCTGGATACCAACTATCCCACAACCTGAGCATTTTTGTGGTACACTATACTGAAAAACTATCACGCCTTTTGATTTGTGCTTTAACATAGTAATTTAACTTCATATCTAGATGTGTTATCTGTCAAAAAAATAATAATTTTATAACCGTTAAAATATTAATACCAATAATAACAATAACAATCTTGTATTCCTTGGATAGAATGTTATTGTACTACTAACACCATCTGAATATACTACAACAGAACTTACTAAATTTAAAAAAAAAACAGTCTTAAAAATTATTACCCGTTAGAAAAACTACGCGAGCCCTCACAAAGCTCAGCTTTTGGCTAGTTATTATGATCGAGGGCTCTCCACAAGAAATCTACCAAACTACCGTCGAAATTATTTTGGACGTGAAAAACCGTATTGCGTGTTGCGGTCGCGTGCGATCCTCAAGATTCGATTCCGGCAGCAGTGACAGGCTCATCAATTGCTGGACACATTCAGCGTTCGCAGAACTTTCGCCAGAAGCATGAATCTGATATGTATCAGAGAGGTAATCATTAATACAACGACCCCGTCTCACTAGGTAATGTCGAAACTGTTGCGAGACGTCAACGTTATCTTTATCTGCTACCGAATTTGCCGCCGAAAGGTGTCAATGTACAAACACGAGTGATGTCAGAGACATTGCAGGATTTAATCAATTCGACATTTTAACACGTTACGACAAATATACTTGTTGCTGCCTTCTGTTACTTTTAATATAAGCTTTGGATTTGAATAATTAAAACAAATTTCATCATAAAATGAGATTATTGTAAAACAGTGCTGATCATAATAAGCTAATCGGATCAAAAGTTGCTGAGGCAGGTATATCTATACACATAAAAATCAATGTATGTATGTTTCATAAGGACCTCAAACCAGCGTGATCAATTTTGTTGAAATTTAACCTGTTGTTTTTTTTTTTTATTTTAGACCGTTTTGCACACAATTGTTATAAAAAAAACCGATCAAATGCGAGTCGAACTCGTGCGCCGAGGGTTCCGTACCTACCCATTATACCGCCATAATAAAATTGGTATCATTTTTATTGGTGCCTAAGTTTAGAGTATGTGTGTTTGTGTGCTGTAATGGTTGAAATTTTGATTGTAACTGAAAAACTCGTTAGTACCAAAATTTAACTTAATAATCAATTTTAAAATTTTTCGGAATCTTCCCTTTATTTGTGCTGTAAGATCTTGCTTTTTGCCAAATTTTGTGATTCTAGGTCAACGGAAACTACCTTTAAAATTTTGGTACTTGCAAGTTTTCGCAAAAATCTAAATTTGCCCATATGTTTTTATCGTGTTGACTCAGGAACTGGATTTTTATACACTAATAGGGACTATAGACCTAGCCTCATCCACCTACGTCTAATCAAAAGAAAAGGAAAGAAAAAAAGACAGCTCACTATCCAAGAGTTTGATTGTTATTTTTAAATTAATCGGTAGATAGAATTATCAAAAAAAGCTGAAAACCAAACAATTGCTGCAATTATTGTACGTAGTGGTGAGCTTGTTTATTTTCTACATGTGGGCGAAAATAACTTTCTAAGCAATATTTTTGCACCAACGCTTTTTACAAACGTAGCATATTAACCAATCTGAAATCATAAAACAATTATAGAACGTATAAAAGCTGTGTTATTAACCTATAGTTTACGGTCGTATCTAGTAAATCGATCATCAATCAAAACCTTACAAGATTTAGATTTTAATTCGTCATGCCAGTGAAATTAAAGTCCGAATTGTATATATTTCTACGTATATTTTACTAATAATATTAAGTCGTTTTCTAAATTTTATTGCCTGCCCTCGCTTGTTTCTTATTGAAGATGACTGATTCCTTCCGGACGAATAAATCAATGTATGGAAAGTATTTGATTAGATATTTTTTTACTTCCGTTTGAAATGTGATTTAGTTTTAAGCGCTGTCGTTTTCAAATTGTGTTGCGTATTTAAAGATAAGTCAATCACAGACGCTATGCACTGAACATGAGAATGACTGTACGCTTGTTTTATGTTTTACTATAGCTCACCTGATGTTAAGTGACGGTGTGGTCGAAGATGGTAAAGAACACCTAGCCTGGAATGGAGCTGGCTCTTAAGTGAGGCTGCCAGAACACACCGTTAGGTGCTTGTTGGCGGAAGATTTTCAACTTGAGGGTTAGCTGGCCTAGCTAGTCAGCCGAGTACTAGAAAGTACCTTACCACCACGCTATGGTTTCCTTACAATGTTTTTCAACACCGGCAGATCAAGCAAGTTCAGTAATACTAAATAGGCGAGTAATACGTTTTCACGCTCAGTATGCAGCATAGCGACGTGTTGATTGGACGTCTCCTGTACTTAATTACGTAACGTATGTAATTACTTTTACCATATTTACCTGCAGTAATTATGCCGTACAGTGTGTTCAAGGAGTGCAAAAACATATCACAAAAAACAACTGCTACTGACAAGAAATCGTTTCCTCTAGTTACTCAATAATAATCAATACTTACCTAAATATTCGCCGTATGGCAATTACTTACTTATATATTATTTATTTATTTTCAGCCTCTAGTGTCCATCTGCTGGGCAAAGGGCTTCCTTTCCTCCTTCCAGACTACCCGATCTTCGCCTTTGGTGGTTCACTGTCGTGACGATTTAGTTCGTCACACCACTTTCGTCTAGGACGACCCTGAGGTCACTTAAATTTAGGGGTCCAAAATGTATATATTTTTATTGATTATAATACGCTAGGGCCTCGGCTCCGCACGGGTCCAATGTAGATACTACACAAAACCTTGATAAATGATATAGGTACCTAAATTTTCCTCATGATTCACTCTATCTATTGGTGAAACTCGCATGATAATCTGTTCAGTAGTTTTTAAGTTTATCCTAAACAGATGGATGCGAACTTTGTTTTGGAATATGTACAAGAATGTGTATGTATGTATAAAAATGTACACGAAACTACAAGATTTTACAGGTAAAACTTTTTCGTGTATTTTATTATTTTAAAGCTAAATAAGCATACAAATAATTTAGTCAGCTACTAAGAAATCAATTTGAATAAATTATCGGAGAGGCACTACTTTAACCGCCAAATGGCTGAATGAACAGTCAACTGCGTTCGAGCTATGTTCATTATCATTACAGTTAGCTACCTCGTAAGCTTTATTACCTCGATGTTCAGACTCCACCGATAAGCTAAGCTAACTTTTCCTAGCATAACATCCTATCCAATTTCCTAGTATTTTTAGCTAGCCTTTTGTATGTATTTGGTGTATTAATTGTTTATAAGTGACAGACTAGTGGTTTAGTGTTCGGCATTTCTCTGAGGGATCGTATCGGGAACGAAGTAATTCGCCAGAGAACTAAAGTCACAGACATAATTCAGCGTATTAGCAAGCTAAAGTGGCAATGAGCCACTGCGACAGATATGTCCACATATCAGAATCGATAACCGTTGAAGTAAACGTGTTCTAGAGTGGAGACTGCGAATTGGCAAACGTAAAGTAGGATGCCCTGAGACTCGATGGAGTGACGATATACGTAAGATAGCTGACGACGAATGGAAGCGAAAAACCGAAGATCGGGTTGGTCGTGAGTAACGTGTCTTGGGAGAGGCCTATGTCCAGCAGTGGACTTCGATAAAGTGACAGGCTAGGTGTTTGACCACAGCTCCCTTAACGTTAAGTGAAGAAGTGGTCGAAGATGGTAAACATACCTAGCTTTTTGAAGTGGCTCTCAGGTGAGAGCTGAAATACGCTGATAAGTGTTGAGCGGTAGGTTTTCAATGTACATAATATATGCCGTATACTAGAAAGTTTCTCATAATGTTTTCCATCACCGCACTCTCTAGTTTATTGTTGGGATTTCAACCCACGCCATTCTGCGTAAGATCTGACCGCGCTAACCACTAAGCTATTATCCTAACAAAAATTGTTATCGATTTGTTTTGTCCCACTGCCCATTCGCCCTCCGATGTTGATGTCACGGCGCGCAAATTTCGAAAACTTAAAAAATAAATAAAGAGAGACAAGGAGGACATTGGGGGTAGTACTTCACCAAATGAATAATATTTGAATTAAGGTCATAGGTATTTTATCTATACTATATTATTCATAGTTATACTATTTTTTTTTTTTGTATTTTTGTATGCTTGTAATGAATAAACTCAAAAACAACAGGACGGATAAAAAAAAAATCACTAATAGAATATTATCACATTATCATTGAGTAACATATATTGTTAATCAAGTTAAATAAGGGATCCTACGAAAAGTATACACATTAGTATCTACATTGCGCCCGTGCGAAGCCGGAGCGGGTCGCTAGTCTTTAATAACTGGCTACACAAGAAAATTACAAAGTACAAAGCTCAGTCAGCTATAGTGTAGTTGTGAGTTAAATAGCTCTTCTCTTTGTAACGACCTCTTTCACAATATAAGTAAAATACCATAGTGTACCGATGTAAAATACTTAGGACTCCAGGGATTTTCACAAAGAAGTTTAATAAACAGAATGAATTTGATAGAGTTTCAAGTCCTCTTCCGATGAGAGCAATATACTCGAAAAAGACAACTAAAGTTGCAGAAACAAATAAGTTTAAAAACGTATAGATAGCATAGATGATAATGATGGTGGAGTTACCACTTTAACAATTTATGATTCAGTTGTCACATACATGAGTATTTCTACCGACAAAACAGTTGTAACTGCTGCGTAGTTTATTGCTTTGTCGTAGACACTCATAATATTATGCTTGCTCTATGATTTTAGCAAGAACCATCTTGTTTTACAGTTAACCATTTCTATATTTGCAGCAAATGTCTTATTCACGTTTGGTAAAACTTTACAAAGCGGAGCCGCGAATATCTTTAAAATAATTTAAAAATCATTAAATTTAAAATTTTAAAAAAATTATTTCATAAAAATAATTCGATTCTTGAAGTTGTTGAGACGTACATTTACCTAGAATAAGCAGCCCAACTAGATATACGAGAAAGAGGTCAGTCATCGGCAGCGTTCGGTTGTTTTGGAATCCTTTCCATTCAATTGTGTCACTAGATGTTTTTTTTTTACTTTATTTCATATACAAACTTTGGTATGGACTTTATATACTGCTTGTGTATGTGTTGCTTGTATGTATGTATGTATATATCTATATATACTTATCAATAACGACCCGTTACGAAATTCGATTTTCCGAATACGAAAAGCACTTGCATTAACTGATTCAAGAAATCAAAAATCAAATAAAAATCGTTGTCTTCTAGAATATTGATGTCTATCATGACTGTCGTGTTGTGCGGACCCCCACTGTGCCGCCTCAGTGTATTGCCATTACTGTCGTTTGTTTGCTACTGTGGTGCACATTTATAAAAATAACAATATGATTGTTTTATTTTACTATTCAACTAAAATCACTGATATTCGCTTCTGAGTTAGCCACATCTAAAATAATTGAGCTATGTGTAATATTTACTTGCTTACTGTATCGTTTGATAATCATATATTATTATCTATATTGCGATTATGACTATTATTTTACGAGTAAGTGCTGTTATTATCATTAAGTGGACATTTATCATCTATTTTATCTATTTGGCGTATAATTTGATAGTTTATATTGTTAATTGTATATGTAGGCATGTATTATTAGTGATTAAACGAACTTGCCTCAGTGAAGTTTTTTTTTTTATACGAAGTTCATAATTAGATAAACTTTTTTATTGCTTGTAGTAACGAGCTTTAGTTCGCCAATCCGTATAGTAGTTGTGCGTATATTTTTTTATTGGCTTTATTATATCACAGCAGAGCTTCAACTGCTTTACGACAATAACTAAAAGAGATTTATAGAAGAAATAAGAATCTAAAAGATGCAATACCGCACTATCGACGATATGATTTCCGATATTAAAAATCTCACCTTTCTAAGAAATAAACAAAAGTTAAATTGGTTCCATAAAATAAACTTTTATATAGTTTTCACAGATTCCCCTAGCTCCTTGTAAAAGTGAAATTTCAAATACAAGACAGTTTATTGAATGTCTTTATGGCGTGAGGTAGCAATACCTTGACTTTGATGGTAAATAAAACGGGCTTCTGTAAAGTACATCCTACGCATTACAAAACATTTAAACTGCACTTTTACGTCTCTATGCAAGCCAAATGTGGTAAAACAAGACCATTTTATAGGGCACACGTGTCATTTAAATATTTTGAGCCCGGTGTACAATCTAGTTTAGAATTTAGGTTCTAATATAATTCATGCGTAGGTAAGGTAGAAAATGTACTTAGCTTTTTATAAAAGCCCTATATAGCTAGAAACTTAGACAATTAATATAAATAGATGTTTCGGTAGCCTAGTTGCGAGACCATCTAGCTTCCAATCGGGGGGTCCTAGGTTCGAATCCCATCGCAAGCACCTCTGTATTTTGTAATTTATGTGTGTATTGCCTCTGACTTTAAACTGTGAATGAAAACATCGTGAAGATCTACATGTCAGAGAGTTCTTAAAAAAAGTTCTCAAGGGTATGTGATATCTGCATTGGGTAGCATGATGGAATATGGCCATACCCTTATCACAATAAAAAGAGGCCCACGCCCAGCAGTGGGACAATTTATAAAAGCATGGTTGTTTCTGGAAAGGAAAATAAATTGCTAACAAAAAATATTCGAATTAAATCATATGCTTTTAGATATTACCGGCACCTCGCAGTTTCACCCGCGTGTACCGGATTAAAGGCAACTAATGTTTACTCCAGACTTAAGCTGTCTGTATTTTAAATTTCATCTAAAACGGTTGGATTGTGACAGCGTGAAGAAGTAACAAACATAAAAATACAGTATCAGTAACTTTTTTTTTGGTACACGACGTTTTCTGTGAATGAAACCAAGCTAGATCGATTTATCGCCCCCGAAGCCTCCTACATACTAAAACTTTAGTATGCAGGTTTTGAGATTCACATTATATATATACATATATATTTCCATATTATGCTAACAAGCTGAAGAGTTTAAAAATCTATAAGCTGAATGCAATTAAAATAGCTATAATTAAAGGGAAAAATATTTTTATACAAATTTATCATTACTAATTAAATTTAAACATATAACTTATATATATTTTATTAACGTATTGTATTTCGCGAAAACAATCCGCCATTTTGTTTTTTTCCAAACATCTTCCTAAAACACTTGGGGTTTTAACATGAATATAACGATACCCTAACTGTCGAAATCCATCCAGCTATTTGGAAGATACGAGGTAATAGAGAAATTTACATAGGTACTTACAAGACACGCGCGAAAAACATACCCCTTCCTTGGCAGTCGGGTAAAAAGAGAAAGAAGAAATTAGAGTAAAGGTATCTCCAAAGTCTGCGTGCTTCGTCTTCGACTTCATCAATTACCATCAGGCGAGTTGGTTATCAAACGCGGAATTGTATTCGGTACAAAAAGCTGGGTCTAATGCTTGTTAGCCTGTCAGAAAACTGCAACTGGCATGCCAGTTACCTAAGATTTATTTTTAATAAAAGAAACTAGGTTTTTAATAAACACTCGTGCTTTTTTAATATAGGTTGCTTTCTGATTTTCAAGTACACAACAATGACGTCTACACATTATGTGTGTAACAAAAACTCGACCTCGCTAAGTCACGGAGCAAGCGCCTCTAGATTTAAACTTTACAATTATAGGTAGCCCGACGAACGTTAACTCTTTACCTTTACCAGAGGCATTGTCCAGTCTCCTCCATACAACCTGGATTTATAGCTTTTACTTTGTTGTTACTGACCTCCAACCGTCAATCATAACTTTTATTACTCTAAGCATCCAGTAATCATAGGTGCCCTCATAAAATACAAAAGGAACATTAAGTTTGTGTTTTGCCCGGTTTCACTTTTGCGAATTAACATTTGATATTTTGTTCCTTTAATATCGGACACTCAATCAATATAAATGAGTAATTGAGAACACAATGAGTTCATATTGAAAATCGTTTTTTTGTAGATCGTTAAGAAGTTAAAATTACTTTATCAAACGTGTGTATATCATAGTAATAACAGTAATATTATAAATAAGAAAGTTTATACATACACTAAGTTGATATACATATATCTATTATAAGTATATGTATTTTTATATAAACGAGCAATTCTTGTATATATATATATACAAATACAAATTATGTATATGTACATATATGTATGTACGAGCGAAGACGCGGGTAAAGGCTAGTAAGTATACTTATATTCTGTAAGGTAATATTATGTATTGATATTTTATATTATAAATAGGCATATAATTATATATGTCTTTTATACGTATATTATGTTTGAAATGTTTTTTACTTTATTTTAATTCTTTTGTCAACACACCCCGTCCTTAACTTAGTAGAATCCTCTCCATAGGTTGCCTGGAAGAGATCGCTCTTAGCCATAAGGCAGGCCGCTAATTGTTCCACTAGTGCTAAGTTTATGTTGTTATAATAGATTGTAATAGGTGTGAACAATAAAGAGTTATATTATTTAATATTACTCCGTCTTTAAAAAGATTCAGTTTAATATATTCCTCGGAAAGAAAAGATGGCAGCTCATTCCATTCCTTAGCCGTATGGATAAGAAACGTTGAGTCATTTTATCCAAGGAAATTCTATTATGTATGCGTGGTTGTCGGCCGTCTTTCTACATGTCCTATAGTAAAAAGGAGCTTACACGAGTCATAGAATAAAACATAATACCACATGAGTAATATTTACGATGTTAGAGCGTTCCCAGTAGCTAATACTAGCGTGTTTTGATACCTCAGTTGAATACTGAACTTAATTAATCAACAAACAATAGTGTCACGTTTAGCGATGCAAAAATGGAAGATACGGGTCGACGTTGTGATTATACAATTCATTTATACAATAATAAATAAAAAAAATCGTAACAAAATGAATTAAATTAAATAAAGTACTTTTTGTGACTAACTTAATCAACATGTCTTAATATAAAATTAGGACAGTTAATTAAACGTACTTATTTACGTACTATTTTATAGGTTACTTTAAAAATAAAATTATGTCAAGAAAATGCAACGAACGAAACGCTCTCTTGATTGTAAGAGATAACGCCTGACCATGACCAGCGATACACAGAACAAAGTGCAGGGCAACGTTGATTTGACACTCATTACTTTGAGACTTTCGATGGTTAGTCTTAACAGCCCTGTAATTTTGCTAGCTGCAGTACCCTTCAAACCTGAACACAGTAATGCTTACACACTACTGCTTGGCGGCAGAATATCTAGTAATGCGGTAGTACCTACCTAGACGACCTCTGCAAAGGAGATCTACCACCAAGTAGCTAATTTAAAAGGAACCTTTTTAACATTAAGTTATTTAACATAAAAATGAAAATATGTATAAGCTGAGATCAGTTACTATTCTAGGTACAACTTTTTTTTATATAATCATACTAGTGACCCGCCCCGGCTTCGCACAGATGCAATGTAGATACTGCACTAAAGCTTGACAAATTATATAACCAAACCTTCCTTATGAATCAGTTCATCTATTGGTGCCACTCGCATGATAATACGTTCAGTAATTTTTGTTTGTCGCGAACAGACGGACAGACGCGGCGAACGACTTTGTTTTATAATATGCAGTGATGTACATTAATAAAATTATATCATATTATGGAATGCTTATTTAAAATGTTTGATGAAAAATCTGTTTCTTGATTAGCGAATTGGTGGTGTTCAACTAACTCGCAAACAAAATGTAGCAGTACACTAATTTAGTAATAAATTAACAAGATTTTTAGCTACCAAATACCATTCAGTGATGCAGAGAGTTTATTTTACGCTGTGGTTCTCTCTTTTTCGGGTTTTAATTATTATTTTTATAGAAAGGGCGGCAAAGAGGCAGACAATCCCGATGATTGATTTTGCTGTGGTACTTTATGTTTACAAGAAAGTTAAATTTGTACATAAATTGAATAAACCGTTAGGTTAATGACGCAGTTTTCGGATAAAAGGCGCGAAATTTGTAATTCTTTAGTTGCGTGTTGCCTACATGCATCCATCACTTGCTTGGGAACCGTTACTTGCATGTCTGCCTGAAGGAAAACAAGTCAAAAATAATATATCATAATTTGCTCTTGTATTGAGTTATAATTGTATTTGTAGCAATGAGTAAAAATAATCTTTTACACCCACATATCTTTATTTACAATAACGTTCTCTTGACAATAAATTTTTAAGAGAGCTGGAATTAACAAAATACTTGTAGGCTAAGCTATTTCATACTGATTTACGCCCTTAGATTTCACTGCTACATGATGTTTAAAAGCATCTTCGGACTAAGCTATATTATGCGACCATGACGGTAACATTTCATAGTATTTTTATTCTATAACTAGTTAAATGCCCAGCACTTCGTATGCAGTGCGATAGAGTTCTGCCTTCGGCCACGTATCGATATAATCCTCAAACAAAATATCACAAGCATTTAAAAAATAGAACTAGCTATATCGGTTCAACCGTTGTCAAGCTATCCGCTTAGAAACGAACATCACTTGATTTTTATTTATATAGATTACTAGCTTACGCCCGCGATTTCTTCCGCGTTTTACTTTAGAATTAGGTTCAGAGATAAATTAAGCATGTGTAAGTTACAAATAAGCAATAGTCATGAAACTTACGCTTTATTATTAGAATATAAAGAATACCTGTTGAAAATCTGTCGCCAAGCCCTCTAATGGTGTGTTCCGCCAGCTTCGCCATTTCGGTATATTCCAGACTAGGTTTGCTTTACCATCTTAGCCCACATCGTCACTTAACATCAGGTGAGCTGTGGTCAAACACTTAGCCTGTCAAACATTTTTTTTTATAGTCTCTTCATGCACCAGTATCCGTAACCTTTGTCAACTTTCAACTACAATATTTATGATGCAAAATAATTTAGAATAATCTCGTAGTCTTGAGAAGCCCTAAAGCTGTAAACATTAGTCTGCATGTCACATGTCTTTTTTGTTATACAAAAGCGTCTCAACCTACGTAAACATTTCAAAATTGTAGCATAAAAGCTGTTGGAATAGAGCTAAGAAAGGACCATAAAATAGTTGCTCGCATTATGCACGCCCCTACGATGATTCGAGAGGCGATAAATTTAATGCAGTCGACAGCGAAATTGTTGTTTTGACCGCATGACTACGCAACTTTTAAAAACTTTATGCTTTCTTTAATTTTATTGCCTATTGACAGGATGCGTTTTGTATGTTGTCATCGGTGAAATTATGGGGCTAGTTTTTGTAACTTTATAATCATATGTAATTGCTTTACAATTTATAAGCTCTTACGCGTGAACTGGTTGTAGATATATTATAAAGACTGGTTAGTAGAACGAGTTTTTTTTTTTGTGCGTGGCTTGCTATGTGTTCATACGTACTTGGCATTGCCATTCTGCTCTTTGGACTCCTTACCCAAAACGGTCATCGGGAGTCCGGAGCCAATTACCGTTGAATTAATGTATGTGTAGTTAATGGAGGACCCACTATCGTAATATTGAAGAAACGCTGATGTTTACCGATACGAAACTTTTAGTTCTCTCTTTCCATCACTCGCAGAGATAGTGATATGGTCTGCACTTTGTTCGGATGACGTTTTACCAAACCGAGAAGTGGTACTTTGGATATGGTATCCATACACAATGCATTTTTTCTGCTCTTAAGTATCTTTCATAAATTCCTATGTGCGGTGAGTCAAGTCATGACTATATCGATGATGTCATATACAGGATAGTGGTTTTTGTATGTGATAAAACTGTTAAATCAATCAAAAGGGGGTTTAAATTCTAAAAAAATATATTTAATTTAACCTAATTAGAATTAATCTTTTCTAGTAATCAGCTGAAGCAACCAAGTTGAAAATCTTCTGCCGAACATCTAACAATGGTATTGAGATTATGAACGAAAAAGTCGCTGTAACATTTGTGTTTGTGTTAGGACGTTTAATTTCGTATTTGATTATATTTGAATGAAAGTAAGTATGTAGGTATCTTACTGGATAAACACATAGAATATTGTATCTGGAAAAAAAAAAAAACATTTTTTTAGGGCTGACAGGCAAAGTGTTTGACCACAGCTCGCCTGATGTTAAATGACGGTAACTGGCTCTCAAGTGAGGCTTCCGGGGGACACCGTTAGGCTGTGCGGCTTTTTTTCTACTTGAAGGTGATGGCTAGCCAGTTGAGTAGTTAAAAGTACTCGACCACTACGCTAAGGTTTCCTCACGTTGTTTTACTTCACCGGCAGCTCAAGCTCATTGTTGGTGTTTGAATCCACGCCCATTAGCGTGTGAACCGACCGCGCTAACTATCGTCGCTACAAAATGTCCAAATATGCTAGCAGGTGAAAACACAGGGCGTTGTTTGTTTTTGAATAAAATGATAAATCTTATTAAGTATAGTGTGTTGTATTTTTGTTTTGTTACTTTCTTTCTCTCTGTTTTTTTAATTTTTGCATGTATTTCTATAATATATTTGGTGTATAATAAAGTTGTATTGTATTGTAAGTAAACACCATCAATATAAATGACTTTCCTCTGTATTCCATCAGTATTCTTCCAAAGCACTTTTTCTCAAAATCGATCAGGCTTTTTGGGTGGACTCCCACATGTTTGCTCTCGCTTGTATCATGTACTCGAACTTGCATCCAGACTCCATAAAAGAAACAGGTAGAATGTTCTCGAGATTCCGTGGAATAACATCGCATACAAGTGACAAAGTTATCTCAAAAGTTGAATAAGGGAGCCACCATAGCGTTTCCTAAATAAAATCTAACTTTCACCTGGAAATTTATTTTAGTCGTCTAACTTGACCAAGTCTACAAATAAATTGGTTGCTCTGGACGTGTAAGTACTAACTCAGATAAAACAACTTGACTTCCCACATGTATTTTAAGACACGGAACAAAAACAAGAGACTGTAAGCTTTGAAATGTAAGTACAGTGCTCGTTGTACACGCAAGTTAGCGCACGCATATAATAAATTTTATGAGCAAAAATACTTTGCATCTTTGAGTCAACATTCTTGAATCTAATGTTAGATTGAGTAATTATTTTCTTTAAAAAGTTATTGATTGAACAAAATAAATAAGAATAAGAAGAAAAATTTGAAAGGCCTGTTGTATACTAAACTAACGTTAAATGAAAATCCTTTAAACAATTATAGAACAAAAAACAACTATAAGTAACTTTTATTTTTATACTAGTTGCGCCTCGCGGTGTTATCCACTGTTCCCACGTGAACACTACGTTTTTCGGGATAAAAAGTCTATGCGCTAATTCAGGGTGTCAGCTACCTCCATACCGAATTTTATCAAAATTAGTCCAGCCGTTTGAGCGTGAAGTAACAAACATACAAACTCCCGCCTTTGTAATATTAGTGTGATTTTTTTATTTTAAATTTATTTTTGCATGCTTTGAAATTAATTTAACAATTTTGCAAGAAATGAATGAATTATGAACTAACATAATGTCCAAGTTATGTTAGCTCTAGATTATCTTTATATCATATAATTATCATGGTGTCGAATAACACTATCTCTCGCACTTATTAAAATTGTCTAATGACCGGTTAACCCCATTGCAATTTACTTTTACCAGCAATAAAAGTTTTACGTGTCATTACATTGTTATAATGTAATTATGAAAATCAATTTGTTCCACCGGTAGTCCGGTAAATAGAGAAAATAAAGACCCCTATCATTAAATAGTAGAAAGTAGCAATTACATATGACCCCTGATAGAGGTGATCTGTTGTTGATAGCTGGTTTAAAATTGACCGTTACTGGTTCTAGGTCAATCTAGCTTCTATTAAAATCTAACAATAATTTTTATGTGAAATTCATTAACAGAGGCAAAGTTTTATTATTATAGTATTCTGTATTGAAGACAAAGATTTATTTCTATTTGTTTGCTACAATATGGGTAAAAAAGTTCAATAAATTGTATTTATATCATAAACAACCACAAATGTCAATTTTATATTGATGAATTACAAAATGAAATACATGGTCAACAATTATTAAATTACTAATTAATTATCGTGATAAATCTAAGTTGCGCGGACTTTGAAGATTACCTTTCTAAGTTACCAGTAACTTTTTATCTGTATTTGCCTTACTTATACGTTTATTGTATAGACTTAATTATTTTTAAACATTGCTAGTATATTAAGCTAAAAGAAAAAAAAATAACTAAAAAAATGTCATCGAAAGGCTCAGTAACCTACTCAAATCCACTTTCTTAATTACATTTTACATAATGTCCTATTTTATTTTATCAACCCATGTCATTTATTTACCACGATAAGACTACGCAAGCATACCTGTTCCGTTCCGTTTCGTTTTGTCCCATTCCATTCCGTTTTGTTACGGATCCCCAAAAACTACACATATAAAAAAAAATGTCATGGCGTCTTTGTAATTGTTCGTGATATGTACGTGTAAGTAATATGGAAATAAGCTTCTAGCCAAAGGTTATTAAATGCGATTATAAACAAAAGGTCACTAGACGATATTGATGATTTCGAGCAACCATTAGCAAGGTATTCCACGGTCATAACGTCATCGTCAAACGCCAAAAAACCCAAAAACAAAGTGACCTTCTTGCTTACTTTCCAAGAATATAACCTTCATGCTGTGACTTATAGAACAAACCATACTTATGTTTACTTGTGTACTTATGTTTGAAAAAACAATATTGACACATGTCTGTTTCAAATTTCGAAATTTGTGACGTAACAGGGAATTCTTCTGTGAGATATGTGACGTAGTAATCGTATTCACTCCTGCGCCCTGCAAATGTCATGATTGCAGTTACGTAATTGGCCGAGTTTACCGAGTCGACCTTTGGCAACACCTTTGAAAATTGACTTGTACTTTAAGGAAATCTTGATACAATACAATTGCCCGTACTATATTGGGCGCCATAACACGAAGATACTACGCATTGTTCGAATGTTGCTCAAGATTATTTCGCTCTCGTGTTAACAGATGTTGCAGAAGATTAACAAGAAATAAATTGAATCTGGTCAAAATTAACTAACACTGTATTTCGTGATAAGTATTTGGGTGTCTTAAAATATAGAGTGAACTGATTTCTTTTAAATAAACGTGCCTCATCATGTAGGCTGTGATCAGGCAACGCAAACATATTAAAAAAAAAAACAGAGAGAGATTTCCTAGGACCTAGTTTACACACGAGGCTGAATGGCTATTGGCTACTAGGAGATAGGTCTCCTTAGCAGAAGTTATTTCTGCACCGCAGTTCTGCATTCTGCATTCAAGTAGTAATGAATGAATGAATGAGTGAATGAATGAATGAGTGAATGAATGAATGAAAAGAAGAAAGTAGTCTAGAAGAAATCGCCCTAGGCGATAAAGCCACCTTTGTACGCCATATTATACTTATTATTCTACGTTGGTTTTGTTTTGTTATTTACTTTATCTCTTTTTTTAAGTTTTGTATATTATAATGTATGTATGTTTGGTGTGTATAATAAAATTGTATTCTATTCTATTTCTATTGTGTTCGGTTTGAAGGGTGCTATAGCTAGTGAAATTACAGGGCTGTTGAGACTAACCATCGAACGTATTAAAGTAATGAGCGGGAAAGCGATGCGCTAGGCTTTGTTTTGTTACCCAAAGTTCTAGGTACAGCTGCAATGTATAATAGTTCTCTTGCCATAAGAAAAGCCTCTCTACCCGTGGTTGCCGTAAGAGTCGGCTAAGGGATGTAATCCGGAAGATGGGCAGCAGCGTCTTCCTTGAACAATCACACCCAACTGCGCTCGCCAACCCGCCTGCCAAGCGTGGCGAGTATCGGCAAAATCCCCCCAGGAGGAGGCTATGTCCAGCAGTGGACGTCCTATGGCTGATACTGTGTGTGCTGTGCATAAGAAAAGCGTTTCTTTTGTTCTATTACTTTTACATAAAAAGGGTATATGAGGGTCTGATTAATTATTTGAAACTAGTAATGCTGTGCAGTTTTGCCAGATCAAAAATGACGAAACTGTCAAAACTATTATCCCTACTTTTCATTTCTCTACAGGGGTGTCGCCCTCCGACTCAATTTAAAAAAATAGCTTTTTACGTACTGCGTGGAAGAAAAATATCGAAACGAACAAACCCTTTCTCAATATATATATCAGTAGGATAGGATGTCTGCGGGTTAGCGAAGACACTTCTATTATTTTTATCTTCCGTAAAAGTGACGCGGACTGATACTATTATGCCAGGTCTAAAATACAGAGCTTTTTTTTATGACTGACAGTCTAGGTGTTTGACTACAACTCAATAACCTAATGTTAAGAACGTGGTCGAAGATGGTAAAGTACACCTAACCTGGAATGGAACTGGCTCTCAAGTGAGGCTGCCGAAACACATGGTTAGATGCTTGGCGGCAGATTTTCAACTTGAGGGTGGTAGCCAGCCAGCCGAGTACTAGAAAGTACCCTACCACCACGCTAAAGCTTGAGTAATTATTTATTTATTATATTCATTCATTATCTTTAATTGAACATCAACAAAAAATACTAGTTTACTGTCACTAGTCACAACTTTTAAAATTGAATAAATACGTTTAAATTCATAATCAAATTGTTTATTGACATAAAAACAGTTAATCAATTACATTTATGTCACAGAATTATACATTAATTAATGAGAAAATAATGTTACGTAAGACCTTCACGGAAGATAGAAAAAAAATTCCTAACGTGGACTTGATGTGACGTCTACAAAATTAAACAACGAAATTAAGCTACATGTTTTTTACATCAAGGTGTGTTCTCAACTATGCGTTGTATCTTAATTAGAGCGTAAGAACTATACTGTGCAAGTATTTGACCACCTTATGCAATACTTACATGGCGTGTAATATGATATGCCTTCATTCACGCTTTACTACAAAATCATCCGTCAAGATAGCACCCCTCTCGTTTTGTTTTTAGAGGCTAGATAAGGATGGAAGTGCGGTCGGGTTTAATTAATTTTGGACAGGCAGTGACCCAAAGCGACTGTCTCTTGGCATTAGTTGGACATGGACATTAAGGTGCCGAGAGTAGCTGTCAATAAGTGAGACTTGCACTTTTGCAACATGTTTCGTGCTGTAATAAAACCAGGTGAGTGACCTGAGATGTAATAGTGACTTGTTTCTTTGCTTGACGCGCTGGGATCTTCAAAGGAACGCATTCGTATAATTTGCGTCGAATGATGCTCAAGAAAAGAAAAGCCCCAAACGTATCCGTGTCTTCAAACAAGAGTAATAAGGTTCCTTCCAGGTATGCGTGCTCAATCTTAAACCGCATTGTTGCTTCATATCAGAAAATATGTGATTGACTACCATGTTAGCTTGGATCTACTTCAAGAGATTCAAGAGAGTTTGATTCCCACCAGGACATAGTACATTTATGTGATGATACCTAAGTGTTTTGCCATGTTGGTGCCGGCGTAAGAATTGTACCCCACCCTCTCTACCCGTTGTTGCCGTAAGAGTCGGCTAAGGGATGTAATCCGGAAGATGGGCAGCAGCGTCTTCCTTGAACAATCACTCCTAAATGCACTCGCCAACCCGCCTGCCAAGCGTGGCGAGTATTGGCAAAATCCCTCCAGAAGGAGGCCTATGTCCAGCAGTGGACGTTCTATGGCTGATGATGTGAAAAGATGTCTTCTAAATCGATATGCTCCATCCTCATTCCGTCATTTTCCATCAGGTGAGTCGGTGGCCAAACGTAGATCTAAATAATAATAAAAATGGTAATAGGGTAAAAAACTCAGATCCTCAACTCCGACCACCCGCGTGTGAATCGCAGTGAAGTGATGAAATGTGAGCGTGAAGCGTTATTAATGAGATAAAATCATAAATAATACCGTCCACTCTCTAGTTAGAGAGAGTCACAATAATCGTAAATCAGCAAACTTTTATTGAGATTGCTCACTGTCCGCAGTGCGACAATAAGCCACGTCGCGGACTCGAGCACTAAATCATTTCAGCTAATAACTAGTAAAGCGATAACATCTAACTTTCAATATAACCATCCAATTGCAGCCTTTCTTAGAAAGCTCACTTCTTTACAACCATATAATTACTAACACAATGACATTTCTATTAAACTATTATTTCTAAATCGAGGCAATCTAGAATGAGATTGTAACTCGAGATAAGCGCACCTCTTACTATCACTTAATTAAGGTATGTAGACATGTTTGTGTCGTGAATCATTTTTACGTTCATTTGATTATATCGATATGCTAGTCATCTGATCAAGCTAGTAAATATTTGCTTTTGCAAAGTGGATTGTTAATTAGTGGAAAGTGTATTGAATTCTGGAAGCTTCTACACTCGACCAGTTTTTTTTATTCGCTAGTGTAGGTACGAATTATTTTACGTTATATTTTTTGTTGATCTTAAAATCATTGATCATCATAAAACTAGAAGCTCTGTTGTGTAGAAATTTAGGCAACTTAATAGAATTATTACGTTTTAAAGAATAAAATTGCCAATTCCAACTGAAAAATTATTTAAAAAGAAATTAAAGATTTTTTGTTATGTTTGGCAGGCTATGTGTTTTACCACAGCTCACCTGGTCTTAAGTGACGGTGTGGTCGAAGATGGTAAACACACCTAGCCTGGAATGAAACTGGCTCTCGAGTGAGACTATATTTAATTAAAGTATTTACTGTACTAATCGAAAGATCCTTTAATCCTTTGCTTACTCTGGGGGCCTAGACTCCTCAAACTGTGTGAAGACATTATGTAAAGCTTCTTGAGTTTTTTTTTTTACTCCGTGCAAAGAAAATAGTCTAAAGAAGTTACTATGACGACGATTATCAACGGCAATTTTGTTAAAACGAGGATTCCATGAAAGTAAACTATTACGTACAGTAGCGAAAGAAATATAGATCGAGTATATCAAACCTTCCCAGAACATTTTACTGAATTCTAATAATCCACTTTGCAAAAGTAAATATTTACTACTTAATCAGTTAACTAACATATCAATTTAATCAGACTAGCATTTTTATACATTATTTTCTATTTTTATTTGTTTTTTCTTCCCGCTGTAATTAATCGCTGTACAGATAAAGATGTAGAGATTGTAATCCAGGACTTTTAATCCAGAGGGATTTTTGCTGGATTGACTTCAATCCAGCGGGATCTCGCGAGATCCCGCAAAGGTTATAACTTTTTCGGAATTTAAATAAATATTTTTGTGTTATGGAATAACTACTTGTTCATTAAAAAAATATAAAAATCAACAATATCTTACTACCTACATCTAATTGACTAATTATTTTACTGTTTAATTACTCATTTATTAATCCAATTTTCAAAAACAATAGCAAACATCAATATTTGGTAACTCTGTAGTGTTTGTACTCTAGTTAACTAAAAATATTACTTTAATCTTTATCTGCGGTAATTATAATCAGTCTTCTTTCTTTAGAGTAACATATGAATTTAAGTTTACTTGTTTAAATGTTTCTTATTAAATTAAAGAATCAATAAAGAAATATAACAAATTTATAAATATTAAGTGTACAAAATGCAAAATAATCGACTGAACGGCAACAACGTCGCGTCAATTCACGTCTCGAAACGCACTGCGAAGTGAATTTAGGGCGGCAGAATGAGTTTGAGGGATTTGATGCTTGCGGACCAGAAAGCTCTTGCGCGATCCCGCTGTTCCTAAAATTGTGCTGGATCCCGCTGGATTCCGAGATCCCACTTAGCTAGTTGCACCCCTATTTAGATGCAATTTAGAATTAAAATCACATATTTAATAATGACATAGCTAACATGCCATTTGCCGTGGTGGTGCCGGCGGAAGAATAGTACCCCACCCTCTCTACCCGTGGTTGCCGTAAGAGTCGGCTAAGGGATGTAATCCGGAAGATGGGCAGCAGCGTCTTCCTTGAACAATCACACCTAACTGCGCTCGCCAACCCGCCTGCCCAGCGCTGCAGCGTGGCGAGTATTGGCAAAACCCCCCCAGGGGGAAGCCTATGTCTAGCAATGGACGTCCTATGGCTGATAATGTAAGAGGCCATTTTATCCTTGAAACAGCGAGGCGTATGTTGGTGAAAAAAGATGAGAATTAAGAAAAAAGTCTTATTGTGCTAAAGTTATATCGGACAATGCAAAGGCGAAGAAAATCCATATCTTTAAAAATTGCGTGAATACTCGCGTCTTTCAACGTGTCGGGGAGCAACATACACTACATTTGCCGATTTAATGTACTCAATCCAATTGTTAATAGGTACCTATTTAGCTTTTTCGGATTGAATAAATAAGGTTCTCAATTAAATCTGTATTTTTATAAAAGTTGTCGATGCGTGCTTTATGTACCTATTTTACGGCATCTTTATTATGTTAAGGATGTGTAGGTGTTTTATTAATGTAAAATAACTTGAAAAAGTGTTACCAGGCGCCAGCTCGTAGAACCATGAATAGATAACCGCGGTCATTAAGTTAAACGGGCTACAAACGTCGAGTGATCAATCTTATAAACACCGTGTATGTCCACTTACAAATTACTGCTATCCTAGTAGAGACAGCATCGGTAATTGTAAAGTTTGCTTCAAAAACGACATATTATTGTTAATATTTTGGGTAAAAGAAAACGTGTGCTATTTTTAGTAAATGTGTACGTACATGTCTGGAATTTTAATTCAAGTTTTTATTCCGTTTTTTATGCTTCTGTTCTTGTTTTGATCTTTAACCTTCATTAACCTGATTTACCTCACATCAACTGCAACCTAGTTGGGGAATCGTCCGACTGCCAATATGGACTACTTGGGTTTATAATATACTCCTGTATTTTTTAGTTAAGTTCTTAAATGGTAAAGAAAAACAGCGAGAGGAAATCTGTAGGTACATGTGATAGTTCTTAATTATCTTAAAGACGTCTGCAGCCCGCATTTGGCCAGCGTGGTTATATACGTATATTTACGATTACGATTTTGATATTTCTTTTTTTTAAGTTTAAAATTACGCTCCATAGGCACTGGGGTCCGTCACCTTTGTCAATTTTGAATTATTATTTTTTACAAGTAAGTTTTACCCTTACCAAAAAATCGTTTAACGCGGCTAAAGAAGTTTTCAAAAAAAGTAAGACAGTTTATAACAGTCGATTTGAATAGCCTCATTTTTCTTGAAGAAGCTAACCCACTTGGTAAAAGTGTCTTTTTTCTCTGTCAGTACCTACTTGTAACGCACTGTACCTACATACATCTATGCGTTTAATGCACTTTCTTTCAAATCGTTTATAAAAACTGCTGTTTAATAAATGATAGGATGCCAGAAAAATGAACGTAGAGTACATCACGCGTCAGGAGAAAGCTCAATATATCATCTTTTGTTTAGTGCGTGTAATATGTTCAAACAGGAAGCAAAAAGCCTAAAGAGAAGCAGTAAGGACACTTTAGAAGAAAATAAATGTGAATGGGAACAACTTAATTATAACGTCGTTTCATACCGCGCCATCTAACTTTGCAAATGTTGTATGTAATATTTGGACTGATTGAATCACTCTAACATTATAAAGGCGAATGTTTGTGCGTGTGTACCTAAGTGTGTTTGTATGTTTGTTACTTGTTCACGCAAAAACTACTGAATCGATTTGGATGAAATTTGACACACATATAACTTATGGCCTGGATTAAAATATAGGATACTATTTATAGCGCAAACTGAAAAAACTTTTTGTTCACTTCTACGCGAACGAAGTCGTGGGGTGGTACTTTCATATGTTTTTTGTAAATACACACATATTTAAAATGCACACATTCAGTACATCAACATCAACAAACATCAATGTTTGACTCCCTGCATTGCATGAATTGGCAAAGATTACGGAGTCTGTGAAAAAAAAACTAAATTTATCTATATTTATGTGAAATATCTATACCTACTGCGTGGGAATCGAACCCACGCCCTAGCTCAAAAAGCAGAGTTACAACCAAATGAGTTAATAGGGCAATCAGTGCTTGTCTCACTTGAGTGCCAGTTCCATTCCAGACTAGGTGTGTTTACCATCTTCGATCACACCGTCACTTAACATCAGATGAGCTGTGGTCAAACAACAAGCCTGTCAACCAAAAAAAAAAGTTTTGATTAAATACTTGTATTTACAAGCCAAAGGTACGTACGAGAACTGCGAACTGCTTTTAGCGTGTTCCTTACTGTTGATACTCCCCTATTCATAATAATACAATCTTACTTACTTATTTATGATGCCAAGTCTTGTTTCGAATCATCAAAAACTTGTAGTTTTTAGGGTTCCGTACCTCAAAAGGTAAAAAAGGAACCCTTAAGGGACACTCGCTTGTCCGTCTGTCTGTCTGTCCGTGTGTCACCACCGATTTTCTCAAGAACGGGTGGACCTAGCAAGTTGACATTTATACCAGATACTGAGGTCTATAGTCCCTATTAGTGTATAAAAATCAAGGTCCTGAGTTAACACGATAAAAAGATATGAACAAATTTTAATCTCAAGTAAAGGAAAAATTACAAAAAATAAAAAAGTTGAAAAATAATAATTGATACCAATTTTATTATGGCGGTAATGGATAAGTACGGAACCCTCGGCGCACGAGTTCGACTCGCACTTGACCTGTATATTATGTTGGACAGGCTAGGTCGTCATATCTAATATTTTTTCCAGATCAGCCCTGTTCTTTAACCTCTCTTACTGGGAGCAGGGTTCTTCTCATTGTTGAAGAATAACAGCCATAGTACACCACTCTGGCCAAGTGCGAATTGCAGACATCACCCATTTTCGAAAATATAAAAAACTTCAGAATAGAAGGTTTCCTTACAAAATTTTGCTTCCCCGTTTGAAATTAGCGGCAATAAACATACAGCTTAGAAAAGCCAGAAGTAGTATCTAAGTTACGTGTTCTTATGGCCATAGACAGACGTTATTTATTACCATCCGGAGAGCGTTTCGTTTGTCTCATTACTTTTACATACTAGATAAAAACAATAAAATAAACATAATAAAAGTGCTAGATTCGAACACAAGACCTCCAGCTTGGGAGTTGGTTGGATCTCCCAACTAAGTTGCCGTAATGTTAAAGTCATTTTTACTATTGATTGAAGTTCAATTTGAATGTTCATGTTCAAGGTAGGTTCATATATTTCTTCTATTACCGGCCAAGCATACAACATCTAACCAACATCATCCAACACGTCCGAAGGATGCCTCGTGTAGAGGCGAAACATGTGTCGGCAACTGCATGGTTACTGCAGCGAGAAGAGGTTATAAAGACTTATGGTTATTTTAAATTTATGTCGGATTTTTGTTTTAGATATTAAGAAATATTTCGGATAAACAATTGTCGTCAAGTAACCAAAACGACTTCAAAGCAGAAATGCATACATAATTATATACCTTGAACACTTGGGTCTTAAATATTTTATCTTACCGTTTTGTTATAGTACTATCTTATTTATGCCACAACTTTCATATGACGGCATATAGCTTTCTGAATTATTGTCTACATTTCCTTAAACAATGTCAGCTGCCAGCAATATCACCTCACGACTCGAGGCTCTCAGACGCAGATCCAGCTATTTCACAAGCTGATTAAAATTATGTAATTGCAGTCATTAGGTCACATAGTATTTCAGTGAAAGAGCTTTGAAGTATGGAACTATAACTCCTATTAACAACACCTGATGTTAAGTGTTGGTATGGTCGAAGATGGTTAGCGCACCTAGCCTGGAATGGCTCTTAAGTGTGACTGTCGAAACAAACCGTTAGGTGCTTGTGGACAAATTTTGAACTTGAGGGTGGTAGCTAGCCAGCCAAGTACTAGAAAGTACCCTACCACCATGCTATGGTTTCCTCACGATGTTTATTCTTGATGTTTTTTCAATGTTTTTTTTTAGCCTTAACCTTAGTGCCCACACACAAGCGTACGAGTACGTACGCGCACACGATGCGTGCATGTAAAGTCCAACACCTAGCCGGTCAACCATTAAAAAAAAATCCTTTGTGGAAATTATTACTAGGTACAATAGGTCTTTCCAACCGGATTCACGAGAGATTATGTAAAATCTGCCGGTGGTATACAAACATTTGAATGCTTTTTAGAAAAGTTGCCAGATTGGTCGAAAAGTCTGGGTTTTTTAAAATATTTATGATAGAAATAAAGCATAGGCCTGCCATAATTACGTGAATATTTCGTACCTTCATGGTTTAAAATTCACATATTCAGTTAAGTAAGGCTTTAAATAAAAAATGTGAATTTGTTAGTTTTTAGGATTCCGTACCTAAAGGGTAGCGGGAACCTATTTCTATGACTGCTGCCCTACTGTCTTTCTATCCGTCTATAGCCAGGCTGTATCTCATGAACCGTGACAGTAGAACAGTTGAAATTTTCACAGATAATGTATTGCTGTTACCGCTATAACAACAAATACTAAAAAACAGAATAAAATAAATATTTAAGGGGTCCCATACAACAAACGTGATTTATTAGCCGTTTTTATAGATCACATCATCACATCATCAGCCATAGGTCGTCCACTGCTGGACATAGGCCTCCTCCTGGAGGGGTTTTGCCAATACTCGCCACGCTTGGCAGGCGGGTTGGCGAGCGCAGTTATGTGTGAATATTCAAGGAAGACGCTGCTGCCCATCTTCCGGATTATATCCCTTAGCTGACTCTTACGGCAACCACGGGTAGAGAGGGTGGGGTACTATTCTTACGCCGGCACCGCCACGGCAACGGCACGCCACGGTTGTTATAGATAATGGTACGGAATCCTTCGTGCGCGAGTCCGACTCGCACTTAGCCGGTTTTTCATTCAAAGCATTCTTTAGGGCAATTTTTTCGCTGAAAAGCGTGTAATATTAATATTTAAATAAAACCTTAAGCTACGAAAATTTTCTTTTATTTTTTAACTATTGTTAGTTAATTGTTGGTAGCAATGGTAACTATACTTTTGGCTATGTTACAAATCTATTTTTCACTCGGTTATATAAAAACTAATGCAAGACACAATGCAATCGGTCCGGAATTACCCCAAGGCAGTCCCCTGCAATTATTTAATGATAACGCTATTTTCCTCAAGTAGACCAGTAGATTAATTGATAAGACATCAATTAGAGCAAAATAGTAGCAACCGGTAAACATTTTAGCGAACAACAGCAAGTGATACAATCTGGAAACAATGTACTTGTAGGTAAAAGATGGTGATTATGGAGTGCAGAAGTGCAACTTCATTGGAAAAAGAAAGTTAAAAATGCCTAAAATCCACTAAAAACTGTCTATTGAAGAAAACCGCAATAAAATCCGTTGCGTAGTTTAAAATATCTAAGCGTACAGACGGCGGGAAGCTACTTTGTTTTATACTACAGTACATATTATAGTATGTAAAGATATGGCAAAAAAACTTTTTAAATAGGTATATCTATTTAGAGTAGGTAATCGAGTCCGTATGCTTTCTTCTCTACCTACCTACATACGATTAATCTATGGTAGAGTGATGCCATTTGATTCGGAAGATAAATGTCATCGTGAAGTGATAGTTCGTGAGAACGCTCGCAATAACGGAGTGAACTAATGTAGTAGATATTATCAGAGAAGGGATCGAATGCGGTAGGTATTGCTATCAGACCGTACTTAAAAGCTTTTGAGTCGCAAACAGTTAACTATAACTGGTAGGTACGTCTAAAAATGGCCGTAGTGGTGCCGGCGTAAGAATAGTACCCCACCCTCTCTACCCGTGGTTGCCGTAAGAGTCGGCTAAAGAATGTCATCCGGAAGATGGGCAGCAGCGTTTTCCTTGAACAATCACACCTAACTGCGCTCACCAACCCGCCTGCCAAGCGTAGCGAGTATTGGCAAAACCCCCCAGGAGGAGGCCTATGTCCGGCAGTGGACGTCCTATGGCTGACAAAATGTGACGTCTAAAACTGGTAACATACTGATAAAATGACTATTAGTACAAAAACGAAAAATTTGGGGTAACGCAACGGGACGGAATATTTTTTCAATGTTTATTTGTTGTGTTATTCACATACGTTTATAAATTCTAATTATAATTGTTTATTGGTAACATCTTTGTTACATGTCATGTTCAATAAATAAATAAATCATATTTTTTTATGTGGTAATAATGAGACGAACGATACGCTTTCCTGATGGTAAGAGATAACGCATGTCCATGATCATTACAGTAATACACAGAACTTTAAACAGCAAAACAAAGTCCGATGCATCGCTGCTTTGGCGCTCATTACTTTGAGATTTTTGATGGTTAGAAACAACAGCCCTGTAATTTCGTTAGTTGCAGTACCTTTTAAACCGGAACCCAGTAATGTTTACACACTACTGCATAGTGGCAGCATATCTGGTACTGCGGTGATATCTACGTAGACGACTTCCTGCTAAGGAGATCTAACACCAAGTAAAGGTAGGTTCAATTAAAATTAAAAAAATTAACAAAATATTGGTATTTTGAAAATATCATCGAATGTATAAAGTGTCTGTTCTACAAGCCAGGTTTAAAGATACTTTTGAAAGCTGCCCTGGATGCTGCATCTCTTATTTCACTAGATATGACATCTTTGCAAATCGGGATACATAATGGATAGAAGGATATGCAGCTAGCGTAATTACAGGAGTATTGAGACTAACCATCGAAAGTCTTAAAGTAATGAGCACCAAAGCAGCGATACCCTGGACTTTGTTTTGCTACACAAAGTTCTATGTATCGCTGCAATGGTCGTGGACGAAGTTGTCTCTTACCATCAGGAGAGGGTCGTTCTTCTCATTACTTTTTAAGTAAATAAGAAAAATAATGAAATAACGTTTCTTGGTTTTATTCTTTATTGCACTCTTACTCTCCAGCTAAATAATACAACCAACGGTTATATAAAGCGTACAAAAAACATAAAGCAAACATTATTGCTGACAGGCTTGGTGTTTGACCACAGCTTAGCTTAAATGACGGTGTGGTCTAAGGTGGTAAACACATCTAGCCTGGAATGGAACTGGCTCTCAAGTGAGGCTGCCGGAACATACTGTTAGATGCTTGGCGGGAGATTTTCAACTTAAGGGTGGTAGCTAGCCAGCCGAGTACTAGACAGTAGTCTACCACCATGCTATGGTTTCCTTACGATGTTTTCCTTCACCGACAGCTCAAGGTTGGAGTTTAAACCTACGCCTTTCGGAGTGTGAACCGACCGCGCTAACCACTGAGCTATCATTGCTTCAAAATATCAAAATCTTTTCATTCTTATATCATACATTAATGTGTTCCTGAATGATATTAATTGAGACGTCCACGTTATCTGGTTCTATAAAAGTTATCTCAAAAGCAATTTATTAAAGGATCCGAGTTTCACAAACCAAGTAACGTAATTAATTAATCTGAAGGTTCCGTGACCGTTTTATCTTTGAGTAAATTCTGTCTCAAATTTGAAACATCGTGTTAAGCTTAAGCTTAGTGCAACGTACTTTTCAAAATAATTCTTCTTAGGTACGTATACGTTGCTACGTATTATAAATACAGGATTACAAGGAACGGTAGCATTAAACCGGAAGGAGCTCTCATCGTACCCATCACTGTAATAAAATATATATTATATAAAAATATAGTATGTATCATACACGTATTATATACGTTTTATATATTATTGTATTATTAGTCATTTTAGCTAATCTAAATAAAAGGATATAATATTATTTTAATGTAGATTTATGTTATAATTATGTATAAGGAATATATGTATATCCTCGTTTTTGACAGACGCCGTCGTTTTCTTTATTTAATCCTTTCCGTCCTAAAGTTGCCTGGTAGAGATCGCTTTTGACGATAAGGTCGCCAATTGTTACACCTATCAATAAAATTTATTTTTCTTTTGTACTATGTAATCTTTAATACCCTTATAGATAATTTGTTTCAGATATATTTTTTATTTATTTAATATTTTATGCCAATTTTACATATTTTTTTTAATATAAATTTTGCAGATAATATTTATCAGTATTCCAATATGTCAAGTATAAAATTCACATGTCAAAAATAAATATATAGTTACTGTCAATTCCCACATGTCAATCTTTGGTGTGGACACTCAGTAAAGAGATAATTAATCAATTAATCAATCAATCATTATAAACATGTAGCGATGATAGCTCAGTGGTTAGCGCGGTCGGTTCGCATGCCGAAGGGCGTGGGTTCAAACAATGAGCTTAAGCTGCCGGTGAAGAAAAACATCGTGAGGAAACCATAACGTGGTGGTAGGGTACTTTCTAGTACTCGGCTGGCTAGCTACCACCCAAAGTTGAAAATCTGCTGTCAAGCATCTAACGGTGTGTTCCGGCAGCATCATTTGAGAGCCCGTTCCGTTCCAGGCTAGTTGTGCTTTACCACCTTCGACCACACCGTCACTTAGCATCAGGTGAGCTGTGGTCAAAAACACTAGTCTGTCAACCATTAAAAAAAAATGTCTTTGAGGCCAATCGTGAGACCACTATCAATGAAAGGTATAGCAAATATATTATGCGTTTACCTAGTTTCGCTTTAGTAACAACACTTGCAAACATCATTCCAGCTACATTCATTCGTATGTACTTACCGGATGATAACTGTAAGTAAATCCCTTTGATAGAACTCAATGAGAAGGTTCATTTATCACCCTGACAAATACCTCGTAGATACGTAAGCCGCAAGTAATCTGTCAGCTAATTAGATTCAATATAGACGCTACTATAACCGATAAGAAGGTGTATCTTACCATTTCTTTCTTATTTTTTTCTTTTTAACGTTGAACGTCAGATTGTGGTTCGATTAACGTTACTTAACGTTTTTTTTTAATCTATAAGTATAGATTAGTCCATAGATGAACTAAAGTTACCATAGCCCAGCGAATTGGCAAATTGAAGTGGTAGTGGGCAGAGCACATAGCTCGCAGGATTGATGACTGAGGGTTGCAAAGTTTTGGAGTGGAGACCATGGACCGGCAAGTGCAGCGTAGGACGTCCCGCAAGGTGGACTGACGACCAAATAAAGACCGCAGGAACGCGCTGAAAGCTAGCCGCTCCCAATCGGTTTTTATGGAAGTCAATGAGGGAGGCCTATGTCCAGCAGTGGACGTCCTGCAGCTGTGATAATGATGATGAAGATGGTATTATAGTTATTTCCATACTTTGTAAAAGATTTTTGTTACTAAGCAAGTTTATTTTTTAACTGTATACAAACTAACTAACAAATCTAATTAACATAAAGAACTATTGAGACTAATCATAGAATATCTTTAAGTTATGAGCGTCAAAATAACGATGCCTTTGGCTTTGTTTTGTTACTAAAAGTTCTAGATAGCGCTGCAATGGTATAAACAAACCGGTGCACCTAATCTTTTATCATTTAGAAATTAAAAATATCAAATATATATTTTAATTAAAAAAAAATATATATGTTCTACAAGTGTTTGTTATAAAATTCGGATTACTGAACTAAGTAGCTAACTAAGAGTAGTTTAGAAGAATAAACCTTAGTGTTACCTTCGCCTAATTACTTGTACATTAAAAAGTATATCGTGAAACTCAAAAATTAGAAAAGTGACGCCAACTATTTAACAAAAAAACACTTATATGCACACGTCAGTTTCCCTACTGCCGCACATTCGCACAATTAATAAGCATTAGAAAGTGAGTACTTTGAGGTTGCTGTTGTGCAATACCGTCTTTATATCAATACGACAGTAGGGACATACAGGGACGTTATAAAAGGATAATGTAGTTGCTTCATCAGATTATCACGCGAGGATAAAACAGACTACGTAGGTAAAGGAATATCTAGGTATATGTTATAGCTAACTGGCATAAACCATACCACTTCTCATATCTAGGGCACGGTGTTTTACCAACTGTTTCATCATCATCCGCCTATCGAAGTTGACACTGCTGGCCATAGGTCTCTCCCAAGACACGCCATTTAGCCTGATCTTCGGCTTTTCACTTCTATTCACCACTACGTACATCGTCCCTCCATCGATTCTCTGGGGGTCCTGCGCTACGTCTACCAATTCACAGTCTTCGCTCTAGAACACATCTACCCGAGCAGTGGTAATCCCCTAACTTTTGGTTTTGATCCCTTACCTTGCCTGATGTTAAGTGTAAACCGCATACGATAGATTACCTACGCTTGCTTGAAGAAAACTGATTCACTAGCAACTTGAAAACACCCAAATTGCAAGATAATATACGAAGTCTAACTTTATCAATGTGTTTGATTCCGTTAGGACTTCTACTTTTCTTATACTGCTATCATTGTGCATCAACACGAGTCCTGCGCCCCATCATTAACGAACTTTCTCCGAGGAAACGTAATTTTCTAGAAAACGGTAGCATGAAGACATGCTTTCTGCTTTTAGCCCACCGTGAAGCGCCGGGAGCCGTGTTACAGCATAACACCGGTTTGTTAGGTTCAGAGAAACGACCTACTACATCCTCTGGAATCCTAAGTGTGTCCACTTGTAGCTGCTTTGCTTTATTCAAGCAAACAAATTGGGACTTATCTATTTGATCTAGCAAAGTGAAGGTTTCCTAATCTACTGAAACATAAGAGCATGAAAAAGCATTATATGGCGTAGAAATGGTAATAGGATTTATTCACGCTGGAATAATGTCGTCATGTTGGGAACAACTGTGTACACGAACAACTGTGAAATCGCAAAAAAAAATGCTGTTTCATACAAAAATGTCACTTGCCCTCGACGACATATTATGTGAAAGAGCGATGTCCGATTTAGTGTCGTAGAAAAAGTTGTTATAATTTTTATGAATACTCCGAACACATTTCGGCTCACTGCTACCATTCCTCGTAGCATGTACCACAATAACCTTGTGAATCATTGATAACTTCTACGTAGGTTTGAAATTGAAAAATAGCTATTGCAAACAAATTTTTCAATTGCAAATAATAATACGGAAGATCGTTTAGATCGTTCTTCTAAAAATAAATACTTTTACATAGTAAAAATGACGCAATTCGCCTCGAAAATTCACACTGTCTGGAAAAATCTGTTTCTACAATATTAAAGCAGCCGAATCCCGTCGGCTCGATAAGTTTATCATCTTAGACCATACCGTCACTTAACACTTGCGCTGCGGTCAAACAATCGTACTGTCAACCATACCTGTCAACCATAAAAAAGCGCCATGTTCCCTGGTTTTCTTCAACACACTTAATTTCGTGTAAACAACGATTCCACCTGGCAACACCCCAAAACGCATTGACCTGTGATCACTGGACCGTTGAAGATTGCAATGACAACGTCGACCGCAATGCATTCCGGACAGCATGCAGTTTCGGCATTCCACAGGCTTCGCATTAACATACCGCACACCTGCGTCTAAATGAAACACATCAAGCACATTCCGAGGCATCGATTTGCATAATAATAAGACAGAAGATGATCCGATATCCTACGTCCCATCCTTCACCTTTCGGATAAGGAATGGAGCACTATAGGGCACAAAATATCACGACTTAATTGTTACTGAGAATAGTGGAATAAATTTTATCTTCAATTCTCGTGGCTCTAATAGCCAATTGAAGCTATTATTTATGGGGTCCGTACTTACCTCATAAAGAAAAAGGAGAACTTATCCACTTCGTTGTCCGTTTGTCTGTCAACATCAAATAAATCAAAAACTTTTAAGGTATCTCCATTGAACTAGAAATATGAAATTTAGCAAAACTCATTCTAATGTAATTATGTCATTAAAGAAAGATTTCATCTAATACAAATTTACATTTATTTATATTTGGCGAAATGGCCATGACATACATCTAAATATATCTATCTAAATATATATAACTCAAAGGTGACTGACTGACTGACTGACTGACTGACTGACTGACTGACTGACTGACTGACTGACTGACTGACTGACTGACTGACTGACATAGTGATCTATCAACGCACAGCCCAAACCACTAGACGGATCGGGCTGAAATTTGGCATGCAGGTAGATGTTATGACGTAGGCATCCGCTAAGAAAGGATTTTGATTAATTCTACCCCCAAGGGGATAAAATAGGGGATGAAAGTTTGTATGAAACTTTGTCAATTTTAAACCGATCGGTCTGAGACTTTGCATGCATAAAGCTACTATGACGTAGGCATCTAGCGCGGGTGAAACCGCGGGGCACAGCTAGTATTGGTATATGAGAGATTTTTATTTCAACGACATCTTCAGATCCAGCGTAAACAAGTTTTTTCTTGGCAAGCGTGGTTCATCCCAGAACGCATCCTTGCTTAACATCAGGCAGGATGTGGTCGAAAAAAATAAGTTTGTCCTTCAATCCGACAATATTCGTGGGATTTTATAATACCTACATTTTCGAGACTCGATTTCCGTGATCGATTTAATCTACATGCAAGATTATACGGAATTCTCGAAGAAATGAAAAACACATCTAAGCCCCCACCCAGGAATGTTAACAGACTCTTAAGTGAGCCTGGCAAGACAGCCTTAACTAGCAATCCGCGAGTTAGCTTGCCAGGCGAATACAAGGAGGTACTATCTTACTAAGTACTTTACAATATTGCTTTAGTCTAGAAATTACTATCGTACTTTCTAGTATTGACGTTCTTTTATGAGTGAATTTTTGTCTTCGTAAGATGACTTCCTGTGACCATAGTAATTTCCTTCAAAATAAATTCTTGCAAAACTGTTCGCAGCGTCCGTGTTCTGACACGGTGCATTTTGTTGTTTCTTATCTGGTCTCCCTCGTGAAATATTACTCACGGACTAGTTCTTTCACTTCAGTTTGCCGGCTGTTTCGCCACTCGATGCTGTTGTCAAAGGTTATCAAATACATAAATGGGATAGCCTTGTTCGAGAGGTTTTTGCGTTGCGCCGGCTGTACAGGTCGAAAGTTCAGGCTTGTTTGTAAATATGCACAGAACGTATTGTGCGCGTCGACTTATTGCAATTGTAACTTGCATTGTAAATTATTGTGTAAAGATGCCCAAATTTTTGAAAGTAAGGCATACTTAATTTATGTATAAGTAATGAGACGTACAAAACGCTCTCTCAATGGTAAACAATGACGCTTGTCTATTACCATTACAGTGGCACCCAAAACTTCAAGTTAGGGATATAAAATAAACATCGATATATCGAATTTACTCGATGTTTGCCATACAATTTATCAGGTTGATTCGATGTTTTGACAAATATTTATTATGTTCGATATATCGATATATTTATTTATAGAAACATCGAATCATTGTTTTTTGTTTTTTGTCATAACACTACTTGATAATGTCATTAGTAGGTAGTGACATCTGGAAGTAGCTAAATTATTACTATGAGAACTAGAGAACTGGCACAATGCAAAGATGTATTGTGGCCGAAGAACAAAATAAATATCTCACCGCTATCTTAGTACTACAATTCAATTCAAATAACACTCAGAAAATAACTATTATTACACTGCTAGTATAGCTTATGTTACTCTGGTCGCTGAATCTACCTTCACTCACATATACGAAATCAAGGACAGCAAACTTTATGCGTTTAAACTTTTGAGGAAAGTATTTGGTATTTCAAAAAAATATTGATATTTTCAAGCGATATATTGATAAACGTCGATGCTGGGATCCGATATTTACATACATACATCGGATATAAATATCGATATATTTTTTTAGTTACACCCCTACATTAAGTAACAAAACATAGTCCAGGCTTAGCGGCTTTGGCGTTCATTACTTTGAGATATTCGATGATTAGGCTCAATAGCCCTGATTGACTAGTAGGTACCTACTTTTCAAACCGGAACAGTAATGTTTTTGGTGGCAGAATATCTGATACTGTGATGGAGACTTCTACCACTTCCACTAAGGAGACCTACCATCTAGTAAAATTAATAATAATGAGTTAAAAAATAAGCCTCGTAAAACATTTTACACAGCGTCATCGTACCTCAAACTAAGCGAATCTTGTGCTATGGGTAACAGATAACTGACAAAGTACTTTTTTTTTTAAATACATGCTTATAATACGTCAGAACACCCAGACACAGAACAAACACAATCGTGACACATCGATCGTGACAAATGTTTGTTCTGGGTGGAAATCGAACCCACGCCTTACAGTTCATATAGATAACACAATATAAGCTAACTAGTCAAGCAACTTTTTTTAAAAATTGTAGCTGTTTACATTTTATGAGATTAAACCATACTTTCTGGAAGCTTTAAATGCTTAACACTTGAAAACGATTCCTAAAATATTAATCACGGAAAGTTACACATTCTTTAGATTTGACACCTCTAAAGCTTTTAAATAAATGTTTTGATATCAATAATATTATAATCCTTAATCCGTCATTCCATTCATAGAAAGTGCAGCATGATACAAATAATAATAAATTCCAATGTCTCGATGAACGCCTCTTTATATCTGTAATTAAATAATAATCTGTTGAGGATTAAATTCAATGCGCGGGCGGCGGCGACCATGCTCGGAAGTAAAGGTTAGTTTACACTTGTCATTTAGGTTCATTGTTAAGATTTTGTTATTTTTACTGTGGTATAAGATTAAGTAGTCCTATAATTATAACTTATTTAAAAGTCCTTGATGTAACCTGTTGACCCTAGATTTGAAGACAACCATATTGTTGTACCTTTCAGGGAACACAGACTCCGGTAGAGAGTTCAACAAACTTGCGTCATTTGAACACAATTTGCCTTCAGCTAGTGACCACGTGAGTTCATGCCCGGTGAAGGAAAACATCGTGAGGAAACCATAGCATGGTGGTAGGGTATTTTCTATTACTCGACTGGCTAGGCTACCACCCTCAAGTTGAAAATTTGCTGCCAAGCACCTAACGATGTGTTCCGGCAGCCTCACTTGAGAGCCAGTTCCATTCCAGGCTAGGTGTGCTTTACCATCTTCGACCACACCGTCACATTTTATTAGGTGAGCTGTGGTCAAACACCTAGCAGTCAACAAAAAAACACGGTTATTGAAACATAGCCAAAACGTCAAGGTAAATAACAAAATTAAGTGTGCGTGTGAGTGTGCGTGTGCGCGAGCGTGAGCGTGAGCGTGTGTGTGTACGTGTGCGTGTGTGTGTGCGTGTGCGTGTGCGTGTGCGTGGGTAAGTAAAGAAATGTAATGTTTTGTAATCAAGTCGGTAATAAGTTACGAAAATAACTGACATCCGAACAAACCCGGACAGGTCAATAGTACTTATATACTTTTGTTTGTAAATATGTATACATAACTATACTTATAACACAAACGTTAACACAGAACAAATAACACATAAATTATAGACATAATGATATATAAATTAATAATCCAAGCAATAAAAAGTAATTCATATACCAACATAATCGTATATTTTCTGCTATTTGGGCAATACACATAAAATGAACCAATAAGTCAAGAGCATTAACGTAAAGGAATTTGCGAAGGACATAATTATCTATAGATAGTATTATTTTCTTTATAGACTGCAAGAGAGTAAGGATGAAGGACAATTTAGAGATATACCTATATTTCTTGCTACGATTAATGAATGAATTTTAACTAAAAAAACGTACTTAAAAGTTTAATATTGGGATTATAGTAATAGATTCTTCAAATTATTATACTTAAATTAAAAAAAAAGTTAACTTAAAACTTTTTGGTGAAGGAAAGTCTCATGTACACTATGGCTAGGTGTTGTACATTTAGAGAAGAAATGTTTAAACATCCTAACTAATATTATAAATGCGGATATGAGTTTGTTTGTTTGTTACGCCTTCACGCGTAAACTACTCAACAGATCTGGGTGAAATTTTGCATGTAGGTACTTTAGGCCCTGGAATAAGATATAGGATGCTTTCATCATTATGCATCACCACCAGTACTAGCTGTACTAGTATTATAATCATTTTCCAAGCTTTATAAATATTCTTTGATTTTATTATGTAATTGTTATAAATAAACAAATATTGCAACCCTCACAGTATCATCTAGTCGCAAATAAAGCTTGTACTATGGGAACTAAATAACTAATAGATTCTTTTCTGTATTTTTTTTGTAAACAGATAATAATGTATTGACAAAATAGTTTTTTTTTCGTACAGTGAGAACATCTCTTTATGAACACTACTCTTTTCAAAACAGGCATAAAATTATGCTAATCCTTATCTATGTCTTGTAATCTTATATTAAAACTTTTATCCGTTCATATTGCGAAGGTAGCTTTCATTCACTTTCTTTAACTCTATTATAGTTGTATTATAAATGGCAGCATGATTGTCATAATATCTTTTTTATGATTTATTATATTTAGTCGAGATTAGATGAAGTGACGGTATGCATAAGTCGGCTAACAGAAATCGGAAGCGAAAAACCGTAGATCGAGCTAAGTAGATTGGCATCTGAGAGGTCTTTATCCAGCTGTGGAGTATGATAGGCTAATTATTATGATGATGATGATTTTTATAAATGAAGCAAAGGAGAAACATCTTTATTATTAACTATCTACGCCCCGCGGTGTTATCCACTACATTTTTCGGGATAAAAATAGCCAATGTGTTAATCCAGGGTAACAGCTATCTCCTTACAGAATTTCATCAAAATTGGTCCAGCCGTTTGAGCGTGAAGAAGTGACAAATACCTATACAAACACACTCACAAACATTCACCTTTATACCTACCTAATATTAAATTACATTAACTTTGAAATAGTCAGCTAAACGTTTAGTTGAATTTGAATGATATTTTCATACGGAACAATTGTATTTTTTCGTGTATTTATCTACTTTCAGTTTAGTATCACAACTTCAAACAGCCCCGTATACCTAATTCAAATTATACATACACTTACTTCTAATAAAATCCTACTAAAGTATTACCATAAACGAACAAAAGTCTACCAATGCTATTAATGGCTATAGTTACCAAAAGAAAAACAGCTTGTTTAACTTTTTTCAGCATTATTGTCAGTTTATTAGTAACTAGCTGCGCACCGCGGTTTGACCCGCGTGGTGATGGATGATGATGATGAAAAGTATCCTATGTCTTATTCCAAAGCCTGAAGTGCCTAAATGCAAGATATCATCCAGATCCTTTGAGTAATTTACGCGTGAAAGCATTCGCAATTATAATATTAGTTAGGATTTCCCTTGATCAGAGGCGGCGCAAGGCGTGGGCGACTTGGGCCACTGGTATGGTATCGCCTTGGGGGTTTATCCAATAATTTTAGTCTTTAAATATTATTATTGCCATATCAAATATATTTGTATTTAGTCTACCAACATCTGCTGGCGTTGCGTCGCTGTAGCGGGGAATCCCACCGGCCGCTGGAAATTCCGATTCTGTTTGTTTACGTTACAGTCACATTTCTCAATGGCAACTTTTGATAGTTACTATTCCATCCCCCGTTCGCTGTACTTTACTTGCTCATATCACCCCATTGTCAATATGATTCCACGATAAAAGCAATGGACAGCGAACAATGAACGGAGTAGTAGTAGTACTCGTTACATTCACGTTCGAAGAAGATAAGAGGGCCTCACGAAATTTACCTTGTCCACGTCAATTTTATTTATTTTTAGGGTTCCGTACCTCAAAAGGAAAAAAACAGAATCCTCATAGGATCACTTTCTTGTCCGTCTGTCTGTCTGTCAAGACCCTTTTTCCCAGGATTGCGTGGAGCTATCAAGCTGAAATTCATATCAAATACTCAGGTCTACTGTCCCTTGGAGCTGCGAAAAAATCAAACTTCTAAGCCAATGCAATCAAAAGATACAGTCGTTTATGTTGCAAATTTTCGACACTCGCAAGGGAATCAAACCCTACAGGGTACTTCTCGTGAACTCAGAATCTTAAAATTTAGTACGAAGCAACGTTTTATAGCACAGATAAAGAAAAAATTGCGAAAAGCATAAATTACCATAAAAAAATACCTTAATTTTTACTTATATACCTACAGGTTTGTACGGAACCCTCGGTGCGCGAGTCCGACTCGCACTTGGTTGTTTTTTTTAATACGGTAAGTCCGCGTTTGACCACCAACTCGCCTGATGGTAAGCGATGATGTGGTCAAGACTTAGAAGATACCTATTCAATCTGGCCTTAAAAACATCTAGATTATATCTCTCAGGAAACAAGGAATCCGGTAGCTCGTTACATTCCTTGGCCGTTATTCCTTATTCCCTTCGTTATGGTCTTGCCGCCACTACCCTTGATTCACTGAGCACTAAGCTTGTCAAAGACCTCAAATTGGTTAAGTAATAGGTTCTACGTTACAAGTTCCCTTGAGCCTTCAGTGCTACAACATTTGCAAACCCATTTCTCAGTAGATAACAACTGCAGTAATTCTTCCTAACAATGAGTTGGCAACATCGTCGGGGAGCGTTCAGCAGCTCAGCGGGAGGTCTTCAAACAAAACCGGCGAAATCAATAACGTAATGAGAAAATTACGCAACCATTTTACCAGCTATTCATAGAACTCTCTTGCATGGGATAAACATTCTATAATGAAAGAATGGAAGAGCCACCAAAACATAGGACAGATTTATTGACCGAACTAAGTGAAGGTCTACATTTTTATACGAATTGGCATTTGTATGATTTTATATTATCTTGTTTGAAGGTAACTTGCGAACTGTTGATCCGATCTTGATGAAGTTTTGTAAGCAAGTAATACGTGTAAATACAATTTGATTGTTAAATATAAACCAAACGAATCAAGAGCTATGATAATACAGAAGACGCACAGTTCGGTGCGAATATAGTATAAATAATAAGCGAAGTGTTGTAACTAGTAGATACACGATATTAGCATTGGATCTTTAGAACGGTTACTTTTTTTTAAATTAAAAGTATTGAGACGAACGCGTCGCTCGCCTGACGGTAAGAGATAACGCCTGTTTATGACCATTGCAGCGATACACATAACTTTGAGTAGTGAAACTAAGTCCAGGGCATCGCTGCTTTGGCGCTCATTACTTTGAGACTTTTGATGGTTAGTCTCAACGGCCCTGTAATTTCGCTAGCTGCAGTAGGTATAGTGCCTTTTAAGCCGGAACACAGGAATGTTTACACACTACTGCTAAGCGGCAGAATGTCTGGTACTGCTGTGGTACCTACCTAAACGACACCTCCTGCTAAGGAGATCTATCACCAAGTAAAAACTAAGTACCACCAAGTATTTACTTTGTTGCAATAACTTTAAATATTTATTTAATAGTCAGCTAAGTAGCTTCAAATTGTGAACGAGAACATTGTGAGGAAATCTCTGAGAGTCTGAGAGTTCTCAATGTTCTCGAAGATATGTGAAGTATGCCATCCCGCACTTGGCCAGTATGATGAACTATGACTTTCCTCTTCATACAATGGAAAAGGGCCGCGCCCAGAAGTGGGACAGCTTATTAAATAATAACAGGGCTATTCCAATACTGCTTCATATTCATTCGACCAAGATAGCTTTTTTTTATGGCTGACAGGTTAGATGTTTGACCACAGCTCACTTGATGTTAAGTAACGGTGTGGTCGAAGATGGTAAACACACGTAGCCTGGAATGGCATTGGAACTAAACACATCATTAGATTCTTGGCGGTAGATTTTCAACATGGTAGCTAGCCAGCCGAGTACTAGAAAGTACCCTACCACCACGCTATGGTTTCCTCACGATGTTTTCCTTCACCGGCAGCTCAAGCTCATTGTTGGGGTTTGAACCCACGCTCTTCGGCATGCGAACCGACCGCGCTAACCACTGAGCTATCATCGCTACAAAATTAATAATATATAATAATTTACTTGCCATAATATTTTGATCGATTTTTTTTATCTCAAATCTGTGCCAAACAACATAATTATTCAGCTTAATCTTTTCGTAACGCTTATTTCAAAATGCTCTGGCGCGCACAATAAGTTTCTATAGCACTTCCAGCACATTGCTTTCTTATCTTTTATATCATTTCAATGAAAACAATCGTGATAATAGACTCAAGGTTAAAAAATAAAGAAAATATAATTCAATAGACAAATTGCGTTTGATCGTTGTCGCAACGCCGTATAATGATTGCAACTATTCATAGGTGGTAATTTAGCTATAATGGCAATCATATAGTACTGATCATCATGTAAACACTCACCTTGAATCTATTGATCTTTCGTTATTTTTCTTTATTTTTGTCATCGCAGTTTGTGTATTCTGCCAGTGTTAATGTCTTAGTCATAAATAAGTCTTAGTCACATAAAGTAAGTCACAGTCTATGTTGCTAAAGTTTTTTTTAATTAAGTCCACTTTGTACATATACAAAGAACAGCGTTACAACCTTAACAATACGTATACATCCATCTATTATGGATGCGAACACAGCATGCGTAAAAAATTGTAATATACCTAGCTACTTAAGAAAATTTAATTTTACACATAATATCAAACAAATGACTCAAAAGAAGTTATATTAACTTCACTGGAAGCTTTTTACGGATTTTTGGAAACAACGAAGGTATTTTTAATATTACTGTAATGAATTTGTATGATTAGGTTTTACAGTTCTAATCATAATAAACATAGGTATCTACAGATTTCAATAAAGGAGCAAAAATATAAAACTAATTTACGTAGAAAATTAGTGATATTGTATTAGTGATACTAGATACAAAGTCGCTTTCTTGTACTAGTCATCGCAACACAGGGAATCCTACGGCGATGACTAGTGACTTAAATTTTGTTACATTGAATTTAAATCTGTTTTATTGTCTTGTTTTGGTGTTAATTTTTAAATATTTGCGTCCCTTATGCTATTAATATATCAAATCCTACAAAATCAATTAAACTATTATTATTATTATTATTAGCTATAATGTAACTTGTCCAATGTATTGTTTTTAAATTAATTATATTTTTTTTGTGTATAATATATATGCGTATAGCGTGAACTTGTTGAATTTGATGTAAACTTCTTTTTGATTTAAATAAATAAATTTATTATTTATTATTATTATTTCTGGGTCTGTCTGTTTGTAAGCTTACTTCTTGCCAATCAAACAACGGTATTAAATACGGATTTCACTGTCAATTAGATATTTTTATGGAAGGTTTGTGTGTGTCATCCCAATAATAATTAACTTTTTGTAAAAGAAAAGAACTTCAAAGTTTTGTAATCAAGTCACTAAAATAAATTGCATTTCACACAGGTGCACCGGGGTGGGTTGCTAAGTAGTCTCACGAGCACATAGTCATCTTGCCGTATATGTGTGCGTGTTAAAAGTAGTGCAAACTATTAAAATTTTGTAGCGATGATAGCGCAGTGGTTAGCGCGGTCGGTTCACACGCCGAAGGCCGTGGGTTCAAACCCCAACAACGAACTTAAGCTGCCGATGAAGGGAAACATCGTGGAGAAACCATAGCGTGGTGGTAAGGTACTTTAATGTACTCGAATGTTTCAAGTAGAAAATTTGTCGCGAATCATCTATCGGTGTGCTCCGGCAGTCTCGCTTGAGAGCCAGTTCTATTCCAGGCTAGGTGTGCCTATCATGTTCGACCACACCGTCACTTAACATCAGGTGGGTTTTGGTCAAACACTTAGCCTGTCAACAATTTAAAAAAAAAAGATTATTTAAGAACAAAGTATTTTTGAATTATAATACAATTTGTTTCCGCCATTTGTTGTGGACTGTAAAACGGAACGCAATCTTGGCCTGTCTAGTATCGTTTTATCTCAGTTTTATAAACAGTTTGACAGCTAGGAACATCCGTTTCCTCCTTTCCTTCCACAGTCCTCTTTCTCCCTCGCACGCACGCTTACAGGATCTTTGTGTCGCACGCGCCGCGATATTGCGTGGCACGGGCAGTTGCAAGAGGAAGCTACGTAATGGCGGTACCACACGATCGTCCAACAGTCCAACAGTCACACGTGTGGAGGGGTAGTTCGTGCGTGTTTGACGGTGTTGGAGCGTGTTGGCGGGCGATCGCTCCGATGGCGGTAAATCGTCAAAGGAGTTGCACAGACCGTCCATAGAGAATGAGTTTGGAACGCAGTGTTACCAACTCTCAAAAATATTTATCCCTAAAGCTATGCTAAAACCCCTAAAATCACACAATTACTTGAAAATCCCCCTGGATCTATTTCCCAAATATTTGTGTACTTTTGACTGTATTTCTTCTTTTCTTTAGGCATAATTAACAAATTGGTTGTCCACACAGCATTACAATAACGAAATTAAATTAAACAAGTAAATAAAAATCAACTTATTTCCAGTAAGCACAGACAACGTAACCACCAGTCATCACAGAGTAGTTTTAATATCACTTGTCTTATGTTTATGGTAAGCACTATGGCGACATTTGTTTTCTATTCAACTCCGCATACTTACTAATGAGAAACCCGGAACCGTACTGGGTCACTAGTTCAACAAATAAATATTACTAGACTTGAATATTACTATGGCTAGATTGAATAACTTCTGACCCTATATTTTTATACCTTTATTTTTCTTAGTAAAAAATAAGCAGTCATAAATCCCTAAAAATATAACGCCCCTAAAAAACCCCACCTGTTTTATTTTCCCCCTAAATTTAGGGGAATACCCGCAAGTTGGGAACACTGTTGGAACGTGTATACTGTGTGGAGGGTCTGTTTTGATCGAGACAGACTCGAGTCATGTTGGAGTGAACGTGTGGTACCGGCATAAGACTGGTTGAAGAATCCGCGCATCATAAAACTTTTCCTCAAAACAGTGTTTTTGAGTGCTCGTCGCTACAAAGTATCGGAGTGAAGTAAACGTGGAAGTGTCAATCAAATTATTATCATTAACTTAGCGAAACCACCCTGAGTGTGGTCCGCCATCGCTTACCGTGTGCCACTGTAAGCGCACACCTTCATCGCAAGTTGCAGCTTCATCAGGGAAGAGACTTCAAGGTAAGCGTGCGTATATACCTAACTTTCCTAGACACCGTCTTCTACCTCCTAAGCTGTCAACTCTTGTTACTCCTATACAAGCATCGCTCCGCGTTACCGCTAGAAATACAGTCCACTATCGCCCAGGTCTAACGCCTTTCAGGCTTGACCATCGCACCTTATATTGAAGGTAGTTTTGAACCATCCCGCAAAAACCGCGTCGAAGATTCGTCCCGGCGCGAACTCAACAATTAGTTATAAAACTGTCATCTACTTTACTAATTCAAAAACCATTTCGAAATATTACATTCTTGTAGATATACATTACATAATATTATATTTTGATCTGTACATTACAGATATACAGTACCTATAGATATTGGTTGAATAGAAAATCATAATTATATTTATTTAACTAATTTAAACGCAGCTTAACGCAAGCTCTTTGTTCACTAATGGAATTTCTTGTAAACTTTGTATTCATTATTACGACCTCGCTATTACAAAATTGATTTTGTAAACATCGCACAACTTACTTTTAACAACTTAATTTTTTATCGAACGAAATAGACGTATAGGTACGCAACACAAAATAGGTAACTTGAAATTACTACATGGATAAATTTTCTTTGTTATTTTGTTGTACATGTGATAAAAATAATAAATTGGATTCCAAACCACAAAACATGATGTATTCTGAAATAGACAAAGCATTTGGATTCACAAAACATGAGATAAATTTATATGAAAGATGCGTTATACCGGGAAATTGCGTGTGTCTATAGTAACGGTATATTTAAATATGTAAATAACTAAAAAGACTAGAGTATGCTTTATCATTAACTAGTATCCCGCCTCGGCTTGGCATATGTGATTTTTTTTATGTCTGACAGACTAGGGTGTTTTACCACAACTCACCTGATGTTAAGTGACGGTGTGGTCGAAGATGGTTAACACACCTAGCCTGGAATGGAACTGGCTCTCAGGTGAGCCTGCCGGAACACACAGTTAGATGCTTGGCAGCAGATTTTCAACTTGAGAGCGGTAGCTAGCCAGCCGAGTACTAGAAAGTACCCTACCACCACGCTATGGTTTCCTCACGATGTTTTCCTTCATCGGCAGCTCAAGCTCATTGTTGGGGTTCGAAACCACGCCCTTCGGCACGCGAACCGTCTGCGCTAATCACTGAGCTATCATCGCTATAAATGATGGCAAATTTCTCTACTTACCTATACAAAAGATTAACTTTGATGCAATGAAAATCGTATCAAAATCCATTGCGTGGTTGTTTTATGGTTGATAAGCTAGATGTTTGACCACAGCTCACCTGATGTTAAGTGACGGTGTGGTCAAAGATGACTGAGTACTCGAAAATACCCTACCACCAGGTTTCCTCACGTTTTTTTCCTTCACCGGCAGCTCAAGCTCATTGTTGGGATTGAAACCCACGCCTTTCGGCGTGTAAACCAACCGCGCTAACAACTGAGCTATCATCGCTACAATAAAGAGAAACAGACAGATCCGGACATCGACTTTATTTTATAATATTTAGGGAAGGGAAGATAAGTAATGAGTAGTTGTGAATTTATAGTTTAACTAACTGCGCCCCGCGGTTTTACTTGCGGTGACGATTCCACAAAAACCATGTTTCGATCTCCTTAAACATGTTCAAGGTTTGCCTGGAAGTTATTTCCATCAACTTATTGAGTTTTAAGTTTGCTTTGCTCGGTAGGCATTAAAGTTGTATTGCGTTACATATTTTTCCTTGGCAAAAGTAATTTATAGCACACTCCGCCCCTTAATCACTATCCTTGTTAAAAATACAGACTAATTTGTTTCTCCATTGCGGCGCAAAAGAGGCAAACAAACAAATAAGCTGCCAGGAGCTGCTAAGAAGCGGCACCGCTTCATGGTCGATATTACAAAAACTTGAACGAAACGGTTCGAATCAGCCTTCATTATACGAACCGCTAGACAAAGGAATTTGCTGCCCGAGTGTACGTTTACCATTGTTGATAGATACAATCTGGGTGCCTTCAAGTCGCGAGTGAATCGGTTTCTTCTAGGCGAGCGTGCTCCACCGTAGACCGCATCTTCGCTTAACATCAGGCGAGTTGGCGGTCAAACGAAAGCCTAACGAAATAAAAAAAAATAGATATACTTTCATATTTGACTGCCCTGATAGCTCATTAGGTAGAGTATCTGCTTCAAGAGCTGTTGTAGGGCGTGGGTTCGTTTCCCACCAGGACAAACATTTATGTACCGTTGAATGTTTGTTCTGGGTCTGGATGTTCTGTATATATTATAAGTTTGTATTTACAAACAAAAAGTATTTAAGTATTCTATCAGCTGTCTGGTTCCCATAGTACAAGCTTTGCTTAGTTTGGGGCTAGATGGCGCTGTGTGAAATGTCGAACGATATTTATGTATTATTTATGAGTACCTGGTTGACCGAGCATTTCTCGGCTGAAAACATGGATAAAACGACGTTTTCTGAAAATGAAACCTAGCTAGATCGATTTTCGCCCCCGAAACCCCCTGGATACAAAATTTCATGAAAATCGTTGGAGCTGTTTCCGAGATTCAGAATATATATATATATATATATATTCATATATTATATACAATTTCGCCCCCGAAACCCCCTGGATACAAAATTTCATGAAAATCGTTGGAGCTGTTTCCGAGATTCAGAATATAAATATATATATATATATATATAATATATAAGATTCAAAACTGAGATTATATATATATATATATATATACAAGAATTGCTCGTTTAAAGATATAGATACCTACTAGTACCTACTTTTAAGTATGCATAGGGATTCGAACAACACATCTTTTTTTTCTAATAAAACAATAAAGATTCAAAACTGAGATTAAATAAAATAGTCGTAACCAAGTAAGCGTCCAAATAAAATCGGCATCATCAGAAAATACGATACTCTTGAACGAGTTTCACAGTTCAATGTCAAATAACATCTAGTTTATGCGTGCAGGAAGCACGGGGCGATGCGTATCGAATGACCAGTCTGGACTGTTGTAGGGGGACCAGCTCTCAGCTTTAAAACTCGGGACTAAATGACTCTAATGGTATAAACGCGAAACCTTATATGTTCATGGTATTTTATCTTTGGTACTTAGTGTCGTCGTAACGGTTCGACAGATTGAATTTATTATTAGAGTGAGGTTTACAGGATTACGCTGAACGGCAGTATCTTCAAATAGGTAATTTTTTATTATTTATGATTAATGTGACCCACTTTTAGTATAAAGGTAACCCTGATATCATAAAAAAATCAACTGATAGATATCTTTATAATCTAATAGCTGTTTTTTTTCCATACCAGGGTTGTGCCAATGGCTAAAGTGGTTCATAATGAGTATAATAAAGTTCTTTGGATTAGCACACTTCAAGCGTGTAACCCTGTAAACTCTATGGAAACTGACGTGACCGTGAGTAATCTTGCATAAGCAAAACAAAAACCTGTAAACTCTGACTACATACTTTTTAATTCCGAAAAAATATATGGTTCCCATGGGATATCAAGTGAAATCGTAAGCCGCTATAAAAGCAATAACAGTATGCTATAAAAGACCTTACTCAACCAACCTCTACTTACACCTATTTATTATTTGTACCTTGGGTTCAAGAAGAGAGGCCTATGCTCAGCAGTGGGCGATAACAGGCTGATGATGATGATCTTGGGTTAGCTCGGAAGACATTGATTTTAGCGACAAGGCCAGTTTTTATACACTGTATACAATTTTTGTAACAACTGTGAATTTAATATATCTATGTATCTAGCTTCTATTTGTTATGACCATTGCGACTAGAAGATACCACTTTGCTCTAAGTGAGAAGTAAAAGAAAGGTAATTAACTAATCTTATAAATACAATATTTTGGTAATCCAAAAATTTCGACGGATTTTGATTTGTTATGATACTTACACATTTATGTTGGAACGCACAACTGCGTAATGCAATTTGGACGCAGCCTGTTCAGATTTAACATCTACTTACTAAACATTTTTTTAATTAATATTACCTACTTATCTTAATTACAGCTCTATAATACGAACTAATGCCGTAGAACCGATAACTGCTGGGGTAGACGTATTATAGATTGGAGACCGCGAATTGTCAAACGTAACGTAGAATGCCCTGAGACTCGATGGAGTGACGATATACGTAGAAAAGCTGGTGGTGGATGGAAGCGAAAAGCCGAAGATCGGGCTGAATGGCGTGCCTTAGGAGAGGCATATGCCCAACAGTGGACTTTGATAGGCTGATGATGATGAATGCGAACTTAAGTTAAATTTTACTTTATCTAATTGTATGTACAAGTAACATCGAAAATTGTGCATAAATGGAATTCAAATCCGATTAATTCAAACAACTCACACGCACTCACATATCATGTAAATGCTATAGGTGTCCACATAAATCTGAAGTACTGGTGACCCCAGCGATCTACGATCGTTATCGAAGCAATACCAGATACCGGGAGTACCGGGAGAAGTATTCGGTATCTGAATACAGTAATCTCACAAGTCCGGCTCCTTCAATAGTTATAAAAAATCCTGGAATGCCGGAATATTGTAATATTGACTTAATTAAATGCAATAATGCAAAACAATGAAATACTGACACAATTAACTCCCAAAATTAGATTACATGTATTTACATACAGGCTCAAGTTACGTAAGTCACTGTTTGCTGTAGCTTTGGTAGTATTAGTATATGAATGACTAGCCACGGATTTTTTCTTCATTTTTGGGCATCGCACTTTATGTATTCTGCCAGTATCAGTTAATTTATATTTTCAATTGTGTCGTGATAAAATACAGTTAGAGAAGTCATAGTCACAGTCAAGTCCAGTCCATGTCTTAGTAAAGAACTGGTGGCTTAACTAGAAACTTCTACGAAGTTTTGGAAACAACACGAAAAGATATTGTATCACTAGATTATTTTACTTGCCTACACTCATACGTAAAACATCAATATTTCCAATCATAAACAATGAAACACCCCCCAAGTTTTTTTTAAATAATACAATGATATGGCATGTTATCTTATGCGTTCCCGCCAAAACTGGCCCTTAGTTTTATAAGAAGCAGCTCGCGTCATTTTGGGCTCAGATAATTAAAATTAATTTATGAGAAGGTTATCTGAATTATAGTTCCACTTCGTTGCTTAGCAGAGTTTTCATTGAAATGAAATGTATTTTTATAATGTTATTAAAGACGAGTAAAATGTTAAACTCTTGGTTTCTTCGTAGATTCCTTCCTACAGTATATGAATCGAAGTCACAAAAATTTAAATTTGATTTAAACCAAATTTGAATGTTTATATCATTATTTAACTCCCAAATTTTCTCCGTTCCTCCCGTCACCCCTCCGCCTCCATAAAGACACATCCTTACCGCCGGTTATTATTGAACTTGCCGGTATATTCTAGTGCCGGATAAGCGAGACTCTACGTTGGTATCTGGACGTACCTACTCACTATCTGAAGTGGTATTTACTGATGTCCCACAGCCACCGTTATCACGATCATAGGATCCTCACGCCTGCCGACCTGGGTGCACTTAATATGATATGGTAAGAATTATTACCTAATGTATCAAATATTCCGACGCCAAGCAGTGCGTAAGCGTTTCAATTTGAAGGGTGCAACTGTAACTAGGGGAATACAGCAATTGAGTCTAACCAGTGAACGTCTTAAAGTACGAGTAAAGCGCCCAAGCAGCGTATGCATATAATTTATTATTTAAAATACTGCTGCAAAGGTTATAGAATATCAATATCACTAACCGTCGTAGGAGCGTTTCGTTCGTCTCATTACTTTTACATATAAAAAAATATATCTTTTTTAGTTTTCTAGTTATTTCTATACGTATATTTCGAATCATCTCTACATAGTATATGTAAAACAAAGTCGCCGTCTGTACACTTAGATATTTTAAATTACGCAACAGATTTTAATGAAGTTGCCGTCAATAGACAGAACGATTCAAGAGGAAGGTTTATATGCATAATACATGCAAGCTATATTAGAGGAAAGCCGAGAATGTCATGATTTGTAATGTGATGTCGTAAAAAACATGTTTTTGTGCGCTCAAATTGCAAACGCTGGCTAAACTTTATTAACTTACTTTAGCTAAACGAGATAGATCCAAAGCCCCGTCTAAACTCGTGCGAAGCCGGGGTGAGTCGCTGGTATGAATATATTATTATTATTTTATATTTTTACATTTGTAATAAAATAATATTACAATTAATAAATAACTCTGTTGCCTTCACTATTAAACGGATCAGTCGATCTTGATATTTGAATAACACAATCGCTTATTATTGTGCCTGAATTTTCTCATGTTAATTTTTAACTTTGCAATATATGTTTAATATAATATGTACAATTGTACATAGGTGCTTATTTTAAGTGTTTATATCAGTGTTTTTACCTTCGCTATACACTTCATTTCTATACCTTCACCGAGGTAAGTATTGACGATCCGTTCATAATAGAATGTCACGCCAAACAATAATCAATGATAAAATAGATATTGTCTACGAGTTAATAGAAAGCCAATGTTTGCAATTTGCACAACAAGTGGTAATGCCAATTCAATATTTATATTTAAGAATACAATAGCTTTAATAACACTGTGTAGTAAGTCAACATTGATTATCTGTGCCTAATCAAGTATCTATTATATTAATAAATAATCACCGCAAGGATAAATATGACCACTAGTTAATGTATTTGTGGCTAGAATTTAGAGTTATCATTCATTTATCATTGAAATACTTAAAATAATGAGAAGCGGACTTTCCTCTTCATAAATGTAGGTGACTGTAGCTAGTACTGTACAAAAATAGACTACCCTGTTAGTAATAGTTCTGCTTGGAAAGTCGAAAGGCGTGGGTTTGATGCCCATTCGAAATTAACAGTGCCAGGATGTTTTGTATGAATTTACAAAAATGTACACGTGTTGAATCAATCAGAGTTATTAGATGCTTGATCCGGCATTAACTAATTATAATCGCTGATATTTTTGGTATTTGATTTTTTTACATTGACGATAAATACTTATTGGTGAACATTTCATACAGCGTTATCTAGCCCCAAAGTGACTAAAACTTGTAGGTAGGTGATAAAATATTCATATAATATTTTTTTGTAAACCCGAATCCGAATCAGCTAAATCTGTCCCAGCTGCTGGACTTCTTCTCATTGTGAGAAGGGCAAGGCCATATCCACCACGCTGGCCAAGTGCGGGTTGGCAGACATCTTCAATAACAGAACTCTCAGTCATCCAGTTTTCCTCACGATGTTTTCCTTCACCGTACTTATGATATACTCGTATGGCGTGTTTTTGAATCTTTTGGAAGATTTTAGATTTGAAGCTGCCTTTTTATGTATGAGCTTATGACAAATCTTGCACTAAACAATGTCATTGACATGAATGTCAATGAATTCTGTGTTCTGCTGCTATGATCATAGTCATGCGTTATCTGTTTTTTAATGATTGACAGGCTAAATGTTTGACCACAGCTCACCTGGTAAACACACCTAGCCTAGAATGAAACTGGCTCAAAAGTGAGGCTGCTGGGACGTGCCGTTAGGTGCTTTAGACTTACTTGAGGGTAGTAACTAACCAGTCGACTACTAGAAAGTACCCTATCACCACGCTATGGTTTCCTCAATATGTTTTCCTTCTTTGGCAGCTCAAACACATTGTTGGGGTTTGAACTCACGCCCTTCGGCGAGTGAACCAACCGCGCTAACCACTGGACTATCGTCGCTACAAAATCTCTAGGACAGCGTCTTGTTCGTCTCATTACTTTTACATTAAAAAAATACACAACTTAATTATATGGTTCCGTTCGAACAATTATGCGCGATAGCAATCTGAAAAAGCTATAAATAAAAGTTTTATAATAACTATTGCAAATTTTAATAACGTGCCTTAAAAAAATTGCAAGAATAATTACAACAATTACATTTTATTTTGCTACACATACTACTACTTGTTAATAGTTAATTGGTTTAGCAATATCTATTGCACAACAGTGAATATTTGCTCAAGTCTCGTAAATCTTGGTCTAACAACACAGCAATCAAATTTGATATCTTTATAACATCAATAATAATATAAATATCGTTAAGTGGATAGAATACGAATGTTAATAGTGTCCGTAAATTTTAATTATTATTTAACGAGATTGGATTTGGCTGCTGTATTTAGTCGGAGCAAAGATATTATACAGGGGCGGACCAGGAGTTTGTGGGGCCCTGGGCTAATACTACTTAGAGGCCCGCCAAAATAATCAATCAATTGCCGTTTTGTCAAAAACCTGTTTTCGATAATATGTACTTACACGGTTTAGGAAAAAAAGAGCACAATTTATTCATTTAGTATGCCTTAGACATATAAATAACAAGTACCTGGATGACCGAGCTTTGCTCGGTTTTTCATTGCCTGTAAACACGGATAAAAAGACGTTTTCTAAAAATGAAACTTAGATCAATTTATCGCCCCTGAAACCCCCTGCATACTAAATTTCATGAAAATCGTTGGAGCCGTTACAGAGATTCAGAAAACATATATATGTATATACAAGAATTGCTCATTTTAAGATATTAGATATATGTATATTAGATAGATTACTGAGAGACATTATTGCAAATCAACAGGTTATGTGTAGTTACATTAGATACATTAATTAAATAAAACAATATTTTTGTATTTTTGCGCCGCTAATTCCTTTGTTTGCTCTTCACATTGTAAAGTCCTTTTGTATAAATTGTGATTTATCAAAGGACTCTCTGCTCTGTTTCTTTCCATCCAAAGGTTGTCTGGAACAAATCACCCTAGGCGATAAGGCCGCCGTTATACGCCATATTCTATGTTGTTTTTTGTTTTGTTGTTTCCTTTATCTCTTTTTTAAGTTTTGTATGTTATAATGTATGTATGTTTGGTGTGTAATAAAGTTGTATTCTATTCTATTCTAATTTATGGAAATAACTGATAAATGAATTAATCAATAGTTTGCCTTTGTTGTCCTATATTTGTTTTCTATATACGACATCCTGGAGAAAGAGCGCTCCGCTTCACATGTAGTGACAACGTTAAAAACATTTTAAAATATTATAATAAAAATAGAGGAAAACATCAACAAGTTTCTTTTCATAAAAATTTCACTGCATTTTGTTTTCAATGGGGGCTGGGGGCCCTTTATATCTACGAGGCCCTGGGCTGCAGTGTAAAAATCCCTTATATAGATCCGCCTCTGACGGTAGTGTAACTGAATCGTGACGTAATTTCAAAGAAAATATTCATACAGGGTCGATTATAACTAAACTAACTACCCTAGCTTGGCACATAATCTACATTCTATTTAGGGAAAATGCGAATGAAACTGCGAGGCGTAAAAAGTTGATTGGATATAAACAGTCCGATTAAAATCGATTTACATCGATCGATTTAATAGATATTACATTTTCAATAGAAACATAATGATTGTCCAAGCGCCAACACTGAAAGAGCCTGGAAGCCTACCCATTCAAGACCACCAACCAATAAATCGATCTTAAATTCGTCGGATATAAAATTGCTGTTATTTTCAATCGTCCATATAGCTAACAATTCTCATTTTAAAATGTGTTGTACAACATTCCAGCACCTTGTAATGAGCGGATGTCGGGAATCGATAGCAAAATTGTGGGCATATTTTATAATTTCAACAATAAAACCACTGAAATCCAACCTTGTACGTTAAAAATTAAAGTTGACTTTCAAATTGGCTGGAGATTTATTGTGACTAGAAGAACTGCAAGGAACATAGTTGCTTTGAAAGTGGCCTTTATGGCATGGCTATAGAAGCTGGATTTACATCTTCTTCGTGGTGGTTTGCAATAAATATGTATAGTTGGGTAGGTAATAGAAGTTGGCGCCAGTCGGTATGAGCGTGTACTTGATACCATCGAAGCTCTAGGCGTCGACATACAACGGTTATGAGGATAATTTTGCTGAATAATGAAGTTCTATAATGATTGCACGATGTAAGACTGCTAAGAAATAAAGATTTTGCTTTAATAAAGGCTGACGGGCCAGACCTTTGGTTGGAAGCAGAATACTGAATGTAAAGTCCATATTTCGATTTTAGACGATATATATTATCCTTAGCGTATACTAGCCACGCCCTGCGGTGGTACCCACGTTTAAATAACAAGCATACATACATATATCATCATCATCATCAACAACAACAACATGGCATAGTCCACTGCTGGACATGGGTCTTTCCCAGCATACACCACTCAGCCCGATCTTCGGCTTTTCGCCTTCAGCCACTGTCAGCTGTCTTACGTATATCGTCACTCCATCTAGTCTCAGGGCGTCCTACACTACCATATATATATACCATAAAACTTTCCGCTTTTATAATATTAGTGTACAGTGTGATTTTTATCAACTCAAACAACAGAATCCTAGAGAAGTGACGATTCTTATTTCCGACATATAGATATATTCACGTGACGTATGGAAATACATACTCGTCTTGTTTGAGAGATATCCTCAGATTGCTCAGGACAAGGGTAAGCTAACATCACTGAAACGCTTTCGCTGTTTGAACACAAAGCACGTTTGTACAGAGTCAATTTTGCATAACCATGACCTATATTTTTGTTCTTTTTAAACTCGAAGAAGTCATTAATAAAATAAATACGAGGAATGTTCTTTGCAAGTACGTATCTACTATGAGTGAAATAAAAGAAAGACTGAACCTAGTTTAGGTCTAGGACTGTGGAAAATTACGAACTAAAATTAATTATAATTAAGCATTTAAATCTAAGATATTATTTTGAAACGCATCAAAATTTTGATTTAAGTAACTTCAGAAAACCACAGAACTGTGTTCCGGTTTGAAGGGTACTGTAGCTGGCGAAATTACAGGTCTGTTGAGACTAACCATCGAAAGTCTCACAGTAATGAGTACCAACGGAGCGATACTATGAACTTTGTTTTGCTAGTCAAAGTTCTATGTATCACTGCAATGGTCATCTTGCGTTATCTCTCACCATCAGAAAAGCGTCACATTCGTCATTACCGTTATGTTATTAAAAACTTAAACAAGAGTAAACGACCCGACAACAAAGTAATGTCAAGCGAGAAATTGCTTTATCATTAGAGTTGCTACTTCACAAAAATATTAATTTATTTTGTAAACAAATTAAGAATTTTATTTATAACACTAGCTGAACCCCGCGGTTTCACCCGCGCTTGATGCCTACGTCATAGTAGCTTTATGCATGCAAAGTCTCAGCCCGATCGGTTTAAAATTGACAAAGTTTCATACAATCTTTCATCCCCTCTTTTATCCCCTTGGGGGTAGAATTAATCATAATCCTTTCTTAGCGGATGCCTACGTCATAACATCTACCTGCATGCCAAATTTCAGCCCGATCCGTCTAGTGGTTTGGGCTGTGCGTTGATAGATCACTACGTCAGTCAGTCAGTCACCTTTGAGTTATATATATTTAGATAGATAAACAGCGAGCTTCCACCGAGAAAATGCCGCCAGTTTGATGGGTGCGTTTGGTGGCGGGCTCGACCGGTGGACTTAGTTTTAATTAGGTTTATTGACAGTTATTATATGTCCTGTTCTGATTACATGTGGTTGTAAATATTATATCGGTCATAAAAATTAAGTTATCTATGTATAGAACAGTCGCGCTAGTTGATCGGCAGTTGTCTTCTACGTACATACAATTCGATGATGTGCTCTTACTTGTCATGTAATGACGTGGTTATTGTATATTACCGCTAGTAAAGTATAAATGTCATTTAATAAAATCGTATTTTACTCAGCTAGTATATCGACGAAATAATGACCAAAATTACGAGTTCCACAAATCGGCAGTACTCAAAACAAACCTTAACTCAAAAGATTTCCCATTGATCCTTACTCTTTGAAGTCTGCCTCAAATAAATAGAGACGTCAAGCTTTGAAGACATTACGTATCGATGAATTGAGTGATCTCAGTCGAGTCATGATCATTGAGATGTAATGGATGTTTGAGTGACACTATCAAAGAGCTACGTCGCATGTGAGCTCGTGTTTACAATGTGCGATGCGATAGCATTTGTTTGTTAAAATGTTCGTAAGATTTTTTTTAACGTATTATTCGTACTTTTTTATTTATAGACAGTCTTATCGTGATACTAATATCGTTATTAAAAATTAAGTAATAATTATTTTTCTGAGTTTAAAAAGAACAAAAATATAGGTCACGGTTCTGTAAAAATGACTTTGTAATTTTTTATTTATTTGGTATACATGGTAGGTGTATTGACCACAGCTCACCTGACGTTAAGTGACGGTGTGCTCGAAGATGGTAAAGCACATCTAGCCTGGAATGGTACTGGCTCTCAAGTGAGGCTGCCGTAACACACCGTTAGATGCTTGGCGGCAAATTTTCAAGTTGAGGGTGGTAGTTAGCCAGCCGAGTACTAGAAAGTACCCTACCACCACGCTATGGTTTCCTCACGATGTTTTCCTTCACCGGCAGCTCAAGCTCATTGTTGGGGTTTGAACCCACGCCCTTCGGCATGCGAACCGACTGCGCTAACCACTGAGCTATCATCGCTACAAAAAAATATGCTTTGTGAATATTACACAATGGAAGAAAATAACTCATATTCTCAACCTTTTTTATATCAAGTGTATTTTAAAATCAATCTATTACATACAAGAACCATTGAGCTGGATTCTTAATCATTGAGATAAATGCAACTAAAGCATTCAAATATCGTATCTTAAAGCAATTTCTAAACGCATTGTTAATGCATTTTGTAAAGCTGATCAGTTACAAGTTTACTGGACAAAGATGACTGTACGGAACCATGCCATAGATTCAACTTCAATTGAAAACACATTAATGCGATCTCTAACACTACCTAGATAGAAAATCGACGCCTGTCTGCCTGTCTATCCTGTCATAGATACGAGTACATCGCAGAACATGCCAGCCAACCGCTATCTATCAGTATTATGGGACCATGTCACAAGAAAATTAATTAAAACTCTTCAAACCTCTAGGAAAGGGTTCTGAGGAATTTGTCGATTAAGTACTATGAAAAGGTACTCAGCTAAGTTAGAATGTACTTGATCAGACAGGCGTCGATGTTGCCAGCCTTGTAAGCTGAAGATGACAACTTTTGCAGACGAGAAATAGAGAGCGACTATCTTAGATTTTATATTAGCCATGTTAAAACTATAATTATCACAAGCTATGTCAAATTAGTTGCAGTATACATATAATGGCTTTCCTCAATACATCACTTCACCAAATAAGGAACAACCACATTTTTTTCTTAGTTAATCTGTTATTTTCTAAAACTGTTTTTTACAACATAATTTGAGCTTAATTTTGTGTTGTTGTATTTTAATGTAAGCTTTTTACTATAAGGTTGCGTTAAGACCTTTTAACTAAAATGATTATTCAGTAGTTTGGTAGATTTGTGGTAACGATAAAACAGGAATTAAGCAATAAAGCACCTATTCAGAAATGGAAATCTCGGCCCAAAAGTGACAAGCTAATTAAGATTTATTGTGATCTTATAAAGAAGCCACGAAAGTAGCCCAACCGTATTGCTAAATTGACAGCTAAATGATGACGTTAGCAGTTTTCCTCAAAAGACTTAATTTGCCTATTGGGCTCGTAAAAGGGTTTTAAGAGTTACGCAAGTCGTTAACTTTTTAGAAGGTTTTTTTTGTTAAGGTTCCGTTCTAATGCATATTTGCTTACTTGCAATATGACAAGTACAAGAAACTCTAAGTATATTTCACACTTTTCTACAGATTTTTTTTTTTTTTTTCGAACGTAAAAAGGTGAGAATGTGAGATCTACAATGGAGCACGCTTGCGTAGAAGATACCGATTCACTCTCAACTTAAAGACACCCAGATTGTATATCAGGGAACACCCACTCGAGTAACGTATTCCACGCTTTAGCCGTTCGAACAATGAACGTGGGTTCAAATCGTTTCATACTGGGTTTTGGAACGTTAACCATGAAACGATGTCGTTTTTTCGAGCTTGTGGCCATCCGATCGAAAAAAAAACTTGAAAGGATAAATACTATGAAAATATTCAGTTAAAAATGATTATAGAAATTGTAACGGTCAACAAACTGAAGAATAAAATTGTAATAACCATAACACAAGCAATCTTACGTGACAAACTGATTAGCAGTATCCCTTTAATGATTTACTATTTGTCGCATATGTAATAAAAGTCTCGCTAGTGTGTACCGACAATTTTAACAATTCTATATCACATAGAACACATGTCACATGTTGACATAGAAGCTATTAAAAGCTATGAAAGTATTTTACAAGCTATTGGTTTCAGGAATGAGAAACCTCAAAGCTCTGCAATACACAATTAACGAAAAAAAACATGAGACTTCAGCTTGCCAAGAAAAACTGTAAACCCATTGGTGCAAAAAATAGATACATATCCAAAGCTGTGTTGAATATTAATGTGGCGCTCAATATTTTGAGACACTCAAAAGTTATTCTCAAATTGGACCCGATAACGTGTTAACTATTTCATTTCTATATAAACATGGAATATAATAGTGTATGAAAAAAAATTACTCAATAAAGTGTGTGAAGTAACCCTGACTTATTATAAGTGACTCAAATCTATTCAATTTATCGAAATACTTGTTTATTTAAAAACTTGCTGCGCCCCGAGGTGTTGCCCTGCTACAATGTTTATTTCAGAAGTACATTTTTGTTCATTAGCACGACTTTCTTAAAATTTTATTGGACACTTTTTAAAAACAACACTACAAACTAAAACTTTTTTTGAAATGTAAAAGTAATAAGACTAACGGGCGCTCTCCTGATGGTAAGAGATAACGCTTGTCTATGACCATTGCAGCGATACACAGAACTATGAGTAACAAAATAAGGTCTAGGGCATCGCTGCTTTGGCGCTCATTACTTTGAGACATTAGATGGTTAGTCTTAACAGCCCTGTAATTTCGCTAGCTGCAGTACCCTTCAAACCGGAACACAGTAATGTTTACTCACTTAAATTATTTATTCTATTATTTACTTTCATACTTAGAGATTTAAAAAAATATACAAATACATGTACGCCGCGCCGTAGACGTAGCTACCGCGTGGTTGGGCGACGTTACCTCGTTGTATGTTTGTAATAAAACTGTGAAAAGGCCCTACCGCGCCCTTAACATTTGAAAAATGTGACGCCAGCTCTAAGATCCCCCAAAACAAGAACCAACCGCTTCGAAAGATCTTTAGCAACTTTTCTGTTAGCTACTTTTTAATTAACAACTTTAACATATCAATAGGCGAGACAAGTACCTCGACATGTGGACACGCCAACCCGTCAAAGTACGAATGTACAAATCTCACTTTCATATCACATCACGTCACATAAGTCATAATAGCTGTTCGGCTGTCATGTATTACGGTAGCCGCTCATTAGTGGTACATGATTTGATTTACGCAACACGAGTCATACAAATCCATACAAATTAGCCATTTAACGTTATCTGCGGACTCGTTCGCATCCATGTTACCATGAAGTTAATAGTAACTAGAAGAGACCTCGTCGTAATCTGCCTGTAATATACAATTACAAACACAAATATTTTATTGATAACACCAATTAAACTTAACTCTTGTTTTTAAACTTAACTCTTGTTTATTGTTACCTACTTAATTTGTACATAGTTTAAGGGAAAGCACTGGCTGCTGCACTACAGCTACACGCTAAAGCAGCAGACAGGGTTACCACTCTATATAAGCCACACTGTTTTTGCAATAATAAAATATTTTGTATTTGTATTTTGTATTTTGTAATGTTGCAAGTCAAATTTCGTTATATAATTTCAAATATATCATTAAAAAAGTTTTAAAATGTCAAAATAAAGTATGTATGGAACAAAATATGTCAATGTTAAAAATATTGTCAATATAAAAATATGTCAAAGTAAAAAATATTATCAATACAAAATATGTCAATATAAAAAATATAGTCAGTATAATAAAATGTCAAAAAAAAACAATAACTTACTAGTAATTTAATAATCTTTTAGTTAAAATACTCGTCAATGGCAAAAAACAAGGTCTCTAGATCTTAACTTGGTTCTGAAGCACGCGGTGGAAGGTGCATCCCGGACGGAGGTGGGTACGCGGTAGAAGACCGCGGACCCCAGAACGTAATCCTATCGTCTATTGGACCTAATAACATTCAGGACTAACATTTCTTTAACGAACATAATTATGTAGGTGTTTGTTCTATGTCCGGGTTCTGTATCTCTTATAAGTATCTAACTACTTGCAAAAAAAAACATAATTATAAGTATTTTATCTCATAGTACAAGATTTGCTTAGTTTGGTGTTGTGCGAAATATCTTCCAAGATTTATTCAATTATTTAATCCTTTCCCGAGGCCAGCTACTCAGCTTATTCTTCGGTAATAGCTCTGCTTTAGGGCGTGAGTTCGATTCCCATTTAAAAAAAAAAAAAACATTTATAAGACGAGCATAGACGTTTTTTATGTGCCTGAATGATTTAAATATTATATATGTATATTATTATAGCCGTGGTGGTGCCGGCGTAAGAATTGTACCCGATCCTCTCTACCCGTGGTTGCCGTAAGGGTCGGCTAAGGGATGTAATCCGGAAAATGGGCAGCAGCGTCTTCCTTGAACAATCACACTTAACTGCGCTCGCCAACCCCAAGCGTGGCGAGTATTGGCAAATTTACTTCCAGTCACAGTCAACAAAACACACAGTAACGTTACAAGTGTCATTACCAAAGTGACTTTGGTGATTTCTTTAAGACAGTGCTAAATGGTAAAATCGTACCAAATTTACTGGGATATCCACTGTCTGTACAGTGTTAAATTACAAAGGTCATTTTGATAAGCTACACTGGCTAGCACGGGCTTTAGACTTGACTTATAAGGTAATATACTTACTTTAGTCGTGGTCACGCCTACGTGTAGCCCACGAAGTATTGCAGAGAGATTTTTTGCGGGTTAGGAACACCGTGACAAGCTAATAATTCTGCTAACCATAGTTGGATACTTTAACAATGAAACAAAGTAGGTAGGTACGTATTGCAAAAATTTGTCTATAAAAGTAAACATTAGGTTCATCTCTGCATAGTATAAAACAAAGTCGATTCCCGCCGTCTGTACGCTTAGGTCTTTTAAACCACGCAACGGATTTTAATGCGGTTTCCATCAATAGACAGAGTGATTCAAGAGGGAGGTTTATACATACCTATGTATAAAAATACATGCATATATACCACATTAGCCTATATGTACCTATATTTTGTAATGTGTGTATTTTGCTGTGTGTAATGTGTCCTACGATATATATTTACGATACGATATTTTATTCTCAGTCAAGTACAAAAAGTTATATATTTTTAATCAATTTTGATTCGACTTTAATATTCACTTAGTGGTTTGTGATGCGATATTTTTTTATTTTACAGATACAGTTGTAATCAACGTAGTGTTTATAGATAGACAGAAACAATTTTTTTTCTACCGATTTATTTAAGTAGGTACATAAAATATTTTCAATAAGAAAACAAAAATAACTCTTCGTATGTATTCATTCGACAGTTCATAATTTACAGCTCCACAACTCACTATTCCCTAATGATACTGCCCTAAAATGACGACACTTAGCGTCAATAGTCAATCAATCTGTGAAACTTTACGGCGAACATAAAGCTTCTGCATTTAATTAAATATCCATAGAAACAAATGGACGTTAGAAGATTTGTTACCGATTCCATAAGTCGTATATCTCGACAACGGTATCACTTTCACCGATGAGTCCGATACGCCCGCGCGTCGCTCGCTACTCATCCGTCAAGCAGGACAGGTGCCCACGATTATCTGCAAATAGGGCTACCACTTTATATTGCTATGCTACAAGCAGGAAACGGGGGTAACATTTCTGTTTGCTGTTGTAGCTGTAGTAACTTTTTTTTTTGTGTCCATAGCACATTCGTGTATTGTGCCAGTTCTCAAGTTTTTTTTGTTTTTTACCCATGCCACACACTCTCCTTTATTTTTGGCGTCGCACTTTGCCCATTTGCCAGTGTCAAATTGTAATATATTTTCAATTATTTTATGAAAAATCTGTTAATAAGTCATCGTCAAGTCCGGTCATACTCTAGTAAAGTAATGGCGACTTTATTACAAGCTTAGATGGAGTTTCAAAGCTATCAACCAATACAAAAAATCATGTTTCAGTAGATTAAATCACTTTCCCACACTCACGCGCGTCGGCACTTTATGAATAAAACACCACTATATTAATACATAATATACACTCGAAAAAACATAAGTTTTGATAAATTAATATAAACGACATGGTTATGCCGTGTTCCTGCCGAAACTCTTACCAAGCTCAGAAATGATCCAGGAGTGAACCTGGATCATTTCTGAGCTTATGCTAGACTAGCGGCGTCAAGTCCTCGCAACGGGCGCCCCTCGGCGGCGCCTTTGGCACTATCAGTGTCAGTAACTGTCCGGACAGATTGTTAAAAAAAACTATATTTATTCGTGCCATCCCTAGTTATATTAAACTCCATTAAGACACTTAATTCGATACCATTTCGCATACCGGTTGTATGTTATTCAATTTTATCTCGTAATTATTACAGTTACGAAATGACACAACTTAGATTTATTGAATTCTGACTATTCGATTTGTTACTAGTTTATTATTTTTATGACTAGTGATTTGGACTAAGTAAAACCTATGTAATATAATTACTTGGAAATACTTTAATTGGTATCAATGAAGTGGAACGAACAAATTGGTCGTTAAGCTTCCGTGTTCATGATCTACATGTAGTTGGAGTAGTTAAGTAACAACTAGCTGTGCCCCGTGGTGTTACCCGCTAACCTGTGTGTTAATCCAGGGTGTCAGCTACCTCCATACCTAATTTCATTAAAATTGGTCCTGCCGTTTGAGCGGGAAGAAGTAACAAACATACAAACACACTTACCACTCATGAACTTTCGCCTCTATAATATTATAGTAGTATTAATTTCCAATAGTTATGGATTTTATCTCAGTACATTTTACCATTATATATCAATTGTGTCCATATTTTCAAGAAAATAAATCTGAATCAGTCAAATTCACTACGTTAGGGTTAAGTGTGGTCATGTCTTAGTAAAGTAATGTATCTTTACTGGAAATTTGGTCGGAGATCTGGAAACAACACGAAAAGACTTGTTTCACACGTTATATCACTATCTTAAATTTGTGCATGTAATGCGGCATAATATGAATAAAATACTATTATTTTTCTAAATACCTAAATACTAGAAATAACATGAAGTTTATGAGGAATAATACAAAGCGGTGTCACGACCAAAACTTCCGCACGTTAGTCGCTTTTTATCTACATTATTATAATTGTTATTGAGCCTTTTATTTCTCGATATTTACATTTAAACTTATACATAATACACTTATTTATACACACGTTAAAATCAGGAACCCTCTCAGGTGAAAGCCTCCTCCAAGGTTTGCCATCTTTCTCTATCCTGAGCTATTTGCATCCATTGTGGACCTGCAATATTTTTTATTTCATCCTCCCATCGTGTGTAAGCTCTTCCTTTGCAGCACTTGCCTGTCGGACCTCTCCATTGGGTTACTATTTTGGTCCATCTTTGATCTGTGAGGCGCGCTACATGACCCGCCCACTTCAGTCTTAGTGCATAGCTTAGACCATTAATTACTTTCGTCTTCTCTCTTATTTTTGTGTGCCTTATTTTTTGTTGCTTCTTAATGTTTAACATTGTATTTTCATTCGCCGTTTAACATATTTCGCTCCATTCCTCTATGACATGTAATCATTTTATTTTTCGTTTTGTTTATAAATTTCCATGTTTGACAAACATATGTCAGACATGGGATAAGGCTCCATTACTTTCTTTTTAAGCGATAAAAGCATATCACTCTTAAATATTTCTTTGCAGCACCAATATTTATTCCATGTATTTTTATCTACATATAATAGAGTTAAAAACCAAACAATGCTACTCTTGGTCACTCGTAGGTTGACACCAGTGAGGTTGATGTCAATGTGCAACCACAAAACCACTTGATGTTCTTGAATAAACCTTGTGAGTAGCTTTGTTACATTGATTAATCATTTTTCATATAAAAAACTTGTGTTACATCAAGTTAAGTAACCTAACCGATTTTAAAATCAAATTCTTTGCTTTCTGACTTATTATTAGTTTCCAAAACTCCGTCGAAACTTATAATAAAGTCACAATAACGACTATTCACTTCCACATTTGACCACCAGTTTATCTGTTGGCAAGTGAAACTTGCTTGTGTGCCGTGGTGGTGCCGGGGTAAGAATAGTACCCTACCCTCTCTACCCGTGGTTGCCGTAAGAGTCGGCTAAGGGATGTAATCCGGAAGATGGGCAACAGCGTCTTCCTTGAACAATCACACCTAACTGTGCTCGCCAACCCGCCTGCCAAGCGTGGCGAGTATTGGCAAAACCCCCCCTGGAGGAGGCCTATGTCCAGCAGTGGATGACCTATGGCTGATGATGTGTATGTGAAGCGAAACTTAAACGAAAATAAAGCACGCTGACTTAGAAGACATATCTAAGCACTCTGACAAACAAAAAACCCAGCAGTTTCAATAGAGAAAACAGAAGAGAAAATCAGAATCAGAAATGAGAATCAGAGTCCTACATTTTAGCTATAAGAAATCCACCGTATATTTAATTATTTAATACTTTATTGCACACTTACAAATAATATGTACAAAAGGAGAACTTACTGCTAAAGCATTTTCTGCCAGCAATCTCCACAGTGTGAGAAGTGGTCGAAGGCGCGCTTTAAAAAGAATGGTATACATGTGTATAAATACAACAAACAAATGTATGAGTGGTAGTTGGACTTATCCTATAATAGCTCAGTCCTATAGTAGCTATGACAGTTGAGTGGCGTCATTAGATCATACGCCGAAGAGCGTGTGTTCAAATCCCAACAATCAGCATGAGCTGCCGGTGAAAGAAAACATCGTGAGGAAACCATAGCATGATAGAAAGGTACATTCTAGTACTCGACTGGCTAGATTCTTGCCTCACTTGAGAGCCATTCCAAGCTAGGTGTGATAACCGCCACTTAACATGGTAAAAGATGTAAACTGTCACAAAAAAATTGAATGGAAGGATAAGGAGAATACCAGTACTCTTTTAAGTGTCATCATCATCATAATCATCATTTCAGCCGTAGAACGTCCACTGCTGGACATAGGCCTCCCATTGATTTCCATAAAGACCAGTTGAAAGCGGCTCACATCCAGCGTGTTCCTGCGGTCTTTATGAGGTCGTCTATCTACCTTGTGGGCGGACGTCCTGCGCTGCGCTTGCCGGTTCTTGGTCTCCATTCCAGAACTTTGCAGCCCAATCGGCCATCAGTTCTGCGTGCTATGTGCCCTGCCCACTGCCACATCAACTTGCTAATCCGTTGTGCTATGTTGGTAACTTTGGTTCGTATACGGATCCCCTCATTTCTGATTCGATCTCGTAGAGAAGTAATCTCCGAGCATAGCCCTCTCCATAGCTCGTTGTGCGACTTTGAGCTTATCAAGAAGACACATAGTCAGAGACCACGTTTCAGCACCATAAGTAACACACACTGTAACAACTGTGTAATCACCGGTAACACACACTGGTCGAAGACTTTCGACTTGAGGCACTGGGGTATATCAGACGAAAAAACGTTGCGCAGTTTTCCGAACGCTGCCCAGCCGAGTTGGATTCAACGTAAGTTTAAATGTACTTTTAAGTGTACTAATTCAACTTTTTTTTCTTGTTGTATTCTTGTAGTAGCTTTCGTAAGGTACGGAATACATAGCAATATAAAAACAGGAAAATTTCGAGTTACCCTACCGATGACTATCATTCGACTAGAGTCATTTACCATGTACAGGTTTAGCTTCAGTCATGCATCTGTCTCAATGGCCGATCCCATCGAGACAACACGAGCAATTAGACTTAGACGCTAATCTTTTCATCTAAACGCTCAGATGAAAGTGTATGATAAAATTATGCTGAGAACGGATGCAGGAGTTTATTAGGAGGGGCGGTTGCACTCAGTACGCCTTGGTATAACAGTGGGGATTTGTACATGGAAAATTACAATCATTTAAAAAAATATTTCAGGTGGTCGTTAATTTTAATTTAATTTCAACTGTAATCTTCTATTCAAAAATCTTCATTTCAATTATTGTTCTTCAAGAAAAAATACTACGACGAATAAAACCACAGACAACACACACAAATTAAAATATTTAAACTCTCATAGGCTTATTGTTTGTAACCGTTTAAAGTAGATTAAGTGGTTAATTTAGTGGTTTGGCGTGGTGGTGCCTGCGTAAGAATAGTACCCCACCCTCTCTACCCGTGGTTGCCGTAAGAGTCGGCTAAGGGATGCAATCCGGAAGATGGGCAGCAGCGTCTTACTTGAACAATCACACCTAACTGCGCTCGCCATGCCGCCTGCCAAGCGTGGCGAGTATTGGCAAAACCCCTCCAGGAGGAGCCCTGTGTCCATCAGTGGACGATCAATTGATGTTACCATTGTTAAAAAAAAAAACCGCGTGATCAAAACATAATTTAAACTAAGAACAGCCTGCGACGTAAAATTTCCATAGACACAGAAAATTTTGTTATTATGTCATACATCGCACTGTTTTTTTTTTTCGTTTTACTCTGCATTTTACGTCATACAGCTACAAGTGGTTTTTTTTTTTTTTATAACACGACCCTTAGGAAGTTCCTGAGTACGCCCACGAAAATGCTGTACATTGCATCGGAAATCCAACGCACGTACTGACATCGCGACTTATTTCTACTTGTCATATTCTTGTCACTGAGATGTTGCATCGCATTTCAAGATGGTACCCTGTTTTTTATTTTGTTTCGTCATTTATTACGCTAAGATTTATTACGCTTGAAATAATCAGATTAGATTCATAGATCCACTAAAAGATATGTATGTAATATATAAATAGCAAAATATTATTATTACGTAGATGCATAAACGAGGCTATGAATTCAGTTTGTGATCATTTTTACCTTGGATTATCACATAAGTTATTGTGGATTAACACATGAGTTAATATCGACTTCTTCTCCATCTGACATCGCATCTCTGCTTTTTTGTGTAAAAGTAATGAGACAAACAAGACGTTCCCCTGATGTTAAGAGATAACGCATGCTCATGACCATTGCAACAGCACACAGAACTATGAGTAGCTGCAGTAAGTACCCTGTAGCGATGATAGCTCAGTGGTTAGCGCGGTTGGTTCGCATGCCGAAGGGCGTGGGTTCAAACTCCAACAATGAGCTTAAGCTGCTTAAGGAAAACATCGTGAGGAAACCATAGCGTGGTGATAGGGTACTTTCTAGTACTCGGCTGGCTAGCTACCCTTAATTTGAAAATCTGCCGCCAAGCATCTAATGGTGCGTTCTGGCAGCCTCACTTGAAAGCCAGTTCCATTCCAGGCTAGGTGTGCTTTACCATCTTCGACTACACCGTCACTTAAAATCAGGTAAGTTGTGGTCAAACACCTCGCCTGTCAGCCATAAAAAAAACCCTTCAAACTGGAACACAACGTGTACACACTATGTTACACTTATTTCAGGCATCAATTTTTATTTCCTTATCGCATTATATTGACGATTAAACTTTATCTCCGAAACATTTTTAATTCCAAATAATCATCAGACCTCGGCAACATCACAGACATCGCATCTAGCTTTCACCCGTGATTCATTAAATTCTTTAATTGACGCTAAATATCCCGGTGATTGCGCGGGGTCGGCCACTTGACCTTCCTCTGATTGAATTAGTGACAAAGCTTTTATATTCGCGAATACTTAACACTCATTCAGCTGTTATAACGTTTGTTCGTAACTGCCTTAACTTATAATGATAAGTGTTGTCTTCACGAGCGATTAATCCGCGATGATAGATGTGTTTTAACTACTATTTCTACTCGCTTTATCTACTTATATTGGATAACTATTAAGTTGTGTTGAATATTTTTTAAGTTTATTGTGATGATCGGCCGTAGAGACAGTGCCTTATGTACTTAGTATTTTCTCATTATGTACCCACCTACGTAACAAATAGGTACGCATTCAAGTATCTATAACATTGAGCATTGACTTCATCGCCACTTTCTAATCATGAGTATTTTTAGTAAATGATTTAAAGTTCTTAGGTGCGAGATTGAAGTAGATATTCTTGCTATAAGCAAATATATTATCGATTATGTTGAACAATTTTAACGATACTTGAATGCTGAACGTATTGTTGAGTACCTACTAATTTGCCTTTTTTTTTTACTCTTGACTTTGGTTTAGCTGGTCTAACAGAATCAATTATATTTGTATATCTAGAGCAACTGCCGACTAAGTAGAAATTTATAAAAATAATTAACCACATGCAATTTTTTTTTCATCAGTGAGATCAACAGAACACTGATGGTAAGAGATAACAACTGGCCGAGACCATTGCAGCGGTACTCAATACAACAAATACAGGAAATCGTAGCTGTGGCGTTCGTTATTTTGAGACTTTTGATAGTTAGTATCAATAGCTCTGTAATTTCGCTATCTGCCCTCGTACTCTGGGCTGCTTATAACGATATCTGTTACGCTCTCAGGAAACGGCAACACGACCATATATCGTACACTTCTACACGTATGTAGTGTAGTGTAGGGGATGTAGTGGCGGCAGATTTTTAACTTGAGGGTGGTAGCTAGCCAGCCGAGTACTAGAAAGTACCCTACCACCAAGCTATGGTCTCCTCACGAAGTCTTCCTTCACCGGCAGCTCAAACTCATTGTTGGGGTTTGAACCCACGCCCTTCGGCATGCGAACCGACCGCGCTAACCACTGAGCTATCATCGCTACAAAACAGTTCTTATCATTTACTTGGTGGTAGATTTCCTTAGCAGGAGGTCGTCTAGGTAGGTACCACCGCAGTACCAGATATTCTGCCGCTAAGCAGTAGTGCGTAAACATTACTGTGTTCCGGTTTGAAGGGTACTGCAGCTAGCGAAATTACTGAGATGTTGAGACTAACAATCTAGTCTCAAAGTAATGAGTGCCAAGGCAGCGATGCTCTGGACTTTGTTTTGCTACTCAAAGTTCTGTGTATCGCTGCAATGGTCAGGGACAGGCGTTATCTTTTAACATCAACAGAGCGTCTCGTTCGTCTCATTACTGTTACATAAAAATAAAAAAAATAAAAAATAGTAGTGCATTTTAATTGTGTCATAATCTCATTACTTTTACATTAAAAATTCAGTCGTAAGCTCCCAACTTAGCCCCTTCGTAAGATATTTTGTAATGCCCCTAACAAGATAATAAGGCCGGTAATAAGTAAGTACAGGGCATGATCTAGTGCAGACAGATAGCAATCTCAGCGCTAGTACTGATCCCGCCCCCACTTCAGGCGGAACGTTGGCGCCACTAATTCGATCAGCGGATCCGATTTATCGTTCATATCTCCACATCAGCATCGCTGCACCTGCATCTATTCTACTCGCTATTGATACGAACCGTAACGTTGCATAACAATAATTACGTACACGTGTTTGTTATAAATACAATATAACGTATATATTTATTAACACGAACTTGAACTTGATAGAGCAGATAGTTTTATCGGCGGTCGGGTATCAGTGATTATTTCCGCTCGGGTGCGCGAGTTTCGCGTCCGGATCACGAATCGTTTCGCCGGCAATTTGCACTTGTTGCTTTCACATGTTTGAGCGTCACACTCGGTTCCTGTATTAGACGTTATCGGCGATCGGACGTGGGTTGGGATCGGACAAGGCCGGGTCGTGGCGAACTCTCTCCGCGTCCGGACATCGACTGCCCGATCGATATTAGTCCGACACCAGCGGCTGTCTGCCGGTCTTTGACATCCACATCGCGGTAAAAATAAAACTCATTAGAGTTGTTAACGACACGTAGGTATACTGCAAGTGATGAGGACTTATCTGGCGTTTACATGATCAATAAGCTATGTTAACATTCGGTTATTTTAAAACGTTTCTCACTCGTAATTATTTACTTGCATTCCCCAATAAGTACCTATACCGTGAAACTTGCAGCGAGAAGATACACAGGTCTTATATTTAAATTGACTGTCCAGTTAAAACATTTGGTAGTAGTTCTAATTCTAGAGCTGGAGGACGTGGGGCAAATCCCACCCTAAGACAAACAATTGTAAAGAATTATTCTAAGTTTTACAGTTGTTTATGCAGTGTTACCAACTTGACGGAACAGATTATAAACATGCGTGTAGTAAGTAACTTTGATTTGCTGTATCCTGCAGTGTACAATTAAGAATTAATGACAGAGTTGTAGGTACATATAGATCAATGCTTTGTTCCATTAGTCATAGTTAGTTGATAAAACTTTACCTAATTTTGAAAGAGCCCCATTTTTTGACACCTAAGCTTTTAGTTACCTAACTGCGCCACTGTTTGGAACACTGTTTCATCTTCTTAGACTTCTCTACTAATAGATAGTTATGACACGATTGCGTATGTTATTAGACTGAGGTTTCCTCAGCCACGTACAGTTTGAATAGATGAATTCCGCACCCATAACGCCTAAAAGGGTAAGTTTGAATGCTTAGTTAGTGCTTTCCCATCAAGGTTATAGAAAAATATTGGGTAAAACAGAAATAAAGTCGGCTTCTTTGTTTCCTGAGAGATATAATCTGGATCTTTTCAAGGTGAAAGTGAACAGGTATCTCCTATGTCTGCGTGTTTCATCGTTTACCATGAGACGAATGGGTGACCAAACACAGTCTGCGTTCGGCCAAAAATAAAAATATATAATTTAAAAAAAAACAAGAATTTATGTTTCGTATAAAATTTATTACTTACGAATATAACTGTAAACCTTCACATGTATAAACGTTATGACTATAATTATATTATTTAATATTTACAACTTTCATTACTGCCGTGGAGCATTAAGTCTAGCGCGAGGTGAATTGAAAAACAATTTTATTTTATATTTACACGTATACTAAGATTATTATTTACACATAAATCATTCTCCGTAATAAAGGAGTCCTCTTTGAAAACTCTATAGATTAAACTGAATCAATTAAATGTTTAAACTATACATTTTAAAATAGATACCGTAACATTAACTTAAATAATATTTTACATAGTAACAGTCTGTGGGATGAGTTTAACATTAAAATATATTCGTTGCGATTCAAATGCTCAGCGATGGGCGCTTTTTTCTGACGCTCTTGTTGTTTTTGCCGAATATCGTTCCAATGACCTGCAACCAAAACAAACAGATTAATCGGCGTCGAACGAGATGAATGTGTGATGCGTTTTAGGGTATGATTCATCGCAAAATGTATCCTAGTGAAACAAATTTGCGAATGAAATCTGAATCTTTTAAATCTATATAAATAAAAACCAAATGGTGTTCTTTGGTAAGAGCATAACTTGAGAACGAGTAAACCGATTTCCTTAGCGGTTTTTTTTTAATCTTCGTGATTCTTCGAATGAGGTTTACACAAAGGCCGAGCGCTATTGCACATGGAACGAAAAATAACACAGTAACTCTACTGCTTGATTCAATAACACAGTAAAACTACTGCTTGGTTCAATAATACTAATTAAAACATTCTTAAGTTTTATTTTAGAGTTTTAATTTATTAAGGTTTTTTCTATCAAGGAAAGTTATTAGGTCTCGACAAAAATGGTTTCCTCGGAAATATCATTAAAACAAATACGTTATTTTTTGCTGCTTTAAAATGTATAATATTTTGCTTAAAATTTTATTGTGAAAACGTTTTGCGCTTACAGTGCCTTAAAATGCCATAGATTTATAAAAAACAAGAAGGTTGTCACTTGTCAGTGAGTTTTATCCATGGGCACTACCTACGTATCGAGAAAGTTTATACTAGTGGTAGATACCTTAGAGACGGAGTAGGCGGCGAGCTTGCGACGCGGCGCAGGCAATAATAGGGCAAGCGCGCGCGCTTCTCGCAGCAGCGCGTGGAAGGCGAGAGCTGCGCCCGCGCATGACTCCGCCGCCGAAACCTCGTAGAACTGACACCCAAACCGCAGCGATAATTCCTGACCCTCCTCCGCATGGACCTCCCTACACAATATAAAAAAACGTTTCCAGTTTTAAAAAGACAAAAAAACATTTATTTTAGAATCACTAGACATTACAACGAACAATACTACAAACAACACATACAAGTACTTAATCTAAATTAAAACTTTACATCAGGTAGATAAGAGAGTTATTGCTGCAGTGTACACTGTACGTACAGTGCCTCAATAAAGCACTGCACCACACTGGTCAGCTGCTGTGCTATGAATTAAAATTCAAAACCTTTATGTAATTTTTTTGATGATTTTCTATCCAACATAGTTCACTTTTAACACGCTTATACAAAGCTATAAACTTAGGATATACCAAGTCAAAAAAGATTTATAGTTCTCATAATAACGTATGTACATATGTTGTTCCTAATCAGTAACATGTTTTTCCATTCTAAGTTGCCTGGAAGAGTGCGTTTTTTACGAATAAGGTCGCCACTTGTTACGGCCTTAAAATAAAAAGAGAATAAAATAATCTAATGAGATTATTTTATTTTCTGTACATTTTCTATTTCTAGTGTGCACAATATAGAGTTTTAATCTATCTATCATATTAAAGAACTTTTACTATGGAACTCTTAAATCGCAAAAACAATCAGCTGCTTTCAATTTCGTCAGGAGCCAATATACTTTTTCTGAAAGAGCTATGTTTTTCCACAATGTTGTGCCCATAATAGAAGTTATTTATAATGATTACAATTGATCTCTTTTTACCTCAGTATACCCTAAGCTTATAACCCAATATTAGCTTCACTAATTAAATCTTTAAATACGTTTTTACATTCTCAGGTATCAATTTAAAATTTTGCAGACAAAGAATATATTAGTTTCGATGACATTAAAATTAGGTGATTGAACCCAGAAGATTGATTGTAGAACTCTTTAAATAATGCAATTAGTAACCCGCTCGTTTGATTTTTTTGACGAGTCCCTTACATTGCACTAACTGTTTTTTTTTATATATTTACTGTAATAATTCAATAACACTTTATTGTTTATACCAATAAATCACAAATAAACATTGATTAGAGCGATATCTTCCAGTCAACCTTAGTATGGAAATGATTCTACATAATATATGTAATATATTTCGTTCCTAAGGTTTGTTTAACTCATCGCAAACAGAATCGTAATCGTCCACATATACGTACGTAATATCGGCTACATTCGCTCTGTACAGACTTTTACAGATATTAAGCAGGATGCGGTCTAAGATGGAGCATGCTTACCTAGAAGAACCCTGTATATTAACTTACCTCGCGTGTTCGAGGTCACGTTTATTTCCCAAGAGGGTGACAGCGGCACACCCCGGCAGTCTCGTCCGCTCCAACAAGGACAGCAACTCTGCAGCGGCGAGGAAGGATCGTCGCTCGCACACAGAATATACTACGGCGAACGCATCGCCCCATCGCACGTGCTCTGCTAGGCAACCTCGGATCTAAACAAACGAAATCCAATTCACTTTTGATGTATTCTAATGATACGCTGTTTTGTTGACAAAAGATTCACACTTGGCGGTAGATTTCGTCTAGCCACCGCACTTGCATGAGATGTTCTGCCGTCAAGCAGAAAAGCAGCTATCAAAGTTATAGAGACTAACCTTCGAATGTCTCAAAGTAATGAGCGCCAAACCAGCGATGCCATTGATTTTGTTTTGTTACTTAGTTCCAAGTACGGTTCACCTACTACACCTGTAACACCTGTCCATTGCACATTGTTTACATTACTGTTACATAAATATCACTTGCCAGTGATCACTGCAGCGTTAACTGGTGGAAAATCAAGTCTAGAGCATCAACGTTTTGGCGCTCGTTTTTTGGACCTTTATAATGCGAGTCTTTCATTAGATCTATAATAAGAACCTTCAATAATACAATATTTATTTTAGAATTATATTACAAGTCATAATAGTAACCCAACAATAGATCGAGTCAATCAACAAATCCATAACTCCTACGGTGTCCAAGCAAAAGCAAAAGTCATCGACGTTTTGTCACACATCACATTCTTCAGAACTTATAAACAGACTAGTAGATTATTTTTACTTATATCTTAAAATAACTGGCATCGTACAAAAAGTCAGTGAACTTCATCTATAATGAAGTCACAAGAGGAATCCAGTATCGGGGCCGAGCGCTGCACCGAATAAAATCGCCGATTGCGCAACGAGAACATCGATTTGATCTTTTAGTTCCGTTATCGATTCTCTTAATAAACCATCGACCGATTGTTTAGACACACGAAAACAAAAACGTATTTAAATTTCATTGGATGCCGCCGTAACAGTAATGAAAACATTAGGAGTTACGTAACGAGATTCACGGGTTCTCGCCCAGTTCGCGTAGGTTGGAGCTTAGGATTCCGCCTTGTGCGGACCGAACTCGGCGGTTACGATCGCATCTGATAAGCCGATACAAGGCACATAAACTTTGTCTAATTAAATTGTACAGCGGGCATCAGCCTCCGCTACCCGGCCCGGCCCGCCGCGTACAGATAAACATCTCTATTGTTTACTGGTAAATTAAGTTTTGAACAGTCTATCTCTTTATTTACGTACGTAACTGTCAGGCTCACAACTTTATCGACGAGTGTTTTGTTCATTCTGAAGACAGCGTTAATCTATGCTTTGGAAGTCGCCCGATAGCCGTTACTTACCGCACAATTAGACGTATCTAGTATTTCGACTTCGGATACTGCTCCGTCGAAAGCCACTCGGTGTTGATAAAGGAAATCTGTAACAAGAGAAGTACGGTTAATATCCGGACTAGTGCAGTTGTGTTTATGGAAGTTTAATTTTGTGAACCAATGCTTCACACGAAAGCGAACACCTTAATATTTCAATAATGTAACAAAACCGTCACCAGTGACGCAATCACGACACAGACTTTAAGGTCGGAAGGAAAGAGACATTTCCATTTAAATTACTCGACACAAAGCTGATATGAGTTTGAGTTCAATTTAATGTCACTTAGTTTGCAGCTGGCATTTAATTTCACATTGTGTTCTCGAGATTGCGAGTGCCAGAAGCGATAAGCAATTCTGAGTATGTAAATATGATTCGGTGAAATTAACTCACCTCCTGTCGAGCTATACTCTCCGATGTACCGCTTTGTTAGATAACGCACAACCACCGCTGCAACAAATGAGAAAAAACTTATAAACAAATTGTTACATCTACAAGTACGTTGCATCACGCTAGGAAGAGGAACATCATAACAACAATGTGAACAATTAAGAGGTCGTCACTCCCAACTCTCTAGAAGCAATCCGAGCATTGATTAGTCTTTTCACTCCAGGCATTCCATCTGGAGGATGGGGCACAATACAAACAGTTACTAACAATGACGTGGCAAGATGCGTCAATGGAACAGGCTACCGACAAAATGAACTGTGGAGAATCCTGGCTGCCGGCTAAGGGTTCCTATTCAAAAACGTGATTGCTTGTCTAGTAACGCCTCCGTCGTGCCTGGTTGCTTGCTATAAGTACCCCGCCTTTTGACGGCCGTAATTACAGTTTCTATCAAATGGTCGGAACATCGGAACATGTAATTTTGTTTTGGAGTGTGTTATTTACGATTCTATTGCTGCGTTGGACAAGTGTTTGGTATCTAATGAGCTATCATTACATTTTTGTTATGAATCTCGATTTAGTAGATAATAATAAGCTACAGATATATTTTAATCTAATTCATTTTTAGAAGATTTTGTAGCTACAATTCATGACATAACAAATAAAGCTTTGAAGCAAAAGTGTCAAAAAAAATTACACATTTAAAAAAAGCTGTAGCAAATCCGGTAAGTCACTTTACTATTCATTTATCAAGATCAAGATCATTCACTGTGATCCACTAAATCACCCAACAATACCTAAACTGTTCAAATGTTAAGTCAAGTGTCTGTCAAACTTAACATAACAAAAAAACGGTGCGCATTCTCCTACATTCTGCATGTGCCGCATTTCGGCATATCAGATTTTCTTGTCAAATTTGTTGTTTGTTATCGTAAGCTCATATTTCCTTTCAAACTACTTATATTTAGGCGTTACATGACATCTGTAAGTTACACTAGTACCTTTCATAGCTTGACAAAACAAACCATTTCTATTCCTTTGGATCTAAAAATGTTGTAACAATATTGTCGAAGCGTCGAAACCAACAATGGCATTATTATTCCATGTAGGTGTATAAAATAGGGTATCATTTTCTTCTATCCCCAATGGGGCTATGGTTGACGACGGTGCCCATTTCTGTCGGTCCCTTGACCCAAGCCATTACACAACTGGTCAATAGTAGAGCACTGCTGTGACCGTCGTCGATTTATGCATTATGCAGTATTATGCAACTGCACCACGCACTCGCTGACAATGGACTTAGAATGCATTCCGGACACATTCTAGTTTAAGCAGCTAAGACCCAGATGGTTAGATATCGTTTACTCACGATTCACGTATTTCTGAATCTACACTCTATGACATCATAGGGCAAATGGTATATCAAATGTATGATTAAAATTGTTTTATTCCAAAAAAATAATTTACTTTAACTTCAAACTTACCAGTTTATCCCATTATACCATCATATAGTTAGACGAAGATAAACTTAAACGAAACGGGAATCGATTTTTGTTTGTTATCATTATGATAACTTTAACTATACTCTTAAGCAGTTCTAAAATAATGCATACAATCAAACTAATCAACAATCTCAGTATAACTATATTGTCTATCCTGATAAACATTATTTTTTTGTCCATGATAGATATAAACCAGTCATTAGCCCCGAGTTCTACGAGGTTAATATTTAAAGAAAGCGTCACATCCTGTTATTCAAACAAGAGGCTGCTTTCACGGGAAGCCGATCACATTTCAATAAGGACCGCGCCGGCCCTTATGTTGGTCCCCGAGGCTAGAGTTACGTTGATGTACGGCTTGATCCCAATCTGAGGGTAAGAAAACTAGAGCACGTTGGTAGGCCCCCAGGGCGGTCTCACATGGTGCTGTACTTACCATATTAATAAACAACGCTAACACATAAAAAAATGTGTTACTTTTTATATTTTAACCAACATTTATCTCGAGGAATTCATTTATGTAAAAGACTACTCTCTTTCATGTGTAACATGTTGTTCACATAAAATATTAGTACCTGGATGACCAAGCTTTGCTCGGCTGAAAACACGGATAAAACGACGTTTTCTATAAACGAAACCTAGCTAGATCGCTTTATCGCCTCCGAAACCCCCTGCATACTAAATTTCATGAAAATCGTTGGAGCCGTTTCCGAGATTCAAAAAAAAAAAATATATATATATATATATATATACATATACATATATACAAGAATTGCTCGTTTAAAGGTATTAAATAGATAAATAGATAGATAGACTTTGGACTTGAATCCGGGCTGTCAATTATTATTATTATTTTGTTAATACTTTTAATAAAATATTTCTCAGTGAAAAATTATACTTAAAGAATCACTACGATAAGTTCGGTATTTCAACACAAAGCCACGATCAACATAAATAGGCATCCTTTCAATACGTTTGACGGCCATTCGACAACTTCACGGGATCATTGTCATACAATAAAAGCGAATGTGGACAGTCATTAAAGACTCCGAAATGAAGGCGCCATGTTACCACATACCACGGCGCGTGGTTTATGAAATACATTCAAAATTCCACACTCTCATTTTCCTTTCGATTTTTTTATCCGTCTGCAGTAAGTGCGATACTTTCTCCGATCCGATTACGTGCATAGTCGAGTGATAAAGTTTCATTGCTCCACTTTTTCAGTGCACGCGGAATTCCAATTCTTTACCGTTTAATCCGATATTTACCGTTACGTATCGATATTGGTTTACCTGAGGTTCAGACAAATAACGATATAATATTTTCTACTACAACAGAAGAGGTTTTTGATTTGTCTGTTTGTTATGGGATAAAACTAGGAATCAATTGTGAACTGATTCTAATGCTGACTACAATTTATCAAGCCCCGAAAAATCACAGAGATAAGCTTTGCCTTTGATAATACACATCATTCGGGTACGGGACGTTAAAATAACTAACCCATCTAAAACAATAATTACGAATCAAGTGAAGATCGATCGAGCGCTGATATGATTCACATGGAGAATAGTAACAGATTTTTATAATCACCCAAGCATAAAAGACAAATTGCAGTGATCACATAACATGGCACCACGTGGGTTGATAGATGGAACGTATCTGTAGAAACAATGGAGCATCGGAAAGAACCTGTGCTATGGGTAATTAATAGATTGCCGGCATCATCCATCAATTGTCGAAGTGGCGAGCTTAAAGTCCGTTGACATGCATACCGGCGTTGTAGACATTGACATTGCGTTTCAAAAGTCAGAGAAAGGTCAACTGTAGTAAAAAACACACCCGGAATTCTTTTTCAGAGCAGTTTTAGATATTTAAGATAAACATTGACAGTGAGATCTAGAATTTTATTCTATTCTTATTTGTTTCACTGCAGAGTGCAGATCAGTGGCCTCTGCTCCCTATGCTTTCATGTGTCACGACATGAAGGTAACCGGAGAACATTTTTAAGTGGTTTTTTATTATGAGAAACAACTCAACATCTCGGGTCTAAACATTCTATGACTGATTAGTTCCAAATCTTAACCCATGACCAAATATTTTATTATTAGCCATTCCAACATTTAATTATGAAGTAAAAATAGACAAAGTATTTATAAAAATATCATTATTATGCGATTTGTTAAAGATTATACCTATACCTTACAGCTTTACTACAGAATACAATAATCTCTATATTATTTTCAACTAGACAGGATCTATAAAATCTATCAAAGAAAAAGAGTTAATCAATAGTTTTATTTTCTTTTAAAGATATTAGACAAAAGATACACGCAAGTTCGTAATAACGTTTACAAATTTATGAGCACCACGCAAATTTGTGATAATGATGACAAATTTGCGTGACCCTGCACTAGATATGTTATATCTTTAATTGGGCACAGAACATAATGCAGACATATTACTGTCGAACATGTCAGGCATTGGCAGGGCGGCGAGTTAAAGACAATGAATCAATATTTCAACAGTGCAATGCATAATCCATCATGCTGAGGTCGGCATGCGCCGAACGCCGCACGCGCATCGACACGAATAAAGCTGTCTGCACTGACAAAACGCGTGGCACCACCAACGAATAAAAACTCCTTTATAAAGGAAATCACCTTCCGTTTTCCACATGAAAAAAGCTATGATAAAGTTCTTTCGAAACTGACCAAAGTTCGATGCTCTCGCAATTTAATTCTGGCAAAAACCACACGCAATTGCAAACACGTTAATTGAAAATTCTTTATTAGCCCATGTTAATTAAACTGTAGTGATCTTAAACCCATTTCTCGCATAACCACAGGGTGCGACGCGTATATCATATTTTAAGAGCGCCGTAATGTGACCCAGATGTCGAACGACGAGATAAATATGGGGGCTGGGGCCGTTTAATGAGTGTCCACGTAACGGAATACATTATACACGTAAATAAAGCACATCGTTGAATTTAAAGCTAGGTATTGACAAAACGAGATCCGGGAATAAATTTGAGACGATCGAGGTTTTTTTTATGAGCAAATAGCTCCTAGCTTTAAATGATGTCAGTCGGGCGCGGATCCGTGACGGAGGGCCACTCCCACGGCGAGGCGAGTAGACAGGATCTACTTTGAAAACAATTTCACACGTCGCAGTGCAAGCGGGCACTGACCACGGCGAGCGAATGAATTGCAAAAGCATGCGTCGCCTGCCGACCCTGTGCTGCCATTTAAGCGCTTCTCTGGTGAAGTTAGCACTTTGGGAATAACTTAGTGCCTTTTTATTTTTGACAATTTAATATTTAGGATTTCTGTTTCTGTCGTGGTTTCATGAGCGCGCTCGTGTTTTTAATTTTATCATGTCCATATCATATATATTTGTTCTTGTTTCTCAAACCTCACAGTCACCATTTTGTAGCTAATTTATGTGCTGGGATTCATGTCAATTGGTAGGTACATTTACAATCTATTTTTTTTTATATCTGAAAAAGTTACACTTTAAAATAAAATAAAAAACTTTCCTTGTTACCAACAGCAAAAAATATCTTAAGCATGTTTGTATTAGGTACTTATAATAATCTAATATAATTATGGACATTTCGTCAATAACAATCTCATATAATTATGAACATTTTTACTGAATTAAATATGATATTTAAAATTAAATTTGTTTTTTTAATTATTCAAGCTAGCACAAGATCTATGATTTTTAAGAGGCGCTGATTTTTTGGAAATATAGCTCTTTTTGTATCGACTTTAGCGCTGAATGGGTGTTTTGACCTGGCAGCAGCGCGGCCAGTCCGCCAGCCGGCAGTCAGGGTACAATTAGGGCGATGCAATTACATCGAGTCGGCGGCGATACGGCCGGGCCACGAGTCGCGCGACCGGCCGATGGATCAGCGGCGCGATTTCCCGACGGCCGCGAGCGCCGACGACGGCGTCGCCTGGCGCCACCGACAGCCCAGGGTTGTGCAACTACCATTAACGCCATAGCCGTCGAGGTCGACGTTCTACACATTTATAACATATCGTAATATTTAACCATTGAATTAAGTGAAGCAAGTATTCCTGTATTAATGCAGCAGTATGGAATTTTAACTGCCCACCTTTAAATTGAACTTCTCCGAGGTATCAAGCGAGCAATCTGCATAAAATATTCTTTGAAAACTGATTTAAATATGACTCTAGTCTGTTGGTATTTCTTAGAAACTACACTACACAACTCTAACAGAAAATGTCTCCTGTAATTTTATTTAAATCTAAAATGTGTTTTATAAAATCACACACAACCGTTGCACAAAGACAAGCCGACATGCCCCAAGATCAAGCTCAATCAAGTTACGACGATTCTGTCAAGGTTTGAACAATAGGAGTTTTACAAAAAAAATATACCTACACAGTCATTAATCACATGGACTTCTTGTTCTTGATACAATGTAATACTTGTATTACTCATATTTGACGACCTATAAAGCCAATAGGTCAATGTAAAAAATTTCGCATTTTGACTACGAATTTTGGCATTTTTTTTAGATTATCAAGCTAGGTGTTTGACCATAGCTCACCTGATGTTAAGCGACGGTGTGGTCGAATATCATAAACACACCTAGCCTGGAATGGAACTGGCTCTCAAGTGAGACTGTCGGAACACACCGTTAGCTGCTTGGCGGCAGATTCATAACTTGAGGGCGGTAACTAGCCAGCCGAGTACTAGAAAGTACCCTGCCACCATGGTATAGTTTCCTCACAATGGTATTTTTAGATTTTTGAAGGCGCCGCAGTAAATTTACATAACCTAGACATTTTATTATCTGACTAATATTATATATGCGAAATTTTGTGTGTTTGTTTGATAAGTATCAGATATAGCATAACAGCACTGAATCCATACATACTGTGATTCTATCAGACGATAAAATTACCTCTTTCACATATCACAAGACTTTTAAAGTAATTATGTTCAATACACTGTATATTTAATTATTGTTGTTCACCAATTATGTCAAATAAAATATACAAATCGAATAGCCACACGTCAGTAGCATGCAATTAAAGTTATCGAATAAAATAAATGTTAATATGAAATATTCGAATAGAGTAAAATAAAAAGTCATTAACACAATGAGATTTTATAAAAATTACAGTTTTTATATCTGAAATAATGCTTACAATTACGGTACTCACAAACACTCGTAGAAACACAAAATTATAAAATGTCAGAATCCTAAAATTATTAATACATCAACATTGTTTGTCTTAGACATAGAGTTACATATAATAATTTATTTACCGGTGAAACAATTAACAATTGCGTTTATTTGTTCTATAGTTGTCATTGTTTCGGAATGTGAATCTATTCAATGAAATGTTCTGATAAGATACAATAGGAAATCTAACAACAGCTCGCAGCCTGGTCTTCGGCCTCACAAATAGAACTCGGATAAAAGGAAAATAGGATACCTCAAATAATCTTTCTTGCACGTTTATACTTGTATAAAGTACTTTTGTGTATTGTATGCTTCCCACTTTCTGGCTAAGGTTGTGCATGCCTGTTTATAAATATTAAGAATTTTACGTCGCCATTAAAGCTAATTTAAAATAATGGTTAATGCAGGAATAATTTTATGACGTAAAGGACTTATTAAATCTAAAAGATTTTTAACTAATAAATTTTATTGTGTTGTTAATATTCATACATAAATGTCAGGTAAGTATATTGATTAATGAGATACATATTTATTGAATTCTTTAAGAATATAAATAATTAGTTTTAAATAACTAAACAATTAATGACTTACGAGTATAACTAGGGTGTTATTAATAAATTATTTGTATTTTTATATGAATTTTATTTAGTACAAACATTTGCCTAAAACTTTACGAGTTTTACTTTACAAATATCATAAGAATAAATAATGTTTATGTTACTCTCATTCTTCAAAAATTGTATCCAATTGATATAATATACTTTCTACTTATTTTTTTGTACTTTAAAATTTGTTATTAAGTTTGAGCGTTTTTTTACATGTTGTCCAATGTTTATATAGGTAATAAATGGAATGTCACATAAGTAAACCCTTTATTAATTCTTTATTCAGAAAATCAACAAAAAACGGATTCCCGTTACATTATTCTTGTAAAGCAAAACATGCGAACATTACAGTGAAAAAAGTAATTTGGGCTCAAAATTGCAGGTCTCGCGCCTTGAGCTTACAAAAACCGGACCATAATCATACATTTCTTAGTTTATTACCCACTATAATAACAAATATTAAGTCATGGTAATGTAATGAATTCTTTATTTATTTTTTCTTATTCTTTGCATATTTTATTTTAAAACAGAACGATATTTTACTTTGTAATTCATATAATAAATTACATTACATTTTCCTATAGTTCTAAAGTCATCGACCGCAATCGAGATCAAATAAAACTCTAATAGGGCACATATACGTGGAACCTAACTTACAGACGCTCAACAAGGAAATGCAATTACCAACCTGACTTTCCACTGCGTGGACTCCCTAGAACCACCACCCTTATACGACTCACAGTCATCTTCATTTGGGCAAAGGTTTGTTTTTCACGTTTTATCCAATAAAAATCCTCTTAATCGGACATTATGTCCGTAATATTTCAAAAACACATGAGTTAGTATCACTTTTTTCACGGTACCGGGTCGTTATCGCAAAAATGAGACTAAGTTATCGTAAATATGATCGATGATTTGGAATTTTGAGGGAAATTTTGACGGGCGGTGTTCTCGACCGATCGCCGCAACGTTTCCCGCGCGACTGACGGCTTCTCTCGCGATTGTGGAAGTTGTGCGCGCGCGCAGCCTCCGAGCGATCAACCTTCGATCCAGCTCCGTAAGTTCATTATGCACTTAAGACAATGTTTACGTTATCCGCATGAACTGTGAATACCTTTTCGGAATTTCATCGTTATGTTTACAATGAAATCTCGGCGTTGTGTGCAACTTTTTACAATCGAGTCGTTTTTTTTAGATATACTTTATCGACTAATTTTTTAATCTTATATTATAACGTTCAAAATTAATATCCGAGTCTAAAACCGTCTAAGGCGTGAATCTATTTTAAATGTAACGTATTTTGGCTTTGTTTTTTTTTTTACTTTTTATAGTTGAAAAATATTTATTACTATAATATATTTTTATTATATGAGAGAGTAGCTTTGGAATCAGGAGCAGAATTGTCAGATTCAAAATAACAGAAGAATATAAAACCACCGAGTATAGTAGGTATACGCTCGTTCTTAGTGATAAATAATGGAATACCCTATTTGGCTTAACGGGCTTTTTTAGCGCGGTCGGTTCACGCGTAGAAGGCCATGGGTTTAAACCCCAACAATGATCTTGAGCTGCCGGTGAAGGTAAACATCGTGAGGAAACCATAGCATGATGGTAGGGTACTTTTACTTGAAAATTTTGTCGCTTAAAAGTGTGTTCCGACAGCCTCACTTGAGAGCCAGTTCCATTCTAGGCTAGGTGTGTTACCATCTTAGACCACACCGTGATTTAACATCAGGTGAGCTCTGGTCAAACACCTAGCCTGTAAACCATAAAAAAATGAAATAACCGTCTAAAATTCTAAAACGCAAAATGACTTAGTTTAATAGATTTGTGATTAATACCTATAAAACTATACATATATAAGCAAATCTTCTAACCCTGAACTCCCGCACCAGTCTACTTAAACAGTAGAACTAGAAATGTCCCGGTCCAGTCAGAGTCCGGTCCAAGTCCGTCTGTGACATGTCAAGGTGAGAAAGTTGTTCCCATGTCGCCATAAATTCGTTCCGCAGACATAATTGGAGCCGCTTCGCCTACGCGCTGCATCTTGACGACATATTTTCCAAGATTTCTATTACGTCTTTATCTGGTTTCCAATAAGTATGCCTATCCTCATATTTGTAGGTTATATACGAGTATGTATTGTTTCTCAAATTATTTTATTAAACAATTTACTTGATGTGAAAATTTAAAAATTAAGAAAATTATTAAATGAATAAAACTATGAGTAAATAATAATAACAATATAACGACATATCATTTATCAAAATTGGGTCAGCCTTTTAGTAGTTATGAGGGAACATATGGACGGACCCAGATACAAACGTACAGGTCAAACACATAACTCTCTTTTTGGGCTTTGCCGCAGTCGGGTAAAAAGTCTTCGCTGTCCAAAGTACAAAAAAAAAACGATTAAGGTCTTATATTTCAAGGTTTACGAGTATACATGTTACTGGTGTCAATCGTCAGTCTAGTTTCGTGTTAGATAAGGTCTCATTTAGCGAAGCAAAAATATGGCGGTTACGCTAGTTTGTGCCTGTCAGTCAAACTTCGATTAGAGAGGTTTTTTCTCATATTACTCGAAAAGTTAAAAAAATAAACCCGATCCTGCCTTACGAAGTTCTTATAAATAAAAAGACGTATCTATTGTTATAAGAGTGACATATTTTTACATCGGAATATCATCTTCACTATCACTACATAGTATAAAACAAAGTCGCTTTCTCTGTCCCTATATCCCTATGTATGCTTAAATCTTTAAAACTACGCAACGGATTTTGATTGCGTTTTTTTAAATAGATAGAGTGATTAAAGAGAAAGGTTTATATGTATAGTACATGCATATGCACCACATTAATATCTACATTGCACCCGTGCGAAGCGGGGGCGGGTCGCTAGTTGGTTTATATTTCTATCAAGTAGGTAGATAAAATTGTTTTTGCTTTTACAAAGCTCTCGAATATTATTAAGGCGAAAGTTTGTGAGTGTGTTTGTTACTTCTTCACGCTCAAACGGCTGGACCAATTTTGATGAAATTTGGTATGGAGGTAGCTGATACCCTGGATTAGGGCTACTTTTTATCCCGAAAAAATGCAGCGGGTAACACTGCGGGGCACAGCTAGTTACATAAGTATATGTATATGTTAGCTGTGTTTAACAATATTTCTCGCTATCATTTGATATTAGTATTTAAAACATTCGTGTGATTTCTAAGTAGGTGTATATTTAGAATAGTCTCTAATCTATTTTAAAGTGTGAAAATTATCTCGGGGAGATATAAAACTTCTGAAAACTATGTATAGGAGTCAATTTTGAAGCAACGTGAAGTGGCATTACACGCCTAATGAGACTCACTAAAGCAGCGATGCCCTGGACTGGTCACTTAAAAGTTCTCAAAACCGCTGCAATGATCATGTATAAGCTTTATACCATCTTGAGACCATTATGCTTGTCTCGTGTTATTACTTTTAAATAAAAATAAATCCAATAATGTTCAATGTTGTTTTCTTTTTTTAATTTTTAGGGTTCCGTACCTCAAAAGGAAAAAACAGAACCCTTATGGGATGACTTTGTTGTCCGTCTGTCTGTCGAAACCCTTTTTCTCAGGAACGCGTGGAGGTATCAAGCTAAAATTCATATCCAATACTCAGGCTTACTGTCCCTTGGAGCTGTGGAAAAATTAAACTTCTAAGCCAACGCATTCAAAATACACAGCCGTTTATGCTGCAAATTTTTGACACTCGCAAGGGAATCATAACCTACAGGGTACTTCCTGTGAACTCAGAGTCTTGAAATTTGGTACGAAGCAACGTCTTATAGCACAGATAAAGGGAAAAATTGCGAAAAGCTTAAATTACCATAACTTTTCGTTATATACCTACAGTCTTGTACGGAACCCTCGGTGCGCGAGTTTGACTCGCACTTGACCGATTTTTTAATGGTTGCATGCTTTGACAGCAAAAATATAGTGCATAAGTACCTCGACATTAAGACCTATTTTAATTACCTAATTAATAACCTATTTTATAGATAGAAAAAGAGAAAAGAAAATATCTTTATTTACAAGAAAAAGGAATTTATAAAGAATAAATGAGTTGTGAATTACAAGCTAGTAAGAGTACTTACTTCTTATTAAAATTTTGTAACATTCACACAAAAGAATATGCTTTCTCACATGCCAATGTATCTGTAATTAACTTGTTGCGTAAGAGAAGCATGCAATTTCCCCAGATTCTGCCAAATGAAAGAAAGCAAAAGCATGCGTCAAAGAATTCCAGCCATCAGAACGTCATTAGACCCAACGACCTCTACATGTAAAAGTAAAACCGTTTGAATCGATGATAAGCCCATCGCTTGGAGATCGCACAAAAATAGTGCTTTCGAAAATAGAAGAAAATGCTATTTGCATAGAAGTTAGTTCAGTTGGTTTCTCTGCTAATTAAGGAAGCTTGAGTATAGAAAAACGCTGTTTCTCAACGCAAATTGATCGTAACACGACTTACTGGCAGCCGCGTCCCCGAACAAGGTTTTTACATTGTATTTTTATATAACTTAAAATAGCATTTTAAACAAGGTAGCCTGGAGTATTTTAATCCGAAGGGAGCATTGTTCTCGTCATTATGAGCAATTTTTTCTGTAGGCACAACTCTGAAATCGCAAAAAAGAATTAGCCGCTCAAGGGATCATTTTTTTATAATTAATATGCTTGCGTTTGACCGCCAACTCGCCTGATGATAAGCGAAGATGCGGTTTAGGGTGGAGCAGGCTCCCCTAGAAGAAAGCGATTCACTCGCGACTTGAAGGCACCCTGATTGTATTTATCGGGGAACACCCACTCGGTCAGCAAATTCCATTCTCTAGTTGATTTTGTTTTCGTGATGTATTTCTCGAAACAAGCATTTGTTATATCTCAAAGGGATTAAGCAGCGTTATCGATGAAAGCTCCCTGGTCGCCTGACTTTTTCCGACACTTGCAACAATTATCATCATATTTCAACCAGTTTACACAAAACCTTGACAAATTATATACCTAAACCTTCTTCATGAATCACTCTATCTATTGGTGAAATGCATGATAATCCGTTCAGTAGTTTTTAAGTCTATCACGAAAATAAATATCTTAGGCAAACAAATCAAATTCGACAAATCATGCCAATTTGTACCGAGAAAGATTCATAAAGACAAATTTATATAGGCTACTGTAGTAATAAATTAACTGCTAAATGCTTCTAAGTCCTAAAATCGGCGACTAATAGAACAAAAATAGTTCCATGATAAGATTTCAAGTACTTACCTATTAAGAATTTAATAGTTCTATATTACCAATATTGTCTAGATCCAACAAAGGTATGCACTCGAATGGATATGATATCACAAAACAAACATAGATTTCAATGATCGAGTGCACTTGAAATACGTTTACCAGTTGGTGGTGCCGCCCGCGCCGGCGCCGCCGCCACCCAGTCGCGACTTTGACTCACTCTAATACTATTCAAGATCAATACGTCTCCAATAAGTGTATTAACATTAACACATTTGCAAAATTATTGCCTTTGCATATCTAAAGCTAAAGATGTGAAGAAACGAAAAATTTTGTAGGATACTTTGAATAAGTTCAAGTATCTAATAGGTACTAATTGCCGCTGGTCTACTTTTATGAGTGTGAACAATTTTATTACACGCCGACGAGTGGAAAGAAATGTTTGGTCATTATTAAACATCATTTAAAATAAGAACAACTGATTTTTATTCGAATTGGTCAATTCCATTTTAAAAGTTTTTTTTAATTATAAACCAGGCGTTGCGTGCCTTGCAATGGTGTTTTACCGCCATCTCGCCTGTTTCTTTTTATGGTTAACTGGCTAGGTGTTTGAAAAAAAAAAGAAAAATAAATGTGTTTGACCACAGCTCATCTGATGTTAAGTCATCGTGTGGTCAAAGATGGTAAACACACCTAATGCAGTCTGCGATGGGATACGCTTGACTAGAGGAAACCCTTTCACTCGCGACTTGAAGCCACCCATCATGATGTTGTTGCGTTTGAGTTAAGAGCTCCTTTTGGCTCAATATTACCATTCCAGATAATTCCCAACAGATGTAACAAACCATCAATTAACTACCTCGTATCATCTTTCTTTTCTTACCTAGGTAAAGTTTTAGATCCCCTTCATTGAACATAAATAAACCGTAAATAGGGATTTATTTGTAAAATAAAACCTGGTACAAAGTTTTCTTTATCGTTGTTTCAAAAATGTTTACGCGAGCCGTCTGGTCAAATAGCAAATTGCTGCATCCCTAGAATAAAAGATCTTTAACTATAAGACTATAACACATATAGTAACCACAGCTCACTTCAGCTCGCTGCAACAAAGGGGCAGGCCCATGTGCGGATCATAACTTTGATTAATTTGTTGCAACAGTATCGCTCGTTATTGTGTTCGATATTCAATTAAAGCTGTTCTAATTAAATTACTTATCAGCGGTTGGGCAACGATGTAAATAAGCATTTATTTATTTAGTCGTGAGCCGTACGTTTCGCAAGTAGATTCTGATACACTCGCGTGTCAAAACTCGTTTGTTAATGGGCCCACAATGGCAGCACTGTTCACACTTGCCTATTAAACGATTCATATCATCGTCTTAAACCTCAACAGTTGTGTACCAACACGCTAAGCGCTCGACAACAATACTCGCTAATAGTTTCTTGCTTATTCAAATGAGAAATGAAAAATTCGCATTACAACATTTAATCGCAACAAACGTTGAAACAGTAGGGACTTTTTGTCCAACGTTGACTGATTTTGTTATATCTTTATGACTGGGATTGCTCTCCGGAATACATAGATAAGGATAGTCAGACATGTCCCAAAAAACAAAACAATCAATGCATTTTGTGGTCTAGACGATTATTTTCGAAATATAAAATATTGAATCTACTTTCATTGCACTCCAGAACGAACTAACGGTCGATTGAGTGAACGAGTGAACGATCGATCGATTGAATGAACTCGCTGATATCAAGCACTGAAATAATGAACTGATTGATACTCTCTAGTGACTTTGTGACAACCTTACCCGACTGATTGATTCCAACTACGATGAGCGTCGGTGGGTGACGCTAGTAGTAATCAAAAGTTCGCTCGGCCCCAACATATACATAGATAGATATCTATCCACGCTATTTAAAGATCGGCTTATGATTGGTTAGTAAGTTATACTTACCCACTCATATTTATTAATTTTAAATTATTTTAAACTCAAATAAATTGCATTCTTGCCAATATTTACCTACTTTACTGTTCCATAAATAGAAAACAACTTTTATCAGCCATTGCAGTTTCTATAAATCATTGCGAAATCGAGTGTCGCAGATCTTTTAATTTTCTTAATGTCCTTACTGTTATAATGTTGCGTCTACATTATTAAAACGCTCATAATGAACCTAATGCAGCAACGATTGGCGCCCGAAACAAAGCTTTCAAGTTTAGCTATAGCCTCATTCAATAGAGACTCAGACAGATCGCTTAATAAGTCAGTAGGTAACCAAATATTTGTTTATTCCGTGGTCAGACACTACATTTGCTTTTGCAACTCTTAGGTTGATCGACCAATTTGTTGATTACACAATTAATAGGAGACGTGTGTTTTAAAATTCAGAATTTGGCAACATCTTTACAAACGTAAAATATTTAGCAAATAATTGGAAAGTCGTCGACTGATTGAACGACCAATAAAATGCAAATTTATTGTGAAATTTTTGCATTGAACAAACAATGATCTCAATTGGTGATAGGTTCACACATCACGAATGGGCGTCAGTGCAGACGCGAGCCCCTGTTAACCTCTTCGTTGAACAGAATCCAATAACCACACGTCTGAGATTGGGTCACATGATTGGCGCCCAACATGCGCCCAACGCTTGTTGTTTCTGCCACGCAAGCCACTAATTAGCTCAACATTCGACTCTGAAAAATGACAAAATCACAGTGCGAATTACCAGTCTGGGTTGTTTTGCCTTGTCGTTAATTGGCACCCGTTTGTTTTTTATGTCCAACTAAGATCGAAAAATAAAGACATACACGTAATTTATTAATAAAGTCGTTATATTAAAATCAATTGCAAAAATTAAAAAGGCAGTTATAGGGATTTCCGACAGAAGTGAAAACTTTAAACACATCAGATTAGCATGTTGATAACGCGAACCCATAAGTTTTGTCCCTACCAAAAATCATTCAACGCGGCTAAAGAAGTTTTCACTTCAAAAATATGAAACAAAGTCATATAATATTATAGAAACAATTGATTTTCCTATAAACAGATAATATAATAGGTTTAGGAAGTAGGTACATACGTATTCGTAGATTGCCTTTACTAAACATAAATCACAAAATGACATTTAATTTTGTCTACATAACTCCTTGGGACTGTAAGCAAGTTCTCAAAACTGATTAACTCTTAGTACCTACTGACAAATTACCGGTAATTGTTTCGTTTCTGTAACCGATTGCCGGTTTCCGAGCGTAATTGTTTTCCAGAGTGCCTGTTCTCGCTCTATCACCATGAACGGGCCTTTACCAACATTGAGGCTTTATTAAAACCATGTAATCTAAAATAAATGGCTTCAATAAATGCCCTACGGTTATTGGATGATTAATTTGCAAAAGATTCATGACTCATTACTGTACCATTACACGGGAGAAAATCACATGGTTATTCTTAAATCCGGCCTTCGTTGAATACATATACATGTTAAGGATGATCTTGATTAATTGAATGTAAAGAACGCTAACATTACTGTCAACTGACTATCTCGTAACATATCCATAAATTAAAGAACATTGTTTAATAACTATCCTTGACTATGAAGATAAAGATGATCATATAACTGTTCATTGTGAAGACAGCTCAAAGAATACTGGGCACTAACTGCACAAACGATGCAATATATAAATTGTTTGCCTCAGATAGAGCTGTCATTTATCATGATTATAAAGTCGTCGATACATAAGCGATTATTACTTTTGAGATTTTGAAATCCTTGCTCTCGGTTAAAAGCTCTGATCGACCGAATTCACTAAAAATCGTTCGGTTTCGATATCGACATCGTTACATAAACCGCAGACGTGTGCCATGCAATCATTGGATGATTTTATTGTTATGTTCGTTTGTTTTTCGATAAAAGCACGATAAAGACATAGCCTCGGTCGCCGCGTAGCACGTTCTTTTTGAAAGAAGTCCTCGACGCGTCGACTGCGAAGTATGCTCTTTACACGGATTTCACTGCCCGCGCGACGCTGTTACATAACTTTGTCAATACAATAATAAATTTTAAAATAACATCGGTTGCTCCACACATTATCGTGGACACAAAGGAAAAAGTGTGTCATTAATAACTCGCTGTCACGCATTCTAAGATAAAATTCCTTCGTTATTTTGCACGAGTGGCACCGACACCTAATGGAATGGCATCGTTTAAAATCAACATAGTAAGCGTTCTGGTATTTCGTGGTGAGATTAAATTCTTCGCGGGAACAAGATGCGTACATATATTTTTATACGTGACACATAAACAAAAGGCTTTTGAGTTAGATATTTTGATTATTATTAGCTTTTGCAATTCTGAACGTGAGAGACGTTTCGTAAGTTCACTAGACAGGCACATTAATTAAACATAATGGAATAGTATTTATGATTCAAGAAACTAATTTCAGAATTACGTGAATGTTGAAAACAAAGACACGGGAAACTAGGTCGACCGTTAAAAGATGATACGAGAGTCAATAATGGTTCTAAAAATGTTGGTGATATTGGAAACCTTATCATTAGAAGAATACTGACATTATTCATGACTGCTAGTAATCACGTCGTTCCAGTAATGGCCAACTAACGGAGAAAACACGACTGTACCAGTAAATAGGTGCAATGAAGACCTTATACAAATAAATGTAAAGATTACTCAACACTGAGCGAGAATGAAGTACCTGCCGACCACTGGCATAAGATAGGCAACATTGTTGCAGAATTCCTTCTGTCTCCAACAAGAAGAAAGAACTTCCCAGTCGAATAGCTATGAAACTGGTAGATAACCGCCTACCAAATGACGAATATAATGTTCAATGTGTAATTATTAAATGAAAACATAATCGAAATATAAAAATTTATGTTTTAGTTTATCTATTAACAGAAAAATATAAAGCGTGAGGAATACCTATGTAAATAATTATTTATAAATAGGGAAAAATTTAGTCCAAGTGCGGTCTCTTCCAGACAACATGGTGAAATTAAATCACGCCGGTATTGTAAAATATGCGAAAGTATATGCGACTTTTTATAAACTATTTTGCTATGGAAACTGCCGTCGTTTTATTATCACGTTTTTTTTCTTTACTTGTGACAGGCTAGGTATTTGACCACAGCTCACTTTAGTGACGGTGTGCTCGAAGATGGTAAGCACACCTAGGCTGCAAGTGAGGCTGCCAGAACACACTGTTAGGTGCTTAGCGGTAGATTTGTAACTTAAGGGTGTTAGCCAGCCGAGTACCTACTAGAAAGTACTATTCCACCATGCAACGGTTTGCTTACAATGTTTTCCTTCACCGGTAGCTTTGAACTCATGCATCACGGCATGCGGCTCGAATGTGCCACTGAACTAACATCGCTACAAAATATTATATAAAAATACGGGACGTATGAGACACACAAAACGCTAGTTACGCTACTATGTGGGTATAGATTTTGATTTCATGCAAAGTAGTCTGCCACTGTACTGTGATAATCTGATTTGGGTTTGACTCATTATGGTGATGATCGGTAGGTATAACGTATTAGTATGGTCCCATTAAACATGGTATTGATTATACATTGACGTAAATAGATTTTTCATTTAAAGGGTATATCTGGAAACCATCATGCTTGTCGGTGACAATCGGCAGACATGCTTGAGATGGGACGATTCGGCATAAAATTTACTTTGTAGGTATTTGCTTTTTTATCTTCCGTTTAGGTATAATCTCTAGGTATGATATCAGATAATCTAAATTAAAATAGATTGCTCAAAATCAATTTTGAAGATAATAAATGACGTCGTGGCGATGGCCGAATTAATATTCTCAGCAAAAAATTAATGAAGAGAAAATCGCCATGTTAGCCGACGTGCTCGACGCCATCCAGTCTGGCCAGATTAGCGTCTCATAAAAACAACGCCTCTGACCACCTATCATCAAAATAATTACGGCTTTTAAACTTCTGCTATATTGCTACTAAATTAATAGATTTTTTTGTTTCGTCTAGATCAGGGATTCTCAAAGTGGTCGACATCGACCCCTTGGGGTCGATGTCTGTTTGCCAGGGGTCCACATAAACGAAAACTGATTTTGGGGTCGACGAAATCTAAAAATCAACCCCTGTTAATTAATACAAGTTCTTATTTGAAACTTTCAAGATACTATATAAGTTGTGTTATGTATACCAACTTGATATAAGAATTACAAATATTTTAATTACTTTAATATTCACTTAACCAAGCGCAAACTTTTTAAATTGGTATGTACTTTGTATCAATAGGAAAAAAACTAGAGATAGGATTTTAAAAGTAATTTGGGGGTCTGAGGTATCAGTTCGTTTTAGAAAAAGGGGTCTCTTGCCCAAAATAGTTTTAGAATCTCTGGTCTAGATATACCAAGCTTTCTTCCATACAACTCATAAACAAAGTTTGTCCAAACAGCAATTAATTATAACTTATACTTACTAATTATTTAAATAAGTGTTTATTCACCTTTTTGTAAAATAACACTTACACATAAAGGTCGTAGTAACATTAAACTAACTTTAATGAAATACCTACTTTGAAAAAGGGCTGGCTCCTCCAGAACTCAATCCAGCAAGCGCACAAAAACGGATACAAGCAAGAAAGTTCATCCAGGGTTTCCATAGTTTCATATCTGTGTCTAGCTTTTCTGTTGTTTTCAGAATATACTTACCTACTTAAGATTGTATAGTCTAGGTAGTCAGTACTTATAAGGTACAGGTAATATAAAACCCGCTATAAAACAAATAGAAAGATACAGACTAAGACATATGTTGTCGATATTCGATATACAAGTTAAAGTATCGAATTGGATTTTAACCACACAAAAATAATGTCGACCTGTCTATCTACATAAATGAGGGCGGCCATTAGCAATACAGTTGTTTTGGAAATATAATTAATTGAACATCAGATATACTGACGGAATATCAAAATGTCTTAAATAAAAATCACGTTTGAAGTTCAATAAAGTTACACCTACGATCCTTATAAACATGACAAAATAGAGTTTTTATTGATAGACTAAAGGTTCGAAATTTCCCTTTTTCATATAAGAATAGAGCAATTTAATTTGCTCTAATCCTATCCATCCTAAGATTGTCTGGAAGAGATCGCTTTTAGCGATAAGTTGTTACACCTGTTAATTAAATTTATTTTCTTTTTATTCTGTGTTGTAAATTTTTTGGTCTGTACAATAAAGTGTTAATAAAAAGCAATAGTGTTTGTGTTAGTGTGTGTTAAGTATTAGTGTGTGTGTTAGTGTTACTTGAGAGCCAGTTCCATTCCAGGTTAGGTGTGCTTTATCATCTTCGACCACACCGTCACTTAACATCAGGTGAGTTGTGGTCAAACACCAAGCCTGTAAGCTATAAAAGTAAAATAATAATTAATCAATCAATACAGAGTACTTGGTGAGCAGAGCTTAGTATGAGGTCATGTAGGTAGCTACCATCGCTGCGTCATATATTCTGCCACCAAGCAATAGGGTGTAAACACTGCTGTGCTTTGGTCTGCAGCTAGTGAAATTACAGGGACATTGCCATACTTACTTTGACTTACCATCGAATGTCTCAAAGTAATTAGCGTCAAAGCAGCGCAGTTCTGGACTTTGTCTTGTTACTCAGAATTTTGGGTAGGTACCGCTGTATTGGTTATGGACAGGCATTACCTCTTACCATTAAGAGAACGTTTTGTTCGTCTCATTACTTTTATATAAAAAAATACAGAATTTGTATTTTCAAATTTGTACTACAAACCTTATTTTTAATTATAATTTACAGGATCTTGTAAATCACAACACAAAGTTTCATTTCAATGCAGCGCTTATAATTTAATTACATATGTTAGTGTTTTTTTTTTTAGGTGCATAAAGCTTACCGTTGGATGATATCAAATGCAATCAGTGTTGAGATTTACTTAATTGGTATGATTAGTGTTTGGTAAGCGATTAAATAGCAGTCGTTATTTTGTGCGATGTGTGACCCAAGAAATCGCGTTAACGTTTTTGGCACAGCAACATTAAAAATAAATGAAGTCAGTACTTTAGTGCGAGTTTTCTCCACATTACCGATGACAGCAATTCATAAAGATAACATATTGATATGCGATTAACAGTTAACGTAATGTTTTTGACGATGTTATGGAATAAAGAGTTACGAGACTTTTGATAATAAAATTATATTTACCGCTTGTATTAAAATATTTTTCAAAATTACCGGTTTCTTTTGCATAATTATGTTTTGGAGGGAACTTAAAATTCAAATAATTGAGAAAAATCTAAGGAAAACTTTACTTTTAACTATTACTATTTAACCCTGAAATCGAGAAAAAATCTGCCATTCCATATACGTATTTAAACATACATAAATATATTTCGTCGTAAATTAGTTACAATTCTCGATGAAACAGCAATTTTCTTTCATGATTTCAGTGTCAGTGCCACAGGAGAGTTATCATAGTAAAAAGAGATACCTCTTTTTGGCTTAGTTCTATCGTACCGCGTATCACAGTGTTACTTTAAATCAACAGAGTTCTTATCAGATAAGTAATAATTACGTGCAGGGCAATAAATATTTTTATCTCGCATCTTACAATAAATTAAATAATAATCACTAAATTTTGATAATAATCTGTCAGTTTATACATTCGTTAATATTTATAAAATAATAATTATAGTGTTATGATGTTGCTAACTTAGTTTACGCACTGAACAACACTGTGATGACAGGTAAGGCACTTTCTAGGGGTGCTACTCTTTAAGGCAAATATTTTTTTGTCCGATTTCAGTTGGCCGAGATGTTTTGGAATCCTTGAGGTTCGGATTATGGTAGTATGGCATAGTTTGTTATTTGGCAAATTGGCCTGGTTTATTATCTTTGGTTCGTATTTTATTTTAGCTCTTTTTTAGGCATAAAGATAAGATAGTTTTTTTTTTCAGTCTTTTATTTTTAACAATATATTTAGCATAAATGATATCTTAAATTACTTAAGATTCAGATTGCCGCGGGGTGGCTTTTGAGCCACTCATAAGCCGCCAATATATACGAGTACTATGCCAACTGCTTAGTTTCATGTGAATTTATTGTTATCCTTATTTTTTCCGGCCTTTGTTCTGTGTGTCCAATTATAAATTATTGTGGGTAAGAATTTCATGCAATTTATTGTTGTTAGTTGTAAACGGTTTTGACTTAAGCATTATTACAAGTTATTTGTTTAGCAAAATAATGTTAGTGCCAGAAGCAGCAGTGGCAAACAAATTTTGGCAAAAAAATTGTGCACTACAATATTGACCCTTTTTTAGTACATAGCTACTCGGCTGGCTAGCTACCACCCTCATGTTGATAATCTGCCATGTAGTACTTAACGGTGTAATCCGACAGCCTCACTTGAGAGCCAGTTGCACCCGCGTAAGTCACCGTATTGATATAATGACACAACACTAACAAAATCTACTAGTTAGCCTCTCTTAAAAGTTTGGTTCATTTATTCAACAGCATTTTTTGTTTCGGGATCTTTACCTCTTTTTGTAAAACATGGCATCTCGCAAAACTGTTGGCGCCTTGTGAGTTCTTCCGCATCGTCAAACGTGTGAGGCATTTCTTTCTTCGCTGTCTCCGGTAAAAACAAAGGGAGCACAGATCCTAATAAACCTATACATCCAATAACCGTCAACGGAAGCCAGTAAGCATAGTTGTTCAAAATTACAATATATGGAGAAATAACGAAGGCAATAAATCCACAAATATGTACAAAAGCTACACCAGAACCTATAACTACTGTGGGAAACACTTCGGCAGTCCATTGCAAAATAGCTCCATAAGTCATATTTACAGCAAATCTCGCAACTACAATAAATAATACAGATTGTAAGCCGGAACTAGCGAAAAGTGTTAAAAAAGTGAACACGGTACACACGTTCATCACAATTGTAGTCAACCACCGTCTTCCCAAAAAATCGAACACAAAAGCAAGTAGAAGCATCGATGGCAACTCAGTGACAGACATTAACGCGAATGATATAAAGAAGTCATAATCCAAGCTACCAATGTTCCTTAATAAACCGTCAAAAACTAAATTACAACACATGTACTCAACACTAATCAATATTAAAACTTTTCTTAAAATTGGTCTCTTAAACACTGAAATAATACTAAGATTATCTTCCTTTTCGGCCGTTTGCATTGTCCATCTAAACTGCTCGATTAATTTTGGCGGAACTGTCTTTTTATTAATTCTACCAATAATCAGTACTTTTTGAATGGCTTCGTCAACGCGCCCTTTTGAAAGAAGCCACCTTGGACTTTCCGGGATGAATAGCGGAGTAAAGATAGCAAGTGCCAGGGGCGCACTTGTAAACATCGCAATCCATTTCCAATGCCCAAGGGCGAGAGCTATAAATGGTAACGATGTTAAAAATAAGCAGTAGAAGACAGCAAACGTTACATTCGCCATCAAACTCCTGTATTTAGGAGAAATATATTCCAAAACTAGTACGTATACCATAACCATGTTGGTATCGTACGCCATTCCCATGATGAATCTGCAAACCGTGAACTGGATAAAGTTATTGGTAAAACTGCTGCTGAAGCCACCGATAAATCCAAGTAAATTAGAACAAACAACTGCTGGAATTTTTCCAAAACGATCTGCCATCCAGCCGAAAATTAAACAACCGATTATAGCACCAACAGAAAATAGTGATTGAGCTATAGCTTGGTAACTGTCTTTGTCACACACCCATCCGAGTTCACTTGATATGGTTGGGTAAAGAATCTCCGTATAATTGAATTCCCATCCATATTGGCATGGCACTGTTGCCCAAGTTTCGTCTAGCACCTGTTCTGTTTGTAGTACTTCAGTCCAGTTGCCTACGTAAGCGGTACATCTCGAGTATCCATATATAGAGTCATCGCTTGGTATTGCGAGATTTCTCCTTTCAATGTCTGTCAAATGCGCCAGCTCCGGAATCCAGCACCAATGGTTCGGCGACACTTCTGTGATAAACAATTGCGAATAGTACGTGTATATTCCAAACATGTAGAATGGGCCCATAGTCAACAGTAGAAGGCACTGGTACAATCCAAATTCTCCAGCTGATGATAGAAGTTCATCGTATTGAATTCTATCTTCTTCTGAAAATTGGTTCTCTGATTTGTCTTTTTCTGTTCTTTTAAATGTTTTATCTGGCTGTTCTTGATTTTCTTTTCCACTTAATATTTCCGTGTTGTCTGTTTCTGTCTCATTAGACATTTTTAATTTGATTCCAACACCAATAAACGTTTGAATACATGGAGTTGTAAAAGTTAACTGTTTCTAAATTACACACGTCTTGGGTTTTATTTTCAATAATCGTAGATATACAATAGATACTAACAAAATATTTGTGATAAATTTAGATAACAGAAACTTTGAGACATCCTTACCACTATACAAAATAGATTCAACCGGCAAGAAATAATATTTAACTCTCACAGATACTCACTCTTATACCGATGATAGCTCAGTTGTTAGTGCGGTTGGATCGCACGCCGGGGGTTCAAATCCCAACAATAAGATTGCGCTGCTGATAAAGGAAAACATCGAGAGGAAGGTAGGTCTTGGTAGTAGGGTACTTTCTGTTACTATTATTTTATCGAGGTTTATTACTCGGCTGGCAGGCTTCCACCATTAATAATTGAAAATCTGCCGCCAAACACCTAACAATCTGTTCCGGTAGTATCACTTAAGTGCCAGTTATTATTCGAGACTAGGTGTGTTTACCATCTTTGATCACACCCTCTCTTATCATCAGATGAGCTGTGGTTAAACACCTCGCCGGTCTCACATAAAACAAATTTTTTATCGTTCTAAGCGATGACAGTGCAATTGGACGCGCACCAATTTTGATTATTTTTAACGATGGATTTGTTAAAAATAATAAAAAAATAATTATAGGTAGGTAATATCTAATTGCACACGGCATTCAAAAATTATTGATGACATTTTATTATCGCCGTTTGTTCTTATCATAGTAATAAGTATAATTTATTCCATTCCTTTTCTATTTTCCAAGGTTTAATCTAAATAAATCTAATGAAGCAAAATTTTTAAAATATTTTTGTATCGTCTTTCGAAATCGTTCGCGACACGTGTCGCTGAGTAACAGCTGATCAAGTGAAACATTTGTCTCCTTGTGTACGAACGGCTTTACTCTAACATTATATATAATATACCTAGCTATAACCGAAGTCTATCTGTTAGCAAATAACCAAAACCTAAGCGAACAAACCGACCGGTAGCTCGACTGACCAAAATCACGGCTGCTTCTCGAAGACTGCTCAGACCTATTCCATTTAAACGGTCAGTTAATAATTTCTGATAATTCAAGGTAAGAAGTTTCGGCGTAGAAACGAGGCAGTAACAACATCAAGGTAGTAATAATCGAGTCGAAAGTAAAATAGCTCAAATTTGTGCTATACAAATAAATCTTGAATCTGTCCACCTGTACACCAGCTTCGAAGATTGCACTGCTAATGTTAGATAGGTACTATATAATGTTGTGATATAAATAACTTTTTTTGTTTCTATGCCATTAAAGTTGTACTAGTAATCGCCCCTCACAACACTTGTTTAACAGGCTTCTGCATCCAACGAGACAAAATAGATCTTTCGAATGATACATGATCATGTACCTACATACGTATATAGATGTATAACACTTCTAAGATGAGTGTGGTGCCCACGAACGTCGTAATTCTATTAAAATAGTTCCATTGGATGCGCAAAAGGTTTACTTAAATCCTAAATGCCCTTATTCTAACCACCTTGCTATAAAGGCGTTTGTACTAAAAGGTCAACTGGAACTTTGCTGTCCGATTTCTGCGAATTGGTCCACGGCAATTTGTTATGTTGTGGATAAACATTGAGTCGTGATCGGCGCGTCCCCCGCATTGGATCTCCGTGGTATAGCGGGACTTCAGTGCAACACCCGTCCAACAGAGTAACTGCAAACTTTGTACAACTCTGTTTACGTCGAAACATTTCAGTCGATAACTTCAAACCGAAGAACTGACCTATCTAGACCAACTTTAAAGATGATCAAGATAAGACCGGTTCAAAAGTAACAACATACATCCTCTACATCCCAACTTACTTATATAAAGCTAGTAAATTACTAGTTGTCAGCTATTGATAAATCCCATATCCATACTATATGGGACAGCCCTGTTGGCTCATTGCTAGTAAGTCCGCCTTAAGAGCTGTAGGGCGTGGGTTCAATTCCCGCCCAGGACAAACATTTTATAGTGTAAAGAAATGTTTGTTCTGTGTCTGGGTGTTCTGTATGTAATATAAGTATGTATTTACAAAAAAAAAAAAAGTGTTCTATCAGTTACCCGACTTCCATCACACAAGCTCTGCTTAGTTTGGGATCAGACGGCACTGTGCGTAATGTGTCCTAAGATATTTATACATACCTATTATTAAAAAAAATACTTACTCAAATAGGATTTATCATTACATAGGTATTTATTTATTATTTTTTTTATTAAATTAAACATAATTATACCCGAAAATATTTACTCTCATTTGGGACAATCTGTTAAACACTAACGATAAAATTAAAGTTCAACTCTGGGAATTCATTAGTTAGGTATTTTAAAATTAAATACAATTAGACATAGGCGCCTACTCATCGAACATTATTATAAACTTAGAACAGACAGGAGACAACACACACTAAAACACTTAATATAAAGTAGCAGAAATAAAAAAGTAGTTCCTATATAACCGTACCTAACTCTTTCGCGGTGTTATAGGTTTACACTGAGGCAATGCCACATTTACGACTAATAAAATTGTGTAATAGTTCATTCGTAACGGTATTTCTACGAGTATTAAACTCTGCCATTATCTCAAAGGTACCTATATTTTACTGTTCCAACGGATCTTATTTCATAACTCATCAGCAAAGACACTAAGGAAACAATAACAGGAATTAAATACTTAAAATAAACTCGCGGGCGCGAACTGCATAATATCCTGTGTTTAATATCATAAAACAGACAGTGTTATAACGAAATATCACTAAGTCATAACAAAACAAACAAATTTAGAAGTTTTAGTTTAAAATTACAAAAAAAAAACATCTTGTTTATTTGAAGGACTTTTACTTGGTAGATCTCCTTAGCAGGAGGTCGTCTAGGTAGATACCATCGCAGTAATAGTTATTTGGCCGCTAAGCAGTAGTTTGTAAATATTACTGGTTTTTTTAAGTTTTGACGGTAACGCGGAATAAAATGTATTGCCACATTGCATTTTTTGCAAAACTTGTTTTGTATTCTAATCATAAAGTGCCGAAGTACAGGCGCGAGTGTTGGAAAATGATATAATGTGGTGAAGCCAAGACTTTTCGTGTTGCTTCCAAACTCCATCGAAGCTTGTAGTAAAATCACCACTACTTTACTAAAAAATGATTTGACTGAACCGTGAATTAAGTAATTTGTGTGAATTAATTTATCATCTTACTATACCCCTTATAACCCAACATTTACTAATTTGTTTTATTCTTTGATCTCTCGTTTTATGTCACGACCGACATTTGTGATGGAAAATTAATTTACTTATAATTATCTTAAATTAGCTAATAACTTTAATCTCCTGGTTGTTTTTATGAGCGTAGACGTTAGATTATTATTAATTGTAGGTAATCCTCAAGTCTCCAGTAAGTCGTTCAATAGCTCTAGCATATTCATTTGCGAGAATTACTTTTTACTCTGACTATAGAATCGAACACATGCGTGGCCTTTTTCGAGGAGTCAAAGCAGAATACAAAGCGCGCGACGCCTCGTCTTGGTTCGCACTATATGCCGCTGAGCGCTTATCACGTGAAGACATCTTTATGATACAGACAAGTAGGCTCATCCATTCTTATGCGCTATAATAAGTAGCTAAAATGTAAAACCATAAAATCCTATATACATAAATCAGTTTTGAACTCTATAACTTAGTGCCGTGACTCATGAAATTTAACAATGTAGGAACATTCAAAACAATGATATTATTTTCTTCGAATGCGTATTGTTAGATTTTAGATGTTAGTCAGTTGACTGACCTGCGTACTCATTGTGTCTAGAAACCTCTTATGAGTATTGTCACAAGTCCTTCTCTTTATATGTATTCTGAATAGGTACTTACCTAAGTACTCAGGCTGAAGTCATTAATCAAAGTAATACGTGTAGGTACATAATAAATATACGGGATACATCGGAAAAGTGTAGGAACACTAAAATTTGCTGGTTTACGTATCAATACGAACAATTTTGATTAGGTACCTACTATATAGGCTAACGTTGGCCGCCAACTTGCCTGGTGACCAGTTAAGCAAAGATGTGGACTACTATGGAACACGCTAACGTACAAGAAACCGATTTACTCGCTCGCAACTTGATGGCACTCAGATTGTAATTATCGAGGAACACATACTCGGGCAACAAATTTCGCTTTGGTCGCATTTGATTCGACAAGTTCATTTTGCTTATCGTTTCTATATAGTTTGTAGTTCTTATTTCTATGTGTGTAGTTTGTAGTTGTTGTTCGTTGTAGTGTTTCGGAAATAATCGTTCTTAAGAATAATCATGACACCGCATTGTACCTACTATTTTCCAAAACTTGTATTTTTTCTTATGCCTAAGTATAAAGTGTCGAATTTCGCGCGTAAGTGAAGGAAAGTGATATAACGTAGACATGACATAATTTTTCGTGTTGCTTCCATAACACCATCAAAGCTCATAGTTGCCACTACTTTACGGAGGCATGACTGGACTCGACCATGACATAATAGTGTAACTTTGAATGTGACTTATTTAACTTAATTTCTCATAATATACTTGAAAACATCTGACACTAGCAAATGCACAAAGTGTAATGTCAAACACAAAGAAAAAAAAGACATCATTATCATAGAAACTGTTAAATATAAACTAGTAACTTGTTAGTAAGCAAACTCCTGCATATCATGTTCGTGTTAGCGGACCTACGCCCAGGTTCACCTGCTGTGATTTATCCTCAAGCCTTACACCTATTGTCCTGCCGCAGCAAACAGCGTATAAACATAGACTTGACACCGTTTTACCGAGTCCCACTCATGACAATAGGGTCTGATATTAAAATTTGTAACTTTATGTTGTTTATGTACTAGCTGCAAACCAGCGGTTTCACTCGCGTTTTCCAGGCTAAAATTTGAGCTTTGTCAATCCAAAGTAAAAGCTGTTGTGATACATTCCAGATCTTATCTAAATCTGTTATAGCGTGAAAATTAACAAACACACTTTTGCATATTTTTTTGTGTGTACCAGTGAGAACTAGTGAAATCCTTTAATACGTAATTTAGGAATTTTAGAAGAAACAAACTTCCGGTGATAATCATAACGCTCGTCCATGGCCACTGCAGCGATACCCAGAACTTTCAGTGACAAAACAAAGTCCAGGGCGTCGCTGCTTTAACGCGATATGGTAAACATAATTATAGACATCAGACACGTTCGGGATCGGCCCATACTCGGAGTAAAATCAAGCTTCGAGAAACACCTAACCTCAAAATATCAAATCTCTAGCGTTTCAGATAAACAGTGAAACTTAACGTGGTTATTGTAGTCCGGAACCAACGACTGATTCATCCGACACCGCGTAGCGCCAGCCTGTAAACAAACTAAATTATTGTAGTAAAGTTAAGATGCTGTTTTCTCGATCACCTAGAAACCTAGACTAGACTAGAAAGTGTGCTGTCAAAGAATTAGGGTAGATACACATTACTGAATCAAAATTTGTTCAATTGATTGGAACAAAAATCTTAAAATAGGTCTCTATGCAAAATCAGTCACTACTCGACTGCCTAAGTGATTTTATTTTTTAACAAGAATATTTCCACATTTGAAGACCAACTCGCCTGATGGATACGGATTTTTTTTAGTTGCTCTATTTAGCATATGAATTCAATGAACCTATGTTACCTACTCTTGTCTGTAACTTAAAAGGATATAATGATTTAAAAAAATTAAGTAAAACCTAAAGAAAAAAATCATGTGTTCAAAATTTGGCCCATCTTATAATATACTACGTACAAAGTAGCTTGGAGTATACTTAAGGCAAAAGGGGATCATTAGTTACAATAACATATTTTAGGGTTAGTACACTTCCAAGCTTGTAACCCTGTAAAAATACAAATTGCTGACTTAAATATGTAGTTGTTTTTTTCTTGTTTGAAAAGCTAAGATTTTGACCACGGCCCACCTGATGTAAAATAAATGTGGTCTAAGATGGTAAAGCACACCTAGCCTGGAATGGAACTGGCTCTCAAGTGAGGCTGCCGGTACACACCGTTATGTGCTTGGCTTCTTCTTGAGGGTGGTAGCTAGCCAGCCGAGTACTAGAAAATACCCTACCACCATGCATGTTATGGTTTCCTCACTATGTTTTTACTTTACCGGCAGCTCCGTGAACCGTCCACGCTAACCACTGAGCTATCATCACTACAACTTCGATTTAAATTTTATTTTTTAATAGGTAATATTATTCTTTCATGAAATAAATACCTTTCTCTGGAACCCATACTAATACCTGTTTAAAACTTGATAACAACACGACTTTTTGGAGTCGTGAAAAAACACAGATGTTAGTTGGTAGCTTAGTTTTTGTACCCTAATGTTTAATGGTAGTCAGACCTATGACCTGCCGTATTAAAAGCCTTACGTTGATTTTAAATCGCAAAAAAACTAAGTATTCAAATTAGAGCAATGTAAGAACTAAATCAAACATAACGGTTGACGGTAATCCCCTAAACTTTTGACCGTTCAATATATTATTATTTATGATTGACATTACTTAGCTTTAATGCGGATTATTACGGTCATAATTTGCACGCTTTTTGCTTTTAGGGTCGTCGGTATGAGATCTCATTGACAGTTATGTCTTCAATAGGTACATACATACATATAAGTACCCACATATCAAATATTTTGTGCATGTAGATAAGGTAAATGGCCCCTGATTCGTGCTAGTACGTTATTTCGTTAGTTTTGTTTCTGGCGCTAATAATAAGCAATTTAAACATTGTTTCTTTAAATTATACATTAATACAAAATCTCTATCATTTAAACTATCTAATAAATCAAGTATGAACATATTGGCGACTAAACTGAGAGCAATGCGACGCTCGAAACTCTCGTTCGGCCACGAACAGCTGTGCGGTGTACTTGCGTTCCTTGTCACCGTAAGGTTAGCGCTCGTAGTTCTTAAGCTTACGGAAAGGCAAAGGTAAGTCCATTTGAATAATACATTCAATAGTGCTTATTTGTATTCTTTAACAATTGATATGATATAGAAAAAAGTTATATGTAAGCCTAGAATTCCTTTAAAATTGCAATAAATCGACTCACGAAATAGCGGTCATTTTATTTTTCGTGCGTCCTCTAGTTCGTGCTACTACCGAATCAAAGATATTCTAGATACATTTTCGTTGCTTGTGTATTTGTATAGTAATTAAGATAATTGAAATGTAAAAAAAAAAACAAATAACGTATTTAATAAAGTTTCTTATGAGCTAAATTCGGTATATGTGTTGTTCACTAGAATTCTTATAATATGAGTTTGAAAGTGACCTGAATTTACATTTTTAAGGTAAATTCGCATACTACCTACCAGCATAAATTTGTTTGTTATTCGGTTTATTTTATTTATTTTTGTATATTTTTGTTATATATAGGGTAGTTAATGGTTAATTTACATATTTTAAAAATTATTTACAAATTTGAGTGCGGGAATTTCCAAAAATCAATAACACGAAACAAGGGATTCTATTTTTATTACTTTTCCCCTAGTTCGTGACAGATAAATCTATGTAGGTAAGGCACAGACCACTAACGCAAAAGACGTGAAATGAGTACATTTATTTTGCAAACGAAAAATTTGGTTCTTGTTATCTCCCAGGGACATGCAACGTAGAAAATGCCGTACAAAAGGTATGATATCAAAAATGTAGACCAAGCTTTGCTATCAGTTAGGAATGGTGAAAAATGAAAAATATATGTACATCAAATCCTTCTGGGCATGCGACAGTTCTCATAAAAGAGGAAGAAGAATATAATTGTCAAATGGATTTATCATATGGCAAAAATTGGGTTTCCCATCACAAAGGAGGCAGTTGCTGCATTCTGTTGGTAAATTAGCTAAAGAACTGAATAGGCCCAATCCATTTACGGATGGAATTCCAGGAAGACACTGGTACGAAGCATTTTTTACAGAAGAAATAAATATATGTTGAGTTTTATTGTAATTTTTAATTTATAAGTAATAAAAAGTCGAGTCTAAATTTCATTCTCACATACCTATTTTATATTTAAAAAATATCTTAGGATTATTCTTCATTATTAAATCCTTTTATTCCTATTAATTCCTTGTGTTTTTTTTATTAATAAATTATCATAACTCACTGTAAAAAACTTTATCCCGAAACAGGGGACACGAGCTCACGAACTTAGAAGCAGAGTAAAATTTTATCACGAAATAGGGTTCAAACAAGAGGTCTACAAATAAATTAATATTAAAAAAATCAAATTAAAATCACATATAATTAATGCATTATATTACTGGCAAAATATCAACATTCACCATACAAAACATTTCAAACTGATATCATGTTTAGTAATTTATTTAAAAAATCTTAAAGTCGTAAGAGCCTTACGATGCCGAAGTATGGGACATTTACCTTAAGTGATCTGTCTAACCTGAGCGAATCAAGAATAACGAAAGCACGCATTGCTTGCCCGATTCATGTAGATAGGTAGGTAAGTACATACAAGAAATATTCAGTCTAGATAATTGTACTCGTACCTACCCTTAAAAAAAACATCGAATGCTATTATCACTTTTGTAAATTAGGTAACTGTAACATAACACAACTCTATATTGACAACACAAAACGGAAATATATTTCTACACATTTCGCACACACACACACATACACATACAGTGTGTTCTTGATACATACTTTTCACACTTTTGCAACATTCATACAGGGTTTTTAGTTTAATTTATTGTAATTACCTACTTACTAGATACAATAACTGCGTTTACTACTCGGCAAAATATAGTCAGGTTCCTAATGTAAGTAATGTAAATATTAATTATTTTTTTCATGAGATTGAGTTCAAGATTAACATCAAGCGAGATGGTGATCTCGTTTATGATGAAGTACGCAAAAAAACTTGTATACAGTGTATTAACATACCAAGTGCATCTTTATACCGTGAAAGTTCCTTCAGCCGACAAGTCGTCCAGCTAATTGGTGGAATCGAACGCATCTCGCTCTCATTCAGCACGGTTAGCGGCAAATTCGCGCAGAATATTGACAGCCACACAAAGAGAAATGCAAATTATTTTTAATTGCCTTCCGGTAGAAAGTGGGTGAAGTCCGAACATGGAACGGGCTGGCGAATCGGTTCGATTGTCGAAATAATGACAAAGCGGCGGCGCCGGGTGTCGAATTCGCGCCAGTTTGAAGGGAAGTTCTGGAGCGAAATGACGGGTTTTGCGTATGGGTATGCGACTTTATGAGAAACCGGTTTTAAAATGCAGAAGGTATTGCTCAAATATTTGAATATTTATGAATATAAATGCTTGTCCTTTACTTTGATAATAATGTAATTGGTAATTGGCTGGCTCGCCGGCCACAGCTCACCTGATGTTATGTTACGGTTTGGTCTAAGATAGTAACCACACCTAGTATATAATGAGAACCCCCGAGCCTCCTCCCTACCCATCGGGGTATTGCAAATACTATTTCCTTAGTTTCTACTTCATCCTCTGATGCGAACACTTTAGATTATTACCATTTGCATTAGATGTCTACCTAGGGCAGGTATCTATGTGCCATTTTATAAACGACACTAAAGTCCAGAAAAGGTAAGAACTATAACGCCATGACAGGTTCTGGTTTCTATGTGAAGAAAGTGATAGATGATATTAGTGATACCGTAAATAGGGTTCGCGTAAATCTTTTTGATGTCTGTACTCTTTTTGTTGTATAGGAACAAGCCGAAACCACGTGCACAGTAAAAAGAGTATCTCATTTCTCTTTGCCTTACATAAAATACGTAGGTAGACTGCGCAGTACTGGTAGCTGGTACTCGCGCCATCCAAAGCCTCAAAAATACTTACGTATTATATTTTCAACTACCACAGACCAGGTGCAGGTCGGCCCTAGCGCCTAACTCAAATCACTTCTCGTTCCTTAAAATTTCAAGCGTTTTCGTCTGTCACGTCTGCCTCAAAAATACGCCTTGAAAGTTTAACACGAGCCTAAGGCTCACTTTCTACGGCCCTGCGTCATGTCGCAGTCTTATCAACACTTCACGAGATTAAATGTTAATCACTCTTCACCGTTTCCCGGCTGTTGGACATGGCAGTTCAAAATCACATGGTCGGCACAGAAACTGTAAAGAGCCAGGTAAGACTGTGTTCAGTCACTATGCGCGAACACGGCAAAGATTTAAATTCAGGGGATCAAAATATATCTTGGCTCTGCTTAAACAGCATTCTTTGTTGTGAAATAATAGGTTCAACGTATTATTGATGTTCTTTATTTTGTTGTTCTCTAATATAATTTAATAAAATTCTCTAATAATGAGAGGGGTTTACCTGTCACCTGGCTGCGCCCATGTTTGAACGTTAATCTTGCTCAAAACGGTCAGCAAACACTGGGCCTGAATTAATTAACACCTTAAGTAGGTGAGCGAATGCAAATAAAATCGAATGGGTATTGATTTGGGATCAATTCACGCTTTGCCTTTAATGGGCTTAATGCAGTTGTTTGTACACATCGTAAACGAAAGGCGTTTTAACAGGTGAGATGGGACACTAGATAACGGACAAAGAAAGTACAACTTAAGGTTGATCAGATTGCTCAGGGCGCCACTTTAAAAATATCTTTCGCTCCTGTTTATTGTCCAATTTCTATTTTTTCTTGTAGGTACTAATAGTATGAAACGAATGAAACTCTCGCCGGATGGTAGGAGATCTCTCTTCTTCATGACCATTGCAGCAGTAGCCAGCTTCTAGTTACAAAACATAGTCCAGGGCATCGCTGCTTTAGTGTTCATTAATTTAAGACACTCGGTGAGCAGTCTCAATAGACTTGCAATTTCTCAAAAAAAATTGTATTTTTTTATGGCGTACAAGATTTTACCACAACTTACCTACCAGAATGTTAAGTTAAACATCACTAGGTGCTTAGCGGCAAGTTTTTAGCTTGAACATAGTCACTAAAAAGTATAGGTATATACCTACTTCACCATCACGCTAAATTTCCTTTGACGATGTTTCTCTTCACCAACAGCTGTTGGACTCTGAAATAAGCCCTTCAGGGATGCGATTCGATCGCGTTAACCACTGCGTGATGAGAACGCTAATCATCACAACAAAATAAGATCAAACACACACGATAGACTTAGTTAGTCCCGTTAGACACCTTTCGGTTCGGACCCCCAATACAATATGCTTTATCTGACTGTCGGCTCACCTATAAAACCAATATTCACTGTAATAATCACGGATATCCATAATCAATAACACAGTAATCTGTTCCTTGTATATTTGAGTAGGCGTTCTGAAGTACACCCATTTGTTTTACTTAACTGTAATGCTCTTACCCAGCGATACGCATCCTCCTAAAGGAACTAAAAAAAGCGACCGTTCACAAATCAAATTAGTACCGTGTCATAATCAGTATGTCTTTCTCTCTGTAGACTTGTTTTTAACGGGATGATTTTGTTATAAAAACAAAGTACTTGAATGTTAGTTCGTAGTTGACTGGTTCTGGTAAGTACCTACTTAAATTCAGTGGTTATTGTTTACAGGTGGTCCTTTGTTCAGTTTTGGGGCTTTAGGACCTAAACGCGTGTGGGTGTGATTTATAATAAAAACCGACCATAGGACTCTGGCACAAAGATTATTTGATTTATCTTGCCGTATTGTTCTTATGATGTAGGTACCTACGTACAGTTGAATCGACGGGGTAACATTATTGTGTACATGAATAGGTAACAAATTTTATAGGTTTTTATTTTTCCGGGTTTTCCCTTTATTGTGCTATAAGACATTGCTTCTTACCAAATGTTTAGGTTAACGGAAAGTAGGTACCCTATTGTTTTTGATTCCCTTGCGTGTGCCAAAATATACGACCTGAACGACCGTCGGTATACCTCTTTATTGCGTTGAATTAGAATTTTATTTTTCACATCTCCGAGAAATTACTCCTCCGAGATCTGAAGTATTTGATGTTCATTTCAACATGATACCACGATGCTTTAGTGAAAAAACGAGTCTTAACAGACAGATAGATAGACAAACAGAAAAATGGTCAAATTAACGAAAAATGCAATTTCCATTCTTCTAGGGGTGGGCAATCTTTTAAGACGGAAGAGCCAAAACATTAAAATTTACAAATTTTTAAAGAGCCACCAAAAATTTTCGTTTCAATATTATAGTACTTACACACGAATGTTTTTAGCACAAAACTAAAGTAAACATATGTGAAGAATAGCGACGAATTGTCAGGCGAGCCACCACCGATACCGGCATCGATGACCACGACCACTCTGCAAAGAGTGCAAACTAATGAGAAACTAAAGTATTTTAGCTAATAAAATATATGGAAGTGGCTGAGATATAGACATGGTACTTCCTCATGGATCAATTGCCCGATTTTAAAGGTTATAATAATAAAACAATAGATTTTTGCATTTGGATCATGAGAACCGTTACTTTACATTAAAAGATCCGCAGGTTGCCGACCCCTGTATTAAAATATTCTAACGTAAAAGCCTATTTAATTATAAAAAAATCTATCGATTACGTAGTACGTAATTCTCGCCAACTCATGTACTTGAGCCTCTACTATGACCTATTACGGGCTAAAAATAATGATGTTGAATTTTATTCCTTTAAATTACTCCAGTCAAATACACTACCTACAAAAACCAAGTAAAATTAAACGCACTTTATATAACAAAATGGAACAACAATAACAATTAGCCAAATCAAACCCTGACAAGCAAACGTGACAAGTTCTTCAAGCCGTGATGTTTAAATACCAGATGAAACGATTACCAAACAAATAATCTCGAAGTTGGCACGACAAGTAGCAGACGCAGAGTAGGCCTTAATTTCGTCACTTTGTTAATGCAATCCGCATGGCACTTAATTAACGAACTAGTTGGACATGGACAGAGCTGAGAGATTATGCGAGTGAAGCGATTAGTGAGAACAAATATACATACATATAGGTAAGCAGTGTTTTCAGACAGAAATCCAAAAGGTACTGGAGATTTTCAAGCGTACCGTCAAGCATTACTATCTTAAGTAGTTGTTTTGTTTTCCATCTACTGGTTATCACACTACAATATTATAAGGCGTAAGTTTGTGAATGTGTGTGTTTGTATGTTTGTTACTTCTTCACGCTCAAACGGCTTGACCAATTTTGATGAAATTTGGTATAGAGGTAGCTGACACCGAAATGTATCGTGTTCACGTGATAATAGCGGATAACACTCCGGGGCGCAGCTAGTGTTTAATAACTGTGAGTTATTGTTATCATTTATTTAGGTATATTGGTCTTATTTCAATTATCTTAAAGTATTTAGGTATGTATATAATAAATGTACTTAGATATTTATGTAAATATAATGTGGCTCACCCTGTCGTTTTATCGAGTCCTATCCATACAAAGGTTGCTCGAAAGAAATCGCTCTAAGCGATAAGACCGCCACTTCATTTAAATGTTTGTATTATTTCTGTTTCCGTAATCTTGGTGTGAACAATAAAGATTTATCTATCTATCAGTGGTTCGGTGTTCTCCCTCACTGAATACCTACTACGCAAAATATGGAGTTTACTTAAATCTTTAGTAGAACTAAACCTGGGAAGTATTGCTTCTGTATATATCTACAGTTTCATCTGGGATTGTAAGATCTGGGAGACATAACTGCCAGTCTAACGAACGCACCTAGAAAGGTAGGCTAAATTTCCGACAGATTGGATGCCTAAATATGAGCAAAGGCAACGGATCGTTACAAATAGAAGAAAACAAGAAATATCTTTAAGCAGTCGGGCCTAATAAATAGATCGGCAAAGAACAGCTTCCTTGTTTTATATCAATTAAAAAAAAGAGACGACTTTGATATTTGGCAAGCAAAAAAACGTCAAGGATAGGTAATACATTATCTATAGGTATAGGTTGGGATCTATAGGTATACATTATACATACTTCCATATCATGACATTTTCCACTTAAATAATACCATAGCAACCACCTATTACTTTATCTGTCTATAGATATGTTACACTTTAAACTAACTAACTAACTAACTAACCTGGCTACACTGTCTACATCTACAAGTCAACTTCAGTCTTTTAGTTAAGTACTTCAAACCTTTTTGTCCATCGCCAAAAAACTTAATAAAAACAAGATGCCAATAAATAATTAATGCTATGAGGTCGCGAACAAACCAAGAAAAAGCTCATCAAGATTATTGTCATTACATCCATTAGCGATTTGATCTCTTATTGTCGATTCACACACAAAAACGGACTATCTACTGTAAGGCTGTCAATGACCGTGTTCTGATAACAATAATTTAAAATACGTAAGTACCTACGTCATAGATTTTTACTGTTGACAGGCTAAGTGTTTAACCACAGCTCATTTGATGTGGTCGAAGATGGGATCGTATTTATCCTGGAATGGAAATGGCTCTCAAGTCTCAAAAGTCTGCCGGAACAAGCTATTAGGTTCTTAAATTTTTAACTTGAGACTGGTAGCTAGCCAGCCGATTACTAGAGAGTACTATTTAATTTTCTCACGATGTTTTCCTTCACCAGCAGCTCAAGCTCATTGTTGGAATTTGAACCCACGCCCTTCGACGTGTAAACCGACCGCGCTAACCATTGATCTATCATCGCTATGTACTACGTAGTTCTCGCAAATCAATATGCTAGTCACTGATCTACCGACTAATTTAGGTGAAGCATAATCCTTAATGCAGTAATGGGCAGTCATAGCTACTCGTTTGATGATAAGTCGACGTCCGATTGCGAAGTGCCGATGGCGATACGATTATGTCGCTAATTTTGAAGAAGTGCTATGCTATGTTGAAAAGACAGAAACAACAATGTATCTGTCTGTCATAATTTTTTACTATAGAAAATATAGTTTTGGCACATTTGAATTTTTACTAAATTAGTCACGACTAATTAATCCAATTTTTATCTCTATTGTTTCAATCATATCAAGAGAAATTTCACGAAAAGTTAAAATAGAGCACGATTATCCCGCAGTTTCGTCTTATTACTGAAGAAAGAAATACCATGGTTGTATCTATTGTTTACCCTTGAAAGTATTATCATAAATCCTTACTTAGTTCAGTGTATAGTACCTGGATGATCGAGCTATGCACGGTTTTTCATTGCTAGAAAATTCGGATAAGACGTTTTCTAAAAATTAAACCTAGCTAGATCGATTTATCGCCCTCGACCTGCATACTAAATTTCATGAAAATCGTTGGAGCCGTTTCCGAGATTCCGAATATATACATATATACAAGAATTGCTTGTTTAAAGGTATTAGATACCTATTTCTCCTTAGGCTTGGTACGAGGCGGCACTCCGCCCAATCCTTGACATTTCTCATTTTTAGAGAAACCAACTTACTAAACATTACACTTTAGCTATTAATTTGCAAGAATGACGTTACATGCTACACTATAGTCAAATGTATGAAAAAAGCAATTCCCATCAACTCCCGCCAGGGGCGCTATTTATTTTCTATACATTTTGTAAGCAAATGACACAAAAAAAAGCCCACAGATTTGAAACTGTAGGCACTAGAAATTAAAAAAATATAAATAATTAAATGTAATTTTATTTGCTGGCATGCAAGCAAATGAATCTATTGAACTATGGGCATTTCCTATTCCAATTATTTTCGGATGTCCCATTATTTCGGGCGTTAAATTACGTTACACAATTTTATGATTTTTTTGACCCCTCCCCCATCTCGTTCACAAGTCTCACAAATGTAAAACTCCCTTACTTGTCTTATAATGCTTAAGTTTGTTCGTTTTTGAAATGTGACGTCACGAAATTTAGGACGCGTCCCACCCCTTGTCACACAATGTCACATGTCGTCGTCATATCCCATGGAAGTTATACAATATCTTCTTAAATGAGAATGAATTACATTAACTGAAACCTGATGTCGACTGTAAAAGTAAAGATTAATCAATTTCAATTTAAAAAAATACCTGTTTTATTTTACTACTATGTATTATTTACACAAAAATCCCACATATCAGGTTTTACTGTCCATGATTTAAAGAAATCTTTTTTTAATTTAGCGCACTCTTGTGCATAATCTGTGGCTTTCATTTTCATTCTATTATAAGGTATAGAATAAACATCATCCTCTTCCAATATCGTCTTTGAAATGTTATGTTTAGTAAGTAATATAATAAATCTTTTATAAATGTTGTATTTGCTTATGCTTAGGGAACTGCTAGGTAAAGTTGCCTTTTTCTTTGTTACTCCCAGCTTCTTTCCTTGTACTGCGACTTCTAGAATCCTAAAAAAAATTCAAGACTTTTAAAATACAAATACATACATACATTAGTTAGTTGTAGATGATTTACTCGCTGGTAACAGAAACAGTAGTGAACATGTGAACATTACTGTGTTTAGATTTAAAGGGTACTTACTGCAACTAGCAAAATTACAGGGCTGTTAAGACTAACCATCTAATGTATCAAAGTAATGAGTACCAAAGCAGCAATGCCCTAGACCTTGTTTTGTCACTCAAAGTTCTGTGTATCATTGCAATGGTCATGGACAGGTGTTATCTCTTACCATCAAGAAAGTGTCATGTTTGTCTTGTTACTATTACATTAAAAAAAGCATAATAAACTCTAGATTTCTATATGACAACAAATTCTTCTCATTTAATGGTATTGCCGCTTTGTTCATCGCATTGCAGGAACAGGACAGTGCTTAGAACTTGCAACCGAGGTGATGGTTTAAGTGGTACTTTTAAATATGTATTAACACTCACCTTCACCATTTTATTCCCATCCCTGCCTAACCAAATTTCATACTCAAGATACATAACTTGATACAAAAACTTGGATATACATATACATATAAAGAAGTCTGATAGATTTTTCTTAGAAAATCTTTAACTATATAGGTTTAAAATGAATACATTAAGTGCCTGAATAGGTAACTGTGTTAATATAGGTACATAAAAAAATATTTTTGAGCAACTTGTGAAAAAGTTACTAAGATATGTATAGACAGATATTTGCTTTTTAGTGTAATACCTATCAACTTACTTAGTAACTATTTTGGTGATTCATTACATTATTTTAGTGGACAATAATTACTTACTGATGATCTAGTTTGATCCATACAATACTGCCTGCTGCAGGCCTTGTTTTCTCCTCTACCTTTATACTTGAAAATGGCAAAGTTGTTTGATAAAATTCTGGCTGTACTTTCAAATTACTATCAAAGTCATTCCTTTTTAGAAGTGCTCGAGTCAATGTCTCAACTGAATATGGAACATTGGCACCAAATATAAAGTGTTTAAAATGTATGGGCCCACATAACATATGCAGTAGACTTCCTTGGACACCTAAATGGATCCATTTAGCCATCTTATCACTACAGGACACTGATAATGTCCTATCACCTCGACCAGGTTTGGTCCTTACTTGACCTACAATATGATAACTTGATCCAGGAGCTTTTGGGTCCTGTACTGAGTCTGCCAAGCATTTAGCTCCAGTTCTGTGAATATCTTCATCTAATTTAGGATTTTTACTTTGAACTTCAAATTCATCAGCCTTTCGTTTACTGGAATGCAAAATATCACCAAATTGGTCTTCATCACTTTTGGGAATTATTGAAGCATCACCACAGGGTAACTGCGATGAGTAGAATATAAATTCGATGTGCTCTTTCAATTTCAATTTTTCTTTTTCTAGTAGGAATAAGGATGGTTTGTTGTTTAAACATTTTTCGATGTTTTCATAGAGGTATAGTAAAAATCCTCGTCTAGCTAATATTTCGGCATGACTATCATTCAAAATATCACCTTTTGGAGACATCTTAGTCGCTCCGATGCACTTTGAACCGGTGCCCAGAGCTACTACATCGATATCTTTACTACTCCTGTCGAATACCACAATACATGAAAGCACTGTCCATTCATTTTCAGTAGGTTTTCCAGTTTTTGCCAGGTTATGATACTGGTAAAAGCAGTTTTGTACTATTTTATCAACAAAACTAGTTTCTAAGTTAGACATTGTACAATTGATGCTGTTGATTGATTTTAGCTTCTTTTTATTTGCTATCGGTTGGCGGTAGTGATTACGTTGTACTAAATATTCTAGGTATATCAAAAACTAACACACTACTTGTTATTGACACCAAACAATTTTGCATGACGACGGCCGACGAGTTTTTTGTAAAATATACAATATCTGCTTATCTCTATCAGTTTTATTTCTTTGTAGTTTTTGATCTGAGTTTTTAACATTGCAATATAATACTTCTGTCAGTGTCAAGTGTGTCACGTGTTTTTAATTTCTTTGTTTCTGGCATCGCATTTAGAGCGGGAGTCGAGTATTTCACCATGTCCAGTGTATAATGTAAAAATAACTCTTAATCACAGTTTCATAAAATTATGTCACATTTAAGTCCAGTCCACTCCTTGGTAAAGTAGTGGTAACTATAAAATTAAATAAAACAAAACTACACATACATATACTAAATTAAGACGATTTTTATTTATTCCATGATCCATATCAGTATGAACCTTATCTGAATTAAATGCTTTATTAATATTAGGTACATATTGTTATTATTTTACTAAACTCCGGTGTTTTAACACTTCCACTAACTTTCGCTACATGGACCATTCCATATACAAAGTTGATAATATATTAGCAAAAGTTAACCAAATATAACAATAGGTAACCAAAAATAAGTTTGGGGCCATTCATTTATTACGTAAAACAATTTGGAAAACGTTTTGTGGAAAGGGGTTCGACCCTTTCCACAAATTGCTTATTAACAGCAACGCTTATTTTTTACTTATTATTATCGGTTGTTATAGGTGTTGTGTGTTAGTTGTTTAGAAAATTACAATCCAACCTCGTCCCGTGACCTCACAGACCGACAAAACAATTCAATTGAAACATGAAAGAATAAGTACCTAAAGCATTTGCTCAAAATGAACCAGAAATAACTCAAATTCGTCGCTCTCGCTGCACTCTCGTGTTGTTAATACAAATTTGGTGTGGTTAATACTTATACTACTACGTATCAACAATTTGAAAATGTCCTTTCAAAAAAGTTCTATTAAACCAAAACAAACTCAAAATTCGTGCACTCGCGCATAGGTAGGTAGTCGTTTTCGTTTGGTGATTGCATAAAAAATTTAGGTAGTTTCCAGGAAATTAATATTAAGTTGCAATAATTATGTTAATATATAAACGACGTATAAAAAACAATTTCTATGTAATTTTATTCCCGCCAGGGTACAACTTTCCATGTATTTTTTTTTTTATCGTTTAGGTACTTATAAGTAGTTACGTAAATATTGTACAAACTAATAATATATTGTATATGCTAGCCCTTTAGTTAAGACCTTAACACCCGAACAGTGAAAACTTTTTACTTTTTTAAATTTATTGTTGGGATTTGCGTTTTTAGCATAAAGGTAACAGAACAAAAAATGCTTCTACACTCGCACGATTGATGTCCGAACGGTCAAATGTATTGTAGTTCACTCAAAAACATCTTAAAAACCATATAACTCTCGCTGTGTCAGTAAACGTGTTTCATAAGTGTTAGTGTAGATATGATATTTGTTTCCTTTTCTTTAGTTTTCTGGAAAAAAATATATATATTGTCAACGGGTAGATATGCCAATAGATTCCATACAAAAATGTTTATATACCTACTCCAAATGTCAGGCTACGTGTTCGACCATATTATATTGCAAAAAAAATATATGACAGGCTACAAATTTATCAGGTAGATATATCAGGTAGCTTCTCTTGCTAGGTATGTAGGTACCTAAAAAAGTATATACCTAAGTACATATTGATTTTCTGTTAGTAGATACTAATTCTCCTAGAAATTGTATCTGCATTTTAGTGATCAGCAGATATCATACTTTACAACTAAATTCTGGTCAACACAAGAAAAATGTTAAAATTGATAACGCAGGTGTTAAAATCATAACATAGCTCAGAGCATTCAGTGAAAGGAAAGGAAACAAAGCTCTGATCGTTTCCTGGAGATTTCCGCAACCTGCCTCGTTATTTTAATTATTGCGATGTTATAACTACAAAATATGACAGTCGATTTGATTGCGCAAACTTCGTAAAATGTGTAAGAACTCGCAAGGAGGTCCTTGGTCGAACCTTACATCGACAGTCTGTTCAATTCGATTTAACAAAACATAGCAGATATTGCGAAGTAACAATTCTACAAGGTCGGTGTTATACAATATTTTGGGAAGTACTTATAGAATCTGTATGTACCTTACTATTTATTAATTACTCGTTCGTTATTACCTCGTTCCGTGGTTCACCCGCAGCAGTACTACAACCGTTTGTTTTTCGACATATTTAGTCTCATATACCTACTGTCAAAAAATACTGCGACTTACTTTAGCCTAATATAATATGTTGTATGTACCTAAATAATATTTTAAGTCGTCTAGTTGAATATGATTTGACAAAAGATCGATTAATTTGACCAACTACTTGGTCAGTTTGCCGCACTATCATATGTTAGTTCAGTCGTTACCTATTCATATTGAAATACTTTTTATTCAAATGTTTCCTAAATTATGCAACAAATTGAAATCGTTTAGAATCAACAGGGACCCCCGCGGTGCAAGTTCGATTCGGGATTTTAACAAAAGGTTCCTATCGATAAGGAATTATAAACGTTTTGCCTTTGGAACGATTATAGAATGATAAATCTTTTGTAATGCAAAGCACTGTATAATGTATATACTTATGACTGTAAATGCATAGAAGATGAAAATGTAAAATGAACAATCATAAAATAATATCACTAGTCAAGTTCCTAATCATCTGATATTAAAATCGGCGGAGGGGAATTAAAATATGTATACAGATCAGAAGCACCCACAAAGTATGTATGTATATTTGTTGAAAAACCGACAAGCTATAGCATTACCAAAGTAATCACGGATCGCCCGCGGAATGTGGAGGTGGGTGGGGCAGCGTGACGTTCAAATGTTGCAGGGTATGAGGGTAGACAAATGCAGGCGGGGAGTAGGGCACCGTCTGTCACGTTTGGTAGTTCGTTCGCGGCTCTCGCGGCGAACTGTCAACTTATTGGTTTCGGACGCTTTGAAGGAAGATACACACGACAAGCTCAAACAAACGATAGATTCCAAGCTGAATCGTTCTAAAAATTTTGTAAGTAAAATTGGCAGCCAAGCAAAACAATTAGCGTACAATGTTTATTCCTTTTTTAAAGATCGAAGTTCTTCAGAGTATAAAGAAGACATTAATACATCTAGTTTGTTACCTCATAATTCTATCATTTTAATTATCTATATGATTTTAAAAATCAAGTTTTTAATATCAACAGTTCATAGATGCATTGATACATACAAAACCATCAAGTCATGCAATTCTATTACATCAATCGATAATTATTTCACGACATACCCCGTGTGCACTAATCACGTGTAGGTCCTTGCGCTGTCGACACCTGCCTCCACATACCTCCCCATACTGCGGGCGATCCGTGATTACTTAGGTTGTGCTATAGCTACATTTCGTCAATGTTTTAATAAGGTTTTAAGCTTATTAATGGCTGACACGTTGGTGCCGATGTGTCTTAAAAATGATCGCTCAACGTCACTAATTTATTTTAGAACCCTACAGACTAAAAAAACATTTAATTTTATTAAAATATTATGTTAATAAATTAAATGTTTCTCTTTCTTTAATTGCAGGTAACAGGTAAATTAGCATCGAACTTTTATATTCCTTACAGTACTTTCTACTCGCCATCATCAAAGCTAAAACATGTTAGAAACTAATCTAAGGTATTAAGTGTTAATTATTATAGTACAATTCAAGCTAACACTAATAACTCATATTGTGTAACATTCACATATGAAATTGTGTAATGCTACCACGACCGCGACACAACGCAGTTGCAATGGAGACGCAATTCAATTACAGTCATTGTACATTTCCTCACCTACGCCTTCTGACACTACCTATACCAACTGCTAACCTTAGTTATTTAAAAGCTTCCTAATGATATAGCAGTCTAGCTTACTAATACTCAACTCTATATAGGTACAGCTGCAATTATTAAATGCATTGTACATACTACTATGTACGAAATGTTATGATTCAATGTACTGTATCATAACATTTCGAGCGCAATGTCTGAGTCCCAGGGTAGATAACAAATCGGAATCGTGCCGGGTCCACATTAGCACTGCGCACGCGCACGTTCCACCGTTCCGGCCACACGGCATCTGATAGGTAGGTAATGCTCCCGCTACACTATTTCATGTTATTACAGTCACCGCGCTGTAGTGTTCCACAATATCGTCTAGAAAGATCGCCAGTTCGCCTCGCCCTATATCCGTTATGGACCATTAATATCTTGAAACACCTATTGCGTGAGTCGGAAGTCCTGAGTTGAGTGCCGTCTAGGTAGGTAATTATAGTTTTAATGTTTACGATTGTATTCCAGAAACACGGAAGCGAAATGCAATACATACGATACGAACAACATAAATGGAGCATTCTCTGTTTCTAGCTGTGCCGTGTTCCATACTAAGACTGCTTACAGCTCAATTTCTTGGTTCATAATGTCTCAATGAACGCAACAGTTTTATAAGCCGATTTGTATATAAATTAATATGACAATTTACGAGCGTGTCCAACTCAACAGAGCTCCCAGGATACTATGTATCCGTGTAGCCGGTGAAGCAGAGTGTATAACATTTTATTCAACTCTTAAAAATGAAAAAAAATAACTTTTTTATGTCCGTCAAGGGAGTTTTAATACAAAATTAGGGCTCGATGTTGAAATTTAAATATCTCCATCCAATCGAGTTACTTTCTTTTTTGGGGTTTGAGTGTATCCTGCCTGATGTTAAGCAACGATGAGGTCTGAGACGGATCACGAAAAAAAAATTAGACAAAATTGGGCCCCCAGGCCTCAGGGAATCGTAACGTCCGAGTTATCACATACAAATATCTCCGACAGTCTTTATAAAATCTGCCCTAATCATATACGAAAAATTATTCGTACGATTTCAAAATGATACTTGTAGCGATGGCAGCTCAGTGGTTAGCGTGGTTGGTTCACACGCCGAATCGTGTTGGTACAAATCCCAATAATGAGCTTGAGCTGCCGGTGAAGGAAAACATGGTGAGGAAACCAAAGCGTGGCGGTAAGGTACTTTATAGTAGATATTCAGCTGGCTAGCTACCACCATCAAGTTGAAAATCTGCCGTCAAACACCTAACGGTGTGTTCCAACAACCTCACTTAATAGCCAGTTCCATTCCAGGTTAGGTGTGGTTACCATCTTCGACCACTTAATATTAGATGTGCTGTGGTCAAGCACCAAGCCTGTCAGCCATTAAAAGAAGCCCCTGGTTAAAACTATCTACACTTTACCAACGACAAATCTCCAACAAGTCTAGCCAACTTTAAGCTAAATTTTTAGGATACCATACCAATATAATTAAAAGACTTTATCTTGATCTATGGTAGCTTATATCAGTGTATATGTACCTATATGTAGGTACATAATTATGTCACAGCAGTCAAAATGTTTATATATAGGTAGAGTTTAGTGTTCATTGAAAATCATGGTAGAACATTCCTCAGCGCCAACTTAGGAAATCGCATTAAATGTTAAGAAAGAAATTATAATTTCGTAACAACAAAGAATAAACACACAAAGATAAATCAGGGATAGTTACCTACAAAATAGGGTCTCGGCGCTGTATAATGATAGATAGAAACTCTTTATTGTGCACACAGAAAATAGAAAAAAAGTAAAGAAAATAAAATTATTTTTTTAGCTAGTGCCACAAGTGGCGGCCTTATCGCTAAAAGCGATCTCTTCGAAAGCGAAATCTCTTCGAGGTAAGTAACCAAGAATGTTACAGCGAACAGACGGGAGATGTTGTAACACTATTAAATACAAAAATAATGATATGTATGCTGTTCATACTAAGTATTACAAGGTAGGTAGACTTAGGTTAAGTTCAGATACTTCATGTATCCAGGTGGCCTTGAAACAGCAAATTACTGGCAATATACTGTGCATGCATGCTGACGAGTTGCATCGCATCAGCAAGTAACCACAAAAACAAAAGGCAAGGCTATGGGGCAGGCGCACTGAGGGAATTTTCTCATTTGAATTTATTTTCGCTGCAACTATTGTTTTAGATTGCACTCGTGCCAGGGAGGCTGAAGCAAGGATAATAGAGCTATTACGCAGCGCAAGTTCTTGTAATAGGTTTTGCAATTTTCCACGCTGCTGCGAGCACTTAGACAGGCCTTTAAAACACCATGTATATATATCGTCCATAATTTTGATATAGAGGCTATTGTCCAGAAATTTGCCAGAATTTCATATCGAGTAAAGGTAGAAAAATATTTTCAGAAAAGCAAATGTAACACTGTCACAATGTAACAATAGGTACGTGTAGTGTTACTTTCGCATTTTGAACACACACAGCAAAAACAAAACTAATTCATAGTATTTGTGCGCGAGTTCTAGTGAGAAAAATATAATCAAGCAAAGCAGTTTTTTTAAAGCCAACCATGATAACTGCCGACGTAAGTTAAAACTTAAAACAGTCACATTAGCATATTAGTGACGCGAACCCCTATCCCAGTTTCTATTGTGGCTTTATAATGACACAGCACATCTTCTACAGTTTATCCTCCTGCGAACAGCCACGGTGTAGCGGACTTTCTGCGGCTCCCAATTTGTTTATTCAAACTGTAACGACTTCTCATAAGGACTAAGAGACGAGGGACTATCGTTGCAACTTTAGTAGATTGTTATTAATGTTCCTAAAGATTGAAAAAGCAGTCTTACCATGTTTGCTGACCGCTAGACCTTATGTCAGAATTTTTAGTCACTACTTTAGTATACGGGCTTATGGAACAACTAATGCCGGTACCACACGTTCGTCCAACAGTCGAACGCTCCAACATGACTCGAGTCTGTCTCGATCAAAACAGACCCTCCACACAGTATACACGTTCCAACAGTGTTCCCACCTGTTTTATTTTCCCCCTAAATTTAGGGGGAAAATAAAATAGGTGGGGTTTTTAGGGGCGTTATATTTTTAGGGATTTATGACTGCTTATTTTTTACTAAGAAAATAAAGGTATAAAAATATAGGGTCTGAAGTTATTCAATCTAGCCATAGTAATATTCTATTCTAGTAATATTTATTTGTTGACCTAGCGGCTTAGCGAGATCCATTACGGTTCCGGGTTCCTTATTACTATTACATGGATCAATAAGTCCCGAGACTAACCCAGAGATGGCGCTCGTAGTAAACCAGTAACCACGTCTTTCTAGAGTACTAACCTTTGCTTGAAACGTGTCAAAATTTTAAGTCGATCGGACCAGAAACAGCTGAGTTTTCGAGGTTGGAGTAAAGTCGTTTTGTAGTTTGTTTAAAAAATGGAAAAAACCGAGTTTCGTGTTCTGATAAAACATTGTTTTTTAATGGGTAAAAACACCGTGCAAGCGAAACAATGGATTGAAAAATGTTACCCGGACTCTTGTCCATCAAAAGCAACGATTTGTCGGTGGTTTGCCGAGTTTAAACGTGGTCGTACCGACACAAATGACGCGGAACGCTCGGGTAGACCTGTGGAAGCCGTTACACCGGAAAATGTGAGTGAAGTGACAAAAATTATAATGAAAGATCGTAAAGTGAAGCTCCGTGAGATTGCTGAGATGACACAGATATCATATGGAAGTGTATTTACTATCCTTCATGAAAAATTGAGCATGAAAAAGGTTTTTTCCAAGTGGGTGCCGCGATTGCTTTCGATGGAACAAAAACAGCAACGAGTCGATGATTCAGAAAGCTGTTTATCGCTATTTACTCGCAACAAAAAAGATTTCTTGCGTCGTTACGTGACCATGGACGAAACATGGATACATTACTACAATCCAGAGTCGAAGCGGCAGTCATCTGAGTGGCGCACAGCTGGCGAAAGCCGTCCGAAGCGTCCGAAAACGCAGCAGTCAGCTGGCAAAGTCATGGCGTCAGTTTTTTGGGATACGCATGGAGTGATTTTCATTGACAACCTTGAAAAAGGTAAATCGATCAACAGTGATTATTATATTGACTTGCTGGTGCGTTTGAAGGAGGAAATCGCAAAAAAACGACCGCACATGCAGAGAAAAAAAATCCTTTTTCACCAAGACAATGCACCCTGCCACAAGTCGATGAAAACAATGGCAAAATTGAACGAATTGGGCTTTGATCTGCTTCCCCACCCCCCCTACTCGCCAGATTTAGCCCCCAGTGACTACTGGCTCTTTGCTGATCTTAAAAAAATGCTCCAGGGAAAAAGATTTGGCTCAAATGAGGAGGTCATCGCTGAAACTGAAGCTTATTTTGAAGCGAAAGATATTTTTTTTTATAAACATGGTATTGAAAAATTGGAAAAGCGTTGGAACGATTGTATCACCCTAAAAGGTGATTATGTTGATGAATAAAAAAAAAAATTGCAAAAAAAATGTTGTTTTCATTGTTAGTCTCGGGACTTATTGATCCATGTGATAAGTATGCGGAGTTGAATAGAAAACAAATGTCACCATAGTGCTTACCATAAACATAAGACAAGTGATATTAAAACTACTCTGTGATGACTGGTGGTTACGTTGTCTATGCTTACTGGAAATAAGTTGATTTTTATTTACATGTTTAATTTAATTTCGTTATTGTAATGCTGTGTGGACAACCAATTTGTTAATTATGCCTAAAGAAAAGAAGAAATACAGTCAAAAGTACACAAATATTTGGAAAACAGATCCAGGGGGATTTTCAAGTAATTGTGTGATTTTAGGGGTTTTAGCATAGCTTTAGGGATAAATATTTTTGAGAGTTGGTAACACTGCGTTCCAACCTCATTATCTATGGACGGTCTGTGCAACTCCTTTGATCTGTGTACGATTTACCGCCATCGGAGCGATCGCGCGCCAACACGCTCCAACACCGTCAAACACGCACGAACTACCCCTCCACACGTGCGACTGTTCGACGGTTGGACGAACGTGTGGTACCGGCATAATATATGTTAAAAAAAATTTTAAGACTCTTTAAATCGGTTATTAATATTACAACTAAGTATAATTAAGACTTTATTTGGTACTATTTTCCCAGACTCGCGCATAACTGGGCACTTTATGAAAATAAGTTTATAAGTCAGTTATACATGATGAACAGAAAACAAAACAACCTACCTAAAATTTATGTTTTACAAATTATAATTAAGGCCGTTATCAGTAGAAATAGTTCCCAAAAGACTGGGCCTATTGCCACTTTGTATGGCAATACTTTAACGTTAAGCAAAATAAGAGACCAGCATTTTGGTCACGTGTTATCATAAAAATATCTCATGTAAATATGTACTTGCCAATCCAAAAAAAAGTGCAATGCCTAAAATGTGAAACAAGACATATATTTTTTTTAAGTGTCACTGTCACCAAGTAAAAAAAGCTAACGAAGTTATATGTACATACATATTTTTTGTACTTTACTAACCCAGTAAGGCATAATCAAACTTGACCGACTTCTTTCGTATGATTTAACATAATTGACATTATTTTCATCAATTCGGTATGTAAAGAAAAAAAATACTTTGCTGATTCCAAAACCATTTCGAAATATTACATTCCTGTACATTATTTTGACGTTTAAAACTCTCTAAACTATGAGATGGGGTATATTTCAATAAAATACACAAGATAAACTTGACTTTCAATGAGTCCCATAATGACGTCATGTAGTTCGCTGTGCAAAAGCAATGGCGAACCTAAACAAAAACTGTCAATGTCAAGTCAACGCAGCGTTGGATTTCGTACTATAATTACAGTATTTGTACAACTATTTCATGCTCCGTACTAGATACTATCCATATCTAAGGATAGTACGGAAAAATACTATAATTTCGTTACTTCATTTATAAAATACCAAAATAGGTAAATATAACACCCGTGCATTGCCAAATCACGTAAAAAAAAAAGTTCATTGGGTTTGTCCTTTTTCTTTTTGGCATCATACTCTGTGCATGCTGTCAGTTCTAATGTTTCTGTAAAACAGCTGTAATAGATCCATATATTTTTTTAAATCTTAATAGATTTGCCAGCGGCGTAATAGCGTAATAATCCATACAAAAAAGTAATAGATTAGCAACATTAAGAAGCTATGATAAACAAAATTCTTTATTTCATGTCAGTTGTCAAAGTCAATCAAATGTGTCAAAATATTATTTTTTGTTTTACATGGCAAAGGCCTACTAGGGATATTCAGTCAACCTTATGACGTCATCGCTATCGAAAGTTTGAAAACGTATTAAAAATCAACTACCGCATAAAAAGCCAAAATATTCAAATTAGTTTCATGAAATAAAGTTTACTATCAGAAAAAAATATAAAATAAATACCAAAAAAAAACTTTACATACCGAATTATGTATCTACATTCATACATACATAAAAATTTCTAAATGTAATTAACATAGGCAAAATCCACAAAGTGCTATGCCAAAATTAAAAACCAAGACGAAAAAACTTCGCTTGAATTTTAATTTTGTCATATTTTGCAGATTTTGTCTATAAAAAGTATATTTCTAATTAAACATTACGAAAATAAATCCTTTTATCTTCTAAATAAAAAGGTGAAAGGTAGAAAGTTCAGTGTCATTCCGTAGTGAAAAATATAACTATGGGCAATTGGAAACTCGAGGTAGGCCGAATGGCTATGTACACTGCATTCCCTGTGGCACTGTTCTTCGTGTTTAACCAGCCTAAGTACTTTGAGGAATGGGTTACGAATACCAAGCGCCAAATCTTCCCGCCAGAAAACGAGCAAGATCGAAAAGATATCCAAAAACTCATACAAGACATGAGGAAAAAGCAGATGCAGTCATTGGAAGGAGAGTGATAGTCATATCTTATATACTTTACCACTAATTAATTAGCGAATTCTTGTTAATATTAAACTTAGTTTTAAATATGGTATACTAGCTTTTATTTTGAGTATAATTTTCATATAGAGCAAATAGGGTTAATTTAATAGTTACTTTTTATGTGCATTGATTTTATCCTGCTGATGTAAAGCAGTAATGCGCTCTAGGATAGAGCACACTTACCTAAAAGAAACCTGTTTACTTTAGATTTGAAGACACCCAAATTGTAATTAATGGTAAATACAGATTCCAGTAGTTCTACACTCTCGCTGTCCTAATAAAAAATTGGGAACAAAGCACTTAGTATGTAGGTACATGAGGAATATCAATTTGCATTACCTATTTAGTTTCGGATTATATGGGAGACTGGGCAAGTGAATGATAGTGTTAGGCAAGTAAATTTGATCTTGATCATATATATCTATATCATACATAGTATCTGAGACAAATTAAAGAAATAATATAAATGTATGTACTCTGAGATGATTTATAGCTAGATATTGTGTTTGGTATACTGCAAACATATGCCCAATCTTTATAATAATATAGCTAGAAGCACCATGAAGTTAGAATCAAATTACATCCACTTACCTAGTAAATCAACAAATAAAGACATGTCAAATAACCATGGTAAAAGTTTATTCCCAAAGAAATAATAAATAATACAAGTAGTATTCAATACTTTTCATAATGTCTTTTCTGTTTATTGTGGAAACTCAACAAAACTCCCAGCATAGTTGACAATAATGATGCATAGATAACATAACTGACACCTACCCATTCCCCAATCATACCGGCTACTATTGGAGACACAACACCCGAAAATGATGCTACACTGTTTGATGCACCTATCAATTTGCCTTTGTGGGCACCATGACTTCTATTTAATATCATCTGTAAAGTAATTAACCTACTCACTGAATTTCCAACAGAGAGTGGAATTAGCCACAAGGTATAAATTAAAATATTAGAAGCAAAAATGAGACCTAGATATGCAGCAGATAATAACAGAAAAACATGGAATGTCCGTGTGCTGTAGTCCTCATCATATGTATAAAAGCTATTAATAAAACATATAAAACAACAAGATATTGAACCAACTACACTTTGGAAGGAAATGATACCACCAATATACTTAGGTGTTAAATCAAATTGTTCCTTTAAAAATGCTGCATAAATTGCATAATATACCCCCATAGCAAAACCAATTAGACCTTTAAAAATGAATATGTCTCCATACTGAGACCACTCAATTTCGTACAGTGCTACAAAAGACTGCTGTAGGCTACAGAAGAATATTTGTATTGCATTTCCTGGTGCTATATTATTTCTACCTTTTCGTGTTAGCCATCTTGTTGGATTTGGCAACAGGAAAATTAGACCTGGGGAAAATATTTCTTTTAAATGAATTCAAATATGTTATTAATCAAATAAATATCATTGAACATTTCACACAGGGCCAACTAAGCAAAGCTTTTTTGAATACATACTAGACACCCATACGCAGAACAATGTTCTATGTTCATCACAAATATTTGTCCTGGGTGGGAATTGAATCTACGCCCGCTCTATTAGCTATCAGGGCAGTTAATACTTATGCATTTAATTTAAAAATTGTGAGACATTGATTATCATTTAACCCAGTCTATATGTGAAGAACTAGTAATATCTAATTTATTAGAAAGGGAAATTTTAAAGTATTTGATTTAAAAAATCCACCAATATGGTTTACTTTTAGAATAGAAAAAACGAAATACAAGTTTATTTAGCACCAAAATACATACATTTTAAAAACTTAATAAACATGCACCTTTTTGCACAATTAAAAAACATTCTTTACCTGCATTGAAAAGAAAGCAAATGCCCACAGTGATTGCAATGAATGAGTATCCACGTTCTGGATAGCTTTCCTCAACAAAACCTCCTATAACTGGACCCAGAGTCATGCCAGCTCCAGATACAGCCATCAACATGCCATATGTATCTTCTTGTTTTTGTTTGTTCTTTTCATAATCGGCCACCATTGCCTTTGTCAACATTTGTGTTTGCTTCACTAGACCTGCAACGTTTCTTTACTATTTAAGAGAAGAGTTTACTTCCAACAAAATCCCCCTTCAACTCCATTTTCCCAATACTTCATGTACCAACTTAATATCAGTAAGATGTTCGATTTCATAAACAGAAAATAATTTATTTATAAAATAAAACACCCACTCCAGCTGCAAAATCATTTGTTTAGTGGTTTATACGACTAAGGAGGAATCAAATTGTTTAGTTCGAGATATTGGAACATCAACCATGAAGCAGTGTCACTTTTTTCATCTGTGTCCCTTATTATTATTATCATTTAAAAAAGTGTTAATAATTTACTAGAACTTACCTAAGACACCTCTAAGTGATAGTAAAACATAAATAGAATTTGTGAGTCCCATGAAACAGTAGCATACACTAGATATTAGTAAAGTCATTATTAAAATTTGTTTTCTGCCTTTCAAATCACTTAAACTTCCCTGAAATAAATCAAGTTATCAATGCAAAGATTTTTAACTGACATTTAAGTTAGGCATAATATGATAACAAAATAGCCAATAGTGCAACAATTAACAGCCTTATCGCCAAAAGCGGCAACTTTACAATGGAAAAGATTTATGGTATACAGTATTCTTTGACTTACAATTAGTGGTCCAGAACCCAATTGGAATATGGAATATATAGAGCGCAAAAGGCCCACTTGAATATGGCTACCACCTATTTTCCGAGCATAGATCATAAGCAATGGAATAAAAAGTCCTACTCCCAGAAAATCCTGTTTTCAACAAAAAAAGAAATTATATGGAGCCACTTGGCTAAATAAGGGCTAGCCTAATAAGTTACAGGAGTATAAAAATAAAACTGCCTATAAAAGTGTGTAACAAACCCATGTACCTATAATCTATAATAGAAAGCTATGTGCTTATATTACCTTACACACATCACCAACAAAAATCTACTGTTAAATGCTTGTGACAGCATCCCATGGCCGATGTTAGGCCAGGATATATCACAGAATATCCGTATTACTTTGGGTCTTTACAGTTAGTAATAACAAGCTTCCAAACAATAATTAGAATAATTACCTACCACAAATGCAACAGTTTCAATAATAAAGATTGGTGTCACCATTTCTATAACTTTTGCTATTTATTAAATAATTTTGTTGTAATAAACAATGCTGTTGTATTCAAATGTATCTTCTACATTTTTGTTGAATTGTTAAGAGTCCTAACAGTCATTTATACTAAAAATAATTTGTTTGCAAAATGAATAATAGCAATATTAACAAACTCAAATGTCACCCCCTTTTTCCCAAGAAAAATGACAGTATTGGCTCCACGAGTCTAATGTATTTCGCCAGTATTAACTATTATTTATCTCTTTTTCTTACGAATCATAATCTGTGCATTCTGTCAGATTCACGTTGTCATTCAGCTTCAAACTTCATTTTCATCATTGAATTATTATTTACGTGTCGCATATTTTTATCGCCAACCTAAATAAATGACAATAAGAGGTTTGGCCTCTAGTGACTGTCAAAAATAACTTGGCGTCTTGTATTCTATGTTCAGATTTTTGCATATCTTAAAATGACTGAAGGTCTATTGCTTATAGTAACAAAAGCCTAATCAAAATTAAAAGATCGGTGATGGACACAGAGTATGGCAGTGACACATTGACTATATAGCTCTCGCTCCTTTAGTGGACGAGAGCAGACTTTACTCGAACGAGTGTTACATAGTCGAGCGTGACGGCTCAGTCTCATTCAATACCACAAAATAAAGTGCACAATGCGCCTAAAGAAGTTTACACTTCAAAAAGAAACTAAAAATTTAGTATGCATGAATTTTATTCATATTTAAGTTTTTTCTGTTTATGTCGGTAACTTAACACAACTCCTAAACTAGTTGACAATAATGATGCAAAGATAACATATTCAATCCCTGCCCATTCCCCGATCATACCTGCTACCATTGGAGATATCACACCAGATAAAGATCTGACACTATTAGATGCTCCTATCAATTTGCCTCTATGGGCACCACAACTCCTTTTCAACACCATCTCTAAAGTAATTAATCTGCCTACAGCATTCCCAATGGCTAAAGGAATTAACCACAAAGTATACAAGTATGAATTAAAAGAGAAAATTATGCCTAACAATGCAACAGTCAACAACAGAAAAACATGAAAATTTCGTAGACTATAATCTTTGTCATTTATATAAAAGCTATTAATTAGATTTATAAAATAACTAGACAACGAACCAATAATACCTTGGAATGATATAATGTAGCCTATGGACTTAGGGGTTAATGCATATCGTTCTTTTAAATAGGATGCATATATTGAATAGTACACCCCCATAGCAAAACCTATTAACCCTTTAAACATAAATATGTCCCCATATAGAGACCATTCAATGTTATATAGTGCTAGGAATGACTGCTTTAGGCTATTATAGAACATTTCTAATAAATTTACTTGTTTCTTATTTGGCACTTTACGTTTTTCCACTATCTTCGAAATCGGCAACAAGGAAACAAGACCTGGAAAGAAAAAAATATCTCTTAACACGTATTCCTTACAATGCATATAATAATAATAATATAAGGTTTCACTTGTGTCCAGCATAAAAAGTGACCATGTGTTTTTCCAAGGTACCTATTAATTATCTGAATTTCAAATCCGTCCATCATTTCATCGTAATATATATATAATAATATCATATTTGTATGATAAATCCCAATACTTACTAGGTCGAATATAGGTATGCCAGAGCCGCCTATACTTTTTTTAATGTACCCAAAACTTTCAATCTTCCGTGCCTATTTCCCATGTCTTTAGGGGTCGGCCCTCCTAGTCTTTTGATGCCACTCTAGGCATCTCTTTTAGGGCCTTCCAGTTCCAAGACCGACCTGGTCATGTGGTATTTCTCACCGCGCATAACGTGACTGTACCAGCGCAAACGGCTTTCGGGCATTTAGTCTTGGATTTTGGAGACTTAAAAAAAATCACTCATATTGGATTTATTGTAGGTGCCTATTGCTAAGACGCGTCGACTGAATAATTATCAAAATATAATTAAGAGATAATACGAGGGAACATAATTATGATCATTCATGCATGCATAGACTGTTAAATCATAACTCAATATGTTTGTCTTAATTTTGTTTACATGCTTAATTATAGATATAGATAATTCGGGCATATTTGATATATTGTGACGTCATATACAGTGGCGTAACTATACCATCTGAGGCCCGTGGCAAATTCATTGGATAGAGCCCCAACAAAATCGTCACGTTATAAAAGTGTTACGTTACGAGCTCGCGGCCTCAGGCCGGGGGGCCCGTCGCGTTTTGCCAGCCCTGCCACCTTATAGTTACGCCACTGGTCATATACCCTATGACACGCAGAGTGATAAAAAGCGTTAATAAACTTCTCGTTTGTTTAAATATGTTAATTGCACATAATTATGTATATAAGACTAATAAAATCATAATCGGCTTTTTTGTAGTCCAACAAGAAAGAGAAAAATACCATTACTTTTACTTTCTCTCTTGTCAGTTTGACGAAGCGATGTGATGGATAGTCTACTGACTCTACTGTGGTGGGCACTAACTAAATTCGCACATCTGTTATTAGCATAAAATTAACATCAAATTAGTATTTGCAATACCTGCATTAAATAGGAAGCAAATGCCCACTATAATCGCAATCAATAGGAATCCATACTCCGGGAAATCTTCCACTACATGGCCACCAACAACTGGTCCCAGGGTAATACCAATTCCAGATATCGCCATCATCTTGCCATATATTTCCCCTTGCTTTTGTTCATTCTTCTCATAATCTGCCACCATTGCTTTTGTCAGCATTTGTGTTTGCTTGAATATGCCTGTAACAAGTAATCCTGTAGATATTACATTTGTAAATGTATGTGTTGGTTTCTTTGTCCTTCTTCATGCAATGTATCAAGAGAACATCAGATTGAAGAGATTTTTATGAATTTATTAGCTTTTTAAGACTTATTTCGTATTATTTAGATTACCATTTTAGCCTCACTTGGTAAATGATAGTGAAAAAAATTAGCTCTTACTATTGTGGCTTACGATGCATTATCATGCCATATTATTTTAGCAATGCAGACTTCTGATAAAACTTACCTAAAACTGCTCGAAGTAAAAGTATCATATAAATAGAACTCATAAATCCCATAGCAGTATAACCTGCACTACATATTAGTAAAGTCATAGTCAGAATAGATTTTCTGCCTTTCAAGTCACTCAAGCTTCCCTGGAAATAAAAAGAAACATATATTTTAAAAGTACTTTTAGCAATTCTTAAAGAGTATCCCTAAACTATCAAACCTCACACTTGCAATTATGATAGTAAATAAGTAATAATGGTAGATTTTGGTAGAAATGAGAAAAGAAACATTACATTAGAAAACTCGCTTTTTTGAGAGTGTTTTTGTAAAATGGTAGTGCAGTTAATGGTCGTTCATAAAGTGCCGAATTATGTGCATGTGAGGAAATGGTTTATGTAGTGACACATGACTTTTCATGTTGCTTTCAAAACTTCATCAAAGCTTGTAGTAAAGCCACCACTAGTTTACTAGGGCATGACCTTGATACTTGCGTGACTCTGACTACACTTAATTTATAATAAAATATGTTAATAAATCAAATTAGCAATGGCAAAAAAGCACTAAGAACGTTGTCAAAAAAATTATTTTCTTTTTTTCAGATTTGTACAGATTTTTCTGTATTCGAAAAAAATAATTACAACTGAATATTTTGCAAACTACTTGAGGAAGCCTGTGAATGTACAATTATACACCCCTTTTAGCTAGACTAGCAATTTTTTTACAAAACTTGTGCTATATAATTTAATAAAATCATTATGAAATGTAATAGAAGCTTATGATTGGATTATTCAGAATTTATGATAGACACACATATTATGATAGATAAACATCATCAAAAGAGAGACAGTCTGTAGAATAATTTGTCTTTCTATATACAAGGAAACTGACTTTCAAATTTTAAAAAACGTCCATCCGTTTGAGAGCTATGATGCCACAGACAGACATCAACGTCAAACTTATAACACCCCTCTTTTTGCGTCGGGGGTTAAAAATAAGATATGACTTACAATTATTGGTCCTGATCCCAGCTGATACCCAGCATAAATTGATCCCAGTAGACCCACATGAATATGTGTTGCACCTATTTTTCTTGCTTGTGTCACTATTAGTGGAACAATAAGCCCAACTGCAAGAAGATCCTGAAAATTTTGGATAAACAAACTTATTGTAAGTACATACATATATACATTTCTCTAATATAATTGTCTGGATTTCTCTATCTTTATTAGTTTATTCTTTGTTATGACCAATTTTGACAAATTTTGGTAGAAACAAGTTTGAAAGTCTATCACCAGAATGAACTTATAATAGTGGTTGTCAGTGAAATCATGTGACACAGCTACTATTTTACTTTTTTAATGTACCAGAAAGAGACACTGGACAGGTAGCTTGCATCAGTAAGTTAGATGGAAATGTAAATAATGGTTAAATGCATTCAAGTTGTTGCAGTGATAAGGTTGAAAATAAAGCTGCCTCTTGCGATTAAGTGGTGACTAGTTTCTTTCGTTTCTTTGCAATGCCACTGCACATGATCCACAGCTTCAATTTTTTATAAGCAATACCACTGCATACTAGACTACACGGTAAACTAGAGAACCTTGAATAGTTCCCACTACTATTTAGCTATTTAAGTTGCAATGACTAGTTGAAAGCTAGATTTTGTTACCATTTCACATCAAAATAGATGATGGAGTTGGACAGTCTGTCCCGCAAAGGAGTGGCCACAAATTTAACTGGATATATTCAGGATGTATCAGTCAGAGTCAGATGTTTTATCTGGCTAACATTAGAAAGTAGGTATATATACAAAATTGTAGGTTTAACTATAAAATTAAGAAATTGCTTTTTAAAATAAATCTACTGTTTCATTTAAGTGATGACTAAAAGCCATAGCAAGTTCTGGTATGAACAATAACAAGTTCTATCTATTTAAAGCTTTTCTAAATTTTAGTTCTCATCTACAACCGGAGCACGTCGATTGGCGGTAATCTAAAGTAAGGCCCCGCCGTAATCCAACCTTACAGTGCACATCACCAATAATAACCTTGCAGTACTATATACCTACTATGGAGAACAACTTACCACAAAAGCGATAGCTTGAATAATATAAATAGACGATACCATTTTCGGAGTTTTTCTATGAAATGAGCTGAGAAAAAGTGTTTATTTACGACACGTAACCCAATGGTAGATACATAACATCGTTTAGTACATATCTTCAACAAGTGACTGAATAGCTAGCTATTAGCTAGAAAAACTACATTATTATGATTAAAACAAAATTAAATCAAAGTAAAAACCCGTTTTTGCAAAACAATCAGAAATAAACAATGAATGATTCAACGACTTCAACGTCCAACGATTTGACATTGAGAATTTGTCATTTTTTATTTTCTCTTTCTAGCTTCTTCTTCGCATCGCACTCTGTGCATTCTGCCAATTTCAATGTTTCTGTACGTGCTGCGCAGTATTAATTTTTCAGCTTCTTCATCTTTATTATCAATATCTAGTCTTGGTCACGTCCACACTGTGCCAGTCAAATTCAGTCATGCTTTAGTAAAAAAATAATTGGGCGACACGACTCCCTCCGTGTTCCCGCCAAAAACCCCAATTAGTTTTTTTTTTAAATTCAATTTGCCCTTTTGTGGAGGCTAAAGCTTTAAAGCCATACTGCCTTGTCTTCCGTTTTTGCAATTCATGTCTTAAATCTAGTCATGCTTTAGTAAAGTAGTGACGACTTGACTATTAAGCTTCTGGATGGAGGTTTAGAAACAACACGAAAAGTCGTGTTTAACCACATTATATCATTATCCCACACTAGCGCTTGTAATTCGGCACTTTATCAAACATCACTATTTTTATGCATAAACACTCGAAAAAAACACGTTTTGAAAAAAAAAATATACAGTTGGGTGACACGACCATGAAGCTGGAGTTTTGGCGGGAACGCGGTGAGCGTCGTGTCGCCCCATTGTATTTTTTTCTAAAACTAGTGTTTTTTCGAGTTTTTATTAATAAAAATAGTGGTGTTTTATTTATAAAGTGCCGAATTACAAGCGTAAGTGTGGGAGAATAATATAATGTGGTTAAACATGACTTTTCGTGTTGCTTCCAAAACTCCATCCAGAAGCTTATAGCAAAGTCGCCACTACTTTACTAAGGCATGACTTGATTTGACTAGGACCGACTGGCCTTGATCAAGACTAGACTTCGACTGTAACTATAGATGATAAAGAAGCTGAAAAATGAAGACTACTCACAAAATATAGAAACATTGAAACTGGCAGAATGCACATAGTGCGATACCAAGAAGAAAGAGAGAGAGAGACCATGAAGCTATGAGTAAAGATAGCTTCATGGACACGACGCTCACCGCGTTCCCGCCAAAACTCACCCCAATTTTATACTGTACCTTCACTTCCAGCTTGACACTGACAGTTTTTTTGGAATCACACATTGTGTATTCACCCCTTTGTCAGCCCCGTGCTGTAGTTTTTGATCTGAGCCCGTGCTCAAATTTAAGTTTTTCGAAGGAGTGCGTAGATAGGACTCAAAGAGCGTGTAAAATAAGGTTCCATATTAATTCAGAGATGGAATAAAATCAGATAGGTATTGTAAACAAACCGAATCTATGTACCTTAGATAAATTCAGTTTTGGAAATACAAGAAGTTTCTTTCTCAAAATTAAAGAAGTTTTTCGAAAAAAAAAAACTCGAATGTCCTTGCTATAACATTTTATATCGGCGTCACATAAAGATTAAGGACTGATATTTTAGAACTACAAAACTGACGACGTTGTAAGTTTTACATAACAATTCTTAGAAAACCACCTTCTAAGAAAAAAATTATAGTTAATTCGGACTACGCATTAAAGAATGATTGTTTTATGAAAACATTTTGACATTCAATTTGCTCTCCCACGTTGATTGTGTCAAAGAAAAAGTTTTAAGGGATAAAAAGTTTTTCAGACCCTATTTCATAGTCTTTAGGTACTATAATCATGCAAAGTTTCATTAAAAACCTTTCAGTAGTTTCGGTGTGATGTTCATTCAAGATGCATAAAAACAAAAAATAATTAAATAATATGTTTACTGCAGTATCCTTTTCATTAAGTAAATTTTTCAAAATATCTTCAATGTTTAGGATTTGACCTGTACCAGTATTATAATATACCTACCTTTGGTACCTATTTTTTCTAGTACCAAAAACTAAAGACGCGGCAGTATGGCTTTATAGCTTTAGCCCGCCCGACGGGGCAAATAAAAAAAAAATTAGATCGGCATAATATAATTCAATAATTTTTGTTTACAATTTTAACACGTGGAATGTGGAGTCGCTATCTTTTTAATCTTTTACTCGTTTCTAGTTCTAGCAAAAAGCGATGTCCCAACCAGCATTGCAAAAACCACCAGGAAAGAGTTGGCGAGAAATCAATCAAGAAAGGAAATCTTTGAAGCGGAAGCGAAATGAGGAAAAGATTGTTAAACGCGAGAAACAAGCGGCTCTCGAGAAGGAAGTTGAGGAAATAGCTAAGGTCGAGGCTCAAAAAGAAATGAAGTACTTGGATATCTCAACTATTAGCATTGCTGTGCCCGGGTCGATCCTGGAAAACGCTCAGTCTGCAGAATTACGTACATACCTGGCTGGCCAGATCGCTCGAGCAGCATGTGTATTTTGCGTCGACGAAGTAATCGTATATGACGATATTGGTGACAAAATAGACACAAAGAAATCGAAGATGGAATCAGCCGATGGTGTCAAAGTGGCTCGTAAAAGTTGTGTGCAATTAGCACGAATCCTACAATATTTGGAATGCCCACAGTACTTGAGAAAACATTTCTTTCCACTGCACAAAGATTTGGAATTTGCTGGACTGTTAAACCCTTTAGATGCACCACACCACCTGAGGCAGTCCAATGATTTTAGATTTAGGTATGTTATGCTTAGTTTTTAAACAGAAATCAATGAAAAATAGTATGTTCTATTAATTTAATTGTTCTCTAAAATAAAACAATATTTTTAAATTTTAGGGAAGGTATAACCATGAACAAAAAAGTGAAATCTGGCAAAGGTTCACAGGTGAATGTTGGTTTGTTACAAGATGTTTCCACTGATAAACTAGTGAATCCTGGAATCAGAGTGACAGTTAGAATGTTGCCAACACCAGAGGGCAGCAAGAAGATCAAAGGGAAAATTGTAAACCTTACTACACCAAGGGCTGAGACTGGAGTATACTGGGGATATACAGTCAGGATAGCAAATAACCTAAGCCAGATCTTTACCCAGAGTCCATACAAAGATGGGTGTGTATCTCTAATTTAGCAATTTTAAACCAACAGCTAAGCTTGAATCATTAAATAGCTGTGAAAAGGTAGAAACTTTAGTTTGGACAAGCCAGCAGCATTGACATTGAATTCTATATGTATCTTTGTCTGATTGGGCTATAAAATTAATAATTTTTTTCAGGTATGACTTGACCATTGGCACTTCTGACAGAGGGACATCTATTGATGAATTACCAGAAAAATCTCTCAAATACAATCATGCTCTCGTTGTCTTTGGTGGCTTGCAGGGAATTGAAAGTGCTCTAGAAAGTGATGAGCAACTACAAGTGGATGATGCCAGCTTACTCTTTAACCAGTATCTCAATGTGCTACCTAATCAAGGCTCTAGAACTATAAGGACAGAAGAGGCCATCCTTGTTACATTATCTGGGTTACGAAGCAAATTAAAAGCTAACAATGAACCTATGGTGTTTACCGAAACTGGTATTGCAAGCAGTTCTATATTTTCGAAACATAAAGATGAGTCTAATCAGGAAAGTTCTGATATAGATTTAAGTAGATTTGACTAAAATACTTGTTATAAACAATGTTTTTTATTTGTAAAAACCCATTACAAAAATATAGGTAGTTTGGAAGCCCTTGTCTCTAGGAACACGATAACTAGGAATGTTAACTGATAACTGCTTGACTTGTCTTCACCGTTTTTCAATAGCTTGCTGCACTGTATCTCGAAGTAATTTGATGGTGGAAGCTTGATCTGTTGCGCCAATTACTGCAGTCCCGGAGACTATCATGTTGGCCCCAGCCTGTAAATCATTACAGAATTAGTAATTTGGATTACAGAAAAAGTACTATCTAAGAGTCCTATGAGCAAGATTGGGTTTAGGGATTTGAATATAAAAATACTGTTTATTTTTCATGTGTAAATAATAGAATACTAGTTCATTAAATTGCACATTATTACTTTTTCCCAATAAACAAAAAATAATTGACCATACTACATATTACCTACAGCCTTTACCTCTACAAAAAAACACCTATTAAGTGCTACTGACTATGTGCTGGTTACTTATTAGTACCTACTTTTAGCAAAATGTTATTTTTGGAACCTCCTCACACCAAGCCCTTTTTTGGCTATCCTGTCCCTATTTACTTTTAAAGTGTAATAGGGCAATCACTGGCTTTGAAGATAAAATCTCTTTTAAGGAAACAGATATATAAGAACAATGATACATGAAATAATTGTTTATTTTTTCTTTTTTTAATATTTGTTTTTACCAATTACAACCCTTTGTCATCCCATTGTCATAACCAATACAATGAAATCTAATATTTAATCAATATCAGTAAAAACTTACACTCGCACAGCAGTCAATAGTAGATGGTCCCACACCACCATCTACCTCAATATCTAGGTTGGGATATTGTTCTCTCAGATATTGAACCTTTGACATTTGGTCCTGCATGAACTTCTGTCCTCCAAAGCCTGGCTCCACAGTCATAATGAGCACCATGTCTGATATACTAATGTACTTCTCCACTTCTGATACTGGAGTACCTGGCTTTATTGCAACACCAACCTGAAGTTATAAGCAACAATAAAATACACATTGCTAAAAACTAAGTTATTTGTCTCTGGTCCATAGTGAACCCTATCCCCTTCATGATTTTAAGTATTTGTGTACACATGCCCATATCTGTCACTGAGGTAATAATAGTTGTAAGTTTTTACTTTCATTCCATTTTCCTTGATTTTTCTGCAGACTTCTTCCACATTGGTCACAGGTTCAATATGGAATGTGTATTGATTTACTCCAGCATCTGCCATAGGTATAATCCACTGCAATAGAAATGAAACTCATATGCATAATCAATTATGAATACCAACATGACTGTTACAAGAAAGTTTATCATTGTGTTTGTTAAAGAGTATGTTGGCTAAGAGGCCAGATTAGAAGTTGGTAGTTCTAAAAACTAACCTGTTCCGGGTTTGCCACCATCATGTGAGTCTCAAAGAAGGCACTTTTTATTTTGGAGCGTAGGCACTTCACTATTGGGTGTCCAAATGTTAGATTGGGAACAAAATTACCATCCATAACATCCAGATGCAAATAGTCCGCTCCATTGTCAAGTAATTTTTGAGATTCTTCGTAAAGTCTTGATAAATCGGCGTTAAGAATCGATGGGCCGATAAGTGCCCGAATGCTTCGCGTCATTTTCCGTATATTATTTTTTCTTATCAGTCGATTGAATTTGTGAAATTACTTTCCAATCTCAATCTCGGAATTCCCACAAATATATATTTTATTGTATGGAGTTACACAGAAACACACTTATCACCAGACTAAGTAGGTACCTTTGTATTGTAAGGTTATCCTTATCTCTGTTTTCATAATAAAAGTTCATGTCACTTCATATTCCTTCCGCCGTCATGTCATGAACTGTCAGTTTATGGCGCGAGTTCGTTTTCTTCTTTATTTATTTGTCTTCTTTGTTTTTGGCTTTGTACTTTGGATAGTTTGCCGGTATCAAGAGTTTCGATATTATCAAGTGTTTTATGAAAAATCAAGCTATGTAAGTCTCAGTCACAAAAAGTACGTCTAGGTTAAGTCCAATTCATACCCTAGTAAAGTGCCTAGTAGTGACTTTATTACAAGCTTCGATGGAGTTTTGGTAACAGCACGAAAACTTCCTCGTGTTTTACCATATTTTATTACTTTCTCACAATCGCGCTACGTGCGCGGTTATTACTTTAAGAACTTTAAAACACTATCTTTTTTGTAAGCATTTCAATTCTGGCCTTTGCGAAGATACTTCACAAGTCTGCCAATGTCACGTGGGCTGATAGACTGCCACACAAAGAGACTAGGACTTTTGTAAACATAAACAAGGAAAACACAAGTTTTAGAAAGTTGCGATGACGAGACTTTTCCGCGTTAAACCGCTAAATACTCCAAGGCGCGAATTGTAAAATTGACTTTCTTGTTTTTTTTTTTTTATACATAAAGCATTGAACATTGTGCATTAGTTAATATTTTTTAAAACAATCAAAAAGGTTCTATAAGTACGCTACGCTTAGTTAACATTATAATGTAGTGATTATGTCCTATTTTTTATTTATAGGTAGATACGAGATAAAATAAACGTAACAACGTTTTAATCTCGACATGAGTGACCGTCTGGGAAAATCGGGTAATTTTGGCTTTTGTTGTGTTTCTCCTGTCACACAGTGACGTAAAAAATGAGATAAATACTAGCTGCGCCCCGCGGTTTTACCCGTGTGGTGATGGAAGATGACGATGATGAAAAGTATCCTATGTTTTATTCCAGGGCCTAAAGTATCTACATGCAAAATTTCACCCAGATCCGTTCAGCCGTTCTGGCGTGATTGAGTAACAAACATCCATCCATCCATCCAAAATTTAACATTTATAATATTAGTGGGATCTCAAATTCTCAACCCCGAAGCAACAAGCGTATAGATATGTCTTTTACAAAAATGCCAGCTAAGATTCGGAGGCATATAATTTAGATCAGTGTAAATAAACAAGATCACCCAGGGTTTGTTAGTAATTTACATTTATATCGTCACCACAGTCATGTGCACCCAATACCTACTTGGTCGAAATTTCTCGGAACTGGTGCATTCTGAAATTGTATTTGGATCAAACTTGGTGCAGGTTTATTAAATATAAGAAATATGCAAGCTTATCTGTCAGCATAATATGATGGAAAGTATTCCTGAACGTCACAAAATAATTATAATCAATCACAAATAAAACAATCAGGTATTGAAATAAAATCAACTTATATTAGCATAACGTTATGCTTAAAATCTATATAAAAATAACAAAATGGTAGCATAATTCTATCACATTAATAAATAATCCGCAAAAATAGTTTCATGTTCGTCACTTCTCGGACACATCGCACTAGAAAATTTGATACGGGCTACAAATTAAAAAATCAAAGTGAGGAATTTTTGGCAATAACAAAATACATACTGATAATAACAAAATAAATACTATAAAATGAAAAATAGCTATTTTAAAACCATTTTTGTACCAGTTTGAATATGGGACGTACCTATATGTAGTTACATACGTAGGTATATGTAGTTTCCTATTTTACAAAGTAGTAAATTTCTTGATGTATCGTATTAACTATCGAATGGCAGCTCTGCATTTTCCTTAGCATTATTTATTTATTATTAGCATTTATTTTTCTGTCTTTCACCGGCAGCTCAAACTTATTGTTGAGATTTGAACCCACACCCGTTGGCGTATGAACCTCTCCAACCAGTGAGCTATCATTGCTACATACTAAGAAGTAGGTTCTTAGGAACTTTTTATCCCGTAATTCGACAAAGTTTCTGTAGGACGGGGGATAAAAGCCAAAATATTTACTGAGGTTTAATTCTTTAACGCGTGTTCTGATTTAAATGATTATTTTTTATTAGAAAGGAGGTTCTCCACGAATTATCAAGTAAAACTAACAACGTCGGAGGTTTTGTAGTTATTGAAATATCATTAGTCATTAATCTGTATATGACGCCTCTGAAAAATGCTATACTTAATGCAGTTCGTGTTATATTTTTCTTCGAAAAATTACGAAGGTTAGAAGCGATCATAATAATTTAGGGCAGAAACTTTATGCTTTTCCATAACTGAATTCTTCCAATGCACGTAGACTTTGTTTGTTCACAATACATATCTGAATTTATTCAGGTTTCACCTATGATATTATATGAATCCTTATTTCATAAGTTCTTTGGGTTCTACGCATTCCTTCGAAACTCAAAACTTTAAAGCGCGGGACGGAGCGTTGAAGGCGGGTAGAGGGAGGCCACTGGTAAGACGCAAACATCCATGAGGTAGCCGCGCGGCGCAGTCGCTCGGTGGGCTCCTTAAAAGGATGCAGCGCATAAATTCAAATTTAGTTTATGAACTCTGTATTTTTAAAGGTATATTCTAATAATAAAGTTATTTTCAGGACTACTTATTTAGTTATCGTTTTTATTTAAGGTGTTAGGTACTTTGTTGCTACTGTAGTTTAGAAATTACATAAATAGGTAATTAGTTATTTGTTTGTAAACTTTGTTTCTATTGAAATTTTGGTACCTATATATAAATATGTGTAAATAAACGATAAACGCTGGGGTAGACGTGTTCTGAAGTGAAACCGCGAATTGGCAAACGTAGCATAGGACGCCCTGAGACTCGATGGAGTGACGATATACGTAGGACAGTTGGCGGTGGATAGAGCGAAAAGCCGAAGAAGGGACTGAGTGGCATGTCTCGGGAGAGGCCTGTGTCCAGCAGTAGACTTCAATAGGCTGATGATGATAATTAGTTGTAGTTTGTTTATAGTTAGTAATTATATATTTGTTCAACTTAAAAATGTAATGTTCGTGTCCGAGTACTTATTTTCTTTCAAAATAAATGTTTGTCGATATACATTTGATACCCATAAATGAGATCATTAATTGGTTTTAAATAACAGTAGTTTAGATATCTTTCAAAACAATTTAAATTTTCGAAGTGAAAAATTAGTTTTCTTTTAGGTGTAAAATTAGTTCACACTAATTTAAGTTGAACAATTCTAATTGTTGTTGGGACATAGTATATCCACAAGCTAATTCGTGGTTTGGTTATGTTATTTGTTAGGTAAACAAACAACATAATATGATAACTGATTAGATACTAATAGAAACTTTGCTCGCGAGACGCGAAACTTTTTTCAGAGCAACTTTTTTTTAGTGTAAACTGGCTGACCTACGCTCAACTTTGTACGCGTCACCTCAAAGTAGTACTCACTACTGAAAAGCACGACAGAAGCAGTCGAGCGAGTGAAGGAAAGGTGTCCGAGAAATAAAGTTTTCAGGTGTCGCGTACGAAGTCGCGGGTACAGCTAATTTTAAATAAAAGCATAACTTTATTTGCAAAAATTTTACGAAACACCGTAGCCATTAGTTAGCAGGTAAGTGTTTTCTCAACATAAAAAAAACACATTTACATATACTTAGATCTTTCAACTTAATAGTGCAAGTGTGTTTTGTATTATGGACCGTTCAAGTATAACGTAAGCACCAAAGGGGGTGGGGTGGGAGAGGATAGGAGAGGGAAGTAAGATCTTTGCTTACTTTTGCTGGCAAGGGGGAGGGAGGGGCTAATAAATAGTTACAAAAATTCTGCTTACGCAATATTTGAATTGTCACTTATGACATAAATTGAACCCCATATTTATCTACATTACCGTCACCCGTTCTCAACATCCTCTGTTCCAGCACATCTTTAGATACTTCCTTCAAGTCATACGCTAAACCAAGTTTCGCACAAAGGTCAATAAAACTAGTGGAAAAGTTTAAATAACTGCCAAGCTCGCCCGCTTTATAGTCAAAGGGAAACGTGTGATGATAATTGTGGAATCCTTCACCGAAAGTCAATAACCCCGTAACAACATTCTGGCTAGGCGATATGTTTTTATCATACGGTCTAGTGCCGAACATGTGAGCTATGCTGTTAATGCTAAATGTTCCGTTTAAGTTGAGCATGTACCGAAATATGTTAGCGTGGTAAGAAATAGAAAACGTCTCATTCCAGAAGTACATCGGTGCCAACGTTGGTATAATAAATGCTAATGTCGTGTTGAGCCAGTTTCTGTGCCTGAAATTTTAAGAAAAACATTATTTGAATTGTCAGTATTGTAATTAAAAAAGTTTGTTACTTTAAGTAGGTATTGTTTACCAGACGCAATGTCCAGAAACAGAATAAAAATATTTTTAAAATCATAATTATTTTCTTAATTATGTACTTGTCATTTTCAATTTTTATTTCCTAAATATTATCGAATAGCACATATACATAATATTATATGTATAAATTATTATTGCAATTATGATTTTCAAATAAGAATTCTTTTATGATATAAGCTGAAAATATGAAAACTTTCGAAAATAAAGAATAAACTCTACAAATTACAACTAAATACATTGTATCTACTTATTGAACAGACTTTATCGATCGACGAATCGATTAATTTGATTAGACGTGATATGATTGAACTTGACTGCATGCCCTATTGGCTCATTGAAATTCGCGTCCTTACGTATTACATTACGTAAACCATGGATAAGTCCATCCTGCCCGATGTTAAGCAATGATCTAGGATGGAGCACGCGTCATCATCATCATCATCAACCTTTCATAGTCCAATACTGGACATAGGTCTCTCCCAGGACACGCCACTCAGCCCGATCTTCGGATTTTTGCTTCCGGCTACTGCCAGCTGTCTTACGTATATCGTCATTTACTGACTCCACTCTAGAACACGTCTACCCCAAAGGTTGTCGGTACTGCGGCAAATATGACCGGCCCACTGCGACTTAAGCTTGCTAATACGCACGCAGGATAAATTATTTACGCAGGAGCACGCTTACCTACAAGGAACCAGAATCCAGAGTAAACGCTCTGCTCTGGACGGCGAGAATATGGAACTCCCTAAAAGTATAGTATAGGTAGGTGTCTTCAAATCCAGAGTAAACGCTCTGGATTTGAAGACACCTACCTATACTATACTTTTAGGGAGTTCCATATTCTCGCCGTGTCCAATCGCCTAGTATGTACACTGTACGTATTTCAATCATATCTTTATGCTCTCGCTTTATATTAATAGGTTCTATACTATTTTCCCACATGCAACTTACCTACCTATTAAAGAAACTACCCGTATCTGCAGACATTTCATAGATATGTTGACACTATGACTCACCGTTTCTGAAACATGACGACAGGGTTAGAAAATATATCCGTCATATCGACGAGCTTCCCTCGTTTTGCCACTTCAGGGTGTCTGTTGACGCAAGTCCAACCGATGTGAGAATACCAGAACCCACGAGTGGCATTGTATGGGTCACCATCGGTGTCACTATACCGGTGGTGTAGCCTGAAATAAATATTAGGCAACATTTCACACAGCGTCATTTATCCTGAAAGTAAAACTTGTACTATACCAGAACCACATCATATCAAAGTTAAATGAAGGTGTGGCTCACGATTTTGAACATATTAAATAGTTTGGCTCTTAAGTGAGGCTACTGGAATAGCTCGTTAGGAGCTCAGCGGCAGATTTTCGACTTGAGAGTGGATAGCGAGCCAAATGAGTACAAAAAAGTATCTTAACATCATGTTATGGTTTCGCTCGATGTATTCTTATACTAGTAGCTTAATCTCATTAATCAGATTTAAACCATGAGGACGCGCTAAATGCGCTGGTGTCTTGTGGTATCATTTTAAATAAAGATCCAATAGGCTAACCTGTGATCTCTAACCCATAGGAAGATGGAGTGCTGTGCGGCGAGGCAGTGACACAGCATCAAGAACACCTGGAGCGGCTTCGTGGCCTTGTAGGAGCGATGCGACCATAAGCGGTGGGCGCCTGCGCATACGCTCACTGCACTCAGTAAGAACGTTACGCTGTCTGGAAGGACATGAAGGCAAACATTTTGGAACTAGCTATGCTTTGCGGTTTCATCCACGTTTTCCGGATAAAAAGAAAGCCTTTGTATGCTTTAATTCAAGTTATAAGCTATCTGCATTCCAATCTTGTATCCATTTCAACGGATTGTAAATTATAATTGTATAATTATGTTCACAAATAAATTTAATTGAATCTTCATCTGAACTATAAATCAGCTTTAAGACGTAATAAATATTTATAATCTTTCACATTTATAATATTACTAGCTTGCGCCTGCGAATTTGTCCACGTTGATTTAAAATTGGGTTCAGAGAGAAATGAAACATGTGTAAGTAACAAAATTAAATAAGCAATATTATAGCCATGAATCTTGCGTTAATTTATTTTTAGATTAAGATAAAGGATGTCTTTTATCCCTGAATATTTTTTCATAAGACACTTCTATACCAGTTTTCAAGTAAGTACGTCGAGTTGTTCGTTTTTTTGATAAATAATTTTTATGACATAATTAAAATGTTTCTTATATGTTAATCCAGGTATAAACTATATGTGTGCTAAATTTAATTCAAATCCGTTCAGCCCTGTGTGATTTTGCGTGATTGAGTAACAAACATCCAAACCTACCTAACGAAATTACTGTTGTAGTTAAGACTTATCATCGAATGTCTCATGGTAATGTTTTATTACTCAAAATTGTGTGTATTGTCATGGACATGCGTTATCTCTTACCACCACGTGAGCGTTTCATTACTTTTTTCACCTAAGAGTCTTTATTCCTTTTCTACATAACATTTTATTAGTTCTATTTTTAAATTTTTGGTATTTAGTAAAAATTAAATCTTACTGAAAAGCACAGTGAGCCATGTAGCTCTGGTCACCAGTAAGTAAGCCCCGTAAAACGCTGCTAAGTATTTATATGTGAACAGGAAAACTCTGGACCACGTCACTGTGTATTTCCGCGGTCCAGCTTGGGGTGCTACTAACTTCCCCAGCGTGTCATCAGCTATAATTGTTGAAGCACCATCACTCGGGTTGGAAGCCATTTTAAGAATCTGAAAATAAGTTGATTACTTTAATGGTGTAAAATTTCAACTTATAAATAACAATTGCGCGCCGCCGGTTTTTTCTTTTTACGTGATAAAAAGTAGCGTAAATGTGTCAATCCAGGATACAAGCTATCTGCGTTAAAAATATGATCCAACGACATATTACTAACGTACCTACTGTGGAGTTGTAGAGGATGTGAACCAATGACCCAAGTGGGATTCAAGTGACCCACCTTTATTATAATTATTGTGTATTATTAGCATGTGTTGCGTGTAGGTATAAGCTATTTTATTTAAGTTTTTTTTTTTTCGCAGAACTGGTGGCCGATGGGCCTGCAAAGTTCTGGTGTGGAGAACACGGACCGGCAAGCGCAGCGTAGGACGTCCGCCCACAAGGTGGACAGCCGACCTCATAAAGACCGCAGGAACGCGCTGGATGCGAGCTGCTTCCAACCGGTCTTTATGGAAGTCAATGGCCTATGTCCAGCTGTGGACGTCCTACGGTTGAGATGATGATGATTTTTTTTTTGGTAAATAGGTTGGGCTGTTTTGTCACAACATACCTTAAATAAATTGGAATAAAAAGAAAAATTAAGCACATACAATCTACATACTACTCGTATATACAATCAGAGCAATTTTTGCATAATAATATTAGTGTTCTTTCATGTAAAAGTAATGAGTTGAACGAGACGCTCACCTAATGGTAAGAGATAACGCATGTCCATGACCATTACAGCAATGCACAGAACTTTGAGTAACAAACAAAGCCCAGGGCATCGCTGGTGTGGTCTGTAATTTCGCATGCTGCAGTAGCTGTAGTGTGACAAAAGAAAAAAAGAAAGAAAAACATTTCTTTTTCATGAATCACAAGACGCTACATATTACAACGTACAAAACTACAAACAACACACACAAGTAAACAACTCAAATTATACGAAAACTGTTTCAAATTACAATTATCACTAGATAGGTATTATGTAGATAAGAGGGTTATTACTGCAGTGTCCTGTGCATTAACACATCAAAATACAAGGAACTGTTAACTGTCAACTGTTTTCGTGCAGGAAAATATCGTGAGGAAACCATAGCGTGGTGGTAGGGTATTTTCTAATACTTGGCTGGCTAGCTACCACCCTCAAGTTGAAGACCTGCCGCCAAGCACCTAACGGTGTGTTTCGGCAGTCTCACTTGAGAGCCAGTTTCATTCCAGGCTAGGTGTACTTTACCATCTTCGACCACACCGTCACTTAACATCAGGTGAGTTGTGGTCAAACACGTAGCCTGTCGGCCATAAAAAAAGGACCCGATGCCGTCCGTCAGGCAAGCCGCTGAGAGGGATTTGGTAGATGCAACCAACTAGGATGTATGTTTAGATATTGGAGAACATTTCACATTTATTTATCTATTCTTTCCCGAAATAAATAAACTTTCAACCTTACTTACTTTTCACTTACGTACGAGAGAAACGATGTATTTTGTCAAAGTCGATGTCGTAAAAATGAGCTTAATTACTTAGTTAAAAAAATACAATATTATTGAACTATATTTAATACATGCTTCGTTATTTCTGTTAATTACACAAAAATTCCAATTTAACTGCAGAACTCGACGGTTATAGGCGCAAATGATAACGAAGAAGCATTTATGTAGTATATATATACTGATATAAGTTTATGCTTGTTTTACCGAGCTATGGTGGGGGCTGCCACCAAGTGGCTTATGAATTCTACACTTTGACGTTTTTGTGGCATGATGATAAATCAACTTGAAATTCAGGTTCAAGTTCAAGTTAAAAACGTTCAATTAACATTTACGTCACATACTTGTACATTAATTAATGAGGATACAGAATAACATGCCAAGTTCGAAATAAAATGTTAAATTCAAATATATAAAAATATTATGTCAAACTAAAATACAATCAGAGGCGGACCAAGTCTTTAGTTTAGTCCAAGTTTTTAGTTTCAAGTTTTTAGGGGTCCTGGGCTAATACTACTTAGGGGCCTGCCTAAATCTATCTATCTATCTATCTATCTATCTAATCTAATCTAAAACCTTTAAACGAGCAATTTATATATATAATCTGAATCTCGAAAACGGCTCCAACGATTTTCATGAAATTTTGTATGCAGGGGGTTTCGGGGGCGATAAATGGATCTAGCTAGGTTTCATTTGTAGAAAACGTCGTTTTATCCATGTTTTCAGCTGAGCAAAGCTCGGTCATCCATGTACTAATAATAAAATCAACCAACTGACATTTTGTCAACAACTTGTTTTCGATAAAGTGCACTAAGTACACGGTTTAGGAAAAAAGAGGGCAATCAAATAGTTTATTTAGTATGCCTTAGACACACAAACAGCAACTGAGAGACATCATCGCAAAATAAACCAACAGGTTATGTGTAATTTGATACATTCATTATACAGCAATGTTTTTGCAATTTTGCGGCAAAAAAATTCCATTATATGCTCATCACATTGTAAGTATTTTGTTAAAACACAATTTAAACTGATAAATGATTTAATCAATAGTTTGACATTGTTGTTTTCTATATACGACATCCTGGATAAAAAGCGTTTCGCGTCACAGGTAGTGGCAACGTTAACAATATTATATAAGATAACAATATAAGATATTTTCCCTAATTCTTATAACATCAACAAATTTATTTTCATAAATTAGCATAAAAATTTCACAACATTTTGTTTTCCATGGGGCTGCAGGCCCTTTATATCTACGGGGCCCTGGGCTGCAGCCCAAAAAGCCCTTATGTAGAGCCACCCCTGGATATAATGACAAATTCAAATATTCTAATAAGTCATAGGTCAGTAAAAACATCGTCAAGACCTAAGTTGTCGTGCCTCTTGCGCCTGTTCCACTGATCAGTCAGATTCTCGCAATACCAGCTAAGCACTATACAGCAAACAATAAGCTGGTCGAGTAGCCTTCTCACTTCCAAGGAGTTGTACCCTAGCTGCTCTAGAAGAAACTTGATTGGGTATATGTAAGGATAATATCCGAAGAGCATTTTGTACAGCATCCTTAAGAAGACCTTTTTGGACCTTCTGAAGCATCCGTGCGTCGGTGACATGATGAGGGTTCGATACACAGGCGCTCGATTCGAGTTTGCTTCTAACCAGAGAACCGTACAGCGTTTTTAAAACGAAAAAAAAAAAAAAAAAAATTGTAGGACACATTACACACAGCGCCATCTGACCCCAAGCTAAGCAGAGCTTGTGTGATGGAAGTCAGATAACTGATAGAATACATAAATACTTTTTTTTTTGTAAATACATACTTATAATACATACAGAACACCCAGACACAGAACAAACATTTGTTTATTCCATAAAATGTTTGTCCTTGGCGGGAATCGAACCCACGCCCTACAGCTCAGGCAGACATACTCCCAATGAGCCAACAGGGCTGTCAAATGGGGTCATGTGGGTTCTCAAAGTCCTTAGCAGTACGCAGTACGAAACCTAGACGTCGGTAAGCCTCCATCGCGAGATCTGACACGTGATCATGGAATGTCAGACTGCGATCAAATATTACCCCTAGATCTTAGATAGAAGATACTCTATTTATGGCTTAATGTATTGTTTCTTTTGCGGTCAAACATCATTATGTTACATTTACTTAAATTAAATTGCAACTTATGTGTCACACTCTATTTAAAAATACTATTTAGTTTAAAGTCGTCCGCATATAAAAGACTCTTAGCGGCACTCAATACTTTCGGCAGATCATAGATCATGTAGGAAAATACATCAGGGCCAAGAACTGATCCTTGGCTTAGACCCCATTATGCAACCATGCAATTAAGTTTATGTAATCTGCATTTTAAACCAACAAGATAAAATTATTTACATCTTGGTAGCCTTGTGTCCATAGGAATAAAATGTATAAATTAGTTCCTAATAAATAATCATGATATGTAAGTAGTTTTTTTCCCTATCTATGTTTATTATAAAACAAGGTTCCCACGCCTCTTCTGTATGTCTGTCTGTAAATTACAAATTACCAACAGATATCTGAAACGAACTAAAAGAGATAATTTTCCAAAATAATGAGGAACAATTAATAAATATTTATAACTAATAACAATTAATACAGCATTGAAGAGTTTCTCAAAGGAAAAATGTTTTAATCTTACTTTTAAATTATACTTCTCCCTTATTTTATAATCTACTGAATTTCAAAAACACTTTCACCATTAGAATGCTACATTATCCCTGAGTGACATAAGCTATATTAATTACTAGAAAAAAATTGGGATCCCTACTAAACCTTTAATAATGTAAACCAAGGCGTAACTTTTTTTCCATAAAATATCTTTCATCTCGTGCGCTGCGGAAACTATTGATGAAAATGTCAATATCTACAAAAAACTTCGCAATGCCATATATTAGATATGTCCAACTATTGTACTTATTTTTGACATCTTAAAAGATGTTAGAAATGCCGACCAAAATCAGACCATGTTATCCATACCTTAGTATTAATTATTTCGTATTCAAGGCTGTGTCAATACCCGTATATTACTTTTTGAATTATTCTAATCGGACATTCCGTTCAAGAGATTGTCAGTTAAACACTGTTAATCTAAACAAAATACTAATCTATATATGTATCTATGTATATATATATATATGTATGTATATAAATAATTAAACTTTCTGGAATGAAATTAAGAGACTGGGCTTCCATCTCCCGAGTACTCACATAATATAGTTGACGACCTTCCTTGCCAACTTAATACTGGTACAAGTACGACAATCTGGAAGTAAAGCACTGGCATTGGCGTCTTCCAAAATCGCTGCAACCTTATTAAAAGATGGAAAAACTGTTCAATGAACCCTTAAATTACCGTTGACTGTGTCTTTAGAACAACAGTCTGTACTTACGCTCAATACTCAAATATGGTCCTCAAGGTAAGCTCTTACAGAAAACGGCGCAGATTATTTGGGATGAGTGTACCAAGAGCTACATAGAGCTCATGTGAAGCAGATGAATGCACATTAACAGATATTAAAAGTTCAGGCCGTACAATGAAAAGTGTAATTTTTGTTTTGACTGGCGACTTTAGGCAACATTCCAAGTCCATTGAAAAGTTACATTTGGGGTTGCATTTGTATTTAAATCTAAAAAATAAAATTGCATCCTCTGACGCATAAAAGCATGCCTGAAATCTTCACCATTACGAGTATAGCACTCGATTCAAACACAATTTGTGCACTAATATGAGAGCACATTTAAGGCCTATTGCATTCTCCAAATACAAACAGCTCTAAGGTACTGTTAGATAACGGATTAGGTCAAATTGTTCACAGCTTAGAAACTCTTATAGATACCATATATTCGGAAATTCAAAATAATACACAAATAAACTTCGATTGGCTTTGTTCAAAGGCAATAGTATCACCAAGAAATGATACAGTTAATGAAATAAACAAAATTATTATGGAAAGAGCACCCGGCGATTTTAAATATTATAAATCCTTTTACAATATTGAAAACACGGTACACTATTTTCAAGAATTTTTAAACTCTCTTAATCCACCTTGCCAACACATGTCTTAGAATTAAAAGTAGGTATACCATTTATGTTATTGAGAAATTTAAGACCTCCCTGTATGTGTAATGGCACAAGACTGTTGATAAAGGAGCTACGAGACAATTTAATTGTAGGTACAATCATCACCAATCAGACAAATTGTGTGTTCCTCTTTCTCTCCTGAAAACCAATACATAGATATACATAATATATTGCTGTCACATACAAATAGCATTACTCGTAGTGTAAAAAAGTATACAAAATAACAAAACAATAAAAAAGAAAATAAACATGGAAAATACTTACTACTACACCTACTAAATAAATAAATAAAAAAACAATCATTTGATATTATTTCATCGGACTCGAATTTAATGAAATTAGCAGAGAGATAGCTTTACTAATCTCTTATCTCAAAATGTTTGATATAAATAAATGTTTACCCGTGCGAAGCCGTGACAGGCCGCTAGTTTCATAATATCACTACATATTATAAGTACTATATATAAGAAATTCGTCCGCTGCGTCTGTCTGTCTATTCGCGATAAACTTAAAAACTACTGAATGGATTATCATGCGAGTTTCACCAGTAGATAGAGTGATTTTTAGGTAAATAATTTGTCAAGGTTTTAGGTAAATTTTTTGAAATATAATGATAATTGTTGGAAATGTCGCTAAAAGTCAAGCCTCCTGGGAGCTTTCATCGAAAACGCTGCCTAATACCTTTGACATAGATCAAAAGCCCCGTGTAAACCCGTGCGCAGCCGGGGCGGGTCGCTAGTATGTATATAATATTTAAAATGTACTCATTCATGCAAGGAATAACGTTGCAATACCTTTACAGGGTATACTATACTGTAATAATAAAAACGAAATATAAATAATAATTGTTATTAATTATTATGTCTCGTTATTGGTTCGTTTCGAATATTTATTGTATACTCAATTATAAGATTGTTAACAGTAGGTAATAAGATACTTGAAGCAATAAATAAATATTATACTATGACTATTAAATTAACATAATAAAAATATTAATATAGATAAACAATAATCCAGTCAAGCATTCTTCTCACAATACGCCGAACACAATTTATCGGTTACACACTCTACATTGGTGACGCATTTATAACATAAATAATATAGTATAATACTAATATTGTAGATGTTGAGGCAGCTATTTGCTCACTATAAGGTGATAAATGTGTTTGTTTGCACACTTTTTATAAAAACGCACTCAATAAAACACAACATTTATACACAACATTTTTGTTTTGGTTGACAAGCTAGATGTTTGACCACAGTTTATCTGATGTTTGATCACAGCTTCTCTGCAATAGAAATGGTTCTCAAATGAGACAGCCGGAACACGTAGTTAGATGCTTAGATTTTCAACTTGAGGGTGGTAGCTAACCAACCGAGTACTAGAAAGTACCTTACCGCTATGCTATGATTTCATCAAGATGTTTACCTTCACCAGCACAAGCTCATTGTTGAAATTTGAACCCGGCGTATAAGCCCCGGCGTATAAGCCGACAACGCTAACCACTGAGTTTATCATAGCTCCATCGGTATTTCGTTGCGAGGAATCCAGAATTATTAACTTTTCGTAAATTCTGTGTAGGTACCTACTGAACAAAAAAAAATTTGTTAAATTCCACGCGGACGAAGTCATGGGTAACAGCTTGTGTATTAATAAAAATAACCACAATATTTTATTATGGTTATTTTTGGATAATACATTCGGCAAATTAGGTATTCAATTAGGTGACCGTGAATACCAAACATGTATGGGGGTCAAGCCATATAGAACACCATTGTTGCTTACATTTTCGTAAAACATTTTCGTATACATCCGATGCACGAGCTAGCGGGCCACAGATCCAGAGTCTGAGGGAGGCGATGGTCGAGCGCATGAACTTGACCCTTAAGACGGTCTTCGATTAGGACGATGCAACTTAGTAAGGTTCAATGCCACTAAGACGCAGGCGTGACTCTTTCCGAGATTTATCCGTACCAATAACTGATAGCCTCGAGCTGCTGAGTTACTCTCGCGACGACTCTTAATTTCGGTTCTTTTATAGAGTCCAAGGCCCAATTAGCTGCAAAAAAACTTGGCATCTTCTCTAAGGTGAGACAGTATTTCACACCACGACAGCTACTCAGCTTGTACAAAGCATAAGTAAGATCGTGTAAGGAGTGCTTTTCGCAGCTATGGAACGGCTCTGCCAAGTACCAACTTGAAGCATTGGAGTCGATCCAGAGACGTGCCAGGAGACTTGGCAATGACAATTTACTGGAGCCTCGGCTTCAAAGCCTTGAGCATCGTCGTAGAGTTCCTGGCTTGACGGTTTTCTACATTCTACTTCTAAATACGCAGTATTGGATACATTTCCGAGAGTGTGCACTTGAACTGCACAATTTGGTCCCCCCTGCACCTTTCTACTACCGGACGGCCAGACAACCGCGACCAAAACGTAACAGTGGATGTTCCCCATGTACGCACAAAGCGTTTTGATTCCACATTTTTTATTCGCACAGCTAGGTTGTGGAACTCTTTGCCGGTGTTTGTGTTTCCTGTTAGGTACAATATGGATATCTTCAAATCTAGAGTAAATAGGTTTTTCTAGGAACGCGTGCTCCATCTTAGACCGCGCTGCTTAAAATCAGGTAGAGTGTAACAAACACGTATCTATATAGAATAAAAAAAAAGAACATCAGTAATACAGATTTGATTGTTTCACACGGCGTGACGTTATTCAGACGCCATGACAGTCCTAGGCGTAGTCGTGGTTAATTTTGATTGATTTTTGAAATCACAAAATCCGTACATAAGGTAAATATGCGATTTAAAAAAAAAAAAAAAAATTTGAAGTTAACTAGATAATTATCTAAGATTACTAACGAATTTAGTCAAGTAAGCTATAGCGACTTACCAACACGTTTTTATTTTATTAACCCCTCTAATTGACTTCTTTGTTTTTATGGGTGACAGACTAAGTATTTAGCTCACGATGTGGCTCAAGATGGTGAACACACATATTCTGGACTGATGGCATTTATGCCTGCAATTGATTGTCGCTCCACGCCTGCCAATGTTATAAGTGCATGTAATTTCATAATGTCATCCACATACAAAATGTATTAGATACGATTGCTAAGCGTTCTGCCCGAAAAATCACTGTTTCTGACTTTGCGACACCCAAGTTTATTTTTTGCTTTGAAATTAACATTCACAATTCACTTACCGACAATATGTAAAAAAGTATGTATACTAGTTTTTGCCCGCGGTCTTGGACCTTGCAAGTTTTAGGTTCGATACCGAGTTTTGGCTCTCAGCCTAGCTAAAATACATACGTTCCCTAATCGCGGATTTTATTGCCATAAATGCGTTATTGATTTACCTTACTTTACGTTACAGTACCTGGTTGACCGAGCATTGCTCGGCTGAAAACATGGATAAAACGACGTTTTCTGAAAATAAAACCTAGCTAGATCGATTTTTCGCCCCCGAAACCCCCTGGATACAAAATTTCATGAAAATCGTTGGAGCCGTTTCCGAGATTCAGAATATATATATATATATATATATACACACAAGAATTGCTCGTTTAAAGATATAGATAGATTAGTAAACTATTTATATTACCTAGGGTAACCTCTGTGCATAACTCATACCTAAGTTAGTATGCAAGGGGTTTCGGGGCGATAAATCGATCTAGCTAGGTTTCATTTTCAGAAAACGTCGTTTTATTCTTGTTTTCAGGCAATGAAAAACTGCTACAATATCATTAGAATACGAAGGTAAATTTCTCCACCTTCTACAAGTTTATGATAGCTCAGGTGGAAATCGGGCGGCCCCAAATCCAGAAGGCCCCGGTTCGAGTCAATATAAAATCTTTTTTAATTTTTTTTAAGGTACTGTGTAATAATGCATAATAAATAAGCTTAACTATGTTACACTTCTAGGCAAAGTGTATTCAACTCTATTATTCAAATAGTGACGTAAATTATTTTACTGTGCATGAAATAGAAGCAATTAAACATAATTAAAGTTTTTTAAATTAGTTTATAAGAACATATTATAATAATTTTAGATTTTATATTCAAAAAACAGGTAAATCGCCAAGTTGTAACAAAATCTAAAAATATGAAGATCTGTCTTGAAAGGTTGATGTACCTACCTACGTCGCAAAATAACAACTTGCAATTACTAATATACTATAGGGTATGGATATAAGCTTTGAAAGAGGAGTTTTTCTCTAGCTTGCACAGCTCGTTTATGAGCAAATAAAAAACTAAGTTTGTAATAAACAAATAATCAAAAATGATTTTAGAGGTACTCGATTCCGTTGCAGAACTGCCGCTAGCCATTTATTTATTTACTTAATTAAAACGGCTAGAAAAGAGCCAGTTACATTAATTAATCATTAATAAAATTACATTACATTCATAAATATTTAGTCATTGGTACAAAAAATTATAATTAAAAAAAAAAAAAACATTATGGTCAATATAAAAGATCAAGACAACACTTACAAATATAATTACAAATAATGTCAATGTAGATTTATACAGTTAATAATAATAATAAAATATCTCAGTCAAATAAAACATTCAAAACAAGACAACACAGATAAATATAAAACAAAATAGTACATTCATTCATAATTACAGTCAAGCTTTATTCTCACAATATGCCAAAAATGCAGACAACAAATCCATCCAACCATTCTCAAACACGTCACATTCGGGATTGGCCTTCAAGAGTGCGTTGAGTGCGGTGAGAGTTCGCGGAATGGGGGAGTTAGAGTGAGCTACTGTTCGGCAACGAGGGTTGGCAAACAGCTTATGGTACCTGCAGCGATAATAGTTGTCAGGCACATATAATTTGCACAACTTGTCGTGCAGATCGGGTGCATCAACGTCTCCGCGCAAGATTTTGCATGTAATGCTAAGCTGATGCTTCTCCCGCCTGACTTTTAAAGAGTTGTAGCCCAAACAACCGAGTAAAAAATTTGTAGGGTACATGAACGGATAATATCCATGAATGCGCTTGTACAAGAAACTAAGAAACGCCTTTTGCACTTTCTCAAGTTGAAGTATATATTTCTTTTCGTACGGGTTCCAAACGCACATGGAACTTTCCAACTTACTACGTACCAAGGCACCATAAATCAAACTGATAACATTAGTATCGTGAAAATCTTTAGAATTCCTAAGAACAAAACCCAGCCGCCTAAACGACTCTTTCGCCAGATAGTTAATGTGATCATGAAACGTTAACCTTTGGTCAAATACAACACCCAGATCTTTCATCATAGTTGAACGAGTTCACCTTCATGTTTCACCTTCACGCATGGAGGACAGTGGACGTGTCTTTTTTATATTGCTGACAAGCTAGGTGTTTGACGACAGCTCACCTGACGGTTTCGTGACGCTGTGGTCGAAGATGGTAAATCATACTTAGCCTGGACAGGAACAACTCTCAAGTTAGGCTGCCGGAACTTACCGTTCGGTGCTTGGTGGCAGATTTTCAACTTAAGGTAGCTAGCCAGCCGAGTACTAGAAAATACCCTACCATCATGCTATGGTTTCTTCACGATGTTTTCCTTCACCGGTAGCATTATCATAGCTCATTGTTGGGGTTTGAACCCTCGCCCTTCAGTGTGTGAACCGACCGCGCTAACTACTGACCTATCACCGCTGTATCTACTCATATAAGTCCACAGGTTCAACAAAATAGTCGTAAATGATTATATTTTCAGGGATACTTTCTTTACTTCCATCTGTAGTAGAAATTGCGAAAGAGCATTTATTGTAGGAATCATATATGAGGCAAGCGTCAAGTCGCGTCTGCAACCATAAGGAATGTCACCGATGTTTCGGAATATTTTTCCCTTGAAGCGACTTTAAATCAGATGAGCGTCTCGTTATGATACCAACCGCTACGAACAGATGGCGTCTGGCGACAAATTACCCAACATAACTTTTGTAGGTATACCAATATTTTGATCAATTCGGAATGTAAAGATAAAATAGTTTTCAAAACCATTTCGAAATATATACATTCCTGTTCATTATTTTTACTTTTAAAACTCATTAAACTATGAGGGAAAAAAAACATTAAATAAACTAGATTTTCAATTGACTTCTAATGATGTCACATAGTAGGCTGTATAGGGCTACGTTCAGTGGCTTAAAAAGTGGCAAACCAAAACAAACTCTGTCAATGTCAAGACAACGGCAGCGATAATAACCTCTTCCATAATTACGCAAAGTACCTAGATGACCGAGCTTTGCTTGGCAGAAAACACGGATCAAAACGAACATTTTCTAAAAATGAAACCTAGCTGGATCGATTTATCGCCCCCGAAAACCCCTGTATACTGAATTTCATGAAAATCGCTGGAGCCATTTTTCGAGATTCAGATTATATATATATATTTGTTGTTTTTGTTTTTATAAGGGCTTTATATAAGAATTAAGGATGCCAAGAAAAATCAAATAAAAATTGAGAAACCTGCTGTTTTCGAGAAAATCAATGTAGGTGAGCTTTAACATTGTGAGGAATGGTAACAAAAAATGTATTCAATATATTTTATGTTGAATCTCATCAACACCACGGCTAGCAAGGAGTTACTTTAAAATTAATAGTACCTGGTTGACCGAGCATTGCTCGGCTGAAAACATGGATAAAACGACGTTTTCTGAAAATGAAACCTAGCTAGATCGATTTTTCGCTCCCGAAACCCCCTGGATACAAAATTTCATGAAAATCGTTGGAGCCGTTTCCGAGATTCTGAATATATATATATATATATATACAAGAATTGCTCGTTTAAAGATATAGATATAAAGACAAAACAATATTTATTAGCAAGAAAAATCACATTCGATTTAAGAAAATAAAAGCCTTACTATATAGTAACATGGTAATTATAAAAATTGCTTCTTTTTTCCAAAAAACACAATCTCAAGTTGCATTTACTGCAACATACTTTTGTAAAGCCATTTTTACAACACTTGCATCTTCCCTGTGTTATAAGGTGACCCACGTTATCATACCGTACTGAATCAGGAGGTCTCGAAGCAACAGGAGCCTTGATTTTAGCTGGAGCTTTCGCATTTGTGACTGTACTAAGTAAAGTAGGTGATGTCATCGTCTTCGTCATCATGTGCTGGCTCTTGATGTAGGACAACTTTGTCTTCAGAAGCACTACTTCTCCTATGTGATGAAGAAGCGTTTTCAGGTGGCACAAGTGTAAGAATATTATGGATTCTTTGCCATTTTTGAGTAATCAGAAGTAAGCTCAAATAAAAACCATTCCATTTCCATTTCCAAAATAGCATAACAGGCATTTTTTCAGGTACAGACAAAGATAGGCAGACAAAAAAAATATATGCTATTTTTGTTACATTGTCACCACTGAGTTATGACAAACAAGCAAAACTCTAAAGCAGTTCAGTTCAATATTGGAAGGCAAACATGTTTTTTTTTTCGCTCTTTCAGTATAATTCTTAAATAATGGGCTTATTTAAAAATATCACAGGAAATTTATAAAAATATTGAAATAGCTTTATTATCCGAGTAAATAACGTAAAAGGTTCCAAAAATTAATAATAAGTACTTAACTAGCAAGTGCGCAACGTCGTATATGACCAACATACAAAACTCTTGATACATTTCTACGCACTTCGCAACGTTGGTCACCTACAATATACGACTTCAACCAGTTATAAATAAAAAACATTACAGTAAAAACCTCAAAATCAAAAATAATTTACCTTAAGTTTACGCGTAGTTGGTGTCCTCACCGCCATTCTGAGAAATAAGAGAAAATACCAACTTGTTTTGGCACTAAGTAATTTATATTTCGAAGATGATAGTTCAAAAATAAATACTATCGGTTACCATTAATAGAAATAAATAGGATTTTTTTTGTTTTGAATGTCGTTGAGGTTCAACCATTCGAATTAAAGGGTTAAACTACTTTGTATTTTTTATAATAAGTAATAAAATATTTTATTTCAGGTATATAAATAATCCCATATAAATTTAGACTAAAGAGAAGTAGGAGAAAAGGGTACATAAAAATCAAAATATTAAAAAATGATTAGGCAGGTATATATATTATGATTATGTGTACATACATACTAAAACAAAACTAGTTTGAGTTTGCCGGGAACGCGGAAGAATAGGTTGGTAAAATCTTATATTCCAAAACTTGTGTTTTTGCGAGTAGTAGTTTATAAAAATTTTTATTCATAGAATACCGAATTACGTACGTGAATGTGGGAAAGTGACATAATGTGGTGAATCATGTTATTTTTTTCTATCGCTTCCAAACCGGAAACTAGAGTCGAAGGTAGTGGTAAAATCACCACTATGGCATGATCGAACTTACTCATCAAGATTTACTTGTGACCGTGACTTACATTAAAATATCTAGGTACTTATATCGTAACACTTGTCACTGGCAAATTAACAAAGCGTGACGCCAAGAACAAAAAAGAAGACGCCGGTGATTTAGGAACTATTCCTAACGATAGTGGCCAAAACTTTTTGATAGCTGGTGTATCCTGTAACCTGTTCTTATTCCTGCTCTTGGTTTAGTTCAGACGGAGAAAGTTTTTATAACGATGTACCTAATTCTGTGATAGAACGATATATAATTATCATGAGAGTATATTGTTTTATGAATTTCAAGACAGACAGACAGACGGACAACAAAGTGATCCTATAAGGGTTCCGTTTTTTTTCCTTTTGAGGTACGGAACCCTAAAAATGTGTCAAAATAAGTCCACGCATTTTTATGCATGATTGTATCTCGCAATATTTTCTTTTACATTTACTAAAACATCCTCCAAAGGTATGTACGTTGTTATTTTATTTTATTGTTGTTGCAAAAATACCTACATGCGTAAAATAGGCGCGCTTATTACGCTTAAGTACGTAAAAACTATGTATTCACATCCATGGACGTTACATGCACATACATACACTTTTTTTATAATTACCCCCTCCCTATGTACCTACTAAAGCTGAGTACGTCCCTGTTCATGTAAAACATGTGTTTCTATAAAGGGTTTAATACAGGTTAACTAATTATCACACAGTGTTTGTGAATAGTTTCGCCTGCCTAAACTGCATTATGCAGGGTCACATAAGTTACTGATTATTTATGGAATAGGTAGGTACTACGGGACCTACTTTATGATTCATATTTCATCGGGGCCGTTCAGCTTTAATTTCTTAACGACTATTCTCTTTTATTAGGCGAAGAAGAAAACTGTTTTACTTTTATCTAGATTTGTGGACACAAATTATAAATCGGGGAAATGCGGACAAAATGACATAATTTTACTATTACAAAATGAATCATATTTAGGAAGTATTTATTAACTTTGGTTAATTGTTTTTACATATTAGGTATTAACTGAAGTTATAGGACATTATTTTGACTTTTAACGAAATCCTATCTGGGCGATCGAGCTTTGCTCGGTGTATACTAAATTTTAAGCTTGAGGACTAAAGATGAGACTTAGCTATATCGATTTTTGGCCCACAAAGTATAGCAAATTTCATCAAAATCGTTCGAACAGTTTTCGAGATCTCAAAATATACCTACAGGTACATAATACACACATATAGGTATAGTACAGGTACATATGTATGTATATATTCAAATCACTTAAAATAATCATGATCGCATGCATTACTTATTTTTTAAAAGTTTGACATACTAGATAATTGATCACTGCTCTACCACCATGCTATGGTTTTCTCACGATGTTTTCCTTCACTGACCCTTCGGCGTGTGAACCGACCGCGCCAATCGCTGAGCTGTTATCGCTACAATATCAATGTATGCGATCGCATTTAACTATCCTATCTATACAAATAATATAACAGGTAAAGAGAAGATTACTGTAAATAGAAAATATTTGTGATAGTATTTTTTCAGGGTATATGCATTATGCAGGCAATATAAACCAAAAATACAATTTAAATATTTCGTCCTGCCTACCTGTCTGTTTGTTCGAGATTAATTACGCCACGGATTTATATACAATTCTTTGGAGTATTAAACAACATTAAGCTTTGTTCCATCAAAATCGGTTTAGGGAAACAAGAGTTATGACGAAAATAAGCGAATAAATGTATTGTCAACTATAAGTTGAGCCTTGTAAAATACCGCCGCCAATTGTAGTGCACGAGGTTCAGGTTCAGAAGCGTAGCAACCGCCATATCAGCCGTATCAATAATACGGGGCCCTCGTGCTACAGGGGTCCCAATATGTGTAAGGAAAAACTTGAAATCCTCTTCAGGGTTAGACTTTGTGCGATTACATGTTCGTTAGCAAGTTTGTAAAAAAATAATAAACATGAAGCTATGAAATGAAAGTCGGGGCCCCAGACAAATTTTGCTACAAGGCCCGTCTAGGGAAAACAACTTCACTGCTCAGGTTACAATGTATTTGTTACAAAAACAAACAGATCAATCAATCGTACGCAAACTCACCTACAGACTACATGAATAATACTGGCCAAGTACAGAAGGTTGTAGGCAGTTTAGGTTAGCCTTCCCGGAGTTAAACCCGAGATACTCCAAAAAACTACTGAATCTTCAGCGAGATAAACTCCGCAGAATTGTCGGAATGGTCACCGGACATTGTTCTCTAAACAAACACCTTTACAACATTGGGGTTACAGACAGTCCTGGTTTATAGTATGCCGATGTTGCATAGAGGCAGAAGAAATGACCACGCACTTACTACTGGAATCCGGCAGCGTGGCGTACCAACGTACGGACGTCCTCGGGTCACCAAGACCGCTTTGGAAAGCCTGCGCCGCGCCGCGGCGCGGCGTCAGCGACCTGATGGCTTATCTCCCAAGACACCGGGTAGCTGGACTACCACAGTTAATTTAAATACTTACTATTACCAATAACCGGCGATGTGAAGTGCTCTCGGTTTTCATGAAAAACGTGACATCACGAAGATACCACGTATTAAATGTCAATTTCCACACGTGACAATCGTGACTTTTAAACTTACCACCTTGTTACCAACTTTCTTTTTTTTTGACACAACGTGATAAGTTTTCCCTTTTTTCAACCTCTATAATGAAGTTAATTTACTATTTACAAATGTGTTTTGCCTTTTTGATAATTCATTTCAATATTATTTATAATCTAATCACGTCATACATAATAAAGCTATCTTAACAACAATGTCAGAGTTATGCTCATTTAAAAGTTTAAAAGCCGTTTTCTTTAATATGTTGTTTTTGAGATGTCACACTATCGTCGCAAGTGGACGATATAATAATATGTAGATAGATAGATACATAAACTCTTTATTGTTCATACCAAAGATTGTTTATCGAATATAATAGAAAATAAACAGCTTAAAAACATCTATTGTAAGAATTCGCGGCCTTATCGCTAAAAGTGATCTCTTCCAGGAAATCTTAAGAATCAACACGATTCAGAACAAGTAGAAAACGGGGTGTGACAATAATAAAGATAACAATAAGCTAAGGATCAGGATCATCAATACGATCAACTTACGTCAACGTATGATCAACTTACGTTATAGAACTTCGTTGATGGAAAGTATAGGTAAACATAGCCATCTAGAGTTTATTCATTTAGGCATTTTGATATCTTTTAGTTTGTGTTATTAAATTAAATCTCAATGCTGATATATCTTAAGATTATATTATCGAATATTCTCCTAATATGGGTTATAGAAAGCCATGGAGATAATTACTGCAGCTCTAATATTTGCAGGAACAACAAGCAGCTTTGTAGATTCCAGGTAAAAATGATCGCAAGTTACTTGGTGGCCAAGCAGTAGTGGGTAAACATGTTTCGTTTTGAAAGGTACTGCAGCTAGCGACATTACAAAACTATTGAGAGTAAAATTAGCAATATCCTGGATCTTCTTTTGTTACATAAAGTTCTGGTCACCGGTGCAATGACCGTGACGTAATTTCTTACTATCAATAGAGCGTTACTTTCGTCTCATTACTTTTATATAAATGAAAAGTAATTAAACATTCAATATATGCAATTATACATACAAACTGAGGCCAGCGCGGCGATTGCGGCGCGACGCTGCGACCATGCAAGCGCCGTCATCGTTATCGCTGTCGTGATTGTTTTAAAAGATCAGTTTGTTTCAGCAGCTCTCGTTTATTAATTTAGTAAAGCATGCAGTGTCGGATTTACCAGCAGGCTGAGTCTAGGGCGGCAGATTTTATGGGTGGCAAATTTGAGGATCTTATATGTTTCGTAAAATATATTTCACACCAATATCTTCCAAGTGAAGGCAGACTATTCGTTGGGGAGTGAAAACTGAGTGGTTTGCGTGCCTATTAGTATTTAGTATTAGTTAACTTTGCCGTGGTGGTGCCGGCGTAAGATTTAGCAATTAAAAAATGTTTTGTTTCAAATGTTCTCTGTTTTGAACGGTTCAAAAGATTAAAAATAATAATCGAATAGTTTTATCGATTTTAATTTCATGTGCTGGACATTGTTTGTTGAACATGTACTAACTTTAGCAAATATACTCAAAAACTATTAGTTGTAAAATCTTAACTAAATTGTTGGATTTTAAAAATAATCTAGGAACTGACAATTGACGAGTGCGGCAAATATTTAACAGCTAATACGCCTCTTTGATAACTAGTGGCGCGGCGTTGTGGCAGATTCAGGCAACACGCGGACGTCAGAGTGCCGTCAGCTGTACGGCTTACGTTAGCCTTGCAGGAACATTCTGTCCTTCGTACCGTACGGTTCACCTGAAAAACAATCAATTCCTATTGGAGAGAAAACAGAAAGTTCGAGAAAACACAAAAACAGTACACAAACATGTATACACAATTACACATATTAAAACCAGCACAAATACATATCGTAACAAACATGCAGAATCTTAATCATATTTAATTTTAAATCACGCATGAACATTTTCAGAGAATCACGTGCAAATTATTTTTTATTTCATTGTTTTATTATCTATAATATGTTATAGATTAAAAGCGTTGAAATATAAAAAATATTTAAATAGATAAAATTATTATCGTTTCAATATTTCATACTTATTCTTAAGCATGAAATAAGTCTTCACCAAGAATATGTCACTAATTTAAAATTCCATACCCATTGTTAATAAAAAGAAAATCTTAATGTTGTTTTATACCAAAATTTAAAAAGCAGTTCAATGAAACTTATTTCAATGAACAATGCTTATTCCTTCATTAGGTATGTATGTTTCTTTAATAAGGAGATACCTACTTCTTCATTTTCCATATCTGTTTTGCATTTTAAAGTTTCTGTTATTGATTAAAAACGATGAAATATAAAAAATATTTAAATAGATAAAATTATTATCGGTTCAATATTTCATACTTATTCTTAAGCATGAAATAAGTCTTCACCAAGAATATGTCACTAATTTAAAATTCCATACCCATTGTTAATAAAAAGAAAATCTTAATGTTGTTTTATACCAAAATTAAAAAAGCAGTTCAATGAATCTTATTTCAATGAACAATGTTTATTCCTTCATTATTTATATTTCTTTAATAAGGAGATACCTACTTCTTCATTTTCCATTTCTGTTTTGTATTTTAAAGTTTCTGAAAATATATAAATTTTATTAAATTATTATTCAACTATTAATTGATCTACTTTGACGACGCACGGTAGATTATTTACTTTCGTCTGGCGTCTTACTTTTCCACGGATGATTCGTTCTCCATTATGCTCATCATGGATTTCGACGACCTCCTGAACATGACGGCCTTGGAATAGTTTAAGCCTTATAATTTTTAATTAATTGATCATCGTATTATTAGTACTTCGATAATCCTATAAATATATACGCAATTGAAAATTGAGTCAAACGAACATCCAAGCAGAGGAATTCGTTGCCTGTGTGATCGGGGTGCATTCAAGTCGCTTGTGAATCAATTTCTTTTAGGCAAGTGAACACCGTCGAGGACATCTGGAGTTCACGGTTTAACGCAAGTCTAAAACATAAATTTACCATTACCTACTGAGCACTAATATTATGTATATGTTTAACAGTTGCATATTCCCTTTTTGGTAGCAATATCAAGCGCCAGCCAGGCATTGTATTGATTTCGAAGAGCTTGTCAAAACCGACGACGACAAAAGTGCAATCTTGGATAAGATCAACAGCAGGCGGAACAAAGTGGCGGCTGGTGAGTTAAGATCCTATCCTGCGGCGGACAATATGCTGAAGTTAGTAAGTATAAATATCTGTACTATTATGTATTCTGTGGTATTCATTTAAGTTAATATGTATATCTTCTAGTAGTAGTAACTAGATGTATACGTATATCTTGGTAAGTACATCGTAATGAAAGTATTCGGAATACAAACAAAATAGAATACCTACATACAGAACTCCCAGACACAAAAATTTACCGTCACATAAATGTTTGTCCTGGTGAGAATGGAACCCACGTCTTACGGCTCTTGAAGCAGATATCCTACCAAATAAGCTAATAGGGCAGATAGGGCACAACGACTGCCGTATCTGCTGAAGATGGAAGGGAAATGCGCTCAGCCTGGCCCTACCAGTGCCTACTTCAGGAAAGCTACCAAGGGGGTTTTAATTTGAACAATCTTACATTTCCTAGTTGTACCAGACAATAGAAGGGTATCTTTACGAGATTTCTTCCCCCTGCTATAAAAAAGTATGATTAAAACCACTATCATTATTTTTAACAGTAACATTAAATATTCTGAACCGAAGCTTAGAATAATTATTTTATAGAGGCTGGAGGGTTCAACGATGTTTCTTGTACAAATCGGGGCCAAAACTGGTAACAAAGCTAAATGGCATACCATAATAGTGGCATGATATATAATGCGAATCTTTGAGCGTGACTTTGTTTATTCAAACTGCAAACTCGATTTTTTTGTAGAAAAACTTTTTTTGAATCCTTTTGTTTAAATCTACTATAAGTAAAAACTTACCACAGACCAACTCCCTGGTAGCTCCCTACCTACTCGAAATATGGGTTAGGTCACATTACATGAAGTATTTTTTTCAGGAATGGCACAAAAAACTCGAGGTATCCGCACAAAAGTGGGCAAATCAATGTGTTAAAAATAGTGTCCCAGACGTAAAGGACGCCTGTAGAGATCTTGGTATGTATGTAATGCTACGCAACATTGGCAAAAATGTCTGGCATTTAAGTATTGGCATAATCTCACTCAAGAAGATATTGCCAATGTGGGCATTGGTATTCCAATTATTTTTAGACTTTCATCGGTCTTCTCAGTTGGGCTACGTCGGGCTCAGCACCAAGTGGATGCCACTAGCAACTAAAACCCTACGATTTTCCTTCTGCAATTACATTATAACAGAGCCGCGGGACCGCTCTTGCATTCTCTACAGCTCTCTCATTGCCAACATTCACCTTACGGTGAACCCGCCTCGGAAGGTAGCAGAGCACTTTCTATTCGGCTCGAGCGTTGCACCGGGAATGTACAGTGCATCCCTAACTCAAAAGGGCCGATTATAGATCAGGAGTGTCAGACGCCCCCGCATTTATCACTCCGGTCCCTCCAAGCAAAGGTGAAGAAATGGCTTGATTAGCCCGCCTACGTCTTCGCACTCTCCTGCGCGGTGGCACAAGAGGCTTCCTCCCTCGCCCGCTCCTCCACCTCTCTCTTTGAAACGACGATCTCACAAAACGAGACCATCGCGTCCCATGGTCTCTCATCGTCAACCATTTTGGTTATGATGGTCGGCAATGTGAGATCAGTCCCAAACACCACGACCAGATTTCGCCGAGGTTCCCCCCTAACTAGTATTAGCCCAGGGCCCAACGAGGTCCTGGTCTGCCCCTGTATGTAACTTCTTAATTATGTAGAACTGTCTTCCTTTCTTCTTAGATTAAATTCGCAAAGCTAATAAATTGGTACTTAATTATACATAAAATAAACAACCAGTTCACCGAGCACGACTACGCTTTTACTAGAATTTATAAAGTCAAATATAGTATGTATAAGTAAAGTCAGGCGGATGAAATGTTACCTCATTTGAAATTCTGCAAACGTCAGTGGAAATTAGTACCGGGGCAGGAACGGGATGTGAATTAATTTATCACGGTCGAGTAAACCCGCAAGTCGAGAATCACTTGACTGTTCGTCTAAAAATAAGTATGGGAACTTTACGATAACTTTACTTTTTTGTAGTGTTGATAGCTCAGTGCTTAGCGCGGTCTGTTCACACGTCGGTGGGTTCTAATCCCAACAATTAGCTTGAACTACCGGTGAAGGAAAATATCGTGATGAAACTATAGCATAATGGTAGGGTACTTTCTAGTACTCGGCTGGCTAGCTACTTATTAAAAAAAATCTGCCGTCAAGTCGATTATCTGACTTTCTAGTTATCTGACGACTACACCGTCACTAAACATCAGGTGACATGCCAACCATAAAAAAGAATGTTTGGTGCTAGAGATGGGTGCGAAGTTGTGATGATGATAGCTTTAAGCCAACACAAGATGGCGCTGCTCTCTTCAAAAGTGTATTTTTTATTTTCCTTTAAATGGCGATATATAAACTTATTGGAAATGCTCTCGCAAGATTTTATATACCTATTATAAGCACGTATCACATCATACATAGTTGAACATGATGATACATTAACTTTTGAGTAAATGTTAACCAAAACTGAATTCCTTAACATAATTAAAAACGGAAGACAAGGCTGTATGGCTTTAAAGTTTTAGCCTCCCCAAAAAGGCAAATTGAATTTGAAAAAACTAAGAAGTTCTTCAGATGTTTTTGTTTCAACATACTTCGGTATTCTTTTTTTATTATTTCTTTCATTCTTTTGCTATCGAATAGTGTGATAATTTTTTTGATAAAGATGATAGATATATAAGTGCGACACCAAACTGTATCCCCCGAGTTTGTAACCAACGTTTTTCTGAATTTCCTCCTACTACGGCACTAATTTAAAGCCGTATTTAAGTCAAAATAAAGTCTTAGGTATTATAATACCTTTGTAATAGTAACCCATAGGTACAAAATGTTATGTGAAAAATCGGGGTAAGTTGTTATACTGAGTTAAAAATACGTCTAGCTTGTAAAATATCTGGAGTGTATGTAACATGGAAACACCCCCCTCTACTAATATTATAAATGTGAAAGTTAGTAAGCTGGTTTATTTGTTTTTCTTTCAAGCTTCGGTTAAATAAAAACTCTATTTTATCTCAATTTTAAGCAGAAACGAAATAACGAATCGATTTGATATGGATATATGTATGTACGACATAGCCATAGATTTTTTCCCGGAAAAATACTATTTGTGCAGAGTTATTGTAGCGATGATAGCTCAGCGGTTAGTGCGGTCGGTTCACACGCCGTAGGATGTGGGTTCAAACCCCAACAATGAGCTTGAGCTGCCGGTAAGGAAAACATCGTGAGGAAACCATAGTATGGTGGTCATGGTAGCTAGCTAGTTAGTACTAGAAAATACCACCCTTAAGTTGAAAATCTGTAGCCAAGCACCTAACGGTGTGTTCCGACGGCCTCACTTGAGAGCCAGTTCCATTCTAGGCCAAGCGTGTTTACCATCTTAACCAAACCGTCACTTAACATCAGATGAGCTGTGGTCAACACTTAGCCTGTTAGCCATAAAAAAAAGAGTAAGCGGGTGGAACCACGGTACGCTGCTAGTAAATACTTTATACGTTACAGAGGATGTTAGCGTGGGCCAGAATATCGCAACGGTTTATGGCGAGTCCCCTGGACTGCTTGCTACGGCGTTAGTCGACGTTTGGTACATGGAGCTCTTGAATCACAATGAATCTATCCTACCACAATTCCGACAGTAAGCTAATTTAAAAATGTTTTGATTATATTATTTATTGAAACGAAATGGTAGGACTCCATGTTGTCGAGTCTATGAATCATTAACTACTCTTATTATATTATTGAACAATATTGAACTACTATATATACTATTGAGTTATTGAGATACTTACATGTGTCTTGAGCGGTACGCCGCGGGTGTAATTCCCACCCAGGATAAACATTTACGTGACGGATATAGATGTTTGTTCAGTATCTGGGTGTTTCTTATGTATTACTAGCTGACCGTACCGGCGTACGTCGTATCGCCTAACAGTCGAAGTCGTGTTAGCAGAACGTAATTAAAGATTTTATTAAATTTCTGTATAATTTTTTTTCGTGAATTTTTCCGATATTTTAATTATTATTGTTCTATTCAGGAGGGAGACGAATCTAATAAGATATCATTAAAATTGGTCTAGCCATTCTTGAGTTAAAATGGTGTAACTAACCCGATTTTGTTTTATTTTATTTAGATAAGTATGTATTTACTTAAAAATTACTTATATAAGTAAGTATTTTATTAGTTATCTGGTTCCCATGGTTTAAGTTAAGCTTTGCTTTGGCTTGATGGCAGGTTGTGAAATGTCCTCCAATACTTTTTTATTGTTTTTTTTTTATTCTTAGGAATTATTTGATCGATGATTTCCTTTACGAGTTTGGTTTATCTTACACATAGGTACATATATTTGTATGTTTTTGAACTATAACTACAATGCGATAAATTATTCAATAAATTAAAATTCAATAATGCAAGTCATTAAATAGCAAAACATTATGTCATATTATAGCATGCGTCATAAGTAATCGCCATTTTAAATTCAGGTACCGAACATACTTAAATATTTATTTACTGAGATCTATTAGTTATGTTTATTTTAGTTTGTGATCAAGAATAATTAGCAACATGACCGGAATGTTGCAGTAAATATTCAAAACTTATTGCAGTCAGTGATAAGTGCGCGTTTAACTGAGACATTTGAAAATTAGGAATTTCACCAAGCTATTTCTGTCGCGCCGCACGCAGCACCCGCGTACATACTGAGCGAAAGGGACAACTGCACCTCGGGCTCATTAACCCGAAATAAAATGAGCAAAATCGAGGTTTCGTATTCCTCTGTTTCCTCCTCCAAATTTTGACCGATTTTAGTATTTCTTTTAACAAGTAAATAAGAAGGATGTGTTCTTTGCCTGTGCGTTTTATTTTTTTAAGATTATGTCTATGAGATTGGGAATTTGGACGTTGAAACACAGCGTTTAAACTAGGTAAATTTTAAGATTTTTGAAGATTCCTAGGTCTTATAAAAAAAACATATATCAAACAATCAAAACAGAGGGGCATGAAACTAGCAAGTATCTACTTCCTATCTAAAAATGATTGCTCTAGTATTAAAATCCTGGAAGGAAAATGGGGAAAACGTTTGTATGAAGAAAATGACGACTTGTTTCCTCTTTAAGTTCCGGTGATAGGTTGCCTGGAAGAGATCGCTTTAAGCGATAAGACCGCCAGTTGTTGCACTATTATTAAGCTGTTTCCGTTATCAATAATTTATATTTTATGGTTTAAACAATAAAGAGTTAAATAAAATAAATATAAATAAATATTGTAGGACACATTACACACAGCGCCATCTGACCCCAAACTAAGCAGATCTTGTGTGATGGAAGTCAGATAACTGATAGAATACATAAATACTTATTTTAGTAAATACATAGAACAAACATTTGTTTATACCAATCAAACATTTGTCCTTGGCGGGATCGAACCCACGCCCTACAGCTCAGGCAGACATACTCCCAATGAGCCAACAGGGCTGTCAAATCAATAATTTATATTTTATGGTGTAAACAATAAAGAGTTATCTTATACTGTTTATTTATTCCTAATTAAATTTAAACATATTATTATAATTAAAATGATAAATATAAAATAACTAAAATATATTATTAAAAGGAGTCCCTTTAGTCTTATACATGTATTAGATTGCAAGTCAATCTGAATTCCGATCTTTGTGACTTTTTGTAACTAGAAAGTACATGCATTTTCTTTTCAAATAAAATTGATCGCGGCATCCTAGTTCGAAACGTTACAACTCAAAAAATGAATAAGAAAACGTATGTTAATTTGTTTCTCCTTATTTCACACAGCAATGGCGCGATGAATTGATGTAAATACATAATATGAATACGTGAATAATCAATTAATTTGAATGCTTTAAGTAAATTAAAACAATTTTGCAGTTATTTTATAATGGAATTCAATGATAAAACTAGTAACATGTTTAGTAAAATTGGTCATAATTATGAAAAGTTCATTGACATTGGAGTAGTTGATTTTTTTCGCGATTTTATTGTTGTTCTGGTACTTTTTACTTGTTATACCAATTTCTATGGAATTGTACCTGCGGGTACATGGGGCGCAGTTGGATAGGTTTTGTATTAAATATCTTATTTTCAAATGCAGGTCGAGTGAGACAGCCCCACACTATAACTACTTCACGCAATTGGTTTGGGCGGAATCAAGTGCTGTTGGCTGCGGCGGTGTTAAGTTTAAAGTATCTATTTGTATTAATTGATTGATTCAGGCGTTACTTTGCGGAAGTTTATTTTGAGTATTCAATAGATATATTTTTTGTGTATTTCCGCTTAAAAGTCGTTTTGGTTACAATAGTGACGAATTTAAATATTTAACTATCCGGACAACATTTTTTTTAAATATTTCTTCATAATTATCCGAAATATTCCTTCATATTTATCTGAAACTGAAATCTGAAATCTAAAGCCCTGTGTGCTTGTGTTATAAAATATTACTGGTGTTGCAGGAACATAGGAGTTAACTATCTGGCGAACAGTGTGCATATTTGTGTACAGTGTTTATTACTACTATTTTTGTTGGCCAGAGTTAATACGCATTTAAAGGTCCCCCTTAAACCTACACTTGGGTCGCAAGTCTTAGGCACTGTACGGGTTCAAAGCGACAGACCGGGCACAAACACGGCGAGATTTGTGTATAGTTGCAAAAGTTATGGTTAGACGTTAACACTTGCCATCATGAGAGTGTGTTGTTCGTCTCATTATTTTTACATTAAAAAAAAATTGCTCTGAAGTTTCGTCTCACGTAGGTATATTCGTGCGTATGATGGTAGGTACTCTATGATAAAAGCACCACTATATTTAAAAATAAATTAGTGAAGTAAAGCTTAAATTTTCAGTATAATCGTGAAAATACAGTTTTATTTTTACAACAATTTTTAATTTTATTGTTGTCTTAAAATCTGGTAAATCTTTCCAATTTATTCTGGAAGGCCATGATGTGTGATGAAAGGATAAAGATTTTTTTTTTAATTTTTGTAACATTTTTAAATTTTGTAATATGAAATGTTTCAGGAGCGTCTTCATGATCAAAACAGTGGTAAAAATCGCACTGTATACAGATTAATTTGTAACTTCGCTCCGACCGGAAACCGCGAGGACCGATCGGTTTATACCTTTGGCGTTCCGTGTTCAAGATGTCCAATCGGAAGTGTTTGTGATCCTATCTATAAAGCATTGTGCAGTAAGTATTTCATTCGTTGCCTACAAGGAGAATTTTCTCATTACGAAAAAACAAAAATTGACTCAATAAGAAGCTAAAGTCGATATGTATTTTTTTTTTGTATTTTTTACTAATATTCAACTTTATTTTATTATACTAATTTGGTTTTTTTTTTTATTTTTTATGTGGTAGTGGATTTTTAATATGTTTTTAAACATTTTATAGCGATGACGTCATAAAATAGGCTGAATATGTATGCCCTTGCCATGTAAAACTAGCTACCACCGCAGTACTAGATATTCTGCTGCCAAGCAGTAGTGTGTAACCATTACTGTGTTCCGGTTTGAAGGATACTGCAGCTAGCGAAATTATAGGGCTGTTGAAACAAACCATCGGAAGTCGCAAAGTAATGAGCGCCAAAGCAGCGATGCCCTGGACTTTGTTTTGTTACTCAAACTTCTGTGTACCTATCGCTGCAATGGGCATGGAGGAGAGCGTCTCGTTCGTCAGATTACATTTACATTTAAAAAAAAAAAAAAAAATACATGATGATTTAGGAATATTCCACGATGGATGTTGACGGATTTACTTGTACCATTGGATTTTGGAAATTTACGGACGGACAGAATTAATAAATATTTGTAATAAATAGGAAAACCCAAATATTATAGTAATGATAACACAATATACGTAGATTGTGAAATACTTACATAATTTTAATAACACATTACAGGCAAATCGACTAAGAAAATTGGAAATAATCCGTTGAAAAAAGTTCAAAACATACTCAATCAACGAAATAGTCATGGCAATTTTCTAAGCACAGGTAATAGTAGCACGACTCAAATGGAAGTTACTAAAACTACTAGCACTTTTGACACGGAAACTGAATTAGAAAATTATACACTTTTCGATTATTTTTCCCATTTACATGACTATACAAGACAAGCTATTACAATAACTTCGACGCCTATATCAGAATGTAAGGACGTGCTAGCAGTAGATGAGTTCATCAATTTATTAAAGAAGAAATTGAGCAATGATCATATGTTCAAAGAATTGTTATTAGCATCTAAAACAACGCAAGGATTGCCTGATCCAAATTTCACCGATGCTAGTGTAGCTGCATTTATAAATAAAATTTATAGTAAAAAAGAAGTTCCAACTACAACAAAAAGCACAGAAAACGAGTTACTCAACTCTACGTTACTAGTCGACTTAGTAGAAGCTGTTATTTTTCGAAGTGGTGGTATGTAATCATGTTTTACGTGCTTAAAATAGTGTTATTTACATGCGGTCTTTGTTGTAATTTTTTTGTTCTAGACAAATCTCCTGTCCACCTAATAGAAGAGCAAACTACTTATTCGATATCTGACGTCAACCCTGTCAAAATACAAGCAGAACTAGCACAAATTCAAGAAAATGAGGACTTTACGGGCCATTACTTTTTTCCTGAAGAAGAAGATGAAAATAATGTAACAGAAACTACAGAGTATTACGATGTTACTAATCCTTCTATAGCTGATATTTTACTAGAAATAGAGAATATCAAGAAAAACTCCATAACTAAGAATTTTTTGGACGACATTTTAGAATCCGACCCTTCAGAGCCTTCGACAGAAACTGTGACATCTATTCTATTTTTATCACCTGATAATATGAATGCACACAAAAGTGGTCATGAAGTTATGAAAAAGTTTTTGGTGGATATTAAAGAAAAGTCCAATTAATTACAATCCAACTTTATTCTGATTACTATTATTGCTGTTAATAGTTTTAAATATACTATATATTTTGTTTGCTTGTGTGCCTTTTAACACATAGTTTATTTGATTATTAAATAAGTATTGTGGACTGTTCTACTCTTACTGCAAAACAACATTATAATAATTAAAACAACTTTCAAAGAAAAAAATACTATTTAAATTAATTACTGGATATTGTGATACGTCCAGATAAAGCTATAATTTAATAGGATTCCCCAATACACGGTATTATAAATTGATTTCGTGCCATTGCACGCACATCGATGTGGCTTTTTGCCATATTTTGTAGCAACAGTCATTTTTCTCAACATAGAATAAATATCATCTGTATCTTGATTTTGAGTGATTTCATGTTTTATAGCATTGTTACAATCTTTATATTTGCTATTTTCGTCTCGTTTATTTCTACTATTGTTATCTTCGTAGCAAATACAATCAGTATATTTATATTGCGGCTTTTCCGTATTATCAACGATGCCTCTGTTTGTGACGTGGCTGATTTCGGAATAAGACAGCGTCAATTCAGTTAATGCCTCTTGAAACTCAATATTTAAAACTTTATCTGAATCTTCTAAATTACGTCTTTGTACATTTAACGATCGTCTTTCACAGTATTCTTCATCTTCTGGTGCAGAAAAGTCATTTGAAGAGGAATCATCTTCTGTTGTCTGTACTGGCATTTTGTTTCGGTCCATAAAGTCACGAGTACAAGTAGAAGTTCTTGTACAACCATCGACATATCCTCGTGGTGTTCTCGAACCAACTTCTACATTATATACAACTCCACCCACTCCATTAGGTATGCCTGTTAGAGGGCTTCCATCAGATCCAGTCAAAAACATCAAAGCTGTCCAAGTGCAGGTGATTTTTCTTGTGCATTGCTTCAATCTTATAAACGGAGTATTAGCTGTGATTGTTGTAGTACCCTCTGATCGCGTAGTAGCAGTATTTGATAATAGTTTCGTGGTGGTGGTGGCTGGTTTTTTAGTAGTAGTCGCTCTTGCTTTAGTAGTAGCAGCAGCTGCTTTTTTAGAAGTTGCAGTTTTAGCTTTTTTAGTAGTGGTAGCTACTTTTTTAGTAGTAGCGGCTGCTTTTTTAGTCGTCGTAACAGCTGCTTTTTGTCTTAAAGCTTCATCACCGAAACGTCTCATTTCGTAGTCTAATGCTTCTAGAGTACTTAGTTTCCTAAGATGCATTAATTCTTCAAAAGACAAGTATTTTTCAGTGACGTGCTCTCTATGAGGGCCGTTACGGATTATCTTATCACTTGACTTTATGGTAATAGATTCTGTTGGTAACTTTGATGTTGTTGTCCATCGATTTTTTTTATTTCTCTTATCAGCTAATGTTGTATATCTTAGCGATTTTAAATCAGATTGTCTTTTGTAGTTATACTCATCCATTTGCCAAAAAGGCTTAAATGTCATCTGGTCTTCGAAGTCTCGTCTTTTTCTTTCGCTGGAATAAAAGACATCATGTGAATCTTGAGGTATATACAAACTCATTTGTAAGTTGCCAGCAATTTCTTTTACCTGATTATTTATTTCAGATTCTTTTGCTTTATGTTCGATGTTGCTTTCGATCTCGGTATTGTCAAAAGGTTTTCTTTGATTTTCATCTCCACTTCGCAATCCTATGTTAGGAAACATGTCATAGTAATTGTATTGGGTGCTTTTGTTGGTATCTTGTGCGTTGCCTTGTGCTCGTCTCTTAGCGCATAATGATGTTGATTCAGATGGTGCACAGCTGCGACTTGGACATACTGGACATACTGGTGCAGGTAATGGTACTGGTACTGGTGCTAAAGAAGAATAAGCAGCTTTACATGGACACAAGTCAAGACTTGGAGGAAGTGGTGGTAAAGGCGGCTGTAAGCATGAGTTATGCGGCTGCGGTTTTAAACAAGAATTACATGAATGAGATTGCCCTCTTGTGCACTGATTTGTTACGTATGGCTTAGGAAAACAATCATTGCACTTTGGTTTACGAGTACACGAGTGGTCACAGAAATTTCGCCGTCCGTCAGGTGCGTAATCATTTTGTTCACCAATGACCCTACGATCATCCAGTGCAAAGTCATTGTTATTATTGATGATTCGACGACCACCAGGTGCATAGTCATTATCATTACTGATAATTCTACGTCCATTAGGCACATGTCCATAATTATGTTGAATAGAAAAAGGATTGGACGTAGTTGTTATATCAAATCTTTTAATATTTGGTTCAGAAAACGATAACGTTGTCTGAAAGTTTTGGATTGGTTCAATTTTAGCTAAATTTCCATGATACATTCTGGAATGTCCTCGTTCTGGGGTAAACTGATGTCCTTTAAAATTTTCAATTTCATTTAAAGGATTGATATGAGAATTCTGCATATGGAATGAATCTCGTTTTATAGCACCTGCAATACAATTATCATTATTTAAAAACGCTATGACATTACGACCACGAATTTGATGTTTTAAAACTATTTTACAAATCTTATACACGTGTATTATAAAATTATATCTATGTTATGTTATTTGGTCAGAACACTGTTAATTCTGTGCGATTGAGCTTGGTTTAGATAATGTTGCATACAACAAAATTGGCGCCATGGCTTAAAGTCTCAGAAAAACTTAAAATGTACAAATATGTACCATTAGAGTTATGTAAATAGGTGTGTCTTAATTTTTGCTTTCTCTGATCTTTTATCTTGCTACTATTGGGATTTATTTGTTTCAAGTAATTGGGATCCAAATCTTGCTTCGCTGAACTGTTTGATGATTCAACTATCCTAAGCAAACTTGCTGAAAATTCTGGGGCTATTTCTGTTGCTGAAATTAAACAATGTCATTTATAAATCCTTCAAACATTAACAGTATCGAAATTCTCTCAGAAGGAATAATAGGATTATTAAACAGATGGCTTGTCATAAGACCGACTTTGTAGTATGCCTTTGTAGCAAATCTTTATCATGTTAAAATGATACTATGTTGTCTCCGAGCCTAATTCATCGAAACTAGTACTAAGCCGAAATTAAGTCATAAAGATTATTCGAAAAAAAAATTACTGGACTATAAAAACTTCTCTGACCTTGTCGACCGCTAGGTTTTTGTTCCGTGTCTGGATGTTTTAGTAGGTATTCAGAAAAAAAAAAAACTATCAGTTATCTAGTTCCCATAGTACAAGCTTCGCTTAGTTTGGGGTAAGATGGCGCTGTGTAAAATGTCCGATGATTTATTTATTTACTTATTCAAAAGGTTGCATCAGCTGATTGTTTTTCTCATTGATTTCAGGATAATACGCTCCATCGCTCGCTGCTAGCGAAATGCCTTATGCAAGAATTTAGTTCTGTTAAGCAATGAAGTATTTTTTTAAATTAAAATTACAATGAAATAAATATTTACCAGTTGCTCGATCTTGTTTGCACAGCCCCAAAAATTCTAAATCGGGTGTCGTAAACTCGGGGCATTGAGTTGCGGGAAATCCCAGGACGTACACCGGTTTGCCATGATTGTTTCCCTTAGGAGCGAAGTTACAAACAAGTCTTTCCACAAACGTGCTTATTTCGTGGTTCTGTAAAAAAAAAGCCTTTAACAGTTAACATAAATATTACAAATATACATTTTTGCTCTTAACATTATTTCTGTTTCGTCGTATAATGATAGTGCTTTAGTTTTTAATTGGTGGCATCATTTCTTGTTGCTAATATGTTCCAATACAAATGGTATGCAAGATTAACTTTTTTTATTCGATTTTGAAAAACATAATGTATCAGGTTTGCTTTAAAGTTTCTTTAGTAGAAAAAAATTTATACTTCCAGCAAAAATATTCTTTGCTTTTTTTGCTTAATTATCCTTTCTTTGCTTTCTTTCATTTTTACTTTCTCGAGTATGAATGATGTTTTTACTAACTACTTATTATGGCTAGGGGGAAAATAGACGAATAGCTGTGTCACGCTAAAAAAAAAAGATCGTAAGGAATAAATGCATGACTTAACTTGCCAACTTGGCTTTAATCATTCTTCTATAAGTTTTTAAACAAATTTTAAAGTAATTGCTTAGATTCTTTCTTCATCATCCAAATACATTATTGGAGAGATAATAAGATACTTACAAAAAATTTAACTTTGCCACAACCCACATACTCGGTGTCGGCCCATATTAATTGAGTAAAATAATTTGTTTTGTAATCTCGAGACCTGAAATGGAATTATCTTTTGTTCACAGTGAAATTCTAGTACTGTAGACTAAAATCGGGCGGTCTTGGGTTTCGTAGCTATTGAAATCTTCGCTATTTACATTATTAACTATCTTCATCCCGCTGCTTTGCACGTGCAGTCAAGTAATGTATCTAATAGTAGTATATATTATTTAAAATAAATAATGTCAAGCCTTTATTAATAGATTCCGGTTTATCTATTGGTTTACGTACTAGAATTCGTCTCACAAATATCGTGATTACTTACAGAAAGATAGATCAACACTCAAGATATAACGTACGAAACTCGAGAAAAAGTATAGCTTTGTATGTAAATCAAACTAGTAGTTTGAAACACAGATTAAAAAAAGTAGTAATACTACAGATGTAATGAGTAGAAAATGTATAACTTGGTGTTACAACTTTTATACACAAATAAGTAAGGTCTTAAGTCACACAAAACATCAAGGTATTTGTGTGTGTTGTTTTCGTATCTCAAGCTAAATTAGAAGACAAATGTTTCTTCACCCAATTCTTATATCTAAGGCTCTAGATATAAATTTGCGAGATTTTTCCGTAATAAGTGTACATATGTACAAAGCAGTATTCATTTAGTCCCGTCAAGGACGTTGTCCCACTTTCCATATATTTTTTATTCTTCTAAGAGCCCACGACACAAAACCTAGTCCGATAAGACTACCAAATGATATATGTATAATTAGTCACAGTCACAGTGACAAGCCACAAGCCGAATTGAAACGCAGAATTTAGCTGCGCGGAGGGCGACCTTCAATCGCTGCAGACACAGAAATTAATGACGTTTCATATGAGCTTTGTTTTTTGAGGAGGTCAGTTATACTAGATACCTAGGTACTACTACTACTAGGTACTAGGTACGAAGCTTCGCTTATCACGCTGCTGCCACTGGCAAGACCAATCAGGGGGCTTGCAGCATTGCATTATAGTATATTCGTACCCCTCCCGTTTCGAGGAACAACCGAAATTGGTAGTGTTATCATACTAGACATCGGATTTTTTAATTTATTTAAAAAAAAATGCTTTGCCAGATTTTTCGCTTTGCAGCATCGCCATTTCGTGTTTTTCCATTATTGACGTGACTAATTATATATATATATACATATATAATCTGGGAAATATACGTAGCGTAGGACGCCCTGAGACTCGATGGAGTGAAGATATACGTAGGACAGCTGGCGGTGGATGGAAGCAAAAAACCGAGGATAGGGCCGAATGGCGTGTTTTGGGAGAGGATAGCAGTGGACTATAAAAGGCTGATGATGATAATGATGATCATCTGGTATTCTTATCGAAGTAGGTTTTGTGTCGTGGGCTCTTAGACCATATAGTTTACGTAGTCCGTAAATCTTGCAAATTGATATCCTAGCCCCCAGTACTACTTTTTTAATCTGTATCCTGAAAGTATCTTCAAACAAACAAATTAAAAAAAAAGGATTTAAAATTAATGCATACATATTATGTACTCGTATGCATACATATTATGTACTCGTATGCATACATATTATGTACTCGTATGCATACATATTATGTACTCGTATGCATACATATTATGTACTCGTATGCATACATATTATGTACTCTAAACAATAAAACGAGGCTCTTATAAGAAGATACCTAGAGACAAAAGACGTATTGATGTGAAATCAAACCAAGTCTTAGTCTCCTGTTTCGTAACACTAAAGCTTTAAGGATTTAACTGAAACATCTCATGTTTCTTGGTATTCTACTCGAGATAATTTGCGGTAAGTACAACAATAACCAACACTAATTCCATAGTCTCTCTGGGAATAATTGACCTTGTCTAGCAATGAATATTGTATTCAATCTTATTATGTTATTCGACCAAAGATTTTTCAAATTTGTCCCTGCACTATCCATGAGCTTGAAAAGTAAATCGTAGACATGAGATACTCCCCATGTGTAGATATCCGGAATATTTTAAAAACACTTACTCATTATAGTAAACAACACTGCCTTCGTAGTGCAGTTTTAACATGAACCACATATCTACGAAGCTTTTGACGTTCAGACCAGGTGCAAGACCCAGGACAGCGGCAATATTTTGACCCACATGCATTTTCACTGTAAAAAATTATACTAGTCAGATTTGCTTTTGATGCCATGACGTTGTATGACGATAGAAAGAGTTCCTAAAACAACTTATTCATACTGTTTTATACAGGCCACAAATCAAGAGTTAGTCTGCAAAATAGGGTTACGCAAAACGTTACGGGCTACGTTAGGTGCTTGGCGGCAGATTTTCATCTTTAAGGTGGTAGGTAGCCAGCCGTTTTCTAGAAAATACCCTACCTATGCTATAGTTTCCTCACAATGTTTTTCTTCACCGGCAGCTCAAGCCACGCTCTTCGGCGTGTAAACCGGTCATGCTAACAACTCTACAGCACTAAATATAATATAATAGTATATTATTACTCAGCCTTTACACTTTATAAATGTATTATACAATTAGGTATGATCAAAAACATAGAGCAATAAATTACCTAAATCTCTGCATTCGTCTTCTCTATTCGGCTTTACCGAAGAATCACATTGATCTGCCCAGCGCTGAGCAAAACTTGCTAGTTCGGTAGACCATTGCTAGAAATAATTTACTTTATATTAGCTTCCATTTTAAATGCTAATCCCCTATCATTTGTCTTACTTATGTGAAAGAAGCGTTGGATGTATATCAAATTTTCTTTTTCCTCATTTTAGGGTTCCGTAACAGACTAAGAACCTTTTTGTCTGTCTGTCATTTGTTTTTATGTCACATTATTTCTATATAGTTACTTTATAGATTATATCATGAATATAAAAACTATCAGTTAATAGCTGCTGAATTAAAATGTAGGAACAAGTTATAGGTTTCCGACATAAAAAGCGCGGATGAGATTTTGATTACTTGTCCCGTTGAGGTCCGACTTGTCAGGTTATATGGACATTTTTATTTACTTATGGAAAAGTTTAATTAGGATGTATTGTATCTACAAACCTTCCATAAATGATAGTTAAGCTGTATCGATATCCGTTGCGTGACTTAGAAGAAGTAAGCAGAAAAAACAGAGTGATGTAGACAAGTTTGTTTTATAGTTTTTGGGGATTAGATATTTTATCTGTTACCTGGTTCTCATAGTACAAGTTATGCTTAGTTTGAAGATGAATGACGCTGTGTTAAAATATCTTCGGTTTTTTATTTATTTTCGAATGACGTTTAAAATGGCCTGCTTTTGTACAAAGGCTACTTCATAGCTCTTTTCTTGAATGCCTCTCCTCTGACCCTGTCTTAATATTATCCGGACTTATAATAATAATACATCATCGTCGATCCAACCAGCGAAGCACCAATTCTCTGTTCGCCCAATAACATAGTTTTATTTATTTTTAATTTAGCTACGGAACTCTATAATTACTGAATCTCGAGACGATCTTAACAGATTATTCCTCCTAATGAATTGGATAATAAATTCCATTTTCGTGTATACAATCTATCATCTCACAGAATATTTTTGAGTTTTACTTTGACATTATCCCAGATTTTCCCCCAAAAGTTTTCTCTTTCATATTTATAAATAAGCTTAGCAAGCTGCATGTTTGCGAAGTGTATTTAATTAAATGTCAGAGCATAACGTGGTGCGATATTATTTAAATAACATGGTTAGGTTTAAAATAACGGTTATAACAGCTTTAACTTAAGCTTAAACGTGTGGCTTTGGAAAGTCCCGACAACACTGAAAGCGGTTCAAATGTTGGCCGACAAGGTAGCGAAGCGAGTAAACGTTGTAATTTTTAAGGTAGAAAGTAAAACAAAAATGTGTGTTTTATATCCTGTCCTAATAAAAGAGAAAAAATGAACCTTACAATCAACGTTATTTTCCTGCCTAGGTCAACAGAACGTTGGAGTCATTTAGAAATTAGTCGCTACAAAAATTTACATTTATTATGGAATCTGACGTGGTATTCACTTATTTTTGTTGCTTTCTCATACCGTACAGGAGGACTCTGGTGAGGAAGGGCTACCACTATGTTCACGCACCGACCGCTGTCTTCACATGGAAAACGCATACCTGCCCGTAGCGCGAAGCCAGACGAGGCTGCTATGATTTGACTTCTTACAGAAGGTCACTGGATGGCCGAAACTATAGTCAGAGTATCCGACGTAATTAAACCTAAGGAACCCCGTATAAGTAAAACATAATTATTTCGTCATTTGAACATACTATTATCATACGTTCGTGGATTCTATAAACGAGTGTATTTAGAGATCAACCCAGCAATATATAGCTCGAGTGACACAGCCAAAAAGCCTAAACATAACTGGAGCATCAAATGTAAATTCCTTATGTTAACATTTTAGAGTTTATGCGGGAATTAGGTGGTGCTTTAGCAGTTATTACTGGTAGAGTTGTACCTTACAGAGAGAGAGGATTAAAATTGGGTTCATTATAACTTAACACCACATAATACCGTGAGGTAACCATGCTCTGATTCAGCAGTATAGAAAAAAGTAATCTTAAGCGTTTGAATGATATTAGCTTCACATATAATTATGTAAGCAAGCCTTGAAAATCGATTTAAACCTACTTGAAGGATATAATTTTGGAACCACTCTTTGACTTTTTGTATTGTTATAGTCAGTCACGTGTTTTGGATCATCATAATAATATGGATAGGATATCATGGATAAACCACGTAACGGTGTCGCTTTACACTACTCTAAAAAAGCTAAAGCATGTTTTATTTTTTTAATTAATATTATTTGTTATACTCCTTTTATTAAAAAATGGAAAACACAAGGCTTAGTAAATTTACAAGTGTAGTCTATTATTTTGCTTGTAAGCGTACGAAGCAGAAAGGTACAAGGTAAAGGTAGGAAAGGTACTAATTCATCTAGACGAGGTAATTTTTTTTTTTGTTGTCTTTTGTCTATATTTAAGTAATTAACAACAATCTTACGTTCCATTAGAAGAGCTCAGTAGACATGAATAGATGAACTGACAATTTGTATTAAATTATTAAGTTTTTTGTTTTGATCGACCATTATTATTTTTTGTAACCATTCCTTTACTCTTTGTTACCATAATGGTAACAAATAATGAAATAAATACGACGCTATTATTATAATATACCATTACCACGCCCATTACAGCGGCATAGTAGCCAGAAATTTGGGGAATAACTAGAATATAACACAAAAATTCAATAGGTTTCTTCTTCGTAAGCGTGCTCCGTATACTTGTAAGATCACGTTATAGATTATGGTCAGACGTGAGCACGTTTAGAGAAAAAAAACTTTATCAAATAATAAATTTATGGTCGTTTTGATACCTACGAGTAAATTTGTTCTATGGTTGGTTACATAAATGTATTTGTACTTTTTTATGGTTGATTGTTTAGATGGTTGGCAATAGCCACATCGGAAGTTGAAGATTGTAAATACATCTCGCTTGTAATGAAACTGGCTATCAAGTAAGGCTGCCAGAACACACCGTTAGATGCTTTACGGCAGATTTTTACCTTGATGAATTAGCCATTTAAGTACCAGAAAGAGGTTTGTGAGTAGTTTTTTGTAGCGATGATAGCCCAGTAGTTAGCGCGGTCGGTTCACACGCCGCAGGGCGTAAGTTCAAAGCCCAACAATGAGCTTGAGCTGTCAGAGAAGGAAAACATCGTGAGGAAACCATAGCGTGGTGGCAGAGTACTTTCTAGTACACGACCGGCTAGCTGCCATCCTCAAGTTGAAAATCTGTCGCCAAACATCTAACGGTGTGTTCCGGCAGCCTCACTTGAGAGCCAGTACTATTCCAGGCCAGGTGTGTTTACCATCTTCGATCACACCGTCACTTAACATCAGATGAGCTGTGGTCAAACACCTAGCCTGTCAATCATAAAAAAGTAGCCTACCTTTATGCTATGATTACCTCACGATGTTTTCGATAAGATTTAAACCCACGCTCTTTAGCATATGTACTGCCCGCGCTAACCACTGAGCGAAGTGAGTTGTAGCGATGACGCTACAACTCACTTTCAAGTCAGTTATCTGTTTATTTGCTTACCACTTTCCTCATGTTGGCGGCTTGCGAGAGTGTCTTCAAATGACCGAGAGCCACCAAGTTTCGTCTCGAATTGATTCTGTTTATGATTTCCGCTTTGTCTACGTCGGACAGCGATGCTTCGTTGTCAATGCTCTGGCATGCAGCGGTCGGGCCGCCCACCTAAGTGTGTGAAGATTCATTTTTAATAATTTAAAGATATTATAGAAAAAAAGCTCACATTATCATACGAGGACACAGAAAAATTGATAATTTGGGCTCGTACTGTAAGCGAGACAAACAAGTATATCATGCACAAAATACATTCACTCGCACACATGCCCTTACTCACGCATACATTCATACACAAATACCTATGTACATCCGCACGCTTACACAGATATACAGACATCAGATATCTCCTTAGCAGGAGGTCGTCTAGGTAGATACCACCGCAGTACTAGATATTCTGCCGCTAAGCAGTAGTGTGTGAACATTTATGTGTTCCGATTTGAAGGGTACGGCAGCTAGCGAAATTACAGGACTGTTGTGACTAACCATCGAGAATCTCAAAGTAATGAGCGCCAAAGCAGCGTTGCCCTGGACTTTGCTTTGCTACTCAAGATTCTGTGTATCGCTGCAATGGTCATGGACAGGCGTTATCTCTTACCATCAGGAAAGCGTCTCGTTCGTCTCACTACTTTCACATAAAAAATAATAATATTATAATTTATTTATGTCGCTCTCTTTTTAAATAAATTATTTCAATAGCACACTAGTGCTGCAATATCTACCCAACCTTTTTAAATAACATAGATAACTTTAGTTTGAAAATAAATAAAAACTTCACTAAAAAGTATTTGTTGAAACAGTTCTTGTTTTGACTAAACTTGAATTGTATAGAATAACTCTTTTTGACATCGCTGTTAACGAATACGTTAACAGCGATGTCAAAAAGAGAAAGAAAGAGTAGAGAAGAAAAAGTATCAATTGTAGAAATAGGTTGAATAGGAGGCATGTTATGTCTATGACACGTAAATGAAAATCAGATAGTTTTGGCGGGAACGCGGTGAGCGTCGCGTCGCCCCATTGTAATTTTTCTAAAACTAATGTTTTTTCGAATTTTTATGCTTAAAAATAGTGGTGTTTTATTTATAAAGTGCCGAATTACAAGCGCGAGTGTGGGATAATGATATAATGTGGTTAAACATGACTTTTCGTGTTGCTTCCAAGACTCCATCCAGAAGCTTATAGTAAAATCGCCACTACTTTACTAAGGCATAACTTGATTTGACTGGGACTGACTGGACTTGATCAAGATTTGACTTTGACTGTAACTATAGATGATAAAGAAGCTGAAAAATTAAGACTACTCACAAAATATAGAAACATTGAAACTGGCAGAATGCACATAGTGCGATGCCAAGAAGAAAGAGAAAAAAAAGTGAAAATCAAAGTGTGTTATCAATGTGTTATGGTTAAGTGGACATTCAAATTTTTTCTTTTGTTTTGCTAAATCGATTTTGATGAAACAAAGAATCCACAAAAAATATTTTAAGCTCGTGGCGTAGTTTCTGAAATTTATATGAACAAACAGACCGACAGATAAACGTTTAAAATATATCTTTTTTTTTTTCACTTTTATTGTATCCATATAAGTACCACAAAAGAGATCAAAAATTTTCTTCATTTTACAGTAATTATCTCGTTACAGTTTTATTATATGTATAGATATAAATGTCAGTGGTGGGATTTTTAAATACTCTACTGACGTCAAGCGCAACAGACCGAATAATTTTATTCCACTTATACTAGATCTTTACCTCTAGACTATAGGTCTATATCTTCAAGTTCATGATTTATCTAGTATAGGTTTCTGAGACTATAAGCTGGTAAGTACAAGACTGAGTGTAGAGTTCCATAGTTTTATTCAGACACAGGTTCAGATGAGTTGAGATGAAATTCAATAAAACGTACCGGATATTTACAAAGTGTGTGATTGCGGCATATTTCGCAGTATTTACTCCTGTAACTTTGAACGATCACTACACAGAATAAAAACACGACAAATTTCATGATAAAACATTAAAAATATTATAATTTAAACATTGAACAACACACAAAATATATAAATATAAACCGTTCCTAGTAATAAAATAAATGTGTCCATCGCAGCCCACTAGATGTTATCCAAAAGTTGCTTAAGTGTCATTGAAAATGGGCTATTTTATATTATGTTGGTTATGTTTTTTGTGTTTCATATTTTAGTATTAACAATTTCCTTCTGCAAAGTGAATAGCGCTCCTCGAAGAGCAAATAGCCCAGATATTGCGGGTTTCCTAAATGAAAATGATCTAATTCCTAGATTTAAAGGTAATTCTGGATTTAGCGCTTAAGAAATTCAAATGCCTAACTTCATTCGTGAATAAATAAAAATAAAAAATAGAAAACATCTCTGCTCACATAATTTTATTAAACGTTATACTTAATACATTTAGGAATCCATTTTTTAGCCATGTTTTTTTTTTCAGATGGTCCATCAAAAAATGCATCTACCTTTCGTACACATAAACCAATGTTCCAAATTTTAAGAAATTTTACTAAATCAAGAGGCAACAACAACTTAAAATCTAATATATTCGACAAAATGTTATCTGAAGAAATGCTCTCAATCAAACAAAGATTTTTCGAAAAAGACTTGATACAATCATCGACAGGTAATAAAGTAAAACATAATTCAGCACCCACACCCACTATTGAAGTTCAACAGAAATGGTCAGTCGTTGATCTCTTTACAAACCCCGATATTACCGATGCCGTAACAGATAGTGACGTGAAAAAAGCAAGTGAAAATGATATCTTGATAGAAAGTGACAATAGTGTAGAATCAGATGATGATTTGAAAAGAAATAATATATCCGAAAATAAAATATTGGAATTAAGAAGCTTACCATCAATCAGGCATATGGGAACAGATCTAAACCAAGCACAAGTTTCATCCTGTGTCAGTAACCATATACATGCTACGCCAAAATGCAGTTGTACCCGGCCTGATCATCCGCTATGTACACAAACCGTAGGAGGCAGTGACGTATCATATTCGGTGTATCCATTATACGTACAGCCATACCAAACTTTCTTTTTTAGCGACGACTTTCACAATCCTTATCAAAACATGTACTACCATCCTAAAGTTGTAAATGAAATAAAAATCCCTCAGAAAACGAAACGCCGGAAGACGACACCGCTTCCGCCAGATGTATATTACGACGACAGCAAAAGTAAAGAAATAGATGATGATGAATATTCATCGAGGCCAAAACAGAAACATTCAAATCTTATTATGAATATTGATTACGATTTAGTTGATAATCAGCCTAAAAAATCAAACTGCAAAAAAAGCGATGGTAAAAACTTTAATCTCATAAATGACTTAAACGAGGTCTTTAATGACGGAGCCAATAAGAAATGCTATTGCTCTGAATCAACTGCCATTTTTCCAAAACAAAAGGATACTTTATACATTTTCATGATTGTGCACACGTATCAATATTTTCATAATGAAATTCTTGTCTTTGAATAAAATTCAAAATGAAATAACTTATTTATTTATATAATAGCTACAAGCACGCACAATGCCACAGAGTTTATTAGGCGTCATTACCTAATTCACCTTGAAGGTAACTACCTTCAAGGTGAATTAGGTAGATAGATATTTTTTGCACGATCTAGGTGTTCCTTTAGCTCTAGTTACAGCTAAGCCTCTGCTTGCTCTACCCAGTGCTTACTCTCTCTTCTTGTACGCCACTCATTTCGGTTCTACGCTAATCATCTATTCCATGCTTGACCAGCGATTTTTTCAAAATGTTCGACGTCGTTCAAAATGGGCGCCCGACGCTTCGTTTCGCACCCACCAATCTGTCAACGCTTTAGTCCACCTACCATCACTCTGCCGCCTGGCCTACCCAACTCCTGTACTTGAGACGTTAATACCTTTTCAAATTTGCTTTCGTAATAGAAGTAATTCTGGTAATTCAGAAAACTGATGATAACAAACTCAGGGAAACAGTTTAGTGTTGCAGCGAAATATCTATCATCTAGGTATATACAAATTTTAATTATAAAATACCACTCGATAGCTAAGCTCGTTACATTGAGTGAGGACTTGAAACATAGAAATTCAAAGGATTTCTCAGCGCTCAAAAATGAACACGTATACTCACGGTTGTAACTTTGACACAGCCACAAACCGATATTTTGGGATAAGAAAAAAATCTTGTACTACCCTTGACCAAAAATAAACATAAGTACCTAGGTCTTTTATTTTTTGGTAGCAGTACTTACATGACTTACTTGGTGGTAGATTTCCTTAGCAGGGGGTCGTCTTGGTTGGTACAGCCGTAGTACCAGATATTCTGCCGCGAAGCAGTAGTGTGTAAACATTAATGTGTTCCCGTTTGAACGGTACTGAAGTTAGCAAAAACTAACCATCGAAAGTCTCAAAGTAGCGATACCCTGGCTTTTGTTTTGCTACTCAAAGTTCTATTTATCGCTGCAATGGTCATGGGCAGGCGTTATCTTTTACCACCAAGAGAGTGTCACGTTCGTCTCATTACTTTTAAATTAAAAAATAAAAATGTCAATTCTTATTGACACGTCGCTCAACCGTAAAAATAAAGTTATAAAGGAAAATGTCGTTCATCTTCTGTTAACACGCATTATTAAAAGGTTTTCAGTTTCAACAAATTAAATAAAATTAATTTCAATGTAAAGTTTTACTGAAGTAAACTACTGTAAAGTATAAATCAAATAAGAGTCCGTTTACATGGAAATTATTGATCCCTTCAAACAAAGTCGTCAGAGAATTTCTTGGAAAACAAAAACCTTAGAGAAGAGACTAATAGACTACGACAAAGAACTATTTAGTATCCAGTTCAATAATTACACTGACCAGTGCTTAGTACAATTAACTACTGTTATATGATGTACTAGCTGTGCCCCGCGGTTTCACCCGCGTTAGATGCCTACGTCATAGCTTTATGCATGGAAAAATCTCAGCCCGATCGGTTTAAAATTGACAAAGTTTCATACAAACTTTCATCCCCTATTTTATCCCCTTGGGGGTAGAATTAATCGAAATCCTTTCTTAGCGGATGCCTACGTCATAACATCTACCTGCATGCCAAATTTCAGCCTGATCCGCCCAGTGGTTTGGGCTGTGCGTTGATAGATCACTATGTCAGTCAGTCAGTCACCTTTGAGTTATATATATTTAGATTTAAATTTTTAGTATTTAATTTAATAATTTTTTTTTTACTAACACAGATTATGAATTACTTTTTCTGTGTTATTTACAAGTAAAATCGCAATCGCGGCTAGATGCGTATAATATCATCGACCAAAACGTTACTTAACATCAAATGAACTGTGGTCAAATATCTAGCATGTCAACCATAAAAAAGGGCGCTGCAGGCTGTCAACCCACGTTGCTTGGTTCCCACAGTCTTAGAAGATTATTGTCTGGGTTTTAGTTTTGGTTAAAGTGAGTTATTTTATTTGAGATTTATTGTTTCCAAGGCGGCAAAGACTTCTGTTACGAAATATAAACACAGTTTATAGGTATATTATCTATTTCGTCTTTTCGTATTGCTCAGCTAGAGGTTATTTTGCTTTCGTGGAAAGGGTGATATCTGTGGATATAAAACCTCACCGACCGAATAATGAGAAATCAATACCATGCAGAAAAAGCTTTATGTCGGCTTAGCTAGGGCTGTCAACCATTATACACGATATTGTAAATCGTAACAGCAAGAATATAGATTGGGTTTCTAAGTATTTACAGAGTATCATACAAAGTCTTAGGACAAACGTTAATTGATTACTCCTTTTTTTTTGCTAAGATATAAGAAACTTTAACTGGCATACAGTATAAGGTAAATTACTCCAAGGGTCTATGTTAAAAGTAGATTGTTATTGTATAATTTTTCCTTCTTTTATCTTTTCTTTATATTTGTGTATTAGGTATTACTTCTGTTCTTGTGTTTGTCTATGAACTCCTCCTAAACGGTTGGACCAATTTTTTTTTGTGCTTGTGGTTCCTGGATGTTTTAGATTTACAACTGAACCAGGCCGGTGGCGCCGCAATCGTACACCGGGTATGAATGTATTTGGCTTGTTATGGAGTTTACAAGTTAGCACCGTTTAAATGAGTATTGATCTAAAGGTTTATTGTCATATTAAAGTGTATACCACTCGGGCTTAGCACCTTGAGTGGCTATACACGGAATAAGTATTTTTATCTGTCTATTTGATCCCATGACTTGATCAAATGGCAGTATAGGCAAAAATTGTTCCCATACAGCTACTTATCCTCTTAATTCCTTGCTCTAACTACTTCAATCGAAGACGTTATTGGACATTGTATTGCTAAATAAGTACAATAATTAACAGATACCAAAACATGCTCACGTAAATTATAGACAGCGCATTAACATGTTGTCTGACCATGCTTAAATATAGTGCATTTTGGATCTACTCTATGACGTCCGTGCTTTAGATTCACCAGCTTGTGCTAAGTTTGCTTGTATTCCAGGAGTGTAAGGGTGTTTTTGCATTTGTTTGGGTGTTTTGGGGTTGTCTTTTTTACATTTCCTTTTCTGAAATATCAGAACTCAATTAGGAGCGTGATTGTTGTTTTAACAAATGTTGAAGCAACTCAAATTAATATTTTTTTACATCCAAGATTTCAAAATCTGTGCAGCCTTTTAACGTAAATTGACCTATACATTTTCTTAACATAAATCCAAAAACTGTAATAGAGACGTATATTTACGTAATACACGCTGACATTCAAGATTTTATTGACAGTAGGAATGAAAATTCAAAAATAATGGTTTCCTGAATACAACAATTTCGGACATACCAGCTGCTGTACCTAATATAGGCTGGGCAACCAACGTGTTAAGTGATGCCCAGCAACGGTGTAAAGTGGGCTGATTATAATGATAATGAAATAGCAAAAAATGTGGTCGCATTTCGTGTCCGTTTATTTGCTTAGTTCTTGTAAACCATACAACTTGTTTGATTTGAAAATTTGATACATTCTTAGCAATCATTTAGAAGAATCTTCCTGAAAGTGTATGCCCATGTCGAATTAGCCACAACAGACAAAATAAAAATGTGAATTTCTGGATTTCAGATGACACATCCCTTAATTCCATACGATTTCAGCGGTTGGCCCGCCCGATGCGAAAATAAAAGTGACACGTTACAATGTTTACAATATATGTATGTATAGAGGGCTATAAGCTTGAGGTGTAGTAAGTCAAAAAGGGTCAATTTCTCTCATCATTACGAACAACTTCTATAATTAGAACAACTGGGAATTAATTCTATAGAAAAACGTAATTGACCCTTGACCAAATGTATGACGTAGATTCCTGTTGATGAACAATGTAGCCTTTTCAGCTAAAGTAGTCAAATAACAGTTAACAAACTTTACAAGAAAGAATAGCATACCTACGATGTGATAAATTACACAATGAAATAGAAATAAAGACTCTATGAGTTCTTACCGAGAGTTCTCAATTTGTTTGTACAATATTTTACAGATTTACAAGCATATAGGTATTGTGGGAGATTCCTAGACACCGGATAAAATATGTACACAAACGAGCTCCAACACCACTCAGTGTTGATGTCATATAATATGATTTTGTAAATAAAATTGCAAACGAAGTTTTAGAATACGAGTACTTTAGTACCTAAATTCAACGGACTTACGAGTGCCTTAAGGTGTATTTTAAATAATGTTTCTAGGTTTACATAGACATATTCGAAGGTAATAACATCTAAGCTGGTACCTCCGAAGTATGAGATATTCTGCCGCCAAGCAGTAATGCTTCATTAGACCATTACCAATAACATTACCTATTGTTATGTGACGGTCTAGGTGTTTGGCCACAGCTCACATGATGTTCAAATAAGGCTGCCGCAACACACCGTTTAGTGCTTGGCGGCAAGTTTCTAACCTGAGGCTGGAAGCAAACTAGCCGAGTACGGTACCTTACTACCATGCCAGACTGCGCTAACCAAGGTATCATGGATGCAAAGTACCGGTTAAAAGGAAATTTATTGCAACAAGCGAAATTACGGGACTGTTTAGACTATCCAACGAATGTCTCAAAGTATTTTTTTTATAACATATAGGCTTGCGTTTGATATTGGCTTGGCCATCTCGCCTGAAGTTAAGCGAAGATGCTGTCTACGGTGGAGCACGCTTACCTAGAAGAAATCGATTCATATAATCGCGGCGACAAATTCAATCAGGGTATTGTATTTATCGGGAAAGACCCACTCGGGCAGCAAATTCCAATGTCTAGGTTCTTACGAAGAAGGTGGAATCAAACCGCTTCGTTCGAGTTTTTGGAATATCAACCATGAAGCGGTGTCATATTTTAGAGCTACTGGCTGTCCGATAGTAGAATGGGCAGGGTGGTATTACTCAAAGATCTGGGTATCATAGATACATGGGTAGATTGGTGAGCCATAGACAAGTTGCAAGTGTTTTTTTTATCACAAACAGAAACAATTTTTTTTTTGGCAGTAACGTGGGTATATTGCCGGAAAAATACCTAAGTAAATACTCGTTTACTTAATGAAAACAGGCGACGAAAAACCGCGTTGTACGTGAAGGCAAAGTACCACCGCAGCCTCTTCGTTCTGACGTCGTGTTTTTAATTTTATCTTGCGTAAACAAGGTGTAGGAATTCACAAAACACGCTTTATTGTCACTTTACAAAGCTATTGAGGCTAATCACCGAATGTCTCAAAGTAGAGCGATTAAGGATCGACGACCTGGACTTGTTCGTTAAAGTTCTGGGTACTCTTGCAATGTTTATGGACAAGCGTTATCTCTTCAACGAGACAACTTCAACAGGAGAGTGTTCTGTACGTTTCGTTACTTTTAGATACATAAAAAAAAAACAATAATGTACGAGACTCGTCCATCATCACCACGCTACCTGTTATCTAGCGGTAGCAAAAACTAGAAAGTTATCACCATGTTATGGTTATCTCATGATGTTTTCTTTTACTCATGTTCATTGTTGAGATTGGAACACACATCCTACGGCACGTGATCTATCTGCGCTAACCACCGAGCTATCATCACAATACCAACATCACAATAACATATTTGACAAGGACGAGGGCGGGCTTCAAAAATAATGAAATTCGTGTGACGTAATTTATGGATGTCCTCTAAGGGGCTTAGACAAACTAACTATCTACATTGTACCCGTGCGAAGCCGGGGCGGGTCGCTAGTATAAGATAAAGCAATAGCTACGAATATTGACTGCTAAAGTTTTGACCCCTATGTTTAGGAATCGGAAAATAAGCGCCAGTAGTCTATAAAGGAATATTAAGAGCAGAACCTCTCAAAAAATCCCACATTCGCTACGCCTACACATTAATCCCTAATTATAAAATAATAAGAATGAAAATATAATCTACCAATTGACCGCAAACGTAACTTGCAAATATAATCAGATCTATTAAGAGTAGGTACATAAAGGAATTGGTCTAGAAAAATGTTTTCTTATAAACAGATAATAAATAGCAAGCTCGTTTCCAAAGTTTTTTTAATTAAATTGTGTAATTTTTGGGAAAAAAATCAAGAATATCTAAAAAGCACATTATTTCTAAATAGTATAAGTATGAATTATCTATCGTTGTCAATAGGCAGAAAAAAGTTTGAAAAGTTACATGTGTTAGTTTTACATCGATCCTAATCTATCTATCTAATACCTTTAAATGAGCAATTCTTGTATTTATAATCTGAATCTCGTAAACGGCTCCAACGATTTTCATAAAATTTAGTATGCAGGGGGTTTCGGGGGCGATAAATCGATCTAGCTATGTTTCATTTTTAGAAAACGTCGTTAAAAAAAGCGAGCAAAGCTCGGTCATCCAGGTACTTTTACTTATAATTAATTTACAATATTTTGTTATTCAAAATAAATAAAATAAATAATTAAATATTGTAGAAAATTTACACATAGTGCCATCTGATGGGGTCTAAGCAAATCTTGTACTATAGAAGTCAGTTAATTGATAAAATACTTTAATACTTATTTTTTTGTAAATCCCTACGTACTTATAATAGATACAGAACACCCAGACACAGAAGAAACATTTGGTTATACTACAAAATGTTTGTCTTGGGTGGGAATCGAACCCATGTCCTACAGCTCTTATAGCAGATGTACTACCAATGAGTTAACAGGGCTATCAAATCGTGTTTAATCATGCAGCCAGCCGTAAACACTAACTTGGGCAATTAGTGCCAAGCTGAAGTATAATATAACCTCAAACGGTAGACTTCACATTTAATTCAACCTCGTCCATTAACCCTACCCTAATATTATTTACATATCTGAACCGACGGAACTTTCCTTTTATCTTTGTTGATGGAGATTGATGATACTCGTACTAGGGCGACAGTGACGACATACGCAAATACGAGTATGAAATGAAAGGAGTTTCGTTACTTTGTTCATTTACGGCAAGGAAACTCTACACGACGATAATGAGGGTAATGCAAAGTTGTAATAATGCTCTCATGCTAATTATTTTCTGTGAAACATTGACGAAATCATTCGATATGGCTTTTCATGGAGTTTTTAGGAGAAGACGCGGAAAAATTATTTCATCGTAGTGAATTATAACATGTGTCTGCATTAAAAAAAATATATATCTTTTATTATTTTTCAAAATGTTGTCTCAAATGCTTATTACGTGAGTGAGATATACCTATACATATTAATTAATTGGCGTGCGTTAGTCTCGCAACATCTTGAAAATAGCTCGACCAATCTGTTTTTTTTTGTTGTTGAACATTGGGGTGGTTAAAAAAAAGAAAATTACGATTAATTTCTGTGGATTTTTCCCAAGCAGTAAAAGCGTTGTTCTTAATTATTGTTAGTAAAATGTCCTTTCAGCTTAATAATACGTCTATGATAAACAAAGCAAAAAAAAAAACACTGTATAAACAAAGGAACTACGATAGCCTAGTTGACAAAAAACCTTATGATTATGCGATTGTAAGTTTGACCTCGGACCGTAACTGTTAGTTCCACAGAATAGAAGTATGGATTTAAAACTCATCTCTACCACTAAGTCTGACAGTGCGGTGAAGGAAAACATCGTGAAAAAACTTACAGTTTTATCTCTTTAATTTGAGCGGCTTTTGCCAACTTTTGGACATTTGGCTGATTTACCGAAGTACATATATATGGTTGACCAGCAATAGACGTCCTACGGCTGAAACGTTGATGATAGAGTTGATCCTTGGCCAAATGTAGTTTTGTGATTTCAGAGTTGAACCGAGCCCATATTTAATCTTGTTCATAATAATGAGACATACATAGTTATGCGTAATAGTCAGCTTAAGTGGCAGTGGACTGGCCATATCTGCCGCAGAACCGACAACCGCTGGCGTAATGATAGACTTATTATGTTGGTAATGAATGATGAATATATACAAATAGAATACAATATTGTTTTATTATTTCCCAAACTTATAAATGTTCTTCTTCTTACTTTTATGTTCAGCTCACAGAAGCAAACATTACTGAATATTTAACTATCGCAGCGTGAAAGTATGTTTAAAATAATGGTATTGGTGACGGCGATGCTTGTGAGTGAGATTGGCTCGCTGAGACAGAAAATCACATGTCTCGACTAAAACGGTAAATAAAACGAAGATGAAAAGCGTTCAGGGTTGCTGCTGGTATGGTTTTTTTTTATCGCTGACAGGCTAGGTGTTTGGCCACAGCTCACCTGATGTTAAGCGACGGTGTGGTCGAAGATGGTAAAGCACACCTAGCCTGGAATGGAACTGGCTCTCTGCCGGAACACACCGTTAGATGGCGGCCAGATTTTCAACTTGAGGGTGGTAGCTAGCCAGCCGGGTACTATAAAAGTACCCTACCACCACGCTATGGTTACCTCACGATGTTTTCCTTCACCGGCAGCTCAAGCTCATTGTTGGGGTTTGAACCCACGCCCTTCGGCATGCGAACCGACCGCGCTAAGGCCCTGGTAAGGCACTTATGAACATTAAGTTACATGTTTGAATCTACCACCGGCTCGTAATTACACTTCAACTGAGAAGACTACGGCAAGAAACTCAGCAAGGCATTTTTTTGTGGATCTTTCTTTTCATATTAGGTTACAGTTTACAGTTATAAATATTAATACATAAATTATGCTAACTACAATTGTCACTTAGCCAGGGGGATACAAGTGCAGAGAGAAGCTACAACAACCATATATTCCTGTCTTCCACGTGCCACTGAGCCAATGAGCTACCTTATAATAGGCTTTGTCAATTAATTCATCATCAATTAAAATTTCAGCCTGTAATTGCCCACTGTTGATCGTAGATATTATATAATTAAGGTGTCTTTATGAACGCGATTTATCGCAGGGCCCGTAATTTGTGTGTATGCAACTGGGACAGTACCGTGATCTCTGTCATTCAAGTTGAGCGACCTCAAAAAACCTACGTACATACAACCGCACATCGTATGCCCGCGTAATAAGGTTCGCAGTCGCGTAACTTTTTTGTGATCGCTCAAGTCAGCCTCAGTTCCATACACGCAAAATGAAGAATTTAAACCTCAAGATTTTATTACAATAGCAATTTTAGTACGATTTTTTTTTGTGCGTGGTTTGCTAGGTGTTGTCTATATCAGCTTATCCGATACCAACCAATCAACTAGAACCGACTTACAATAATTCCTTGTAGTAAATTGTAGTAGAACTCTAAACAAGCGGAAGAATTTAATAAATCTATAACCCTACTGCGATTAAAATAGCTATATAAATATTTTTAACCAAATTTATTATTCCTAATTAAATATAAAAACATAATTATAACTTATATATATTTTTGTAATCCTCTTTTAATTGCCCATATTTAGATATCCTACTTAATAGGTTTGGTTTTTTTAGGGTTCCGTACCTCAAAAGGTAAAAACGGAATCCTTATAGGATCAATTTGTTGTCCGTCTGTCTGTCAAGACCCTTTTTCTCAGGAACGCGTAGAGGTATCAAGCTGAAATTCATATTAAATACTCAAGTTTACTGTCCCTTGGAGCTGGAAAAAAATCAAATTTCTAAGCCAACGCAATCAAAAGATACAGCTGTTTATGCTGCAAATTTTCGACACTCGCAAAAGAATCAAAACCTAGTACTTCCCGTGAACTCAGAATCTTGAATTTTGGTACGAAGAAACGTCTTATAGCACAGATAAAGGAAAAATTGCGAAAAGCATAAATTACATAACTTTTACTTATATATCTACAGGTTTGTACGGAACCCTAGGTGCGCGATTCCGACTCGTTTTATTTATTAACGTATTACTATTTGGCGCCAAAAATCCACCATCTTGTTTTTTTTTAGTACACAGGTTATTGAGACAAATTTAACGATACATCCCTTCGGCCGTTTGGAAGATACAAGGTAATAAAGAAATTTACATACTTACATACAAGATACGCGTGAAAAACATAACCCTTCCTTGGCAGTCGGGTAAAAAAAGCAACTGGTTCCCTCTAGTGGAAACCCTTGGGTTTATGTACAATACTGTTGCAACCATAGTGCTTCGATTTAAATAGAATAGGTACCTATCTGATATTATGGAGAGGGCGTCATAGTACCTAGGTATGTAGCTACTATTTGTGTAATAAGCTATGTAGTAATATAGCTATATTCACCACTGGGTGAATACACAATATGTATATGCTTAAATATAAATATGGGTGGATATTTAATACATGTTATCTAGTCCAAATCTGAGCAAATTTTGTACTATGGGAATCAGACAACTAATCGAATAGGTACTTATGTACTTTTATTTTGTAAATATACACTCATATATAAAAGCACCTGTTTATAATAAAAAATAAAAATAAATAAAAATTACACTCCACAGGCACCGGGGTCCGTGACCTTTGTTAACTTGGATTTTAAACTTTTTTTTTTACAATATGTGAAGAGGAAATTTAAATCCTGGATAGGGTTAAAGTACTAGTTTGTGTGTAGCAGACCAGCGACCCGAAAGCAGCACCTGATCACGAGTATGACGCAAGTGCCAGCCATCGCCCTCCTCAACCATATCTGAGGGAAGAGAGCGACCCGACACACGACGCCGCCGCAAGAAGGAGCCTTCGATGTTGAGCATGAATGCTCGAGGCATATACACAATACTAATTACCATTTACATCTAATGATTACATTTGAATTTTAATCGCCTCCTCTCGCCCTAGGGCCTCCATCACCGCTACGTTCCGACCTTTGATAGCCATTTTTATAAATATGTATCATCTTAACTACTAGGTGAATAATCTAACATGGCAGTCAAATCTATGTATTATGTAAATAATACATAGACTTGACTTTGAAATGTTCTTTGGTAAGCGTATTCTGTTTTTAAATATTCGCGATATTGGGAATGAGATTCATACATATACATAGATGCCATGGGCCGAAGGCTACCTGCCTAAGGCTACGCATAATGTGTAAAGTATAAATAATAAAACATAAACAACATGCGGTTTTACGAAAGGTATGTACAATACGTCCAAACTTAAGTTTTGTATGAATAGAGAAATTCAATATTTTTTAATCAAGGCACCAAAACAAATTGGAGCTGTGTAAAGCCGGGGCAGATCACTTGTTCAGTTTATTTGTTCAATAAAATTTTTGGAAATCGTAATTTTTTTCAATCTACTTGTAAATGTTCTTAGAATTCGTCTCGTAAATTACTAGATTTTTTTTAAAATTTCAAAGTAATTACACGAATGAGACGCCTTCCTGATTGTAAGAGATAATGCCTGTCCATGACCATTGCAGCGATACACACACAAACTTTGAGTAGCAAAACAAAGTCCAGGGCATCACTGCTTTGGCGCTCATTACTTTGAGACTTTCGATGGGTAGTCTCAACAGCCCAGTAATTTCGCTAGCTGCAGTACCCTTCAAACCGGAATACAGTAATGTTTACACACCTCTGCTAGTACTGTGGTGGTACCTACCTAGTTATTTTTATTTAGTTTAAATTGAATTTGTTATGTTTGTTTTTTTTTTATTGTAGGGATACAGTGTCTTGTCTTTACTGACAGTGGCGCATTCCATAGCATAGCCGCCACTCGTCAGTTGTCTCATAGCCGCGCTAGAGTGCTCTACTTTAACTATGTAATCTGTCCGTAATTATTGTGTTGTAATAGAAATGGTGATCACCAGATATAGAATTTCATTATATACCACTTATATACTTATACACTTATATACCACCCGACAGTCAGGAGAACACGCACATAGTTTGGGGGTTGACGATAAATCTCATAGATGACGTCATCAGTAATCCAACATGACAACTAACCCCCACAGTCTCTAAAATAAAAAGTCAAAATAAAATTCTAATTAAATACAATCATGGTGGTACTTTATAGAAACAACATGTTGAGCAGTTAGTTAGCTATGGTAACGTTTCAGTTGTGCATAAGAACGACTTCAAGCGTATGATACACTACCTATAATCTATTTTTGTGTAGTAATAAAATCTTGTTAGACCGTCGTCCCACCTGATATTAAGTAAAGTATGCGGTCTGTAAATTAACAAGCTTAACAGAAATAGAAACTAAGCTTGTTTATTTTTCTCATGTTCTCATATATGTAGAGTTTAGCGTAGGATGTCCACCCACAAGGTAGACGACCTAATAAAGACCGCAGGAACGCGCTGGATGCGAGCCGCTTCCAACCGGTCTTTATAGAAGTCAATGGGGGAGGCCTATGTCCAGCAGTGGACGTCCAACGGCTGAGAGATGTTGATGATGATGTTCTCACATAGTGGTATTTTCCACGGTGACATTTGTGTTCTGTTTCTTTTCGTACTAGTCTGATTATGTGTTTTTTTTTATAGTTGACAGGCTAGGTATTTGACCACAGCTCACCTGATGTTAAGTGATGAAGATGTAAAAGAACGCCTAATCTGGAAAGAAACTGGCTGTTAAGTAAAACTGCCGGAACACACCGTTAGATGCTTGACGGCAGATTTTCAATTTGAGGGTGTACCTACTAACCAGCCGAGTACTAGAAAGTACCTTACCACCATGCTATGATTTCCTCGCGTCGTTTTCCTTCACCGGCAGCTCAAGCTCATTGTTGGTGGAAATGGAAATCTGTCTACATTTTTCATATTTTTTTTTACATTTTACGGACATGAAAATTAATTTCTCTTTAGTACATTTAAAAATAATGCGTAGACGTATTTTGTAATGATATAGAACAACCTGCGCCCCGGTATTCTAATCCGCGGTTTATGGTATAAAAGGTAGCTATTTTATTAATACACAAGGTATCTGCACTCCAATTTTCATCCAAGTCAGTTGACATATACAATATTAATTGTTTGTATGTGTATGTATATATTTATCCTACCAAGGGCGTAGCAACCGCCGTATCGATATATCAATAATACGGGGCCCCCGGCTACAAGGGCCCCAACATGTCTAAGCAAAAATTCGTAAGCCTCTTAGGCCACGGCAACAATGGATGTCCAGGGTTACACTTTTTACGATTAACAAGTTTGTGAAAGAATAATAGACCCTAAAGCTATGAACTGAAAGTCGGGTAGAAGGGCCCTCGACAAATTTTGATACAGGGCCCGTTCTAGGGCAAGCTACTTCACTGTATCCTACTAGTATTATAAATATGAAATTTTTATGTTTGAATGTTTATTACTTAACCACGCGAAAACGGCTGAAGACAATTTTTTTTTTAACACTGTCTTGGTGTTTTACTACAACTCACCTGATGTTAAGTGACGGTGTGGTCGAAGATGGTAAAGCACACCCAGCTTGGAATAGAACTGGCTCTCAAGTGAGGCTGCCGGAACACACCGTTAGATGCTTGGCGGCAGATTTTCAATATAAATCAAATATAATAGTTCTAATTAAATAACATTTTTTTTTAATAATTAGTAGGTTTAAAAAGTTTCTACATATATTTCTGTAATCCCTTTTTAATTTCCTTTATTTTGATACCCATCTCGATAGGTTTTTTTGTTTAATTTACGTATTAACATTTACACGCCAAAAATCCGTCACTTTTTTTTCAAACAACTATCTAAGGACACTTGGGTTGTTAAGACGAATATGACGATACCTTAACTGTTGAAATCCTTCCAGCCGTTTAGAAGATACGAGGTAATAAAGAAATTTACAAAAACAAACAACATCAAGATACGTGCAAAAAACATAACCAAGTTTGGCAGTCGGGTAGAAATTAGAAACACAACACCATATCTAATGAAATAATACTTAGCTTAATTTACAAAGTTTCCACTTCTACTATTTAATTTCCGTCACGTATTTGACCTCACGAATCCGATTTCAGGATGGCATATTACAGAAATACAGGAAGGTACTGTATCTACATGGTATAAATGGTATGTGCTGACACGTTATTGACACAGCGACAGAGGAAATCCTTTTTGTGATGGAAAAAATCAGGTGTGTCGTAACGGCAAATCATTCGAGCCCGCTCTTTTTCCTTACTGGGTTCCTTGTTTATTAGCTGGAACTACCCTTACTCATCACTCTTGACTTACGCAGTACAAGTGTGGCTACAAAACTGTTATATTATTAACACAATATTTGGATTCTCGGTAGAATTGCATAAAAATCATAACGCAACATTATTGTAATACTTTTACAAAATTTTGCTTTTCTAGTTTATTTTACTAATTAAGTAACGAATTATACTCACTGGTACCTATGGGAAAGGGATATTGTGTGGTAAAACAGTTTTTTCTTGTTGTTTCCAAAACTCCGTAGAGATTCCAGATAAAGCCACTACTTGAATAGAACATGAATGAACCCTAACTTACTTTGTGTGGCTTTAACTGTGGCTTAGATTTATTTAAATATCTACGGCGAAACCAAAAAGAAAGGTATTTTTTTTAGCTGGTATGGTTATTTTTTTATGTAACTATTTTGTTTGTAACTGTTAGACTTTGTTTGTTTGTTTGTGTTATGTTGTTCGGTGTGTTATGTACAAAATAAAATTATTTTTTTCTTCCATTCCACCCTAGCGCCGAAATTACTCGTCCGATTTGATATGTGTCAATCGATTTGTTGTTATACTCCGACTGACATAGGCTACAAATTTCCTCTTTAATTACAGTTACGTTTTATTTCTTTTTAGTTTGTTTTTCATTCAATACAAAAAAAAATATTAGTTTGTCAACACTGGCAAAATGCACAAAGTGTGATACCAAAAACCAAGACAAAGGCATTTTTGTCGGTTTTACATAAATAATTAAATTATTTTTATTAGACCACGCGCGCATTCTTGCACAATGAATGGAATACCTACTACTTAACAAAACTTTTTTTTTTGTAGACTTTCTTTTTGATACAGTTTTAATTAGGTGGTAAAAGAAAAATTAAATCGTTCTCGATATTGTCCGTGTAATAAAAAATAGTAAATCGACAATTTATGCAAAGTATTAGCGATGTTATAATAACTTGTGTTACATAGTTTCTAATATTTATTTTAGTTAAATATTTATTTTTAGAAAATAGTGCAGATGAGTCATATTGAGTCACACAAAGTTAGTCATAATGGTCATGTTTTAGCAAAGTAGTGGTGACTTAACTACAATCTTCGATGGAGTGTTGGATGCAACACGAAAAGTTATACATATTTCACCACATAACATTTCATCAACGCACGTCATTCGACACTTTATGAATAAAAGAACACTATTTCATACATACACACTCAAAACAACACAAGTTTAAGAAAATAATACGACGTGATTACATTATTTTATCCGCGTTACTGAATAAACTCGATGTATTTGTTCGATTTAAGTCTATGGCATAATCGTTTAATGTAATTCGTATAAACGAGTGTACTCACACTAACAACGAATATCTTGAATCAAGCAATAATTATTGTAGACCCAAAAATTTTCGTTTATTTTTTATGCAAAATTATGTTTGTACTTTTTTCTAATCTGTGGTATACACGTAGAAATTTTCCGTACTCAGCTGCTTTTAAGGATTCTGACCTTGCTATTTATATTTATATAAATTATTAATTTGACAAACCAAAAATGTGAGAAATTTGTTCTCGTATACAATACACGTCTTCTAATGTTTCATGAGAAGTCGAGCCCTTTCTTCGGCGGTCCAATCAGCGGAGAAATTAATATCTGAAACCCATGACGCTTTTGAGTTGGATTCATTTATGTCCTTCAATGTTTGGACGAATGCGTCGTAATGGATGAGTAGATCGTAAATACTCTTAAATTCTCTGTTGTATTCTTTCATGAACGTCACGTATAACACTGGCGCTTCTGCCAAGTCGTAGTATGGTCTATCGTCCGAGGTGTCTTCAGCAAAAGTTGACAATGCAGCCCAGAGAACTATTAAAATTATTTTCATCTTTCTTATTTCAATGTTCATATTTAGAGTGTTAATTGGAACTGTGAGGTAAGTGGAACTGTTGTGAATTCTTGTTTTTATATTTATAGAGCATCAATCAAAGGAAATTATTGATTAATTAAATTAACTAAGCGTAATGAAGATGTACCTAAATTGCATTAACAGTAAAAAAATATTTAAAAGGTCATTAATTTTTAACCACATAATAAGTCATAATGATCTATTAATGGATCATTCGTAAGTCTTTCTCAAAGTGAGCGATAACGCCCACTGTGGAAGCTGGAGGCCTAAAGTGGTCTAGAAAAAACTGGAGGTTGTTGAAGTAGTTTAGGGAAGTGATGGCTGATTTGTAATTTCATATGCTTAATATTTTTAAATTCACATTCTTCTTTCCAATAGGAATTGATTGTTTTTCAGGTGAACCTAGATCGTACGGTACGTAGGACAGAATATTCCTGCAAGGCTAAAATACATAAATAATTTTTACACCCCACAACACAACAGTACCTCGTACCACCTGTTTATTGTTTTTAGAGTACTTTTTTAACTGAACGTAACGTTTTTAATTGAATTAAATAACGTAAACCGTACAGTTGACGGCACTCTGACGTCCGCGTGTTGCCTAAATCTGCCACAACGCGGCGCCACTAGAGATATCCAAGAGGCGTAGGCAGTGCGGTTTTTTTAAAATGTAAAAAGTAATGAGACGAACGATACGCTCTCCTGATGGAAAAAGATATTAAATACGAATTGGGGAAACCGCAGGAAAAGCTACCTCATATCTCTTGGTGTAAAATTTTATTTCTTATGAGGTAGGAATGATATGTATATTTAGCGTTACGTATCTCGTAGCGATGATAGCTCCGTGGTTAGCGCGGTCGGTACACACACCGAAGGGCGTGGGTTCAAATCCTACCAATGAGCTTGAGCTGCCGATGAAGGAATACATCGCGAGAAAACTAGTAGCACACTAAAAATAGCATAGTAGTAGGGTATTTTCTAGTACTAAGTTGACCACCTACCAAGTTGTATATCGGCTGCCAAGCACGTAACGGTGTGTTTGGGCAGCCTCACTTGAGAGCCAGTTCCATTCCAGGCTAGGTATGCTTTACCATCTTCGACCACACCGTCACCTAACATCAGGTGACCTCTGGTCAAAAACCTAGCTTGTCAATCATAAAAAAAAGCGATAAAAATTTAATAAACTCTGACTTATCTTTTGATTGCTATTTTACTAAATTAAACCTACTCTTCGTATTATTAAAACTAGTTAAACCAATTTCGGCAAAATTATATAGGTAGCTAATTTTATTCGCGTTGTCTTATTACAAAAATTAGTAACAGCTCCTAGAGAAACTCGAGATAAACTTGGCAATTTAATAAAATTCAGTGTTCACAGTTTTCATACCGATATTATAAATGTGAAAGTTTGTACGTGTATAATTGTATATCATTATACACTCACACTTGTCTCACTCAAGTCCATAACGAAGAGATTTGAATAAAACTTACTATGGAGGTTTATAACTAGTGTTACAATTATAATTCCTAACTTACGTATAACTTAATAGTTCTACTTTATGTTCCAACTCATGACAGATATTTGTTTGACACACATAGATTGATTCATTCTGGATGTTTATTATATGTATGTATCATATTAAACTAGCGTCCCACCCTGGTTTCGTACGGGTAGTAAGAATGGGTATAATAATCCTTAACAGATAGATATATGCGGACTCTTTTGAAGATCTATAAAAGAGTAATATCCCACTATGCATTGTTTTGTTATATCTCAAAGGGGTTAGGTAGCGTTTTCGATGAAAGCTCCCAGGTGGCTTGACTTTTTCCGACACTTCCGACGATTATCATCATATTTCAACCAATTTACACAAAAACCTTAACAAATTATATACCTAAACCTTCCTCATGAATCACTCTATCTATTGGTGAAACTCGCAAGATAATCTGTTCGGTGGTTTTTAAATTTATCGTTAAAAGACAGACATACAGACGCGGCGGACGACTTTGTTTTATACTATGTAGTGGAGTATGTACCATTAAATACTATTTGCAAGTATGTTTTTTGTATCTTTCGCTCACCAGCTCGTTGGGTGGACGAAATCATAAAGATCGCAGGTCGAATCTGGACAAGGATAGCACCAGAGCGGGATGAGTGGTGTACAAAAAGAGAGGCTTAATTGTTTTTTTTATAAATAGGCTTGCGTTACCGCCAACTCGCCTGCTGTTAAGCGAAGGTGATTAACAGTAGGCGATTACGGGCTGATGATGTGCATAATGTATACAAGTATTCTATTAGTTATCTGGCTTTTAACTGTGCGATCCGCTTCCGCTTCGCACGAGTATAATACATTTTACGACTTTTGAAATTACTCGTAATTACAAAATGTTGAATTTTCTACTACAGATAAATGACAGTAAAAACTGAATCAAAATTCGTCGAGTAATTTAGAAGAAGTAAGATAAACAGAAGTACAAGTTAGGTATTTTCAGATAAAGAGTAAACAGGTTTCTTCTAAGTAAACATGCTTCATCTTATCACTGTTTAACATCCGCCAAGGTAAATAAACGGAAACCTATTTTGAATATGTGAAAAGAAAGTGCAGTATCACTGTTTCATAATGTTTAAAGAAAGACGTAGGAAGACGTTTACTTTTGATCCTCTCTTTAAAATTTGCCGCGGAAGACGCTTCTAGCAGAAAGCGACTGAAATACGTAAAATTAGAGCCACAATATAATATTGTACCTATGGCGATGGAGACGCTCATAAGACCAGTGTAGTGACCCCCGTTCCGGCTCATTCCTGGTACAAAGCCTGGCCATTGCTATCCAGCGAGGGAACGCTGCCAGCCTGGGCACTTTTACACCAGGTACAGTTAGGACCGGAGTTTTTTACTAACAAACCCTCGTACTCTGAGCTGCTAATAGTGAGACCTGTTACAGTCAGTACAGACCTGAACAGACAGACAGGAAATAAGTACGCGACTACGTATCGTCTGTCTGCGTAATAAGGTTCGAAATCGCATAGTTTTTTCGTGAGCGCCTAACAGATATCGCAATAAGAAGCTCAGATTACAGGAGCTGTAAAATTATGATTTTAATTCTTAATATTTATTTTGTACATAATAACCTTGGCATAACAAATAGGTTATCGTAACATCAGATATTTTAGAAATCTTGCTACATTTTTGAGGATGCTTATTATACCTATCGATCACAATTATGCGAGTAATATATTTTCTTACGAACCATGTAGAAAATGGATAACCTCAGAGAAAATTATACAAATATACGCATTATAGTGCCGCCTATCTTCTCAGAGAAAAATATACTTACGCGTTTTGATGTTTGCAAAATTATGCCACCTACAAAATAATGAGCACCTATAAGTGATTGATTATTAGTACTTGTATGACTGAGCTTTGCTCGGCTGAAAACACGGATAAAACAAATTTTTCTAAAAATAAAACCTAGCTAGATCGATTTATCGCCCCCGAAACCTCTGCATAGTGAATTTCATGAAAATCGTTGGAGCCGTTTCCGAGATTCAAATCATATATATATACAAGAATTGCTCATTTAAAGATATTAGATTTATTTATCTACTAAATTTACTTTATGATTACAGTGGTAATCGTTTAGGATTATTATAGTTTAAATCCTAAAAACAAATAAATAATTATTAAAAAATAATGTCTTATAACAGTTTATATAACATGGACTGGAACATTGTAAGTAATTTTTTACCTTTATTATAGAAACTGACGTGGTCTTGTTAGTTAGTTTTCTGTGTTTAGTTTTCTTTAAGTCTTCAATATTGATTTAAGTATAGAGCAGCAGGGACGACAAAGTGACAAAATAAAGTAAAGACTTTACTACCGATATTAACCCTAGAAGCTTATCTAATGTACGTATAATTGGTCATATCCCATAGAATAGATAAAAAGAAACTGCTATTAAAAATGTTTAAAATAAAACCAGTTTAATTCTTATATTTAAAATATTTATGACCATTTTAAAAAACAATCACGAGCCGTAAGTGGGACATACGCGGGCCGCGTGTTGCCGACTATAGAGCATAATCCGGTAGTAAGTTATATAAAACTATGTATCATAATCTGTGTTTCAGAAAAGCTATTAGATAACTTTAGTACGTGAAGCAATTACCTACTAATATAGGTTAAGAAATTTGGCTGGGTTGAGTATTAAGGCATCAATCTATCAATTTAATGTCAAATGTCAGAGATCTCATAATAAATAAAAATAACAATGAAATATCTGGTAATAAACATTTTTGAGGCCGAAAATAAATAGGATAGATAGGTGTTAATGCTTTTACATATTTTTGCACTTTTCTGTTAGGGTACACCATATTTTGTAACAATCATGAAATATCACGGTACGGAGGGTGTTGTGAAAGGGTCTGTTATGAATGTAGGTAATGTAAGTAAATTTGTTATATTCTACCGAAATTTAACTAACTCAGTCGAATTGTTGTTAATGTTGCTATAAAGGTTTTATATTCGACAATTAATATGTCACAGAATACGATCAGGGTTTCTAATACCTACTTGTAGAAATTCAATGAGTAAACATAGAGTTTGTATATAAAGAGTGAACATAACCTAACAAAAATCTCACCAGAAGGACCAGCATTAAAAAAAAATACTTGGTGGTAGATCTTTTTAGCAGGAGGTTGTCTACGTAGGTACCAACGCAGAACCAGCAAAAGCCTGCCACCAGGCGCCTAGTAGTGTGTAAATATTACTGTGTTTTGAAGGGTTGTAGCTAGCAAAATTACAGGGCTGTTGAGACTAACCATCTAACGTCTCAAAGTAATGATCGCCAAAGCAGCGATGCCCTGGATTTTGTTTTGCTACCTAAAGTTCTATGTATCGCCGCAATGGAAGGCGTTATCACATATCAGGAGAGCGTCTCGTACGTCTAATAACTTTCACATACAAAAAAATTGTTAGATTTACGTGGTACGTAAATGTATGGTAAATAACAGTTTCCTTTTACGCCCAATACACCTATCGAAGCCGGTGATCTTCAAACTATTCATATATTTTCCCATCGCTTACGTACCTATGATATTATTTTCCACAAATTTCTATGGTGGCCCCTGATTGATATTTAATTTTGTGAATGATGCTATAAACCTTTATATTTAATTGTTATAAAAATATTATTACTGACTGAGACATAACGAAATATGTTGGCTGACTAAATTTGTAGTTATTAAGTACTGTATCTAGATATCTAGACTATATTAAAAAATATTTTTTATTTAAAAAAAAATGTCAACTACAGCAATAACATTTCATTTTAATATTATCTGCTTGGTATTTACGGTCACGTAACTGAAAACTTAATTTTGTCGAATTTAATTCTTCCAAATCTTTATCTTTCACCATAAATAGTGTATTATTAATTAATAATTATTTTCACTAATTATCTACACAACCCTACGTATCATGATTAATCATTAGAAACTTTATTTCGTCCGTTTTATTTCTAGTACAGATAATCCTATTCTAATAATAAAGGTCACTTTTATATCTAGTATATTTCATATACCTATATACGACATAGATACTTTGTATCGACATTAAATTCACACACGGGTAGGGTTAATGATCAGTAATCATATAAGCAATGTAAAAAAAAATATTCGCAAATTTAAAAGAAATCAATTTACAAACAAACTTAATAATAAATCAAGTACCCGAATTAGAATCAGGTATGAACGAGTCACAGGTGACTCGTTCATACAATTCATACAACTACAGCTGTGTGCGCTAGAGGGCGCGGCGATTCTTTGATACCTACGGTGTCAAAGAATCGCCGCGCCCTCGAATCAAAAATCTTTGTGAATTAATAATGGTTCATGAATAAAAATCAGACTACTACCACCATCTCCTAGCTTCATCATCAGAACTTTACCGCACTGTCTGTTGGCAAAGTTATTTATGAGGAAAAGAAAATAGGAAGCACGGTCAAGTTTGTGCGAGCTTTCAGCTCATTCAGTAAGTATTTCTTTATCGTTTGCATTTAAGAAACACGCACACGCGTGTCTTTGCACGGTTCCGTGCACCGTTCGCTGTTAAAATACAGGACTATCTTAATTTAATAGTATTTCTTTTTTAATTGATAATACGTTTTAATCTGTCTCCGACTAATAACATTTACGCTGCAGTTTTTTAGATACAGGTTGCTCCAAATGGTATTTTTGAAAATTGTGAATAATTCAGTAAATAATAACAATTAATTAAATTAAAGCATACCGAATGTATGAGAACGTGGAACTGGATATGTGTTTTCATTTAATGTCGGCGCAGTAGCGCCTCGCTGTATATGATATTTCAGTTTTTTTTTTTTACAGATTCTACGGCAACTTCTTTCGAGGCTCTTTCTTTAAAAGGATTTAGTAACTAGTAACAAAAAAAGATAGATCGACGACATATATTTAGAACGTGCACTTCTATTACTATTCTATTTCTTTGGGTGAAGACGTACTCGTATTGAAGAAGCATTTAGGCGTCTGCTGTCTTAATTTGTCTGAGCCTCTAGGAACGTATAATGCTCTTATAGGCTGCTAAGACACATCGTTAGGAAGGCGTAAGGAAGATCCATAATTGCCTTTATTGTTGAAATGTAAATGAAGTCAAATTTCAATATCTCGGTAGGCTACAATTTAACTAAATCAACCTACATAAATACATTAACTCTGCTACACCATAAATTACACAAAATACAATTGGCTTACAATAAGTGGCTTATAGCCAAAATCAATCTCTTTTATGGAAGCATTGGAAAAAGTCAAGCCATCTGGTAGCTTTCATCAAAAACGCTGCCTAATCTCATTGAGATAGGTATAACAAAACAGTGCATGGTGGGATATTCCTCTTTTATAGATCTACAAAAAAGTCCACGAAGTCGGGGCGGGTCGCTAGTAAATTACATACTTATAAATAAACAATATATAGGCCCTTCGACCTAAATTTAGGTCGAAGGCTCAACCAACCAACTTCGCTAGATGGTTGAATAAAAGGACATAATATTATATAACACGGTAGTATTGAGTCACGGCACGTATTGTTAGAATGCTTCATCAGTCATCATTCTGCAGCTCTAACCATATGTAGAGCCCTGCATGGATACCATTTGCACTCGAGATTTAGGTTGTTGTAATATTTATTGTAAAAAAACCTAGAGTATGGTGGGCTTGGGTATTGAAACAGATATATTCTTGAATAATGAAAATGGATAGTCCATATCTAAGGTTTTAATACGAACCACACTGTCTAACTCTAGATCGGTAGAAGATCACCCAAGACTGAAATGTGCTTTCATAACTAAGATTTTCTAAGAATTACAATAGCTTAGTGCTATCAAAACGGCGTACTTAAGTAATAATATTATTTTCATTGACAAATTTGATTTGACAAATATTTCATTGAAAAATACCTTCCTGCTTACCCTTTGTTTTGTTGCATAACCGACAGATGGGCACTTAGGTACCTACTAACTTCATGTAGGTAATATATTTTGTAATATTAGAGTGCATGGAATTCACATGTTGAATACTCTCTACAATGAGTCAGTAGTTACAACGTAATATGACAATACAAAGTATATTGTCATATTAGCACAGCATTAATTTGTTTGGTTATAGAATTTTCGGTTTGCCAATACTCGCCACGCTTGGCAGGTGAGTTGACGAGCGCAGTTAGGTGTGATTGTTCAAGGAAGACGCTGCTGCCCATCTTCCGGGTGACATCCCTTAGCCGACTCTTACGCCAACCACGGGTAGAGAGGGTAGGGTACTAATCTTACGCCGGCACCACCACGGCAATATATTGTAACTCTTGAACTCACTCTTGAAGCATTTATATTGTACCAAATGGGCTAACAGTTAACATAAAACAAAACTATTTTTAGACATAAACATTTAAAAAAAACGTCAGTTTCGAAAAATAATAGAATCAGAACTTTATTTGCATTATTATTGAATATTACAATGTCGCTCGCTCGCTCAGTACAGTAACGACCAATTGTGCATTTATTTGTCCTTAGATTTTCATCGGTTATTACAAGCAAGCCAACTGTTTTTGTGCATTCGAATTTCTTGTTAATTTTAATTCGAATTTCTACTTATTTTGTTTTAGTGAATAAAGAACAAAACAAATGAAGTCTGATATTATTACTCAAACATTTTATTACTAGAATATTATTTTTGATGGAAATATCATACATAATATTAGATTATTTTGAAGTAAACTGAAGACACATTTACAATGGTCATAAAGAACATTTAAACTTTATGTTTCCACAGTGCTTTGTTTGATTAATTACGTGTAAAACACGAAAATGTGTTGATTTTTATCGCCAATAAAAAGTAATAAAATTTATTTTAACATCTGAAAGTTCACCTTGGATAACAACATTATCGTGTTGAATTAATTTTAGATTATGTGATTTATCAGTATCCGTGGTTTCAATACTCGTAATTCTATGATATAACAACTTTGAACATTTTATATTAGATATTAAAAACATCCGCTCCGAGGCATCATGAATTTCAATTTATCATTCAGCGAATTACAATCAAGTCATGTGCCAGTTTTATTTCTCTTTAATTTTATAGCACGAGTTGTTCAATAAAAGTCTCTGTGGGACAATATGTTAAAACTACCTTTATACTCATAATGTTAAGGTATTAGTTTCGACAAAAAATGTTGTGTAAACTCTGTCCACAAACTCATTTACATTTAAATAAATAAACAAATTACGCACGAATTCTTTGTGACCGCTTTTACGAATTTTAAATACAACACGGCTCTTGATTAAGGCAATACAATTCTATCATCTATTTGCTATGAATATACATACACGAAGGCATAAGAGAACTAAGGGTTATCTAAGAAAGCAAAATCATTCTAAAACTGTTAACTATTTAGTTATTTAAGTTAAAAGTTATTGGCTAATTATGAAATTTAAAAAAATTATTTTTATTAATTTTACTTTTAGAACTAAATTTCTGTAAACTATATATCATAACGAACATTTCCGTCCAGGCTAGGCATGTTTATCATCTACGAGCTCATTGTCACTTAACTTCATGTGATTTATGGTCAAGAACTCTAAAATAGCTTACTTGATACTTGCGGTACTTAATTAAAATTTATCATTGTAGATACTTAATAATCGTATTATCACCTAACATCAGACAGTAGTTAAACTCATTTATTTTAGTTAAAAAACCTAAATGTAGTTTAGAAATAACTTTCGTCGACATTCACAAGGAAAAATATTGTTCGTATTTCTACGTAAAATAATTATACTTTAAAATTCTCGCTAGCATACACCAGAGATCCATTTATTTGTTTAAAGCTCAGTCATAAAATGCTATTAATTAGCACCTAGCCAAGGCACGGCAAAGTTCGCAAGCATGGTAAATGATTCAGGGGCAATCTGGCGGTGGCCGCCCGCCTTGACTCGCTAGGGCAGATGAAATCCCGCCGCCCGGCAGCCGCCCGCCTTCTAACGCTCGCGGTCACCGCTCTGATTTCTAACGCTTACGGACTTTCTTTCCCTCGTATAGTGAATATAATTACTCCGTTGACCCGTGAACTTGAAACAGCCTGTAAAAACTTACTTTCGGTGAAACAGGAACAGTTGTGTAGGTTTTGAAAGTTTTTTCAGCACTGAAAGTTATAATATGAAGCAAAACTTCGTGTTAGCCGAAAAAAAGTTGGTAAATATATTTATATTTTTACTTTAGCTATTGCTAATTCACTCGCGTTATATGATAGTGTCTATATTTATGCCTTTATACCGGTTTTAATATCTTTTTTTTCCAAATAATAATAATATTGTGCTTATTTAATGTAAAAAAAAACACAACACTAATCGCCAATCGGTTTTATCGCCAATATCGATTCCTGCAGTCCAGTGTATTATTTGGTATTGCATGCAACTCATACAAACGTAGTCAAGGCTTTTTAATATTCCGCTTAGTATAATTCATAGAATTAGAAAATCAAATTATCACGCTATAGTATCGCTTATTAAAATCGCCGGCACTACTTGGATTACCAGCGGATATGAAAACCAAACAGGTACATTTTATCTTTTTTGTTTATTCTAAAACTGTATACGGGTTTTAATACACTTTAATATTGTGAATATTAATTTTTAAACAAGTCTAAAAATAGGTAGAATTCAAGTTACAAGAAACAGGCAGCTATGTACGTCTCAAATGTACGGTACGGTAAACAACATGACAAGTCAATGTATTAATCCTCATTATTAAAGATTAAGTTTAAAAATATACAGTTATTATATAGACAGTATTTTGCTTTATTAAATACCTACGACAATACTATGAGATGAAAAAGTATTCTTTTAAGTCTTTACTAGTTAGTCCATTGAAAAGTTACATTTGGGGTTGCGTTTTTTAGAGGACGCAATTTTATTTTTTAGATGTTTAGGGGGGGGCCGGAATAAAGTTAAAACCAAGTTTGTGGGGTCGCCACCCTTGTCCCACGGCCGCCATCTTGGAAAAGGGGGTTGAAATGGTTTTTATGTTTTTTTTTTTAATGGCTGACAGGGTCTTTGTTTACCACAGCTCACCTGGAGTTAAGTGACGGTGTGGTCGTAGATGGTAAAGCACACCTAGCCTGGAATGGTTTATCTCGTAAACTATTGGTCTTATAAAAAACTTTTACTATAATTATTATAAAAACCATTTCAACCCCTTTTTCCAAGATGGCGGCCGTGGGACAAGGGTGGCGACCCCACAAACTTGGTTTTACCCTTACACCGACACCCCCTACACATCTAAAAAATAAAATTGCATCCTCTAAGAAACGCAAGGTAAGGCCTAAAAATGTAACATTTCAATGGACTAAGTATGATAAACGTCGCTGACAGTGTTAAAGTTTGACATTTCGAAGTATAGGTCCTGATTTTAGGCTGTGATACAAACCCTTGATCGACAAGTAATCTTGATAATAGATAACGCAACAGTGAACAGTGCTGTGAACAGGCTTAGCTTAATCCCGGATCAAGCGGGACGAAGCGTAGATACTTATCTGAATGGAACGGTTGATAACGTTACGAAAATACGCTAATGACAAGTTTGTAGTACTTTTTAATTTTACAGTAGCTCTGGGCCCATATTCTCTAATTAACGTAAGATTCCTTGCCAACATCGCAAGTAGCGTTATAAAAAAAATAAAGCAAATATTAAAGATAGTTAATAAATATTTTTTTAGCTATAAATATACCTAAAGTTTTTTTGACAGTTTAAAATGTACAGGTGACGACCTCGTCACGTTTTTAAATTTGATATTGTCATCTTCACTTCACTTCTTTAAACACATAATAATTTTTGTTCTATGTCTGCGTGTCTGTATGTATTCATAAAATAAACAATAATATACGTATTCTATCTATCAGTCATATGGTCCCCGTAGTACAAACATAACTTAGTTTGGTGCTAGATGGCGATGTGAAATGTCCTACGATATTTATTTATTATTATATACGATATTTATATACTATTGGCACCATTTCACGCGAATTCTACCCTAATTGGGCCACGTTACGTACTATATGGTCATAGAAAATAAGGCCCCTGGTTGCTTATCCTATTAACTGAGACGGGCATCACGCCATCTCGCACTTTCAAACCCTTGGGCGGCTTGATAATTTTGACACTGGAATTTAGCCAGCTCATTCTATACAAATTTACTTTCAAAAGAAGTTGATATCTTCATAATCTAAAATTATTTAGTTGTGCTTAGATATATTTAGATAACATTTAAAAAAATCATAAACGTATAACCGTGTCCACTTAACGTCCAATTGTTTTTAAGACATCTTAGACAGAGACAAGGAAAGTCTCGAATGAAATAAGTACCTATGAGTATATAAGATAATTAAATGAATGTTTTAAAGGAATTTAAGCGTAGATAGACGATATGATGCTAAATTAATTTAGAAGTTCAAATTGCTTCTATCTTACGTGTTGATTTTAGAAAATTGTTGAATTTCTTCTTTCTAATTTTATTATTTCTTATTCTGTGGTGGTTGGTTTTGGATATACTTACCTACAAAGAATAGATTACATTCACCATTATAAGGAGTGGCACACGCGACATAGGCAAGGTACCTATCTATTATCAACGTCTGGCAAACCTCGACGCATTAGCAAATTACTTATTTGCAGTTTAACAAAACCGGGGTAGTCATATTCATACGTAGATATATAATTATGCATAAGTAGGTAATAAAACTTTACTTAAATCACTACTGCGCAAATTATAGTAAGATACGTCATCCCATAAAAAATCGATTCTGAGCTAAATCGGAATGAAGTAATTTGTCAGAGAACTAAAGTCACAGACATAGCTCAGCGTATTAGCAAGCTGAAGTGGCAATGGGCTGAACATATTTGTTATAGAACCGATAACTGCTGGGGTAGGCGTGTTCTAGAGTGGAGACCGCGAATCGGCAAACGTAGCGTAAGACGCCCTGAAACTCAATGGAGTGACGATATACGTAGGACATCTGGATGGAAGTGAAAAGCCGAAGATCGGACTAAGTGGACACGCATGTTGGGAGAGGCCTATGTCCAGCAGTGGACTTTGATAGACTGATGACGATGAAATTAAATCGGACTGTTTTCTAGTGTAAGATGGCATCAATCTCTGTTTATGTTTCGGCCTATTTTGTCTATTCGCCACTTCTTAGTAGTGAAGCATCAAAGTTTGTGGTTTCGTAATGAAACCACAAAATTACTATAAAGTGATTGTATAAAGATATGCTCGATACTCATTCTATTACCTATTTACTCTAATTTCTATTGCAGTATTCAACAATCTAATTTACCAGGCAGCTTCCTTAGACACTCAAAGTGTAGGTAGTTAGCACAAAAAAATAAGTTGATAAGTAGAAACTAATCGTTGACGACAAATCTTCACGTCGATAAAACCTACGTGTTTATAAAATATGCTAAAATACTTTTAACAAAATACAACATCTATTTTGTTAAAATTACTTACCAAAAGTCACACAAAACTTTATTTAGTTTCAGTATGTGTGTTTAAAAAGTTTTTAGTTATAACTTGAATGATAATATTCAATGTGACGCATTATGTTTAGACATATTAATTAAAATAGCAATGACTCCATTATTGAATTGATCTGTAGACAAAGAATTCTGTCTCTATAAAGAAAATCATGTTTTTATGTCATGTCATTCGTAATGTTGTACATATAAATAAATAGTTTTGAGTACCTTTATATTTTATATTGTATCATATTATAGTCTTACAAATAATAAGTAAATAGGTATATTAACGAGATTATTCCGTAGTTGAGCTGAATGATTAGAGTGTTCGGAACACGACTAGTACATAGTATATACGTACATATGTAACTGTTTGTAGCAGATTTTCATTGATTAAATACAAAAGGTAAAGGGTACGATTTAATAATTGAATATTATGTATGCTCACGTTTCATGAGTAAAACATTGCAAGGTATATTTTACAGCTGTTTTAATATTAGGTCTTATATACTGCCATAAACCGATTCCCTAAGCTGGTTTCAGGGCACCAAGGCACCGACTTCAAACAGATCAGTAAATAAAATAAATAAGGTACCTAGCAGGTATAATAATTCTATATTATTATATATATTCCTCCATTCTTTTATTCTTTGTTAAGTTTATTTTTCGCTTTTTAGTGCTGATGTTTTTTTTATTTAAAGTCGGTTTTACTTTTTTTTTAAAGTTTGTTTATTTTTCAATTTTTAGTTAATTTATAGCATCATGGGTAGACCAGCCTAAGGTGCCGCCCGCATGAGGGAAAAGAGAGACAAGGAATCGTACGAAGCAAATAAAGAAACCACATGATGAAAAAGCATTGCGTGAAATGATTATTGTAAATAAATATCTGGGAGCACGGTAGATGAAATGTCTTAAGCAACTTTATTACACACTAGCTTTCCACGCCGCGGCCATGTTTGCGTTTAATTAGGTTTTTGCATGGTAAAAGTATCATATGTCCATCAGGGATAATGTAGAATTCTAATGGTGAAAGAATTTTCAAAATCGGTTAAGTCGATCCAGAGATTACCCCCTACAACCTCACAAACATACCTAAAAAATACGCGTCGGAATGACAACCTTCTCCTTCTTTTCTTAGAGTCGGTTAAAATGATTAATACTTCTAGTTTCTAGCACTCACTATCAATTATTATCGATATCGACAAGTCTCTGTAGACATTATTCTAGAACAAAAAATCACCGTTAAAGAGTTGTACCTTCCTTCATGAGCCGTCATCGTAGACTGCATCCTGCTTAACATTAGGTTGGGCATGGTCAAACGCAAACCTATTTAGTATAAAAAAATATAAAAAATAAGATGATGATGACCATACGCAAATGTTTCATTAGCTTTAGAAAATAAATAAAAACATTGATAATACCTATAACATTTGAAGTTTGCCCTTGATTTCCTTAGGATTCCATCATCTGATCCTGAATTGGTACCAATGGGACCACCTCGGGAGTATACTCTTTCAAATAAAAAAAGAATTTTGTGAATCGGTCCACAAATGGGGGAGAAATCGGTGAACATACATAAAAAACATACAGTCGAACATAGAAAGAACCTACTCCTTTTTTGGGAGTCGGCTAAAAAGATATATTTGAGTACTTAAAACGTAATCTGAAGTTGGACAAAACGCCATAAACGGTTATTAGTACTCTGATTTCTCTACATTCGTTATTACGTCTATATTTGTTGATTGATATTGATTGAATTTTTGTAGTAAAAAATAATTACGTTTAAGTTAGTTCTTGTGACAGATTAATATTAATTAATATCAATATCATGTGCATTGTTTATCTTATATAGGTACATATACAAATAAAAGTATGCTTATGATTTCATAATTTAATTTTGCAATCGCGACACTATCAGTGATTGACGCGGTTGATTAGTCGTATGCCTACCTACCTACTCCCAAGTCCACAAATTATTTTGTAACATTTAGGGTTTCCGGAACTGTGCTACAAAACCAAAAGGAGGTTATTACAATAAACAAAAAAATCATCAATTTTAAAAATCTTAAAAGAGCAATAATCCTGAGATCAAAAAGAAAAATATGATGCTGTAAACAAAAATGCCATTCACACTTAACTCTCAATGAAATGTACAGATCGGCTGTTTTTTCGTGATTCTAGGCTAGATGTCATAGTTAAAGTTTCTATCATTCCTTTCGGCTTAGTACCACAGTCACGCGTAACCTTGTGTACCTAGATTTAATCAGCTGTGTGTGATATTAATTCTACGAGTACTTACGTATAAGTATTTCGGTATTCGTTATATTAGTTTTTGATAGTTGACCGAAAATAAAGTATTTCGGTGTTTGTTCGACAACCAGTGGCGTAGTTATCCCAATCAGGGGCGTAGTAATAGCCGTATCAGCCGTATCAATAATACGTGGCCCCCGTGCTACAGGGGCCCCAACAAAAGAATAATAGATGTGACTCCCGTGGAGGTATGAAATGAAAGTCGGGTAGAAGGCCCCCCCTGACAATTTTTTATACAAGGGCCGTCTAGGGAAAGCTACTTCTCTGATGCCAATGCAACCAATGCGGTCGCATGGGCCTTGATTCCAGGGGTCCACAAACGTATTGCAAAACATTTTGAGAAACAGCTAAAATAATCAAAATAGTGTCCTAAACTTCCACATAACATGTGATTTAAGCTATTTTTTTACCAGGACCACGAGGAATATAGTCTTAGCTATATATGTTTTAAAAAACGATGAATGGTCCTTTGCTATTGATAAAGAAGAGTTTAATGATTTTTCTACTACTACCACAGACTCGATATGGGTGATTTTGTCTCTGTTTTCTTTTTTCTATTTCTGGTGACAGTAAAGAGTTTCTATCTATTGTGTCGAGTATAAACTACAACTAGAGATTAAAAAATAATTGCAATTTCAAGTTTAATTCACTTATAATAAAACCCAGCTTTCAGGTGTCTACTGCCGGCTAGCCGACTTGTCGTCTAACTGTCGACAGGTCACGTTCGTGTTCTACATTAGAAAATGGAAACACTTCCTTTGTTATGCATTAGACTGAAAAGGCTTGTTACGCTACTGTCGACAACAATTGTATTACCTACATAATCTTAGTAAAATTTTACAGACACTTAAAGAATTTCTATAAAATTCTATGTACAAGATCTGTCATAGAGTTACAAAGTCATAAAGGATTTAAACTATCTGCATTAAAATTTGGACTAAATTCGTCCAGTTGTTTCAGCGTGAAGAAGTAATAAGCAGAAAAAACTATCACATTTATAAAATTAGTATCATTGCTACTTAAGTTGTAATTTATCTTAATACACTAATTTAACAATATCTAAGAGTAAACGCAACTACATCATATTAATAATTATAGTTCAATCACTAATATTAAACACTAATCTGAGTTTGACTGTTCGAACAGTTCACAAGAAGCCACAAGGCTTCGATTTCTACCTAAGACAAATATTTATGACGAACTTAAATGTTTGTTCTATGTCTTATAAGTATGCATTAACACAAAAAAAAAATATGTAAAATATACTATCAGTAATCTGTTCCCGTATTTATTATTTATTTAATCTACAGCGAATGTTTATGCTTGTGTGTGTAAGTATGTACGTGGATTACTTTTTCATACTGTAACAGGTCATCAGATTTTTATGAATTCGTAATGCGATTTACCTTCTACAGTAAAAAATGAACTTTTGTAGAAAAAATTACGGATCCATTGCATTTGAAACCATGGGATTCCACTAGTCACACATATAAATCATATTGGTGTCGGTGGCCATTTAACACAACGCTATCTAGCCCCAAAGTAAACAAAGCTATGGAAACCAGACAATTGATGGAAAACGTTTTTTGTAAATACATACTTATAGTACATAAGCAGTAAGCTCCCAGACACAGAATAAATATCTACATACATAATATGTTCGTCGCATAAATGTTTGTCCAGGGCGGGAACAAACCCATGCCCTTCAACTCATGAAACAGAGCTACTGCCAAATGAACTAACAATGCAATCAAATATTATTATGTAAGATTTTTACGGTTGCCAGTTTAAGTGTTTGATCACAGCTTACCTGACGCTGAGTTAGCTTGGAATTGAACTGCCTTTCAAGTGAAGCTGCCGTAACACACTATAAATTCAATACATAGATGATGTTTATTTAAAATTAAATAATAAAATTACGAGCACTATTTTTTACTAAATGGAGGTAGATATAACAAAGAAAAATAACAGACATCGGGCATAATGTGTAGAGAAAGCGCGAAAGACACTGCTTTTTTTCACTTTACCGCTCACCTCAAAACACACGCCGTGCATCCCCTTTGACAATTCAAATGAACCTTTTAAATAATGTTGACGGCGCGTCGTTAACAGTGCTAAGTACTTATCTACGTTGAAATAAAGTGCTAATTAATGCAGAACTTTCTCCATGAAAATTGAGGTTTAGAGAGCTTTAGTGTATAAAAGGAGTAGAGTTATCTAGACAGTGAGTTATATCGCTCTTTATTCGCTTCGAAGTGTCTTATAAACGGATGATGTGAGTGTCAGAGTCATTTGAAACCTAGTAGAGGACTATTTGTCACAACCCACATCTTATGCTTTTAACATGTAATGGTTATATAAATCATAACGATTTCTACTAGGCAAGCAGCTTCATCGTAGACCGAATGTTCGAGTAATATCAGGCAAGATAGCCGTCAAATTCAAACCTGTTTATTAATGAACAAAAAAACACACTAACGCAAATGTGAAAGTTTGTGAGCATGTTTAAGGGGTATGTAACTTAACGGCTTAACAGATTTAGATAAAATTTGGAGTGAGTTATAAGCTATGCCCAGCTTATAACTTACTATCACGGAGATCAAGAAAATATAACCAAAACAAAACGGTTTTTGTATTTCCGTAGGTCCTCCGGCCTGTTTTTTTTTATATATTAGGAAATATGACTGTACTTATTTCAAAATTATTGTGTGATACAACATCATTTTTTTAATGGCGTAGATTCGGAATTTCGTCTAGCCAGTGAAGAAAAATATCACGAGCATGTCACCATCACCATAACATGTTGGTTGGATACTTCTAGCACTCGGCTGGCTAGCTACAAGGGGAAAATCCGGCAGCTTCAACTGAGAGCCAATTTTCTGTTTACATCCAAACCACAACGTCACGCTGTAATCAAACGCCTAGCCTAGATAATTTACGAAATAAATAAATGCCGTTGTTGACGTAATTTAATGCTTCAAAACTCCTATCTACTTCAGATAGGGTTTTTTTTAACATTGCGAAGGATTATATACAAAAACTCACATATCTTAATAAAAAAATAGTTTGTAATAATAGAAGAAAAAAAAACAATATCTAAAAATCTAAAATTGCTTTTGGGAAATACATGAAATACCAGATATTTCGCAAAAGCAATATCACGAATTCACGAATGTGATAAAGGTTTTTTATATCCATGTCGAATCTCATTTTATGGGTATTCTCATTTGTTGTTACTACGAGTTTAAGATTTTTTTATTATTAAAGTAGATAAGAGATTTTTTTAATGTAACAGACTATAATGCTATTGAGTAATTTTGCTTCAAAAAATTTAATCAGCCCATTGCATCCAATAATACCTTCAACCACTTATTTAAGATGTAAAGATCAAATACTGTAAAATATTTAACGAACCCCATTGCATTGTGTCACTCGGAACATAATAACGAATCGAGTGACATCCCATTCATCAAAAAAACATACAAACATACAGTTTTTTTGTTTTTGAAGTCGGTTAAAAATCAGAGCAGTTTCGGCGCTACGGTGGAACACACGTAAAAAAAACATACAGACATAGGCTGCTTAAACATAACTCTTTCTTTTGGTTTTACCTTCACATAACACACACACAATCAGCCATAGAACGTCCACTGCTGGACATAGGCTTCCTCCTGGGGGGTTTTGCCAATACTCGCCACGCTTGGCAGGTGGGTTGGCGAGCGCAGTTAAGTGTGATTGTTCAAGGAAGACGCTGCTGCCCATCTTCCGGATTATATACCTTAGCCGACTCTTTTTTTTTCTTTAATGCCAAAAAAAATAATTATGTTATAGATTCTGCTAAAAATATTTGCGCTTTATTTTTTCACCTTCATCTCCTTTTATATTGACTCTGATTTGTGGCAAAACTTATTTAAAAAGCTTTCAAAAGTACGTATAATCAGGTAGTAAGTTTTCGCGATAATTATCTATATGTTAATGATATAAATTCATGTTTCATGCAGCTACCTCGGACAAAGAATTAGTCTAGCTATTCAAAGGGAGAACGCTGCCAGTATCTTCGGAACCTTGCCTAAAGGGACTCCTTTTAATAATATATTTTAGTTATTTTATAGTTATCATTTTACTTATAATATATTATCTAGTTTGCTTGGTAATCTTACTATATATTTTGCAATTCATGTTTTGTTCTGCTATAGACTACATTTGGTTAGTTATGAAATGGTTGTAACTCTACTGTTCTTTTAAGTAGAGGTTAGCGAACAAAATAAAGTTGCACGAACAATATTATTTTCCGTCCGATTTTATCTTAAACCGGAGCTCTAACGTTAGTTTTTATAATTAAGTCAAGTGATTAAAAAGCAAATTGGACCCGTTCAGTCATGTGGAACTTATTAAATAATGCAATTACTAATCACAAGCTGATTGATGCTCAATTGTAGCATACCATTTTATTAATTCCTATTATTTAACAAACAATCGTGATGTGACCTTTCTTTTTACGTAGGTTTTCGCGAAAACACGCTCGCAACTAATCTAAATTATTCATTGAATGTCCTGAGCGGCACAAAAAACTTTTTTGATTTTAGGTTAGTAGCAAACTTTTTACACAGAATTCACTTTTATCAGGTAACTTTGAGGTTGAAATGAGAAAAGCCCACGCGGTTCTAATTGATCGTCACACTGTTGATCTTGGTACTTACTTTAGAACGCTGAAACCATTTTTGTGTGACATAACAAATTTATTTCAAATAGTTAATGGCAAAACCTTTTTACTAGCAGTTTTATATTTCTGTACATGCATCACATTGGCTCAATGTATATGACATGACATGTGGTTACCCATTCAAAGAATATTCAATGATAACTGGTCCCTCATAACATAAGTAAGATATTTCTTGGAGCCATACAATTTAACTCCTGAAAAAAACGAATAAGAATTTTGTTTGAAAGTATTTCAAAATTTCTTCTTTGAAATACGGAGAAGGTAGACGTCTGTTGCGATCCAGGGATTTTTGTGAAAGTTACATAGACATTTTAACTATTCATCTTATGTAGGTTTCTTGAAAGATGGTTTTATTCGAAGTAAGTTTGCGTTTGACAACACTCATTGAAACAATGAACCTATCGGAACTTATTTATCTACTCTGGACATTTATAATTATTGTATTTTTTGGGAGAGTACTTCAAAGGCGTCGTGTGTTTAAAAAATAGAAGATAGAAACACTATATGTGAATATGAAGCGTTTACGTGTTTTTCTGTGAAAACTTGAAAAAAGTTGTAAAGTAAGCATCTTTACACAGTCTTGAAAGGATTTTAGTTAAAATTATTTACTACCCTTGCAAATACACGGAATATACTCTATAGTGCCCAAATAGAAAAGTTTGCCATTCTAAGTTTTTAAGCCAATATGTTATAAAGTAAACATGTAGAATAAAGTACATAATTATAGCATAATACGTACATAGTTTGTGTAAAAAATAGTGAAAACATCTTTGTCCTACAACCTTATTGAACTAATAAGAACTACGAGTACATGTACACAATTATCTTGCCTTTGGTGTATTTGCATGTGATTCGTGTACGATTAGCAAAATTGGAGTCTTCGTACATTTACTACGCAATATTCTACCTGTTCTTTCAAAGCAATGAAAATATACATGTGTGTAGGTACTAGGTACATACCTAACATTTCAGTATCTATGCTCCACTAGATCAATTCAATTCAAATCAATTCAAGTAGAAAACAAAGACAAACAAACATCATTGGGTTCGTGTCACTGAATGAATCGAGAGGACTAACTGCTAATTAAACGCTCATACGAGATTACATAGATTTATGGACTTGATGCAATTCAGATTCAATCAAACAATCTATTATGATTAGAACTTTAACAAAATTTGAAATGGGATGATCTCGTTGCACAGATAAATAAAGAATTACGTAGATACAACATTACGAAGAAAATGGTGATCAAGCTGTTTTTACACCTCACACGACTATTGTAACATGACCAAAATGTCGGGGTAAGTAAACGAAACTAAAATATAGTATTTTGTACGCGATTATGTCCCGGTGATAAACATAATTTGTATTCAAATCAAAAAAATTAAAAGACATGATATATCATTTTCTACGCAAGATTACATCTGTAACACTTTTTTCTAATCTCTGTGCTGTTGATTTATATTAGGAATGCGAATAAACAACAATAACTGTTGTCTGCGATTTCGTACACTCAGAATAAGAAGAAAAGATAGAAGCACATTATATTTTTGAACCCCTTTTTGCCGAAATGATGTGTGATGTTTAATAATTGTATTAATTTTAAGCATGAAATGGAGCGAACATCCATTGCAACATGAGGCTAAAAGTTCTTTACTAAGCTAGTATATTATTTAAACGCTACTCACCTTAATCGATAAGTTGCTACTTTCTTGTGAAGAACTTAACGATCTACTTACTATACCTATATTATGAATATGTAAACTGCAAACACAATGTTTCCTATATCTACAAGGAATATGTACTTACAGAATAGGTAAGAATATTTTACAAGTGAATATAAGATCGCGATAACGTCAGCTGTATTTTCATTCGCCGGTCAGCTGCCATTCCAAATCGTCGTCGCCTGAAATGTTTATCTCGTGAGGGATGTGAGGATTTTCGAGAAATGTCGCATTTTCCATTACAATCTTGTCATGTTTCTAACATATTGCATATTCGGCTTCAGAAAACCACGTGATTTTGGTAAATATATTCGTTATATTTGTTCAATGCAATCTAATAATACACAGGACGGACGTATATTCAAGTAAAATAAATGTAAGACGTCGTTTTCACACAGTGCCATCTAGCCCCAAACTAAGCTAAGCTTTAACTATAAGAGCCTGATGACTGTTATAATACTTATTTACCTTTTTTATAAAATACATACTTATAATACACACGGAACACCCAGACACAGAACAAACGTCTATGTTCATCACACAAACTTTTGTACTGAGTAGTAATCCTTCTTGGAAGTGGAGTCCGTTTGTAGCGATAGCTCAGTGTTTAAAGTGCTCGTTTGATACGCCGAAGATCGTGGGTTCAAACCTCAACAATGAGCTTCAAGAATCATCAAATTGAAAACATCGTGAGGAAACCATAGCATGATTGCAGGGTATGTTCTAGAGCTTGGCTGGCTAGCTACCACCCTCAAGATGAAAATCTGCTTCCAAGCACCTAACGGTATACTCCGGGAGTCTCACTTCAGAGCCAGTTCCGTTCTAGGCAAGGTGTGATTCACCATCTTTGACCACACCGTCACTTAACATTAGATGGGCTGTGGTTAAATACCTGGTTAAAAAATAATTAACCCACGCCCTACATCTCAAGAAGCGATCTACTACCAAATAACCCAATTCTTATTGAGACTAACCATCTAGTCTCAAAGTAATGAGCGCCAAGGCAGCGATGCCCTGGACTTTTTTTACTACTCAAAGTTCTATGTATCGCTGCAATGGTCACGGACAGGCGTTATCTCTTAAAATCAGGAGAGCGTATCGTTTGTCCCATTACTGTTACATAAAAAAAAAAACAGGGCAGCCAGTTAGTGATTACTTTATTACTTGGTGATAGATCTCCTTAGCAGATCGTCTAGGTAGGAACCACCGCAATACCAGATAATCTACCGTCACGCAGTAATGTGTGCCCTGGACTTTTGTTTTGTTAATCAAACTTCTGTGTATCGCTGCAATGGTCATGGACAGGCGTTATCTCTTACCATCAGGAGAGCGTCTCGTTCGCTCATTAATTTTTATATTAATAAAACCCTCACTCCATAGATTTTCAAGGCTAAATTTTCTGATTCACCGATTGAACACCACTTCATTTTCCACCTCCTTAAATCTCCGTCGTCACAGAACACGGTGTACCCATATTTGTTACAAACAATAACATTTTTTCTTATTTTATTTTTCACGATTTGAATGAAATACCCTGTGCCGTGGTGGTGCCGGCGTAAGAATTGTACCCCACCTTCTCTACCCGTGGTTGCCGTAAGAGTCGGTTAAGGGATGTAATACGGAAGAGGGGCAGCAGCGTCTTCCTTGAACTATCATACCTAACTACGCTCGCCAACCCGCCTGGCAGACGTGGCGAGTATTGGCAAAACCCCCTCAGGAGGAGGCCTATGTCTAACAGTGGACTTCCTATGGCTGATGATGTGATGTGTGTGTGAATGAAATACGGTATCGGATTGGTCTAATAGCGTTTTGAAATAAATTAAAAAATTGACATATACATAAAACACGTATACGAGTGTACATAAATTCTTATATATTTTTCTTAATTCTCCTTTCAAAATCATAAGCTTAAATACAACCTCTGGTTTGACGGAGCAATTAAAATACGAGTGCCTATGTAAACAGTCATAGATTGTAACTAAAATTGGGCAAGCAGTTAACTTCTGTTTCGTTTCAAAATGTTTGTGGTGAAATGTTATATAATAAAATTGAAGATAACTTAATTTTTATTTGTGCTTATTTGTAGGAATTGATTTTATTTGGTCGGAAATGAAAAAGATTATAATTATCCGCCTTACTTCGTATATATAAAAGCCTGAAACCTCTGGGTCTAGAAGCATTACATTTTGCACAAATGTTCTAATTAAAGTATAATTAATAATAGTTGTAATTAAAGTGTGCACTGAGAAAGGATTCTTAAAAATTTCATCTTAAGGTTGTAAAATAGGGGTTGGAAATTTTTGTGTGACTTCGTTATTTTTGGTTGTAGCGTTTTCACACTCACAGTTAATAACAAACGTTACTGATTTTTGGTAACTGCCCTTAAAAAGGGGTGCAAGTTTGTATGGGGAACTTTTTTTTTTAACTTATCGATTCCAAACTCTCAGTATAATTATATTCTCTATCAAAAACAATAATAATTAGAAATAGGTATACTACGATGTGTGATGTCGACCACTACCCGGACAAAGTCGCGGGCAAGAGCTAGTAAATATATAAAAAACTAAATTTTTATAACATTTCATGTAAAACAAACCGTGGTGGTGCCGGCGTAAGAATAGCACCCCTCCCTCTCTACCCGTGGTTGCCATATGAGTCGGTTAAGGGATGTAATCCGGAAGATGGGCAGCAGCGTCTTCCTTGAACAATCACACCCAACTGCGATCGCCAACCCGCCTGCCAAGCGTGGCGAGTATTGGCAAAACTCGCCCAGGAGGAGGCCTATGTCCAGCAGTGGACGTCTTATGGCTGATGATGATGTGATGTGATGACTATTGCAGCGATACATAGGACTTTAAGTAGCGAAACTAAGTCCAGGGTATCGCTGCTTTGCCGTTCGTTACTTCGAAACATGCGATGGATTGTCTAAACCGTGTCGTAATTTCGCTAGCTGCAATACACTTCAAACCGGAACACAGTAATGTTTAACACATTGCTTGCTACACATATCGTATACTGCGGTGGTACCTATCCAGGAGACCTCCTACTAAGAAGATCTATCGACGTACCCAATATGGTTGAACTGATTCAATATTTAACGTCACCTTTGAATTATCGTCAGATCAAAATTTTTTTATGGTTACAGACTAGGTGGTTGAACACCACAGCTCATCTGATGAGCGACGGTGTGGTCGAAAATGGTAAAGCACACCTAGCCTGGAATCGAACTGACTCAAGTTAGGCTGCCGGGACACACCCTTGGGTACTTGGCGGCAGATTTTCCTATAGAAGATTTTAGAATACCCTACTACCAGACTTTGGTAAAATACATACTTCCCGCACCGCTCAAATACCGCAAGTACCTACTCAGTTAAGTGCCTGTCTTGTACATATAAAAAAAAGCTAGCAGCTTTAACATTTCTAGAATTTTACTCCCTAATAACCTAAAAACACATAATAATATGACTCGCCAGACTGTAGACGAGCCCACCTAGGCAATTTCTTATCCAGTACGAGGCGCTATTAAAACCAATCTATCAAAAATAATACTGTCTATAAAATTATATTGCTCGTAAATAGAACATCGGTAAGGGTCAGATCCAAGGCTGCCATAATGTATAATGATTTTGTGAGTATAGAGCACATACTTACCATACCAATTTACCAACTGCAATAAATAATAAATAGATACAAAGGACCACCATCAAGGAGGTGCTTTACCATCTTCGACCACAGTGTCACTTAACATTAGGTGAGCTGTAGTCAAACACCTAGCCTGTCGACCATAAAAAAAAATGTATGCAATATTTATTGTAAAATGAAAACTCAGAAAAACGTGTTTTCACAGGGATGAGACCTAGATCGATATTTCGCTCCTAAAAATATATATTGCTCCTTAATAGTATTAGACAGATAAGATAGATTAAAATCTACAGTATAAATATTGTGTTTGACTTTAACAAATATTTAAAGAGAACTTAAATTTAATAAATGTCCGCTAAATTGCCAATCAATCTGCGTGATTATTTTATGGATGAAATATTTTCTTGGTAATTTTTTAGAACTGATTTTTGTGAAATATCAAATCTCGTCTAGTACGTAGAAGATGTACCTGTAACACTGTTTGAGTTTTAAATTGCCTCAAATCATTCTCTAATCTATCGTCAGGAATATACTCGCATATACTTAGTAAGCTTAAATTAAAAAATAAAGTCTCAAATAACTTAGCATCTATCCATACGTCCTGGATTTTCCTTGGATACAAACCAAACGTTTTCACTCTACGTTTCTCATCTGTACGGCCAAGCTGACGGCTTCCTTGTTTCTTGAGGGATATAATCTGGATATTTTCAAAGTCGGACTATATAGCGAATTGGTGACCAAACACCGAATTTTAAATTTGATTTAAATTTGACAAACGCATTAAAAAAAATTGTATATGTTATACAATTATTGTGAGATACAAGGAATGTTATTTAAATTTAAAAGCTTGTTTAAGTTAAAGGCTCTATATTCTGACGTTTTGAGCAATTGATAAAAATCAGTCTGATTCTGTATCTTCCAAACGAAGGTCATTGGACTTATGAACAAACTTATCTATGACACATGTCTGAAATCACAAAAAAACATACATACAGTCAAAGGTCAACGAGCTTTTTCTAAAAAAACTGATTTTTTTCCACGGTTTTAGAGATGTGCCTATACCAAAAGTTGTTCATAAACATGAGTATGATACCCCTCTTTTGGTTTAATACTCCCAAGCTTATAACCATAAACTTATAACACTCGGAACCTTTAACCAAACAAAAATCACAATGACCCGGCCATGAAAACATATATTATACATACATGTATAAACAAATGAACCAACAAAGAAGTTTTTCAAAATATCATAACTATAGAGTAGACAAGTTATCACATTAACAAAATAACTAGATATTTAACCAGGAGCTTAGTAAAATATAACAACTAGTTAAATTACATACCACCCTGTAACATCAAAGAGATTCCGACGATTGACCCACTTCCGAATCCATTAACTCCATCGTCAATTTAGCCCTACATAGCTCGTGCTGTACATCAAATAAGTAGGTACTCATTACGTACCTACAACAAATCGATCGTACACATCATCGCTTCATACGGAAATAGTTTGTGATGAAATGGTAAACAAATCGGGATCAACTGTAGCGGCCGGCGAAAAGTTACGCTGTTTTCCTAAGGTGGGGTTTTTCTGTGGTCAAATACCTAGCCTGACAAGCATAGAACTAAAACATAAAGGACGGACGACCTATTTTTGTATAACCTATATATACAGGTGTACTACGAGTATACGGGATACAAGTCTGAAACTACCAGGCGAGGATAACGCTAAAATCCTGAAAAAAAAATATTGGTTTGATATTGTCAGGGTGTTAAGATTGTTACTGTCATTGATCAGGGTCCTTATTCGCTCTTAGCACATGAAGACGTAACGTGGCAGAATGTAAATTAAATTCGCATGAAATGTTACTCTCTATGTGTAAGAAGCTATGATAAAGTTATGAACGCTTTACGAGTTTTAGGAATGTCACTTATGTTGGAGAATCAAGGCACTGGCATTCGGTACTTATAAGTATTTCGTGCTGGGGTCGTATCAATTTGTTAGGCGCATTTTTTCGGGAAATTAGCTACTTACATCTTGTAGGGAAACTGGGAAGCATTACTTCTAATTTTAGATATACGTAATCTGCGCAGAAGTCTGCGAAGACGAGCCATTATAAATTATATTTTGTGTAGTTAGATCATCATCAGCCATAGGACGTCCACTGCTGGACATAGGCCTCCTCCTGGGGGGGTTTTGCCAGTACTCGCCACGCTTGGCAGGCGGGTTGGCGAGCGCAGTTAGGTGTGATTGTTCAAGGAAGACGCTGCTGCCCATCTTCCGGATGACATCCCTTAGCCGACTCTTACAGCAACCACGGGTAGAGAGGGTGGGGTACTATTTTTACGCCGGCACCACTACGGCATAGTTAGATATTTATTGCCTATTCAGGACTAACCTAACAAAATATAGCTAAAGGTACAACGCTATACAACGCGGCAATGGGGCCAGCGTTTTGGGAACTCTTCCCATTGGTAGCGGCCTTTTAGATTAGTTTATTTTATTTTAATTTATTAGTTCATCTAGTCCAGTAAATTATATGTGAGGAGGTAAAAAAAAAAAAAAAATGTTTCCATGTACAATTGTAAAAAAAATAAAAAATAATGTTCGCCTAAAACCAATTAAACAATTTAGTAGTTTTTGAAGGTACATAGCCAAATATAATGCAATGATTATTTATTATATTTCTAGTTGTTTGCTGTGTTCAATTGTAGGGCCACTCTTTCCTTTTTCTACTTCTCACGGTCGAGAACATTTAGAGTCCAGTTCAGGGATCTATATGACATAAAATTTAACAATATTCAGCATGGACTAGAACATGACTAAATATAATTTACTTAACTAAATTTAAATTTTAAATTCATGGCTTAATCGATAAAGCCCCAGTTAAGTTCGTTAATGCCAACTTCGTGAAATTTTCTAAGAGCCAGAGACAATCTTGTTTGATCTTATACTTCAATGTGTATAATTGTTTGTCATAAAGCTATTCCTTGGCACTGAAACATTTTTATTTAGATTAGTTTTATAATAGAAAAAATTCGTGGACTTATAATATCACTAGTCTAAGTATGAAAACACATGTGGTTTTGACACATTTTTGTTTTACTTACATGTGATTATTTACATTTAATTACATCTGATACTCCGATTATATGTAGTTTCGGTCACACCTAGTGGTCTTCTTCAAGGATTCAAAACATAATAAAACGTGTGTGCGGATTTGTTTTGTTTAGCACAATAAAATGCGATTCAAGGCGAGCCCGAGCGTGTACTGCACTCTACTAAAACAAAAATGTAGTATTGTGTATTGTTGTATTGTATTGTAGTCATATTATTTTTGTAGCCTCACACGCTGTCATACTGTTAACATTTATTTTCCGGACTTAAAGCAGTCATAAAACTAAATATAAGCTTTTCAAGAGTTTCCCTCCAATTTATCTTCCTATGTAACACTTTGACAATAATTAAAAAAAATATATATAAATTGTTTTCTCTAAAAATTTGCCTTTCTTACACATTTTTTGGGTTGCTATTTGTCGGTGTAACATCATAACAAGTATAAATTAAAAATGTAAAACACCAGTAAAATAACTCGATCAGACCCATTGAAGATCCTCAAATCCTTATATCAACTAAAAAAGAACTGATAATCTTCAAATAGTTAAACAGATTTCCAACTTGAATCATAACTAAAACACTATCGTTCAGTCCCGGCCAAGCGCTCGAACAGTCGACAAGTCTTGAAGATTCCTCCTGTAGAGGCGAACTGGTCACTGCAGTGAGAAGAGGATCTAAAGACGTTTAGTGTTAACAAAAAACTATTTTTTTGTTTTAATTTATTTTAGATATTGAGTAATATTTCGGATAGATAGAGAATATATACCTTGAACACACAAAACGAACTTCCGCAAAGTAACGCCTGAATCAATAAACTATCGATCATGTCACCTTACAAACAAATCGGTTTAGCCGTTTGGGAGCTAACAATGGCACATTAAACTAGTGTAAGACACCCACCTTTTTGCGTGAAAATTACTATTTAATCACTAAAATTCATTTATTCAAGATTTTTATTGTCGAACGTAGTTATACAATAATATAGTCCCATACAAACTAACTATTTGAAAGGTGTACAATAACGTAAGTTCTATTAAGCTGTAACTTTAGCTTATAAACATTATTTTTTCATTAAAAAACATGGACTTTAAAACTAATCTGTATCTCCCCGGAGACACGTAACCTTGCCCAAACGTATCCAACACGCAGACAGCTTTATTGCGCTGAATTGCCAAAAAAAAATTGCTGTTAGGAACCAACCTGATAAATTGAACACGACACACCATGGTCCAGCGGTCTCAAAAGTAAACGGCACGAAGTTATACGCCGACTCCAAACAGGCGTATTAAGAATGTTTACCTTTTTTTTAATGATTTACAGGCTAGGTGTTTGACCACAGCTTACCTGATGTTAAGCTTGGAATGGTACTGGCTCTCAAGTGAGGCTGGCGGAACACACCGTTAGATGCTTGCCGGCAGATTTTCAACTTGAATCCTCAAGTTGAAAATCTACCAGGTAGCTAGCTAGCCGAGTACTAGAAAGTACCCTACCACCATGCACCTCTAGTAGCCGCTTCAGTTCCCGCACTAGCACTGTTTTGTAGATGGGAGATGGCTGGATGCAAATGTCTTTCAAACTCCAAGCAAGCACAAAATAATCAACCTAAAAGAATTGGTTTATTTCGACAAACTTTTTTATTTTGCAATATTTTTTTAGGCTTTGGGTTATATTTTGAGCTTGTTTTTTCAATTCTTTTGTACCTAACTTTGAAAGGATCAAAGTTTGTGAATAAGAAAATTGGTTTTAAATTTAACGGTCATTAATTAGCACGTCGACGGAATGCCTACAAAATCAATTAGTAGCAAGCGTTTTTTGCCGTCAGAAAGTTGATGATCAACTTCATCTACAAGTCTAGTAGGCAGATTTTTGTATAACGCGGTGTTTCAGTAAGCCTTGGTGTGATCAAAGATGGCAAGCGCGTCTACTTTGCATAGAAAACCAATTAAGAGGCGATGGCAGCTCAGTGGTTAGGACAGTCGTACCGCCTATCAAGAAGTGTAGGTTTAAATCCCAAGCTAAACAAACTTGTCGGTAAAGAAATTGTGAGGAAATATAGCATGGTAATAGGGTACTGTCCATTATTTTTTTTTTTTTTACAACAGACTTTGGTCACGATCTCGCCTCATGGAAAGTGACGATGTAGCCGACGATGGAGCACGCTTGCCTAGGAAATACCGATTCATGTTTTTCTTGAATAACCCCGGGTTATACTTAGTCGGAAACACAGACGCTGGCAACGAGTTCCACACATCAGCAGTTCTTACAAGGAACATGGACTGGAAATGTTTTGTACGTTTAAAGGGAATTTCCACCGTAAGAGGGTCTTTTGGTCGAGCGTCTGGTCGTTTTGTTGTAAAACGGCGATGGCAAGATCAGGTCAGTCATGTAGTTCTTGAACACACTCACCGTAGTGTATAAGATAAAAAACTGACAGACTAACCACTTCACGCCGATATAAAGAAAATCTGCCACCAAGCGCCTAGCGTTATGTTTCGAGCTTCACTAGATCATTCCAGATGGTAAACGCACCTAGTTTACCATCTTCGACCAGACCGTCAATTAACATCACGTCAGCTGTAGTCATTAGTCATACTAATATAGCTAGGTGATGTACTTAAAGGACTCTACAACGGTTTCGTCACACTGTTTTCCTTTACCGGCTGCTCAAACTTTTTCTTCTTCTTTGTTTTTGGCTTCACACTTTGTACATTTGCCAGTGTCAATTAGTTCGATATTTATAAATATTTTATAAAAAAAAAACAAATTGATTAAGTCACAGCCAAAGTCATATAATCTAAATCATGGTCTAGTCCAGGCATGCCTGAAAGGGGACTTTACTAAAATTAAATTTTGGAAGACACACAAAAAGTTACGTTTTACCACATTATACATTTCTACGCTCACGCGCGTAATATGCTCGGTACTTTATGAACATAATTCAAACAGTTTAGGTACTACAGGTGGAAGAATTTATAGTATACAAAATGAAACGCCGCACATTACCTCACGGTGTGCAAAAAGACGCCACAATTTTTTACACTTTCTTCTTGATCGGTACGCTCTTGACAGAGCGGTCGTGGTCATCATGTGGTAGTAGGGTAACTGGTAGAGGCAGATGCGCCACAAAATGTCACGCCATTTTTGCCGGTTAGAGGTCATATGGACACATGTACGGGACCACCGACAGATTTGATTTTGTCGGTCTACCGCAGGCGACCTTCTACGTCAGCCTTCCACATTTCCATGTTTACACGACTGTCCAAAAAATGGGGTGTATTGTTTTCAGGGTTCATGTATGTAAGTATGTATGTTTTTGTTTTACTTATCAAATATTATCATTATTATTTATACATGTTAAAACATAATAATATTCAACTGTCAATTAATGACAAGTAAATTTTAAATGATATATGGTTTCGTTAGAATCCAAGTGACATTGGCTATAAAGTGACATATTTTGTTGAAAAAATATATATTGGTGGACATTCATGTTTTTTAATTTTCTTATTTAAGCTTCTTATAAATAAACACTCGAAAACCTTCAAATTCTAGAAAATAATACAATGCACACTCACACACTCACACACACACACACACACCATCAGCCATAGGACGTCCACTGCTGGACATAGGCCTCCTCCTGGGGGGGTTTTGCCAATACTCGCCACGCTTGGCAGGCGGGTTGGCGAGCGCAGTTAGGTGTGATTGTTCAAGGAAGACGCTGCTGCCCATCTTCCGGATTACATCCCTTAGCCGACTCTTACGGCAACCACGGGTAGAGGGTGGGATACAATTCTTACGCCGGCACCACCACGGCACAAACCAATACAATGCACCGACATAATTTTTCCGCGTTCCCGTCAAATCTCCAAGCTCATACTTGGGAGTTTGAAATTTTGAACCTACATCCAACGGTATGGAGTTAGAATACGTCAACACTATCACAGTTACAAAATGAGGATAATAATGAATTGAAGCCATCAAAATTTACACCTAATTGTATAACAGTGATGATGGGCTCTTTAAAATTACTTCACCTTCATTGTAGGCTAAAAAAGGCAAGCAAATGAAATTAAATTATTCAACGTACTTAGCTGTATTATATTATGGTGAGTGTAATTCCGGCTGGTCTTGTTTACTCAATGGCGCTAAATGGCCTTAGCGGAAGCAGAAAAGGCGCCGATAAAATTAAAATTTTCAGTGTTAAAAACGCCAAGCTAAGGTGAAAGAGGACGTTGTAGGCTTTTTGAGGTACACAATTTACTCATTTTTGGACCAACTTAATTGGACCAACGCGAAAACCCTTAGTTCTATGTATTTCACAGAGCATGCTTTTTGCATACAAACACTGCAATAAAATAAGTGATATTAAATATACTTTACGATTACACAGTAAGTTGTTTGCCACCTAAACTAAGTATGTGTAAATATATAAAAAATAATAACACCAATTATCTAGGGCAAAAAGAGCTCAAAATTAGACACGCTCCAAGGTACCCTGATATAATAGAGTTTGTATAAAACATTAAGTTTGTTTAGGGTTTATTGATTTCAAATACGAGTACTGATACCTTTTTTATTAAGAAATAACAATTCGCTCTAACAGGCGTAACAGTAATTATATTATTAATATAATAACTGTTAGGCCTGAAAACGAAATGTTTGTAATGCTAAGAATACGTGAATGATTTCGAAGAGTAACAAAATACTTAGTACTTATGCAAAGTGATACTAGTGCAATATAGTTTGGATTTAAAATATATAAGATCAAAATATACACTTACATGTATGCCAGTTGTAGTAAATCATCTTAGTTGGTTCTGTCAAAGAGTTGTGCGTGCTGACATGATTTTATTTATTTAGAAGATAACGTTTATATTAAGTTTATTTATATGGTGTTTCTTCATATTATTTTGTATGTATATTACGTATATATTTCTATTTTTTTTTTCTTACCGCCCGGCATACTCGTGCGTGGCGTGACGTCACCTGCCGGCCTCGCCGGAAGACCGGCGCCGGCTGGCTGCAGTCGGCATTATGCTGAGTTGAGGCCAGTTTGTGACAAACACAAAAAGAAATACATTTTTTCTTTTTTTTTTCGTTTTTTTTTATGTTTGTTATTTCTTTTTGTATGTATTGTTGAATTAATAAAATTTGTTTTACGTCACAAATAAAGTGTTGTCTATTAAAATAAGGTTTAATGCTCAACTCCTGGAAAATGCAGTACATATAATTTGTACTTAGGTACAACTTCATATTAAATGATCAAAGTAATTTGAAACATTTAAATGAAATTTGTTATTTGGCTTAGTGTAAGTTGATATTTTTATCTGTGAGTACAACTAAATTCTTATTTTATCAATATCTACAAAATTTGGTTAAGTATAAAATTATGAAATAGTTTTAAAAGAATTCCTGTAATAAGTAATAAAGCGTACCATTTATTAATCCCAGCAAATAACTTTTTTTACTGTTACCTTTTTTACACCCTTTTGGTGAGGTCAAAAGATGATATACCACACCTAGCCTGGAATGGAACTGGCTCTCAAGTGAGTCTAGTCACTAGTGGAACACACCGTTAGGTGCTTGACGTTAAATTGTCAACTTGAGGGTGGTAGCCAGCCAACTGAGTACTAGAAAATACCCTAACACCACGCTATGGTTTGTACTGATGTTTCCGGAATTAAAAATCCAAAATACAGCTCATAAAATATAAGAACAAGTTGATATAAGAACTTTTTCAAACGGTAAGATGTCTGTGTTGATTTTTACAATTTGCTTTATAATCAGAATCTCAGTAAATTAAATTTAGCCATCACACCTTTCAGGTAACCTTCTGAAAGTTGGATAACTTGGACGGTTTATACCTTCCGAAACATTCTTTATATGGTAGGTTGACTAAATTTATTAGTGGTTGGGGTCGAAGCTATTAAGGATCTAATAAACATTCTAAATTAGCTACCTTCTGTAGGCAACTATTGATTAGGTATATATTATATTATTAAATAAACTAAACTATGCTGTGTTTATAAGTAAAATAATATAAATTTGTACAAACCTTTATCCCTACAAATAAATATATGTTTAAAATTAGTATTTGTTTGTAGCATACTTGCACTTTTCATCAACATGGCCACTTTTCTATTTAAAAAAAAAGCTTATTTATATATACTTTTTATTTCGAAAACTTGGGTGAAACCGCATGGCATAGCATGGTGGTAGAGATCAAAGAAATATAGTCCACTAAATAACAGGCAGGTACTACCAAAGTGTACAGGCAATACTTATCAATAAATCTAAATAAAATTATTTCATTTACTTACGAATTTAAAGCGGAGTTCATAATATTTTTGCGGTGTGGTAATCCAGTCTTAAAAGAATCGTAAAATAGAACATGATAAAACACGTTCGTAGGCGTTATACGTAAAAGCTAGGAATGATGTATGAGTATGCAATGCAATGTAGATATGTTTGTCTGAGCATTATTTATAGGCATCACGAAAAATAATGTATTTACTCGCTTCGTTAGAATTAAACAATACTTCAGTCGATTTTACACCCGCCTAGCTCCCACTTCTTTGATTGACTTATAGTTTTAGTATGAATTGTGATATAGTTTCGGTTTTATCTAAAAAGCTAAATAATGAAGCTAGAGAACTTCTGTTTCTTGTTTAAAAGAGAGATCTCAGGGGGAATTATGTTAGTGAAAAGTTAAATTGGTTTATGTCGTCGGCACTCGACACCGCTGGAAGATTTCGCTGATAGTTTGAAGTTTCTATGGATTGGCTTATTTATAAACTTGGTATGGTAAGTGTTTACGATTGCAGATAAAATTTACCACAAAGTGCTATTTGTCAGCTAAGTCAATTTATTCATGCAAAAGCTTTGTATGAGTGTGTTTAGAAATAAAAATGATAATTAGAATAATTTATTTGAGCAATAAAACAATACTAAAACGATGTTAGTAGGCACTAATAATAATATATGAGTAGGTATATAGGTATAAGGTAATAGATGATCAAATTAGTTAGAGCTATTTCGTTTGTATGAAATCTGTCATGAAAGTAACAATCGACATAAGTTTAAAGTTTGTTATTTCTAAGAATCGTAAGGCGCAGTTTTGTATGAAATAGGTTGAATTTTCCCTGCTTATGTATACTTATTAAAAAAAAAAAAAAAACCTAAAATATTTATAAGTTATTGCTTATAATAAATATGTTTGATCCTGTTTCACACTGCTGTGGTTCTAATGGGAATATTGCCACGAGTGAAACCGCGGGTTGTAATTAGTTTACTCCAAAAGTACTTAATGTCTATCAACCAATATTCAATCAGATATTTTGATCGTTATGTATTTAGATTAAATCTTCAATGGGCGAAAATTTAATTTTCGATTTTAATTTGGAGTTGGTCACGGCTATAAATATTTTTTCCCATCAAGTATAAACCGCAGAAAAGCCAGAATGGCACGTCCACAGGGCATTTGTCATAAATACAAACAAAAAGCGCTTTAGCTCGATCGTTAAATAAATGTTGAATAACAGAATTAAATACCTTTGTAGCGTTGACAGCTTAGTGGTTGATGCGTCCAAATCAAAAATCACTATAAAACTGCAGGTGAAGGAAAAAAATTGTTAGGAAATTTATACAAGTATACATACATAAATTATGTCTGGCGAAAAAATGTATTACGGCGTTTGTGAAAATCCAATCCACGCCGGCTCAGCGTGCTGATATTTCTATGATTATTAAATTGGTATCTAATAAAATTATTATATCTTAAAAAGGTCTAATAAAAATTAGAATAAATAATAAAAAAAGAAAAGATTCAGTTAATAGGTATTGTTTGCGAAACAAAAGAATATTATAGTTATATAATAATTTAAATTTGAAATAAGGTATAACATAAGTTATACCTTTAACCTTTTTTACCTTTTGTATATAGCGATGATAGCTCATTGGTTTGTGCGGTCGGTTCGCATGCCGAAAGGCGTGGGTTCAAACCCCAACAATGAGCTTGAGCTGCCGGTGAAGGAAAACATCGTCAGGAAACCATAGCGTGGTGGTAGGGTACTTTCTAGTACTCGGCTGGCTAGCTATCACCCTCAAGTTGAAAATCTACCACCAAGCATCAAACGATGTGTTCCGGCAGCCTCATTTGAGAGCCAGTTCCATTCCAGGCTAGGTGTGTTTACCAACTTCGACAACACCGTCACTTAACATCAAGTGAGCTATGGTCAAAGGTATGGTGAGTCATGGTCCGTTTTTTTTTATGGCTGACAGATTAGGTTAGACCTGTTAAAAAAACGGGCATTTTTTTTTTGTATGTAATATTTCATTTCATACATATATATATATATATATATATATATATGGTGGGTTTTGAACCCACGCCCTTCGGCGTGCGAACCGTCCGCGCTAACCACTAAGCTATCATAGCTACAAACGCAATTACTACAAATTTACTGACTTCAAAAAAGGAAGAGGTTCAATTCGATTGTATTTTTTATGTTTGTGACCTCAAAACCTTGAAATTTTCAAACCGATTTGAAAAAATATGTTTTCATTTGAAAGATTTCATTTGATGAAAGACATGGAGTAGGGTTTTTTAAAATGTATATTTTTACATGATTTTTTATGGGGACGAGGTATAGTTTCTCTACCGCTGTCCTGAATAAATCCTCGGATGGGAGGAAACGATAATCGGAAATTCTCGGAGCTGGAATGTTCTAATTTATGTTAACGACGAGCTATTTCAGTTGCGTCCAATGTTTTCATAACATTAACTTAGATACCTTTCGACTGTCCGGGGAGACATTTTCACTCTGCATTAGCTGACGAATTTTAATCAGTTTTGTAGATCAGATACATGAGTAAGCAAGTACTAATTTTAATAGAAGACATAATATTATATATTAAACATAACACACACAAAACATAAACATAATAATTGTTTTTTTTTTAGTAATAATTTTATGGGAAATATTATTTATTAGATATTTTGACTACCCCGTTCGCACATTTGATAGTAGCTCTGTTTTTAGAAAGAAAGAAAGAAGACGTTTATTTTGTGACACGCAACACTACAACAACAACATACTACATAGAAATAATAATAAAAACAATAATAAAATCTTTTTTTTTACTAAAGGGTGTTTATACGATTCCCAGGACAATATTAATGCGACCAACTATAATTTCGTATTTATTTAGTGTCTGGGTATTTATATTACATTGAGTATGTATTTACAAGAAATGTACATAGGTATCGAATCAATTAGGTGATTCCCATGGTACAAGTTTCACTTAGTTTGGAGCTGGGTGGCGCTGTGTTTAATATTGTCCAATATCACTACATATTGTAAAACATAGTCGTCCGCTGCGTCTGTCTGTTCGCGTTAACTTAAAAACTACTGAACGGATTATTATGTGAGTTTCACCAATAGATAGAGTGATTCATGAGGAATATTTAGGTACATATTTAGTTTTTTGTGTAGTATTTACATTGCACCTGTGCGAAGCCGGGGTGGGTCGCTAGTTTATTTAATAAGTTACTATCGTTTAATTACTGTACTTCACGATTATAAGACATTTAACGATTGATTCGCTGGTTTTATTAGAATTTCGGAAGATATATAAAATTTATAGTTTACTATTAAAATTGATGTAATTTTAATACATTTTTACTTTATTTACATGAAATTAATCTTTTAAGCAGTTAAGATTACATTTGGTAACTTCTGTTCTCTTTTAACAAAAGTAATAGAAACCAGTATGCGCACGAAGCTTTAATTCTAAAATAGATCCAGGGAAAACGATCTTAATAATGTCACATCATCAGACATAGATGGTCCACTGCTGGACATAGGCCTCCTCCTGGGGAGTTTTGTCAATACTCGCCACGCTTGGCAGGCGGGTTGGCGAGCGCAGTTGGGTGTGATTGTTCAAGGAAGACGCCGCTGCCCATCTTCCGGATTACATCCCTTAGCCGACTCTTACGGCAACCACGGGTTGAGGGGTGGGGTACAATTCTTACGCCGGCACCACCACGACCAATAATGTCACATCATTCGCGTGGCCAGTTTTTGCAACAAATAAAACGAAACTTTTTATTTTTTGTTGTATACGATAGGGTGTGCCAATGTAAGAAAAAGTTTCCAATTAAATTAAGAATGAAATAAAATAAAACCAGATGATCGACCACGTTCCCGATCACTCAAAGATAAGAAAATATACAATTCACGCAGCTCGTTAAAAGTTTATCAATCAAAAGTTTCTACGAACTCGAGCTTTTTTCGAGATTTGCTTATTGATTCATAAAACGTACAAATTATAACGTTTCCAAACATGAACCAATAGCTACGTAGATAGCACTACCTAAATACGAGTAGAAGCTAATTTCAGAGCAGTTATGTTATACAACCATAAACAATACTAATTTATTATCAAGACATGCATAAAATAGGTCTTGAATGCCTGGCCATTATTATTAAAACTATTTTTGTATTGTTGATAGACTTCAAACGCTTTCCATCCACTATAATATAATAACTATAATATATAAGGCTATAGATAATTATTTAAAAACAAGTAGCTTTGTTACAGCATAATAAACCTTATACTACATTAGAAAAAAAAAAAAAAAGTCGGTAAGAAATTATTCCATTCTTCAGTTTTATTTTTAATTATTGACAGGCTAGGTGTTTGACCACAGCTCACCTGATGTTAAGTGACGGTGTGGTCGAAGATGGTAAAGCACACCTAGCCTAGAATGGTACTGGCTCTCAAGTGAGACTACCGGAACACACCGTTTGAGGCTTGGCGGCAGATTTTCAACTTGAGAGTGGCCAGCCAGCCCAGTACTAGAAAGTACCCTACCACCATGCTATGGTTTCCTCGCGATGGATTGGAATCCTATGGATTCCTTCACCGGCAGCTCAAGCTCATTGTTGGGGTTTGCACCCACGCTGTTTCCTTTTGTTTGAGTATCATAAATTTATTACCAATCGGGACATGTTTTACCTATTATGTAAAAATAAATCAAGAAAATAGTCAATACATTTTTTGCATCACTATCATAATATAATTTTAGCATAATTATAAATGAATATTTTCAATTATATGGTCTTATTTATGGGTTTAGTACTACCGTTTCGCTTAACCACGTAGCCGGCTCTGTTTTTTTTATTAAACTTTATATACCACTGTTGGGCGTGAGTTTCTATTCATTGTGAGTAGGGTAAGGCCGTATTCCACTACACAGGCTAAGTACGGTAGTAATACTTCTCGCATCATCGCTTCCCACACTTTCTTTACCGTTTGAAGTCAGCAGCAATACGCACATAATGCGTACCGTAGGATACGAACCCAGGACTTCCACATGAAAAGCCAGACGGTCTTCCAACTAGGCTACCGAAGCTTCCATGAATCACAAATATGGTATAGAAATCATGGAAAAGTGGTTTTTCGTGACTCAAGTTAACTTAAAATTTTCATGTATGGGACTAGACACATAATTTAAGGTATCAACCTTCGTGATGTCTGGTGTAGGTAACCACAATATCTAGGTGTCAAGTTTGTGTAGAATGTATTCAATTTCTTTGTTTGTGAATAAATTTCTCGATTTTATTTGAAGTGAAATGAACCCATATCAAAAAGATACGGTTCACTAGCTTGAAAATAATGCCCACTTTTTACTTTGTTGACTAAATTGTTTTATTTCGCTTTTATCAACTGTCATATTTGATGATTGGAAAAAAAGCATTTTTTTGGGAAAAGCGATATAGCGGTTATTTTTATTATGTTTCAATGGTTAGCATATTTGCTAAAGGGATATTTGTATAGATACTCAAAGGGACTTTAGTTGCTTTGTAGGATTGCCTTTTTAAATTTAGGTTTTGTTTGAAAATATGCAAGCGAATACCCCCCTTTGCCTGCCGCAGAATTTTTTACTGATCTGTTCACAAGACCTACGCATGTGTGAAATTAAAATCTCTAAAATTGCGAGATTGCAATGGATTCGCATGGGTGCTTTAAAAAAATATCTTTTGTTCCTATCACTACGGTGACAGGATTACCATTTGGGATAGTCAGAAAATTGGCGGAAATTTTTATAAAAATCGGTCACGCCGTTTTGGAGTCCATACGGAACATATGTACACACATCGATTTTTTATGACATAATAGGTACAATCGTTGTCATCTTAAGAGGCTAAATGAGTTTTTCAGCTAAGTCCAAGCCCTGTAACTCATATAATAATTTTTTATGCAAATAAAATATTAGCATAAAAAAGTCGGTACTATCTGTACTACTACTGTACGGTACTATATATAACAAAGTACATTACTTTTTGCTTAGGCCGCTACAGTAATGGTTGGTAGTAGTAAAAATTGGAGAGATTTATTGGTGATAAACATAAGTTTAACCGATTCTTGTTCGCGGCGACTCAAAGTCTTTCATGTGCTTGCGCACCCACGCGAGTGGGAACTTTTAATACTACTAACTATTACCGTGGCGGTCTAGCTGGGACGTTACACAGCTGGGCCATTAATTCCGAAGATAGACAAACATTTTCTGGGACAGATTCACTATTTCTATATACATTTTTTTTCTATAATTTTTTCTCCATCTGACCCCAAACTAAGCAAGCCTAAGCCTAAGCCTAAGCCTGTACTAAATACGTTTTTTATATAATACTAATGTATTATATAAAAAACTTATTTAAGTATTCTATTAGTTATATTAATATTGTACAGTATTAACACACAACAATATCTATATCTTTAAACGAGCAATTCTTGTATATATATATATTCTGAATCTCGGAAACGGCTCCAACCATTTTCATGAAATTTTGTATCCAGGGGGTTTCGGGGGCGAAAAATCGATCTAGCTAGGTTTCATTTTCAGAAAACGTCGTTTTATCCATGTTTTCAGCCGAGCAATGCTCGGTCAACCAGGTACTATATATTAACACACAGATACAGAATAAATATTTGTTTATACCACAATATGTTTCTCCTGGGTGGGAATTGAACCCATACTGCTCTTAAAGCAGATATACTACCAATGAGCCAACAGGGCTTTCATTTATTTTATTTACACTTAAAGACTTCCTAGTTATTATTTGCTTTGAAAATCACTCTACTGAATAAATCCCAAATAAAGGCAATCCGAAAACAGATGTCGACATTCACGGAATCTCTTTTGTCGTCTTTAGGATGAGTGTAGTAATAGTAACGTTTCCCGAATAAATAAGTATGTACTTCCCTACTTATTTATTAACGCTTAAATAGCTTTACAAGTATCTACACTTTAGATTACTGAAAATTAGACGATTCTCAATCTTAATATAAATAATATAAAAATACGACGCTTATAGTGAATACGTGTAACATATTAAAAACACTACAACAGTTTTTGTTTGTTAATGGTGTAATGTAGATGTTAGACCACAACTCACCTGATGTTCAGTGTGGCAGAGACAGTGGGGTCGAAGATTGTAAATACACTTAGCCTGGAATGGGAACTGGATCTCAAGTTATGCTGAATCATACCGTTAGGTGTTTGGCGGCAGATTTTCAACTTGAGTTTGGACTTGAAACCATATTTTTTATCTTGCTTGGTTAAAAATGAAGACATTATTTATTTCTTATCAAAAATATTTATGATGAATTTTTACCCCTAATCTTGAGAAATGATCGTTCTCCCATACCTTTCGCCCTTTCAAGTTTTATTTTTGTGACAAACATTATTTTATCTACTACTAATGGCGGCACCAGACTATAGTCCAACACTCCAACATGACTTAATTCTGTCCCAACTCACGATCGATCAAAACAGACTCTCCACACATGTCTATATTCACGTTCCAACTCATTCTCTATGAAGGACGCTATGAACTCCTTTGATCTGTGTAAGATTTACCGTCATCGGAGCGATCGCGCGCCAACACGATGCAAAATCGTCAAAGATGCAGAAACTATGTTTCTACACGTGGAAGGTTGGACGAACGGTTGGACTGCTGAACGATAGTATAGTGCCGCCATCCCAGACAAAAAGACAGAAAGAGTTCATTTATTAAAATATAAAAAAGTTGTATACGGCCGGACGAAGCACAAGCCAGTTAAAACTAAATGATTTCAAACTTTCTAATCGAATTATTGCTCTACGCAAAGGACATCAATTAATTTTCGTCAATAGGGAACAATGTCCAAAAGAAATTACCTACTTATTTTGGGTTCAAATCAGAACCTTTTTACCGCATGGTATAATTCGGAAAACCGGAATTCCGGGAACAATTGGATCTAATAATTTAATAAGCCCGACGATCGATGTAATCTACATTTTATATAAGTAACTAAATTGTGAAAGCGATGTAATCTACATTTTATATAATTAAATTGTGAAAGAACCCAACTGGCGGATCATACATTAAATTGTCATAAATTAATTGCAAAAAAAAAAGAAGAATTCGTTTGTTCCATGTAGTAAAAGAGTCAAATAATCAATAAAGATAGTTTGCATTTCATCAAGAAGAACATGGCATATTTATCTTTCTTTCAGAAGAAAGTTTTTTTTTTAATGTAAAAGCAATGAGATGAACGAGCTTGTCTAAGCCAGATAGCGCATGTCCATCATTGCAGTGGCACACGGAATATTTTAATTTGAGTAGCAAAACAAACTTCAGGTTATCGCTGCTTAGACGCTCAGTGAGACATTCGATGGTTAGTCTCGTTATCCCTGTAATTTCATTAGCAACAGTACCCTTCCAATCGGAACATAGTAATGCTTACACACTACTGCTACACTACTATACTACTGTATCTCCCTATAAGACCTTTAGCTTAGGAGATCTACCAAGTAAAATGTGAAAATACTTTAATATAAATATAGTCACGGAACTGAGTTGATGATACGTAAATAATTTTACCTGGGGTATGCTATCAATAAGTAGCCGGTAAACTGGCAAATAAATTAGTATTTTATGATACCAATTTAACTATTTGTTAAATTTTTAACCCAGTATTTATTTACGATGTATGCTATTATCATAAACAAAGATTAAAATTTCTTAACGTACTTTAAATATAGTTTCATTTAAATTTTTTTAAATACACAAAATATTAAATGATTGCGATTACTGATGTAGCGCAAAAATCAAAGAAACTAAAACATTTACATTTTGTACTAAGTCTGTTAATTAAAATAAAACTATTATTTGCGAAGCAAAATTTGATCCATTGATCTTCATAATTAGAACATTCTTCATAACAAAGTACTACTTCATATTAGGAGCTACAGGAAAAGCTAGTTTTAGTAGCGATGATAGCTCAGTGGTTAGCGCGGTTGGTTCGCATGCCGCGGGATTGAATTGGGCGTGGATTCAAACCCCAACAATGAGCTTGAGCTGCCGGTGAAGGAAAACATCGTGAGGAAACCATAGCATGGTGGTAGGGTACTTTGTAGTACTCGGCTGGCTAGCTACTACCCTCGAGCTGAAAATCTGCCGCCAAGCATATAACAGTGTGTTCCGGCAGCCTCACTTGAGAGCCAGTACACCATTCCAGGCTAGGTGTGCTTTACCAAATTCGACCACACTTAACATCAGATGAGATATGGTAAAAAACCTAGCCTGTCGACCTTAAAAAAAAAGGAACGCGAACACGGACAGCGAAAATGATTGTTGGTACCAATGTAGATATAGGGGCCTCTGAAACCTGCTCCTGAGACCACTCGAACGCAATGGACCCCGCACCCGCACGTCGATACCATTCACTGCCAAAGAGTGTCATCTCAATATATTGCATTAAATTATCTCTATGTATTTATTGCATCAATCGTTGTCTGTCTGCTTATAATAATTAACACAGCGTTATTAGCCCATGCAAATAAATAAAGCGTACGTAAGCGTAGCAATGCTACAGTTAATAAAAACAGCAGAACATCAATTTGCAATATTTATTTTCTACGTAAACGACATAAAAAGGAAGGATTTGAGTCAGCGTCTCTGGTGGGAGTCAACGGAAACAGCTTTTTTCATGAAATTGACTATGTTCTACGTACTACAAAGTCTTGTAAGTCTTCTAAGTCTTGAATATGCTTAATGAGTAAATGTAATTTTTATTACCTTTACTAAAATACGCCTTCTTGACACTGTAATTCTTCCCTAAAGTACATGCCCTGAGATTTTCAAGAATGTGATAAAAAAATCAGGTGAAACATATCATGGCTAAAGTTATGCAAAGTTCGTCAAGGTTAAGTCCAGTCATAACCATTGGTATCATCAGCAACTTTACTAAAAGCTTCGACGGAGTTTTGTAAGCAACACAAATAAGGCCACATTAGATTAGTTCCCTACACTTATGCACGTAATTTGGCAAAGAATAAAATGCCACTATTGTTATACTTACATAAACACTAGAAAAAAACACGAGTTTTAAATAATACAATATAGTGCGGCGACATGTTTTTTTTTTGTTCTTGCTGAAACTTCTAGTTACACCATACCTACATAGTTATACGTGTAACTATGATTAAATCCGTGTCCGGAGCTAAAATTCGATGGTGATGTTTGGTATGCGTAACTGATTTACCGTCTAGCTGTTAAAAATAACCGTATATCTTCCAATTTCCGGTATGCCTGTCCGAATGAGTGCTGCCGAGAACAATAATTCAAAAAAAAGTACTTTATCATACATCTAATGAATCACAAATTATTATGTAGGTACATTTGTTTAGAAGAAATAACAATAACTTCTAGTTTACTATGAAAAGGTACTTATATTTGTAATAACAAAGTTGTTATCTATACCTATACCAAGCCGTAGAGATCTATCTATAGTACAACTGGCTTACGCCCGCGACTTCGTCCACGTTGAATTAAAAATTGTCCCTAACCATCTAGCGGTATGAAATGTCCTTTACGACCTATTGTTGTTTGACAGCCCTGTTGGCTCATTGGGAGTATGTCTGCCTGAGTTGTAGGGCGTGGGTTCGATTCCCGCCAAGGACAAATGTTTGTTTGGTATAAACAAATGTTTGTTCTGTCTCTGGGTGTTCTGTATGTATTATAAGTATGTATTTACAAAAAAAAAGTATTTATGTATCCCATCAGTTATCTGACCACCATCACACAAGCTCTGCTTAGTTTGGGGTTAGATGGCGCTGTGTGTAATGTGTCCTACAATATACAATATATTGTCATACCTACTAAACATACATTAAAAAATCATAAAAATCGGTCGAGCCGTTTCGAACGAGTGCGACCACAAACACCGTGACGAAATTTTTATACATATAGATATAACGATAGCTTCATTGAATGTACTTAGGTATTAATTGTTTTTTTTTTCTTTGTTTTTGGCGTTGCACTTTGTGTATTCTGCCAGTGCGTGTATATTTCATACGTTCAAAGCGTCTCATGATAAAATAAATCATAGTCACAGTCAAAGCCACATTCAAGTCCTGTCCGTGCCCTAGTAAAGCAGTGGAGACTTTACAAGAAGTTTCTACGCAGTTTTGGAAACAATACGAAAAGATACATTTTACCATATAACTTGCCATAATAATTCTGCATTTTATGATTAAAACATCACTATTTTTGACCGACTTCAATAAGGATAAAAGTTGAAAATATGACTGGTATTTTTTATTTTTAAACAAAGACTCAAAAAAAAAAAAAAGTTTAAAAAACAAAATAACGCAGCAACATATCTTTTCTGCCAAAACTCGTAGGCACTTTTTTGGATATTGATATTCTGTGGGTATGTGAGTCAAATATATCATATCGTTGAGATCTTATATTTTACGAAACCGCGTTAACATTCTAGCATTAAATCAGTTTACTGTTTCTCCTGAAAGAACGATTGGCATGTTTTCGGTTAAAGGACGCTGTGTGCTTATAGCCTGTAGGGTTTTTACTCAAAACACTTTGAAATATCCAATTTTGCGCCAGGATATCTGTCTGACAAACTATACGCTCGGGATATTGTTTGAACAGGATTTCTGTTTGAGTAGCTCGTAAAGCTCGCAGCAAGATTTCAATCTGACTTTTGCAAACAAGTAATACGTACCTTGATGCTTGTAACTATTATCGAATAAAACACAGAATCTTGGAATAAAGTGTATTTAACCAACGAATACTACAATGTACATCAATTTACTTGTATATCTTGTACTCAATGTACTTTGTATATCAATTAAATAGGTTAAATACTATAGGTAGATATTTATCATATATAGTATTATATAGTATAGTAGGTATCAATAGGCGTAACGCAAAATAATCAGGTACCAATATGATTATATTATAATAAAACTTTTTTATTTTAAATGACATTACGGAATTTAACATTAGTGTTATCGATGAAATGTTTGTATTTGTATTTGATTCTACACCACAGCAATATGTATTTATAACGTTTGAAATATCGAAATTTAGTACGTGAACGATAATCAAATGTATGAAAAAAGTAGTTTCCATTTACTCCCGCCAGGGTCCGGCGCCATCCCAATTTTCCGAGTATTTTTCTATCATTTATGCAGTACCTAAATTCTCGTAAATTTTTATACTAGCCTTTCTGGTATAAGGGCGAAGCAAGAAGCTGGATAATGGACCTTTTGAATGGACATCTATAAAATAGTCACTGATTTTTAGGCTGATTGAATTCATCTTATAAAGCCTATTTCATTGAATGTTTTGTGATCTAATCAACCTAATAAATGATAATTGAAAGTCGACTTTTTGATTGGCTGTATTCTTTCAAACTTTAACTTTATTTAAGAAATCTTTTAACCTAAAAAGTTCATTAGTAACTAACGATCAGCTTGTGCTAAGAGAAATAAAAGGGAGAAACATATAAGACACTACAAACAGACAATTAAAAAAACAAAATATTTAGATAATATAAGACAATGGGTCCGTCCACCCATCTCAACATGGCTGCAAATTGTCATAGACAAAAGACACTGGTTTTCAGATGGACAGCATATGAATATGCACATAATGGACTGCTAGACAGTGGAATGCTCTGCCTGAGTGGGTGTTCCCCGATGGATATAGTCTGGGTGTCTTCAGATCGAGAGTAAATCGGTATCTTCTAGGCAAGCGTGCTCCATCTTCGACCGCATCATCACTTAACATCACGTGACATGAATATGAGATGGCGGTCAAACGTAAGCCTATTTATTATAAAAAAAATCAAATTTATTAATTTTTATTTAAAGAATTTAGAACACTCAAGAAAAATATACTTAATAACTTAGAATAATAACGCTTAGAACGATAGTTTCACTCATAATTTCGCTCAACATTTAAGTCACTTTGCAATTAATGTGTGCGCGAGTATCACGTAATTATGCCTACCAGCACGCATACACACGTTTATATAATGTTGCAAGTAAAAAGACATTTTCCCCAAAAAGTGAGGAATTTAATAAACTGTTCCAATTTTGCGCAACTGACTTAAAATGAGTCGCTTTATTTAGGCTGCATTCGGTTTCATACAAAAGTCATGTTTGTGCTACACGGCGACGCAAAATGAGTTGCCTGCCGGCTCAGAATATCTATTGATTAAAAATCACGAGACTAACATCTAAAAAAAAATACACTCGTTTGCCCAACTCTACTTGGCTCAACTTAGCATGGAAATTGTATTCAGAATGTGCCGCGTAACAAGTGGTCATACTAATTTAAAAAAAAAAACATAATATTAATATTAGTTAATCAAACCAAAAAAACTTTTATGATAGTAAATTGATATTATCCGATTGAAAAAGTCTTTTAATATTTCACTACAGTATATCAGTTGCCAATTATAGGTAGAGATTTTGGAAAGACAAAATAAATTAGAAATTTTAATAATTATAACTATCGCTCATCATCATCATCATTTCAGCCGCAGGACGTCCACTGCTGAACATAGGCCTCCCCCATTCATTTCCATAAAGACCGGTTGAAAGGGGCTCGCATGCGTATTTTTGTGTATTTAGTTGGCTTCCTACATTGCTCTCTGCGATTCTATCCATTGAGCGGCAACAATTGGATTCGAAGGAAATCTAAAATTGAACAATATTAAACACGTATATGACTTTGGGAAATCTGGGATTTTTTTCTCCATAGCACTAGCAACATTTCCATTGTAATGGCGTCTGTTTTGTTTACAATTAAGTTTTTGGTTTTGACGATATTTATCTATAGAATTATAAGTTGCCAAACAGTACCTACTTACGACTGAAATGTGATCTTTGTATCCATAATGTGGTTATGAGACGCGTTGTGACAACATTTTACTGTACGGTAAGTCATTTTTAAATTAAATTGTGCGAGCTGTTGACAATTAGACTTTATCGTGACCACTGACGCGACGTCAAACGTACTTAGTAGTAGATACGTTTGACCTTACCCTATAAGGCTAACTTGAAAATGCTTCAATTCGTAGGGCTTACTCGGGTTCTAAGCGTTATTATTCTAAGCTTAATAAGATGTTTTGTAGATTGCGCCGAGACACTAAGCCAAAAAATCGTAAAAAAATATTTAATCTAGAACATTTTAAAAATTTGTCCATAATTAGTGTTTGTTTTTGTTCTTTGCTTATAAATCACGTTGCTTCTCCGGAATCCTATTTTGTATGCAAAGACAGCCATTATAAGAGACTTTTCTCACAAAACGTGGATTCTTCAATGTCATTAAGCTTCCATTTTAGGGGTCAGTACCCGAAAGGTGTTCGACGGGACCCAATTACTAAGCATACATCTACTATTCTATGCATAAGGCAAATTCAGTATGTTTTTTATGTGCTATAAAAATTATCGAATCAGGATTCCTGGCACTATTGTTATATTTGTTTTATCTCGCACTTCGACCCAGTTGTTAACTCAATTACTCGTGGAAATGATTAATGAATGCTGCGAATTGTGCGAAAAACTTATCGGGCCGTTCTATTTTACTAAAAATACCTTGTTAATATGTGAAGTTTGTTATTGTACTTATTATTAGTACAATAACAAACTAGTATTGTAAAGTAAGATAAACACGGGTAATTTCGCTGCACATTTTCAATAATTTACGTTGAAGGCTTATTGTCAGACTACAAGCTATTTTATTCTATTAGTTAGGTATATCAGACGAGCACTGCTAACCCGTCTGTTATAATTTATGTCCAGTAACAAAAAAGAAAGTAAATATAGTAAACCAGATTTACTTTTTTTATTGTGGATTGTAGATCATGGTATAATGCCGTTATGCCATGCCTCATAAAAAACGAATTATTTACTCACAGTGCTCAATACTAAAGTAAGGAAGCTGTATAAGGAAAAACCGGCCAAGTGCGAGTCGGACTCGCGCACGAAGGGTTCCGTGCCATTATCTATGAAAAAGGCAAAAAATCGCGTTTGTTGTATAAGAGCCCCCTTAAATATTTATTTTATTTTGTTTTTAGTATTTGTTGTTATAGCGGCAACAGAAATACATAATTTGTGAAAATTGTAACTGTCTAACTATAGCGGTTCTTGAGATACAGCCTGGTGACAGATAGACGGACGTATAGACAGACAGCGAAGTCTTAGTAATAGGGTCCCGTTTGTACCCTTTGGGTACGGAACCTTAAAAACGACGAAGTTATCCGCGAACACACATAAAAATGAAAATATATACGTATGTATTGAAAATATATATGTATGTGGTCGAATTAAGAAACCTTTTTAAGCCGGTTAAAACAGCTAGTCATTTAAATGTAAGTAGAAAATTTGAGAATAGACACAATGAACGAACGTGCTAAGGCCGAAGAGAAAATAGAAAATATCCAGCTTGCTAATGTGAATTTTGGCAGGAACGCAGAATTGTAATTTTTTTTTTTAGAACTTGTTTATTCTTAATTGTTTTTGGTATAAAGATCATGACGTTTTATTAATAAAACGCCCAAGTGTGGGAAAGTGATATAACAGAGGGAAAGCATAACTTTTGATGTTGCTTCGTCGAAACTTGTAGTAAAGTTATCTATCTATACCTCATCTATTATTTGACATCATTAAATAACATCCACATAAAAAAACATAGAAATATTTAAATTAAACTTCTAGGGCATAACCGGATTCAAATATGACTTACTTTATGGAACTTAAAATAACTTCAGCTGATTTATTTCGAAATACTTGAAAACATCGTAATACTTGACACTGGTATAAGAGTTGGCATAATGCACGTACGTGCCATGGTGAAGAAGAAAAAAACAATGATGAGTTTTGGCGGAATACGGAAAAATCATGTCGCCGCATTGTATATTTTCCAAATCTTGAAATAATTAGTAACATGTTTAAAGTACAAAGTGTAAAAAAAAAGAAAAAAAGGCCCGTAGATATGAAAGCGGTAACATCGAACAATGAATTAGAAACGGCAAAAGGATAATTTTTTTTTATTGGCTTGAAAAATTACTTAATCTCTACAAATAATAAAGACATGCGATGTTTGGCTTAGCAAATTCGTTTGCTGAAAACTTAGGATAGTCAGTAAAGCTTGTACGACAAAGTACCGATTAATTTAGTCGCTTGCTGTAAGTCTGTTACATTCTGTAATAATGTTGTTTGCGAAACAACGAAATGTGAATTTCCAGGGTCGGGTGATGCTACTTGAGATAAATTCATATTCAGGACTGAAACACATTTGAGACATTTGTTTTGCTAAGTAAAGTAGCAGATGTTTCTCTTCCCAAAGGTATCTTTGAAGGAAATGCAAGTATAAATAAACCACAACGTGGTTTTAGTACAATTGTGTTCCCGCAATTTTTTTACGTACTTTTTGGGTGTCATGATTATTTTCAAATTCATAAATATTAACAGTAATTTACAAACTAAAGAGTTAAAAAAACTATAACCCGACTAGGCACAAAATAACAATAATTTCAGAATTAAATATAGCCTGTGTCACCCGGACCGTAATAACGAATCGATTAACACCTCATTCGTCAAAATCGGATAAGCAATTTCGACGCTACGGTGGAACACACGTAAATACAAATGTACATACATACGAGTAGACTGCTAAAACATAAACCTTTCTTTTGTCTTTGCCGTAGTCGGGTAAAAAGTAACACAGGCCGTTAAGGATACAGCTTCAGGGCGCTTGTCTGAAATAATGGATATCTGTGAATCTTAGAAACGCTCTCTTTATCAATTCTTTCAAAGACAATAATTCGACTATGGAGTCTCAATAAATACAGAGAACAGTATAGAGCTAATTTATACGTACGTATGATAGTTTCGAAATCTAATCTTGACTCCGCTTCGCGGTTTTACCCGCTGTTCCCACGGGAACACTGGATTTTTAAATTTCTCGGGATAAGAAGTAAATGTTAATCCAGGGTGTCAGCTACCTCCATGCAAAATTTCAAAAATTGGTCCAGCCGTTTGAGCGCAAAGAAGTAACAAACATAAACACACACACTCACAAACATTTGCCTTTTATAATATCAGTGTAATAATATAAGAATTTGAGGATTTGCCGTGGTGGTGCCGGCGTAAGAATTGTACACCCCCACGTACGAGTCGGCTAAGGGATGTAATCCGGAAGATGGGCAGCAGCGTCTTCCTTGAACAATCATACTTAACTGCGCTCGCCAACCCGCTTGCCAAGAGTGGCGAGTATTGGCAAACCCCCTCCCCAGGAGGAAGCCTATGTCAGTAGTGGACGTCATATAGCTGATGATGTAGAGACTGAGGATGCCTCTTCAGAACGAAGATCAAGTAGACACTTTCTGTGCTAGTTTTGAGCTACATTGGCTTTAAGTTGGCCACTTCGTAGTAGTGAAGAATAAAATCAATAGAAGGGATCTCTTTTTCAGAGATCCCAGAACTCAAAAATACGATAAACTGATTGGCAGATACGCAAAATTACAGTGTTAGTAATAACATCACGTATTACAAGAAAATCCTAAAAATTATGAAAGATAAACGTGTTCCGCAATCACAAAAACATTTCTGTATTAATGAAAGACATTGCGTCACTTACTACGAGCAAAGCAAGTAATTAATTGCCTACTCCATCTTGTGCCTTAATGTTCTCCTGAGCTAATGGGATGTGGTTCTATTGCTTGACTGTACAGCACATACCTACTATGATATGTAAATGTATATAACATAAAATAGTGACGCACGTATTCTATGTATTTTACTATGGAAACTGACGTGGTTATGACACATTTTTATTTTACTTATGCGGGATTACTTGCGTTAAATTATATCGGATACTCCGACTAATTTCGGCCACATCCGGCGGCCTTCATCATGGAGACAAAACCGAGTACAACGCGCGCACGGCCTTGTCTTACTTCGCACTGCGGGCTGCTGCTCGCACGTGATGCGCCGGAACTCTGGGACCTTTCCTCATCGGAGTCCTCCTCTACGAAGTCACGAATATTCCAGCGCACAGAGCTCACTGGGACGTCTTCAGATCTGCGACCACTCTCACGAGCTCCAGAAAAATAAGGCCTGGCAGATAAGGGAGGCAAATTTCACCCTCTATCTTTATTAAAATTAGCACGTTTTGTCTCCATGATAAAGGCCAAATCTATAGTCGAAGTATCCGATATAATTAAACGTGAGTAATCCCGCATAGGTAAAACTTAATTTATTCTATTTAGGTACCTAGCCGACAATTGAAAACAAATTTGTGTGCAAACGGTCAACCAATCGGCGTGACTGTTATTGACATTTTCTATAATATAAAAAAATATATGTTTTTACTTATTAATTTTCGTACTATGTCATGTAATAAATAAATAATTCTCAATTTATTTCCTAATTTTTATGGAGTACCGAACAAGGTGTATATACGGCTCTACAGTTGACCTGAACAAAGTAAATGCTTGCAACACATCACTGTACACATGATTATGTGTCTGACAACACAGAAATTAAAATATGATATAATACTTTATTGAGTACAAACACAGAAAAAATAACCATAATACTACTAATAATACTTTAATGAGTATTTTGTAACCAAATGTTGCCAAAATTTATTCCGCATAAATATAATGATACTATCGAAATTTTATCGTTTCAACTAAATTGTGAATGTCAAATTGTGATATAGGATATTTTTAGAGTGATGCCACAAAATAATTTTGCGTACCTACTTAGTTATAAATTCATAAGTTAGATAAACAAACTGGCTGGCTAGTTTTTACCTCTGAATTTTAGAGTTTGCACATACCACCTTCTATCAACTTCACTTTAAACAAACTTTTATGTAACGAGTACCTACTCAGATATTCGTACATAGGTGCTTGTTGTTTTTAGGATGGTTCGCCGTACTTTTAATAAGCACCTAGCTCAGCGACCATTATATTATGTGTACAAACTACGTTCTGTTGTCATTTTCATAATGCATGTCTGTTTTCTTTTGCTTCAGAGAGATAGTGTGAGCTGAAAATTATGAACTTCATATACGAGAATAATTACTTGAATCAAAATAATCGCAGCACATGATGATATATGAGTCGAATGTAGATGAATACGAAACAATAGCTTACGATGCCACAGCGACGGTGACAGCAGCATATACTGTCGAAGACTCCACGAACTCCACGCTCTTAAATTCATCATGGACAGACTACGATCCCAGCGTCTGCGACCCCAGTACTTCCTCCGAAGAGTTTATCACTTCTCTTTTATTTCAAACCTGCATTTACATAATGTACTGCACAGTGTTTGTCGTAGCGCTGGTAGGCAATGGACTGGTTTGTTTTATAGTAAAAACTTCGCCGCGAATGAAGACCGTAACGAACTACTTTATAGTGAACTTGGCGGTGGGTGATATACTGATGACAGTGTTCTGTGTTCCTTTTTCTTTCGTGTCGATGCTAGTGCTTCGTTATTGGCCGTTCGGGGCCGTCATGTGTAAAGTGGTGAACTACTCGCAGGCGGTATCCGTGATGGTGAGCGCGTACACTCTTCTCGCAATCTCCATCGACCGGTACATGGCGATTATGCGCCCTCTCAAGCCGCGCTTGGGAAAGACTGCGGCAAAAATGGTGGTAGCAGCCGTGTGGACCGGCGCCTTAGCGACCGCTGCGCCTATATCTATCGTATCGCAACTAAAAAGGCCGACAGATTGGCATCAATTTTGTAAGGCGTGAGTATTCTGTTTATGTCTGAAAATGTAATTATCGTATGTTTCGCATTCAACTAGTACACGATACGGAATATTTACAGAGATATTTGCCTCGAACAGTGGGAGCGCGCTGAGCAAAGCGAGCAGTATACATGTGCGCTGCTGGCCCTGCAGTTCGCGCTGCCGCTGAGCGCGCTTGTGTGCACGTACGCACGCATCGCGCACGTCGTGTGGGGCGGCCGCCCGCCCGGCGAGGCGCACTGCGCGCGCGACTCGCGCATGGCTAGATCTAAGAGAAAGGTTAGTCTCGCAAAACAAGCAATATACATGTGTACTATAACTGCCCTTGCAGTTCGCGTTGCAGCTGAGCGCGCTAATGTTACACGAACGCACGCATCGCGCATGTCGTGTGAGGTGGCCGTCCGCCCGACAACGAGTACGACGTGCAAGACTCTTCTATTTTCTAGTGTTATACAGGGGTACCGATCTCTGTGCATGTTTCAGTTTATTTTAGCTCTACGTTGATCATAATAATGAAGTGTCAAATATGCGATTATTTTCCAGGTAATTTTAGTTTCTTCGTGATGAGACCCCGTGTTAAGAACACTTAGCCATTATTTTTTTATTAATTACTTATAAAAAATATCGAAGTAATACACATGCAAAATGCACAAAGAGCGATTCCAAAGATAAAGTAAACATATTTATTGTCCCATTGTGATTCGGGGCTTTTCCATTGATAGTGCACTATCAATGGAAAAGCCCCGAATCGCAATCAGTTCGATATCTAAATAAAATCTTAGTTAAGTTAGCCCATTTTCCCATGGTTGCTAAAATTTAAAAGGTTGTTTCATTTTTAAATTACACGAAAGAGAAACATGACGAGTATAAATTTTCCTCAGAATTATAAAAATTATAAGTCTGTGGAATTTTCATACTTACTTTGTGACCGCTACTCGCATGTACTTGACGTGTATAGCAATTTTGATATATTTCGAACAGAGTTTTCAAAGAAATGTTCTTATTTCCGAGTATATTTGAGATAAACGCATTTTTATTTTCTATAAGAGTTGGGTCACCAAGTATGAGAAGCCGGATATTGCGTGCTGGAATCATCTCCCTTATCCTTACATCCTTACTAATATTATAAATGCGGAAGAATTTCTATCTCGCAACGGAATTGACGTAATTTCATTTTAGCATAATTATTAATTATGCAAATTATTGTAAAAACCAATGATGTTCTAAGCTTTGTGGTGGGAAAAAGGGTCGATAATAAATAAATAATAACATAGGAATGTAAAGACAATGATAAATTATTTGAATAAAAAAATATATAATAGAAAACTAACCCTAATGGTTCGTCGTTTTATCATATTCTTACGAGTATTAAAAAACCCGATCAACTTCGGAGCGCTGTAAAACCCAGATAAATTAGTAAAATTAAATAAACAAATTGGTAGTAAAAATTATTCGTTGTAAATCATTTTATTGTAAACTGACCAGAAAAAAGTTATAACGCCCAAAAAAAATTGTTTAAAAATTTTCAGTTATTTTTGTTTTATAACTTTTTTATTTTCCATTTTACGATAAATAATATTGGAATAAAGTTGTAGACAATTTAATTTGCTACAAATAATGTCTTATAACATTTTCTGTAGGGTTGCTATTTTACGAGATACAGCGCAAAAACCCTTTTCCAAGATTGCGGCCGGGGACAAGGGTGGTGACCCCACATACCTAAACTTAAGCTTATAATAATCCCCACTACACATCAAAAAAATAAAATTGCATCCTCTGAAAAATGCAATGGACTATAGAGCCGGCCGCAGATTGATCAGCAGTTTCAACACACTTCTTTGTTTTGAAGTTCTCATTTGTTTTTCAATATTCCAAGCTTTGATTTTTCCTACATTTCCTGTAGTTTGCTCAACAAAAGTGCAACAGTAACAAGTCCGGCCGGAATCAATAAAACTGAACAAGCAAAACAGAAATCTAGAAGTGGATTTCAGAATAAAAACAACTTTCGAACTTTGAGAACTCAATTGTTGTAAACGATGTAAACATTCAACATGAGGTATTCAACCTCCGTAGGCGTAGGTACTGCTTAATCTTTGAGCAAATATTTTTCGTAAATCCACTTTGGAAGAAGCTTAGAGCTTATTTTTTCGCATGGAAATTGTGATTAATTTCTTCAGAAGGTAGGTGAGCTAGATTTACCAGACACCCTTGTTGTAATCTATCTTTTATACTCTCCTTTACACACCTCTACAGAATACGCTGTTTTGACGTGCTGTTTTTCTGAAAGATAGGCAGTTGGAAAGATTTTGTTTAGCATCGCATTTTGTGCATTTTTCTAGTGGTAAATATGTCTAGGGCTAATAGCGGGACTTTTTACAAATTAAGAAATTATAACCAAATGTTAACGGACGCCCAGGCCAGTCTTCGGAAAATTGGCCGTGATTGGTATTTCTTTCTGAAGGCTACTATGGATCAGATAACACGTAAATTGTAGTAGCTCTGACATTTGGTCTGGTCACTCAGCATATACAAACTTTACTGTTAAAATATTTTGTTTCTTAAAAATCAAACTCTTAAAAACTTGAAATATTAACTCATGAATAAATGCAACTTTAAAAGAAGCTTTGACAGTGTTTTGAAAGCATTACAAAAATATATGTCTCACCATATTATATAAAATGACCACACTTATGTGCCTAAGTCAGAACTTTATGAATAAAACATCACTATTTTTAAATAGGAACACATAGAAAAACACACGTTTTTCAATGCGCCGTCACATCCTTTCCACATTTATGTCAAAAACCTTTCTAAAACTTTGTGTCAAAAGCTTCTTAAGAGGAAAATATTTGGGTGTATTTTTTTTCTTTTTTCATATTGGTATTGAATAATATTTCTACCCTCTCACAGATGGTGAAAATGATGGTGACCGTCGTCGCCGTATTCACAGTCTGCTGGCTGCCTCTCAACGTCTTCATCGTAAGTGTTGATAGACGATTTGAATTTCGATACGCAGAATGCAACTAGACATGCCGATACCTTGAATAGAACAACTAGATTGATTGATACATTCAGCATCCTACGATTCAGTGAGATTTGTTTATTTTAGAGTTCTACGTGTTTACGTATAGTCACTGGTTGCGATAGAGTGAAATATTTAATTCATATCGAATCTTTCACCATTAGTCTTGAGAAGTTTTTAAATTGCGTCTTATCTTTTGAGTAAGCAAAATAGTGATTTGTAGCGATATATAATTTGTAGTGCGGTCGGCTAAGGAAAATATCGTGAGAAAACCACAAAATTAGAAAAAAAAAAATGTTGCCAAAGATCTAACGATGTGTTCTGGCAGCCACACTTGAGACCCAGTTCCTTTCCAGGCTAGTTGTGTTTACCATCTTCAACCACACAGTTGCTTAACATCAGGTGAGCTGTGGTTTGTGGAAACCTTGTTCAGCTTGGAGCTGCCCTCGAACATGATTGGGCCATATCTGGTAGGCCATACTGATCTGGTGCTGATTGGCGGACTCACACGCCGTTGAATTTCTTCTGCGAGCATATGTATCTTTGCCGAAGCTACGCAGATTTCTTCACGATGTTTTCCTTCGCAGCACAGTCACTGGTTTATTTTTACGGTATGGATTTGTGGCTCTAGTACATTAACTTACGAGAATTACGTAATACGTAAACGATATTTAAATGTATTTAAAAAGCATTTTCCATTGACTCCCGCCAATGTCCGGCTGTCCCAGTTTCCTAGTACAGAAATATCACAAATAAATAAATATCACACAGTACCTTTCACACAGCGCCATCTAGCTCCATACTAAGCAAAACTTGTACTACGAGAACTAGATAGAAGGCACATAAACTTTACACTTATAAACACACACAGAACAAACATTTATTCTCGTCACACAATTTTTTGTCCTGGTGGGAAGAAGTAGATATTCGACCAAATAAAAGCATCTCTGTGATATAAACTTTGAATAAAAATGCTTTCCTCCCAATTGAGAAACCACGGGACGATATATTACTTAGCTATGTGTTCGATATTTAATTCGTGTTTACAGGTGTTGTGGACGATACATGAGCAAGATGAAGAGTGGAGCCGATGGCCAGGAATGCCGTACGTGTGGTTCGCGAGCCACTGGCTGGCGATGTCTCACTCCTGCTACAACCCCATCATCTATTGCTACATGAACGCGCGTTACCGGCGAGGATTCAAACAGGTCAGCCAGCCAGTACAGTTACTCTTCTTTTATTTTTTGGCGTTGCATTGTACATTCTGCCAGTGTCAAGTTTTCATAATTACAAGTGTCCACTCTTTCAATATGCAATATATTCAAAAAACACTGTTTCAATATTTTTAAACATAAACAAAAACTCAAGTTCTGAATAATAATAAACTAAACAAAGCAGCGACATGCTTCGTTCCTGCCCAAATTCCCTTCTAGTTGTCTAATAAACTTCTACTACATGAAATCACATTTTTTTTTTGGTCTGTGGTTTGGCTATTTTGCATTTTACCAGTATCAAGTATTTCGATGTTCTTGAAAGTCTCAAAGTGATGAGCGCCAAAGCAGCGATACCCTGGACTTTGTTTTGCTACATAAAGTTCTGTGTATCGCTGCAATGGTCATAGCCAGGCGTTATCTCTTACCATGAGGACAGCGTCTCGTTCGTCTCATTACTTTTACATAAATAAAATAAGTGTTTAATGAAAAATTAAATGAAATAATTTTGAGTCACAATTAAAGTCACACAAAGTAAGTCAAGGTTAAATCTGGTCAAGACCCGTTACGGTAAAGTAGAAGCTACGGCGGGTATACATGTTCCACCACATATCAATTTTCAACACTCTCGCATGTTATGTTATTAGTTATGTAATGGAGATAAAGTTGTTGCATATATTTTTATGATGGTGGTTGTTGTAGGCCTTCCAGTGTGTTCTCCGGACTCGATCTGACACTCCGTCTCGACACCGATCTAGTGCAGGCGATGGGATGCCCATGTCAGGTGAGACAAAATAAAATTCTTCAATACTTTATATTACGAATTTTGATATACCTAATTCTCGAAATATTTTGTACCAGGTAGGTTAGCTATGTATTTTGCAACTGGTAAATTTTTTTTTTTAACTTACATGAGATTCTTCACGTTTCATTAAATTGGATACTCCGTCTATAAAGTTTAGACATGGAATTGATATAGTTATGTCATTAATAATTATATTAAATTAAACGTCTATCAGGTCGAGAATTGAAACTACGACCTTCTGCTTAAGGTATAGACATTCTTATGCCATACTGTATGCTAAGGACAAAATTGTCTTTCTCTGCGCGGATAGGTACATTTATTTTGATTGTACAAGTGTATTTACTTTTATGACGACTTTTTTTCTCTTTTTCTTGGCATCTCACTTTGTGCATTCTGCCAGTTTCAATGTTTCTGTATTTTGGGTCCAGTCTTCAGTCTTGAGCTTCTTTATCTTTATTGCCTCACGTTTTCTTTTTTTGCATATCATGTCTAACATCTATAGTTACAGTCAAAGTCCAGTCTTGGTCAAGTCCAGTCCGTGCCAGTCAAATCTATTCGTGCCTTAGTAATGTAGTGGCGACTTTACTATAAGCTTCGATGGAGTTTTAGAAGCAACGCGAAAACTCATATTTCATCACACTATATCACTGTCCCATACTCGCGTTTATAATTCAGCACTTTGTGAATAAAACACCACTATTTTTATACATAAACATTCTAAAAAACACTAGTTTCAAAAAAAATACAACGGAGTGACACGACTCTTTCCGTTTTCCCGCCAAAACTTACGATGACTTGCGTATTAGGCAGGCCAAACGTTAATCATACCAAGGAGGATATTAAATAAAAACACTATAACAGGCCTTGCTTATAGACATCAGCGTTGCTTAAAACTTATCAAAAAATATCACGTGTGGAAACCAGACAAGTTAATAGAAGCACAGATTGAGTTTAAGCAATGTTTATGGCAAACCTTGTTTTATGATATTCGTCAATCTTACGAGCTAAATTGCAAAGCTCAACCAAATATAAAATCATGTTACAACCACATGATACACCGTAAATGTAACGTTATTTAATTTGGCTGGATGGTACGTTTAATATCGTCTGAATGTTGGCAAAAAATACATCGTTAATCATCTAATTTTGTTCTTCAAAGTGTCAACCGACTGGGTCGGACGTTAATTAAAGTATAGAATAAATAATAGGGCATTACAATCTTGACAAGCTTAACAAAATCAAACCATTTAAACCCAGCTCAAATTCAAAGCATTTTATATTTCACTACGTTACGAACGAATTGCCTACAAAATTTAAAATTCAAATCTTGTACAAAATCTCAAAGCTTTAATTTAAAGTAAACAATGCGTATAATGAAATCAGGCTAGGCATATACCGTACATAATCCTAAATACAAATTACATAATGCCTTACTATGTATACAAACAGAATTTCTCGAGGGTGCTTATTTTCCTACAAGTCTTTATAATCTACCTGTGGTTATGTTGGGATAAATCTCTTCATTTCTGATTTGACCATTATTGCTTATGAATGCTATAAGGCTTTCGCAAAAAGCTGATTAAGGCCTCACCATTACGTATAAGTATATGTTTATCTCATTAGTGCCTTTTCGTGTTTTATACATGTATCTCAAAGTAACCATACGAATAATTATCATCGGGTCTTAATCGCGCACAAAATACTATGAAATAAGTTTTGTTTATTAGCCATACGAAGTTTGTTACTTTGTATTTTTTTTAACGATAGAACCAAATAAAAATAACCTCAATCTACATTATTTTTTAATGAACCATCCTTATTATATTTAATTAGCCATCAGGTAATTTGTCTGAATAAGTAATGCATACATATCCTTTGAAAATTTCACAGTTTACCTTTTTCTTTGTTTTAGCATCGCACATTGTGCATTTGCTAGTTCCAAGTATTTCGATATGTTTAAGTAATTCCAGTCAAAGTCACGCAAGATAAATCAAGGTTTTTTATGTTTGACAGGCTATGTGTTTGACCTCAGGTCATCTGATGTTAAGTGACGGTGTGGTCGAAGATGGTAAAGCACACCTAGCCTGGAATCGTACTGGCTCTCAAGTGAGGCTGCCGGAACACATTGTTAGATGCTTGGCGGCAGATTTTCAACTTGAGGGTGGGAGCTAGCCAGCCGAGTACTAGAAAGTACCACCATGCTATGGTTTCCTCATGATGTTTTCCTTCACCGGCAGCTCAAGCTCATTGTTGGGGTTTGAACCCGTGCCCTTCGGCATGCGAGCCAACCGCGGTAACCACTGAGCTATTATCGCTACAAAACCTCACGTCCTGACATGCCCTAATAAAGTATTGGTGACTTTACTACAAGCTTGCATGGAATTTTAGAAGCTACACCAAACGTCATGTGTTAATCACATTCCAAACACACACACACGCGTAGTGTGTGTGTGTGTGTGTGATATATTCATCATTTTATGAAGAAAATGTAAATTTTATACAAATACTCACAAGAAAAACAAGATTTGGTAAAAACAAATGCCCTGCTTTGTTAGCTCATTTGGTAGTTAATCTGCTGCGAGAGCTGAAAGGTGTGGGTTCGATTCTCATTTAGGACTAGCTGTATGTCATTGTATTATAAATATGTATTTACAACAATAAAAGTATACATCAGCTATCTGGTTACCATAGTACAAGCTTAGTTTGGAGCTAGAGCGCTGTGTGTAATGTCCTCTAATATTTATTAAGTCATTGCGAAATCTGTCTCCGAAATGTCTGTCATAAACTATAATAGCTTTATAACTATACATTTCGCCAATACATCAACCGGCTACTAACCAGTTATAATTCGGAAGGGAAGGTCGAAATAAGTCCGACAGACATGATGGTTAAGGTAATAGGCTATATAATCTGCGATATATATATCTACGATAGGCTTGGTATATACATATATATTCCCTATGGATGCCCTTTGATCCTAAATAAATATCCAGTTACAAGGTTACAAGTTATTTAAAGCCTAGGTTTATACGTTTGCCTGGGTATTTCCAGGTACCAATTTTATTAATTACCTTTACATCATTACTTAATTACCTAATCAGCCTGCCATTGTACATAAGTACTAAGTAGATTAACACTGAGTACCACTTGAATAGCCCCAATTTGAGCTAGGCCTTGTCATGCATAGTAATTTAAGCCTTAGATTTACTTTACCCTCCTTCCCTTAGGTATTACGAGTTGGTTTCAAATTAGGATAACGGATAATGGTTGTTAACATATCTTGATCATATAACAAAGTGTTCGGTTTCTAGATCATCGTTATTATTCAATTCAGAATTAGAAACAGTTGATTCTTTATAGGCAGCATATTCATAGTGTACTAGGCGACGTGATCTGAACACGTTCATTCGGCTTAACTGCAGAGCAGTGTATACACCTCGTTCAGTACTCCACGAAAAATGAGTGCCAGTGGACAGGTTTTCCAAAGGTTGTTTATGGGTTTGTTTGTCTTATACGTATGCTTTGGGTATTTACACATTTTTTTTGCACTGTTTACCATATACATATTATTTTTTTATGTGGAAAATAAATAAGATGAACGATACGCTCTCCTGCTGGTAAGAGATAACGGATGTCCATGACCATTGCAGCAATAACCAGAACATTGAGTAATAAACCAAAGCCCAGGGCATCGGAAAAGTTCATTGACAAATAAGCGCCATCTATTGATTTGAAGTGTCACTACTATAAAGTGGTCGTCATAAATTCAAAATAGCTCGAAAGATATCAAGAAGTGGCGCCATCTATCATGTCTCGGGTAGCACGACACGAGAAAGAATGCCAATTTAACGTAATCGTTTTTGTGTGAGTGATCCAGTTTCTATAACAGACTATAACAGGGAGATTAGTTTATAAATTTGCGAGATTTATGTATTATATAAACGGCAGAAGACTTTTTTTTTTTTTTTTATAGCTGACAGGCTAGGTGTTTGACCACAACTCACCTGATGTTAAGTGACGGTGTGGTCGAAAATGGTAAAGCACACCTAGCCTGGAATAGAACTGGCTCTCAAGTGAGGCTACCGGAACACACCGTTAGATGCTTGGCGGCAGATTTTCAACTTGAGGGTGGTAGCTAGCCAGCCGAGTACTAGAAAGTACCCTACCACCACGCTATGGTTTCCTCACGATGTTTTTCTTCACCGGCAGCTCAAGCTCATTGTTGGGGTTTGAACCCACACCCTTCGGCATGCGAACCAACCGCGCTAACCACTGAGCTATCATCGCTACAAACTATTTGGAAAGTGAGACAGCGCCACTAGTGGGAGTAGATGGAAACTGCAAATTTAATACATTTGACTTACGTTTACGTAAACCGTTATTCTCGCCCATCAATATGCTACAGCCACTGTACTTATATTATATTATCTGTGATTTAGATTAGATTCTACCTTCCTACAAAAAGTGCAAAAGAAGGTCAATCCAAACAAATGTCAACTTCAGAGTGTGTGTTTTTATACCTGGATACGCGCGCACGTTCGCTTGGCATCTCTCTATTCAAACACGACTTATCAGACAGGAATATTCATGAAAAAGTAATTAACATGCATAATGGTTGCACAAGTACGGTTCCCCTCCCTATTAATGTGAGAAAAAATTAATATCATTACGTATCAAAGGTGCGTAGAATGACGCGAGAAACGGCTGCCTTACCAGAAGCAGATTACTCAGGGACGAATATCAATCATTTTACTTCAGGTAAGCAGGTACCTATGAAGAATCAGCGGGTCTCTTCCGCGAATGAAAAGCATTCATTTACGCTTGCAAATCCAGTTAATCTTGATCTTTTGCACATCACTCGCAAAGTCGCAACAATAGGAACGCATATCATTGTAGGTTAATAACATCAATGTAGTGGAATATTTTTGGTTTGCTAGTTAAGCTTATTATATTATGTACCTACTAAACCTATTCTTTGTATTATTTGCGTAGAAGATAGATTAGTGATCTATCTATCAGCAAATAATAGTCTCTAACATTAAAGGTATAAAATAAACATAGAAACTCAATTGGATTTTTGGTCTGTTGGACTGACGCCCGTACTTTTTTAACTCCCGACGCAAAAAGAGGTGTGTTATAAGTTTGACGTCGATGTCTGTCTGTCTGTCTGTGTGTGTGTGTGTCTGTCTGTGGCATCGTAGCTCTCAAACGGATGGACCGATTTCGATGCGGTTTTTTTTTCATTCGAAAGCCAGTTTCCTTGCGGTGTAACTTAGCTATGTTTGGTTAATTGCGTAGGGGTTTTTTATTTTTTTCATTTAATATGTACTAGTTTATGGTTCTATACGCAAAAGGATCGAAAGGGAACCATTCATCTGTCCTAATTTTTAAAGAAATATATGCGTACCTATTTGCGGTTATAAGGTTGAAGTATTGTACTAAGCCAAAAAGAGAATATTGTAATCATTATTATTGCTACTTTTACTAAAGACAGAACTTAGACATCGTTGAAAAAAACGTTTGATCCAATTTGAATATTAATGTGTTTTACTCCAAACAAATGGTTTGTATAAAAAAGAGCCTTAACCAACTGTATGGAATAGCTGATAAATTTTTCGAACTTCATCAGTTCACATTTATGATTATAGTTAAAGTTGTTAAAAAGTTGTCATAATGATGAGAGGCTTTATACACCCTAAGATTATAATCCTGTATGTTTAATATCGTTTCAATTCCACAGAATTCATTATGTGATCCAGACTAATCATAAAGTTTGATGCTGCTCGACTGTGCGAAATGATATTAATAGAATGTCTAAACAAAACGTTCGAAAAATATAATGAAATTCACTGTAACCAAATCTATTCCCAAAACTTGCCTTCTTTATACGAGTTTTATTTTATTTTAAGGTACCTAATAGATTTCACCCATCCGCACGGAATGAATAATGGCGCAGCTGACAAACGAAAGGTTCGCCTCGAAGGCCATCTATTGAAAGTAATCCAAAGTGGCACTTCCCATATAAAATTATCAATTTCGGTTTTTCTTTTGAATTTTTTCTTATTTTTATTATTCAAATCAGACGAGCTTTGCCGTGTTTTTGCTATCTAACACACGGCAATTGATTTTTATGTAGATATATATAGAAGCGAACCCATGCCGCTCTCGCAGTGCTACCGGATTCAATGTTGAATCTCAACCATCAAGGGGCTCACTGAAACATACACAAAATTTAATCAAAATCGGTTGAGCCATTTACGAGTCTTAGCGATGTTTCACATAGGATATGTGACGCATCGCAAGATATTTCTAATAATCCTACTAATATTTTAAATGTGAAAGTTTTTAAGATGTTTGTTTTGTTTGTTCGTTTGTAGATGTTTGTTATTCAATCACGCAATTACCTGAATTACCATATAGGAAGCTTTACTTGTAAAAAAGTTACAGAGATAGCAATCAATTTTATCCGTATCTAGCGAGTCTCACATTTTTATATAATCATCCCACATTTCACATGATAAATTGCATCATAATATGTTCGGCTGTTCAGTCTCGGAAAAGTAACAAGGATATAGTGAGTCCCGCTTGCCAGTCACTATAGTGACGCAGCGTCACTTTATGATACTTGCGCCAAATAACAATAACTTTAAAATTAAATAGCTGTCCGTTCTGAAAGAGAATGGACCGAATGGGTATGAGGGCGCTACATACTATAGACCTTGTTGACTGAATTAGAAAATTTGCTATAAATTGTAGCCATTATTATGGATTCGAATAATGTATTAATTTTTTAATGAAAGAGGTGCTATACTTACCGTATAAGCAGAGAATGAGCTCCTCCTTGGGGTGGTGGTGTTTTCCAATACTCGCCACGCTTGGCAGGCGGGTTGGCGAGCGCAGTTAGGTGTGATTGTTCAAGGAAGACGCTGCTGTCCATCTTCCGGATTACATCCCTTAGCCGACTCTTACGGCAACCACGGGTAGAGAGGGTAGGGTACAATTCTTAATTCACCAACACGGCATACCAAGGGGCCAGCATAGAAATTTGTGAGAAATATGTTAGTACGAGTACAATAGTAGAGTAGTAAATAAGAGAAAAAAAATATAAAAACAAAAGCAGTACATGTGAGTTTTTATATGTGATAAAAAACGTAATATAAATAGTTTTTTCTATCGTTAACGTAATGTGTTATGTTCACATATTTATACGCGACCTCTACATAGCAAACATTTTGATTATATATTTTAATACTTATTGTGTAACTCACATTTTATTTTCTATTGTAGAAATGATGGGCATGAATGGCAACGCGCGTCGTGGGACGACTAGCAGTTGTGGAAGCAGACTGAACCGAGTTCCAACTTGTTCCTCTTGCACTTCCCTGCGAAGAGGGGGGTGTAATGTACGCGCTGTGGCGCCCCCTATTCGCGCGCTATCCGTGCGCCCTCACTTCAATTAAGTGATGTCACAGCAAAAACTTTTTAAATTGGACTTCAAAGCGATGAATTTGCGTTGATGTGAAGTGCTCACAAAAAAATTACTGCTAACCTTGTTAGGTACGCGTCGCTGCGAAAAGGCGGCTTAATTTATAAACTTTAAATAGAAAATACTTTTAAACTTAGTTGAATGTATTCAAGTTTATGAAAGCTGAAGAATAAACAAGTTTTTTTGTAAAATTATTTATTATTATTTTTTGCAAGCATTCCGCCATGTTATTCTTCTATCCGTGATTGACGATTATCAATAATTTAGCTATAAAGAATAACTATATAAAAAACTCACTAAATGTTATGTACACTTCTAAACCGAATGACTCAAATCTTTACTAAAATTATAGACAAATTTTTCTATTGTTCTTTATGTTCAATAAAAATATGTTATACAATTGTACACTATTAAGTCCATAGCTATGGACTAAATAGTATAGAATTGAGAATGACAACGGAAGTCAACATCCAAGATTAAGTTAACTACTTAACATACGCTTAATATTTACTTCCTAGGCTAGTTCTAAGTTATAATAGAAATATACCTAAGAGAAAAGAAAAACCATCAAAAAAGTTAAAGAATTTATTTTTATAGAAACACATTATCCAGTGAAACGTGATCAACGTCCGAAATAATAAGTAGGTACTTATATCCTAAAGATGTATCTAATTGATGTTTTTGTTTGGAACGAAAATTAAATTTATAAAAACTCTTGTTGTGTTTCTTTTAATATAATTTTTCATGTTTAATATCCCGAACCGCATCCATCATTCCATTTAAGTTATTTCTCTATTAATATTCTTAAGCTATAAGAGTAAGTTGAGAGAAGTTCACATTTATGAGATTATGGGTTGATGCCAGGTTTGTCCCAAATCAATGTTTTGTTTACTGTTTGTACACATAATTTAATAGGTTAGGAAATAAGAACAAGACGCTCTCTTAATGTTAAGTAATAGAATCCTGATTATAACGATAAAAAAAGTTATGGCCATCCTCAGAGTCCAGTTTTCTCTATGTCACATTTCATCAAGATCCGTTCAGACGTTTAGTCGTGTATAGCTGCAGCTGACGCCTAGAGCTTCAAAGGATTAAGAGATCTATGTGTTTTATCTACCGGATAGTATATATCGGTTCACAACTTTCGCACTAACATTACATCGGCGAAATAAATAGTCGAATCAACGTTTTGTTAATGTGAATATTATCAATAATACTTTCACACTAACGCTAACGTTACATTGGTCAAATAAGGCTTAGAATTAATAAATCATCGTACAACTGAGCTTCCGACGGAAAACGTTCGCAGTAAAAAAAATCGAAGAAATATGTTTCGATTTCACGGAGGCTATCTGGGACAAAATTTATTGTACCGTTTCAGTAACGACTGATTTCGAATAAATATACAAATTTTTGGATATCTTCTAAATACCAACTTAAACTAGGTAGACGAATACTAACAAATTCACTACAATCTATTAAAAGCCGTCAGACTGTCAAGAATAACCATAAACTCATTACTAGAAAGAGTAGCAGTGTCGATGAGATGAAAATAGTGAAATAAAAGTAAGCGTTGATACATGGTTTGGCGTTGATTTTACTTGGTGGTAGATTTCCTTAGCAGGAGGTCGTCTAGGTAGGTACCACGGCAGCACCAGATATTCTGCCGCCAAGCAGTAGTGTGTAAACATTACTGTGTTCCGGTTTGAAGGGTACTGCAGCTAGCGAAATTACAGGGCTATTGAGACTAACCATCTAGTCTCAAAGTAATGAGCGCCAAGGCAGCGATGCCCTGGACTTTGTTTTACTACTCAAAGTTCTGTGTATCGCTACAATGGTCATGGACAGGCGTTATCTCTTAACATCAGGAGAGCGTCTCGTTCGTCTCACTACAGTTACATAAAAAAAAAAAAAAAAAAAAAAACATATCTTAAGGAGCCACTTATACCTACACCCGTGTCGCAAGTTCTGGACACTGTAGGAGTTCCCATTCTACAACAAGATGGGCCCGCCGCCCGGCACCCGCACGGCATACGCACCATTGAATGCTAAGAAGTATCATCCGCTCAGGCACAATTCTCCACTCTACATAAATTAAGTACATACTTTTTAGACGCTGCAAAATTCAATAAATTCCTTTTATTACTATCTGTTTAATAAATTCGGCCACGTGCTACATCGCGCGATTTTTATTCTATTGCTTTCTCTTTTACTCCAGTAGACAATTAAATAAACTCAAAAGAAACTTGACACGTGCTACGAAATTTTTCACCGTAAAGTGAAAAGTAATGGGAAATGAAATAGTTATTTTTTTATGTAAATATTTGAATATCGGAATAAGCTGGGCCTACTGAAAACTGGTATTACAAAGTAACCACGGTCTATGTAAGTATAGGTATGTGACTTTGACTATTTTCTTGACTTTGACTTTGATTTTGATCACAACTCACCTGATGTTAAGTGACGGTGTGGTTGAAGATGGTAAAGCACACGTAGCCTGGAATGGAACTGGCTCTCAAGTGTGGCTGCTAAATGAATAGTCGCATAACATCCGGCGAGTTTGTGGTCAAACGTGGAATTAAATCAGCGTAAAAAAAAAACACAGACAGCTGATTATTTTCGTAATTTTAGAATTTTGCATTACAACTTGTTCACAATGATGATTATCACATTTGGCTACTATCTATGTTTGTTTTATGAACCCTCATTATATATTTTATATCTTCAGTGTGTTTATGTTACGTTTTGTTACCAAGGAACGACAGTATCCATTATATATTACGAAATCACAGTTAAATGCCAGGAATTAAACACTAAAACTATTTGTAAGCTACTTAGTTAATCGCGCCTCTGTCTGTTTTGTTTCGCGTGAAGCGGAAATGTTCTACAAATATTTTGTTGTCAGTCACGGATCACCCACCAAAGTACTTTATCACTATTTCAGCAGCAGCTTGGATTAACATCGCTTGATGTAATGTTACGGTATTTAGGGATCGTACCTAATGGCGGATAATGATCTACATGATCAAAGAAAATTGGTACGTACATACATACAGCGTTTGGAAAATTTAACATAATATTACAAATTTAACACAAAATTACAACGCTTTGTGAGCCAAGTAAATTAATAAGGTACAGTGTAGTTAGCATACTAACTACGCAATAATTTAATTATTTAAACTCAACATTTACCAACACAAGTTGAGTGAAGAAGCATGTATGTACATACTCAAATAGGAACAACAATTTTTATTCAAAAACAAGGAAATGTGTGGAAATACTGCCATTTGTGTTTATTTATTTGGTACGCCAACAGCTGCCAATTTCAAACACGTTTCATACAACACTGTGTACTTTAAATTACTTTGTCATCTAAAACTTGTTAAACGATTGTAATTTTTTTTTTCTAAATCAATTTCGTGTCTTGTCATGTTACGAAATTCTTAATTTATTCACTAAATAAATGAATGTGTACTTGTGAGTACTGAACAAGGTGTATACACTGCTCTGCAGTTGTGTCGAGCTGAACAATGCGATTGTTCGGATCACGTCATCTCGATGTTAACTTGTCCGTAGTACACACGGTAGAACTGAAAAAAGCTTCGGTAATTCGGGCGATAGCAGCCTATTAATTATTTTGGTTTTATTGGGTCGTTTCCAGTTGTACAAAGAAGTTTTATAGGACAATAAAATGGCCAGTCCTTCGGGCATAATTGATATTTACGACAATGTTCACGCGTTTTTGACACGGGAATTTTCCTGCAAGCCGTATATAAAACTTAAATCTCAGAATGATTAGATTTAATCCTACAAATTATAATGGAATTGGTCGAAATCTTGTGTTCAAGAGTCTTATTTTTTGAATATCAAGCCATATTAATCAAATCTTATCATTTCCAAGCTGGGTGGTTATGACCAACATTTACACCAGAAACGACCCGGAATGAGAAGCCTTATCTGCGAGTACGAGTATAAACGTGTTTTTCTTGTAGATACCTAAGTGACATTTATAATTAGAAATATCTTGAGTAGCAAAGCTCCTCGAAATTTCACTCGCTGTCTAAAAGGAACAACACAAAGTAAACTGATTTTTTATAATGTAACAAAGCAAGTTTAAATCTTTACCATCTTCGACCACACCGTCACTTAACATCAGGTGATTTGTGATCAAATGTGATCACTTAACACCTAGGCTGTCAGCCATAAAAAAAAAAAAAAAAACTATTTATATATATCGCTCCCTGAGGGTACGAATTGCAATCACAATATAAAGACTTGCATATTTGATACAGACGATATTTCTGTAAGTTTACCATAATAATAAGCATGTTTAGCAACGAATGTATGCTCTATATTTTTATACGCGATGAAAATAGCACAACTATCATATATTTCGTCGCCAAGACGGCACACCTATACAAACAATTACTCATCTGAAAGCTACACAATTTTTGTTATTTACCACAGCTAGTACGTCACATTTTCACCACATTTATAACCTGTTTATAGACCCTAGAAAACCAGCCGCACCTATAAATAAATCAGATTTTATCTTTCTTACTTTCTTTTGACGATATTTCATTAAGCCATCAAACGTCGACGGTATCACAGAGCGTTTTGTTTGGGTATTAAAAGATTTATATTTGTGTATTTCGGAATATAAAGTAAGCTTTACAAGCTCTTACTCACGTGTACACATAATAGGTATGCACCTATTATGTTGATACAAACAGTAGTAGCTAAAAAGAGGTATTAACATCAACGAATACTGCTCACATTAACTCTCGAAAGCTCTTCAAAATCTTTTTGGAAAAATACAGCATTACAAATAATCTTGCTGTTATTTTCTGGAGTAGGTATATCCATAATGCATAAAATAGAAGGAGACAAAGACACGATAATACATAAACATAGATTAACACAGTTACTCTCTCATATGTTAAGAATAATGAATATAAATGATAGAATTTTGTAGCTATTATAGCTCAGTGGTAAGCGCGGTCAGCTCGCATGCCGAAGGGCGTGGGTTCAAACTCCAACAATGAGCTTGAGCTGCCGGTGAAGGGAAACATCGTGATGAAACCATAGCATAGTGGTAGAGTACTCGGCTGGCTAACTACCGCCCTCTAGTTGAAAATCTGCCGCCAAGCATCTAACGGTGTGTTCCGGCAGCCTCACTTGAGAGCCAGTACCTACTATTCTAGGCTGGGTGTGCTTTACCATCTTCAACAACACCGTGACTTAAGATCAGGTAAGCTGTGGTCAAACACCTAGCCTGTCAACCATAAAAAAGAAAAATAGATAAGAATATTTTGTACCGATGATAACTCAGCTAGCGTTTACGCAAACCAATTCAACAATGAGCTTGTGCTGCAGAAACCATAGCATGGTGGTAAAGTATATTCTAGTAGGTACTCTGCTGGCTAGCTGTGACTCTCAAGTTGTAAATCTGCCGCTAACCATATAACAGTGTTTTTCGGCAACCTCACTTGGGAGTTAGTTCCATTCCAGGCTAGGTGTTTTACCATCTTCGACCACATCATAACTCAAAATCAGGTGAGCTGTGGTCTAACACCTAGTCCATAGACCATAATTAAGGGTGCTGAATGAGCTGCCAATACAAGAATTCAGAATTGAAAAATAATTTGTAATTTCGAGCGCAGCTAACATCAATGCTGGTAAGTACTATAACTGTAAGCTAGTCATCATCATCATCATCATTGGCCTACTTTAGTCCAGTGCTAGACATAGGCTCTCCTAATGCACGCCACTTAGCCCGATCTTCAGTTTTTTGTTTCTAGTTACGGCCTTATCTATATAACCGCTCCACCGACTCTCACAGCGTCCTACGCAGCATTTGCCGATACGTGATTTCCACTTTAGAATACGTCTATGTCAACGGTTATCGGTTCTACGACAGATTTGATCAACCCAGTGCCACTTCTACTTGCTAAAACGCTTAGCTATGTCGGTGACTCAAGTTCTCTAATTACTCCATTCCGGATACGATCCCTTAGAGAAACGCCAGCTCTTATCATAGCACGCTGCGCGATTTTGAACCTGTGAAATGATCTGTGAGTAGCCACGTTTTGGCGCCATAGGTCATTATAGGTAATACCTTGGCACTGGACTTTCGTACTGAGACTGCGGAATGGATAACGAGAAGACTCGACGTAGTTTGCCTATTCCTGCCCAGCTGAATCCTTCTTTTGGCCTCACTCTTGAAGTTCAATAGCTTTTACGTAATCTGAGTATTTGCCCTTGGTAGACATACTTATAAAGAATGTTTAGAGTAGAAATATTTATGGTAATCGGTCTTATAGCAACGTATTATGCTAGTAAATATTATCTACTTTTTTCTCTTAGAGGTTTCAAAATAAAGGTAAGCGTTAATATCGTCTACGCTTCTATAAATCCTTGTTGAACTTGCCTTTGTTTACCTAACAAAAAGGTTCCGAAGCAATTACTCCTTAGGTACGCACTTGAGAAATTATTGGAACAGATTGGTCGGTAGATTAATAATGGCGGTTTAAGCCTTTCTTTCTGAACTCCGTAGGACTTTTTTGAAACCAACATTTGTTGTACTTGGACATGAATAGCCCACGATCCAGTGAGAGACAAAGCAAGATGAATGTGTTAAAATGTTTTCACAACATGTCTTTACGAATTACATCCAAAACTCTGTCGAAGGTTTTGGTAAAGTTGCCACCGAAAGCAGTGGCAACTTTACCAAAACGTAGTAATGACTAGAGCAGAGGTCGGCAACCTACGGCTCTCGAGCCGCATGCGGCTCTTTCCATGTAAAGTTGCGGCTCTCCAGTTCCATACGCAAAAAAAAACAATATAATTAAGTATTTAAAGTCGTTTATGTTAAGTAAAAAAATGAGTAAAAAAAAAGTCTGTGTGCTTTATCTTCGACCACGTCATCGCTTACCATCAGGCGAGTTGGTGGTCAAACGCGGACTTATAAGTATTAAAAAAAATGCATTTAATAGTTAATCTCAACAGCCCAGCTGTTTCGCTAGCTGCAGTTTCTCCTTAAACCGAAACACAGTAGCACATAACTGCTTGGTGGCAGTTTTTTTTTAAATATAACATTATGTGTGGGCATTTTAGTTTTTTTTAATTTTCTTAATTAAACTTGTATAACTTGATTTTTCGAAGTTTCGACAGCCTAGTTGGGAAACTGTAGCTTCCAATCTGAAAGTTCTGGGTTCGAATTCCACGACACGTGCCTCTGTCTTTTCAAAGTTATGCGCGTATTGCCGCCACTAACTTCAGAAGATGAAGGAAAACATCGTGAGGAAATTCGAGAGTTAATAAAAAAAAGTTCTCGAGGATATGTGAAGTCCGCCAACCCTCAATTGACCAGCGTAATGGGCCAGTTTATAAAAACAGGGTTTCTGATCTTCTTTCTGAAGAGAAACTGATTCGGATAAGGAACTTGATTTTTCATTGAATACTTAAAATTTGTGTAATAAAAACAAAAAAGAAGATAACGCAATAAAAATATATACGTAGCTAGTACTAATATATTAAAAGTAGAAAAGTAGAGTAGAATGGAGTAGTAGCAGTAGTAAATAGTAACGTATTACAGGAACGGCTATTGCGTCAGTTAACTTAATTCCTGGTTCGGCAATAAACGCAATGACTCAATTGCCCTGCTAGGATTACGGTATCTCAACCTGATATTTCAAAGGATGAAATTTCAATTTTCATTTTCACTCTGTCATGAAAATACAAAATGGATTGACAAACATCTTTCTACGATATTCGTTTTATTTTGGTCGGCAGCGAAAGTTTACTGGGTAAGTTGAAAATGAATGATTTCGCAAGTTTTATTGTGAAACACGAGTTTCCGTATTGCTTCCATAACTCCGTCGAAGCTTGTAAAATAGCCACCACTACATTTCTAGGACGTGACAGGACTCGACATTGATCCACTTTGTGTGGCTTAGACTTAATTCACTCGTCTTTGACTTATGTCAAATATTTCGAAAAGAGATACCTGACACCTCAGATCAAACACTACCCTGACACCAACGTCACTGGCGAATGCACAAAGTGCGACGCCAAAAACAAATAAAAAAAGAAATATATAAAGTGAGTCTCCGAAATTTCTCACAGTTGCTTGATTATAATCCATTATGAAGCAAAACAGTTGGTTGTTTCGTACAATGGTTTGTTCAACGCTGACAATATGAGATTTACTTCATTTTGCATCTACACTGCCTTGTGGTACACGACCCGCCATCTGAACCTATTTACTGGTAAAGTATATAGTTCTATGATAATATAGTCAAGATTCAAAATAACAACACTTAAAGTTACTTTATACAAAAGTTTATGTACGCCCCATTTGCCCCGAAATTAAATTTTATTCTACTCACGAAGGACTTCTTTCTTCCCAAGTGTAATAATAAATAAAACTATCATAAAAATATGAGGACCTTCCTACTTATTCGCAGTTTTCCAACTTTCTTTACTACTTTAGTTCCTTAAACTTGATACTTACAAAGTAACAAGTAACTTTAATACTACCTATCGAGGTAAGAGGTACCGTTCAACAATTAATGTTAAAATTGTTTTTACAGGTTTTACTAATGAAGTTATTCCACTAATACTTATATAGATCGTATAAACGATATATATGTATATATTTATACTTCGGATATATTATATTTCTAGTTATATATTTAGAAAGAAAACCGTATTAAAATCATCCACATAAATGCATTATTATCTTCTATCAAGATGCATGTTTTTTTAGTATTGAAACTCAACAATATCTTTTAAATTTATTTTTTAATAAAGTCTATCTTGTACCTATTTCTTGCCTATACACAATACTCTAATTTTGCTAATTGTATCAGGAACATCAACCAACATCAGGATCTCCACTTTGATCAAAATTAACCAACTCAGATTTAATAAATAATATATTTATCGAATATTTTGTACTTGTATTTTATTAATTTGGATCACCAACACTAGTCTATAGTGTGTAGTCCACTATACACATCACAACATATATAAAGATCAACAACATAAAAAAAAAACTAGATTATATAGCAATTACAGGTGACGACGACATGCACAAAAATATAAAGTTAACAATTATTATTGAAAATTTCGAAATGCCGATGTTACGGAATGCGCCAAACATGCCTCTTTGCCCAACAAGGTGCATATAATTAAAAAGCTAAGCATTATTTCTATTCTTATTTCATTTCTCTCTATTACATACAACAGTGTGTGTTAGTGGTAGGTCTACTTAGATCTCTAGGTAGGTTCCCACAGAAGTTCCAGATATCCTCCCGCCAAGCAGTTTTGCAAACATTACTATGTCCCGGTTTAAAGGTACTGCAGCTAGCGAAATTACAGGGTTGTTGAGACTAACAATCGAAAGCCTCAAAGTAATGAACGCCACAGCAGGATGCCCTGGATTTTGTTTGTTCTGTGTATCGCTGCAATGGTCATGGACGGGCGTTACTTTTTACTATCAGGATAGCGTCCCGTCTCATTACTTTTACTTTAAAAAAGAGATATCGAATAAAGTTCTTTTCGTAATTGATAATGCGAAACCGTGTTCTTTAGCATTTTCTCTGAAGCAAAGTTCAATCTGTCATGGTTATCCGACATAAAACGAAACTGAAGCAGACCTGCACCTTTAGAGATTGTATGAGTCCCTTAATTAACGCCCAGATTAATTAACGGTCGTCTTGGCAATTAGGAAGCCGCGCTCCGCACCACGGCTAAAGCCCCACTTAGATTTAGATTAAATATTTTTTATGAGTAACAGGTTTACTAGGTTTTTGAAGACAGCTCACTTGACATTAAGTGACTGTGAACTCACCTAGCCTGGAATGCGATTTCAAGTGAGGTTGATGGAATATACCGCTAGGTGTTTGATGGCACATTTTCAACTTGAGGAAAGCAACCTTACCACCGTAATATGGTTTATAAAGAAAATACTTCCGTTTCCAAAACTCCATCGAAGCTTGTAGTAAAGTCACCACTAGTTTACTAGGGCATAACCGAACTTGATCAAAACTTATTATGTGTAACTTTGAGACTTATTTAACTTAATAAGAGAAACCAACGTAAATAAGCTTAGACATAGCGTTGATGTTTATACCCTGAAGCCAGTTTTTTTTCTGTTCCTCTTTGGCATCGCACTCTGCGCTTTCTGCCAGTTTCCGTTATTTGTTGTTCCGCTATTTCTGTTGTTTATTTTCAGTTATTGTTCAGCTTTAAAAACGTTTATCTTCATAATTAACTTGATATCTTGAAAACTTCATCTCCATTATTGAAATGATTTTTATATTTAAGCACGTGTGCTCGTTTACTTGACAGTAATTGACTATTTTTGAACGAAGCGTTCCTGTATTTTCTGTGTAAGTCACAGTCTGAGTATCTATACCTAACTGTTACCGCCAGCCGCTGTGGAAGATCAAAATCAAAATCAAAAGTCATTTATTCAGTTTAGGCCCTGATAAGGCACTTATGAACGTTAAGTTACATGTTTGAATCTACCACCGGCTCGTAATTACACTTCAACTGAGAAGACTCCGGCAAAAACTCAGCAAGGCATTTTTTTGTGGATCTTTCTTTTCATATTAGGTTACAATTTACAGTTATAAATATTAATACATACATTATGCTTACTACAAAGATGAAACAAGGCTACCGTGTACTAGCACGTTATTACCATTGAATCACCGAAATGCCCAAAGGTAAATATAAAACGGCGTTGTTAAGCCTTTATGAACGAAAATATACTTACTTACTCGTTACAAAGGTGACAAGTAATTAGATTTCAAAACTTGAATTGTTATTTAACTAAGTCAAAAATCTATTTAAACCCTTCCGGTTTTAACCTCGCATATTAGGTAATTCAAGAGAATAATAATGCTTATTATTTTTCTAATTCCATAAGTACCTATTTATTAATAAAAGATTGTTTAAATTGTATTCACAAGATTTTTCATTGCTTCTTGGTTTAAATTAAGTCATGTAAAAGAAAAGACAATGTATAAATAATTTAAGCCAATTTTCCACTGGAAACTATAAAAATTCTCATGCAAATTGCAGTATCGTTTGCATCAAGTTAATGAGCAGTGGTTTTACCAACACTGGATTTAGTTTAGACTGAAGTTGTTGTATCAGATTTAATCCTCACACTATCGTCGCCCCGAGACGTTGTGTAAAACCGCAGTGGTTCTTGAATAAATCAATTCTTTAGAGACGATATTTCGCTTAGATAAAAAAAATTGTTAATCAAATAGAAAAAAATGTTGCATTCGTATTCACCAGATGTTGTTACTGCGAGTATTCTCAATCTGTGGCATGTCTCAAGGCTCGCTGTGACTATTTATTGCAAAAGCAAAAGCATGTAAACTGCAGAGATATGTAATTATTTATTTTTATTTTCTGCAAAATCTCAGAAACTTACAGTTCAACACCAACACGTTTTTGAGCCAAATAAATAGAACACTAATACATAGATACAGAACAACAATTATACAGCAAAAAAAAAATTACTTCAATATTACTGCATACATATACAAACAAATACTTAAAAATGTAACTGTATATATGCTACGGGTAACAGAAGACGAAGTAAACCTAGGTTTATCCGGTTTAACCAATGAGTTTACTATACTATAGAGTCACAGTCTCAAAGTAAGAACAGTCAAAAAGTGTCCGAGCGCCGTATTACATACCTATACATCAACTATATAGTTCACATTGACAGATGTTTTTCGAAATTAGATGTTATACGTCTTGACATAGTGTTCACTGTCGTTTAAGAGAGACAGGCTATCGCAGCGCTGTAGTCGAACTATTACCATTAAATTGTGCCAAGAAAATTAAAATTATTTAAAATAAAATAGAAACATACACTGTGGTAACATAAATTCGTTAATTTGTTATAATACGTACCTAAAATATGAAACACCATCCTTTTTACGCACGTAATTTGTGTTATTTGAGCAGTTTGTTACCGAGCATTTAGGCATGGCGTGGCGTTGTAGTCGGTCCACGGTTGACTTACAACTAACCAAAAAGCGTGCATACTGCGTAGCGGTGCACTCTTTTGGTTCTGACATTTATTTCGTGCGTTTGTGACTCTATGGGTATAGTAAACTCATTGGGTTTAACTTATTATTATTACCTTAGGTAAAGCTCGAAAAACGATAATAACAAATTTGAATTCTAAGATTGCCCGTTGATACCTAGGTATACCCAACGCTGATTGGGTAATGTTAGAAAAACCAAATTATTGATAACATACAGTTTTATTCAAAGAACTTAAAGATGACAAAATGTAATGAAGGAGGAAATTCGTAATTACATGTAGGTAATAGGTATTGTAAACTAGACAAATATTACGACAAATAGTTCATAACTAACGTAACGTGCGAATTCAAATTTATTCTTGTAATTTTTCGAACTTTACCCGACCGAATTGGGTAATGCTAAGTTAACCTAGATAAACCTAAGTTTACCTACAATTCTTAAATACCTAAAATATTCAACGTTACCCTTATCATATTATCTATACTACTTTACTATAAATAGATGACGTGATACAAACACTCGATCAGTTCTGTAGAATAGTCTTATTCACGTAGACCAGTACTTATTCCACAAAAAAAGATGTTTAGTAAATCAATAAAAAAAATCGTGAAATATAACACAATACTAAACTGATTGTGTCAAATTTTAATCATAGAAAACGCTACGAGTATCAAAGTCTTCCACAGAACAATCGCGCAGATCAGAATAGCCATTTTGCACACTGTGCTTTGTTTTAAAGTTCAGTCCTAGGTACTCGTAGATAGAATTTTTTGATCAACTGTGAGTTCACATCTGCAGCCTTATCACAATGAAGATTCGGGAAGTTTCGCCTTACGCTTAGTTCAAGGCAGCTTGTCGCGAAGGCGTGCTATAGGCCTTATAGACGCGATTGCGACTATTTTCACCTGTTCGGTCGAATTAATACAAGATCAAAATAAAAACAATATTGACTTCGAATGCATTTGTCACCAGTTTATTAACGTTGATAATATAACATTGATGTGTCTATATTTCGTTGACATGAAAAACAGTGGCATGTTGAAATTCTGCAAAACAAGTAACTAGTGTCGGGGAGTTTTGGTTACACGGAAAGAGTCGTGTCGCCGCAGTGTATTTTTTTCCAAAACTAGTGTTTTTTCAAGTGTTTATGTATAAAAAGTGTTTTATTCATAAAATGCCGAATTACAAGCGCGAGCATGGGTAAGTGATATAATGTGGTGAAACATGACTTTTCTAAAACAAAGTACAGAAACATCGAAACTGGAAAAATGCACAGAGTGCGATGTCAAGAAGAAAGAGAATAAAAAGACTAGTGTCGAAAAGAAAAGTTTAGACATTTGAAAAAACGGAACGAGTGGCGGCTTCTTACTTTTAGAAGAGTTCCGTAACTGATGACAAAATGAGAAACAATATTTGTTTACTTCTGTTGCTAAACTTGTTTATAATAAGAGTCCTAATCGACATTAATAGCGCAACTAAAATGTTACATTACATTACCTATTTAACATTTTTATGTAAATAGTCTTCGCATCATATTATAATGGTAGTATTTATATTATGTATGAGCTATGCAATTTCATCGTTCGTAGGTAGATCTGTTCTCTATCCGAAGCAAGCCATTAAATCTCTATCTCGTTTGACCTTTCGTGGTTACATCGTTATTCGAACGTTGCACGGGAAATGAGATGCAGAGAGAAAGCCAACGAATATTGAAAGAAAATGTCTCTAGTCTCATCCTTTCTATAGAGGTGACTAAGAAAGATACAGTGATCTATTCTTGCAGTACATTTTACTTTAGATTTTTATTTAAAAGTCATTAAATGGCACTCTCTTGATGTTAAGAAATATTGTTTGTCCATTATCCGTTGCAGCGGTACCCAGAACATTGAGTCCGTTCCAGGCTAGGTGTGTTTACAGTAAACACACCTAGCCTGGAACGGACTCAATGTTCTCAATGTTCGAGCAATTTTTCAAACATGTTTCAAAACAACGAACAGGGGCCATACCGTGAGCCATACGGAGTGGTCGAAGATAGTAAACGGTTTACTATCTTCGACCACTCCGTCACTTAACATCAGGTACACCTGCTGAACACCTAGGTGTTCACCACAGCTTAGCATTAAAAAAAAACAAGTATTTTCGTGGTTTGGTTATCATTTTTGTAAGCTCACGGTATGGCCCCTGTTCGTTGTTTTGAAACATGTTTGAAAAATTACTCGAAATTTAATAGAAACCAGTGAGTTTTGGCGGAAAAGCGGCAATATTTTCCATAACTACTGATTTTTTTTTCAAATATGTTTCTATAAAAGTTTTGGTTATTTATTTATAAATTACGTGCACGAGTATGGAAAAAAAATGTAAAAATATGTCTTCATATTTCTACCAAAACTTCGTCAAAGCGCTCGTAAAATTACCACTGCTTTAGGGCATGACCAGACTTGAACTTGACTAATCTTGTCTTACTTTGACTATAACTCAGATATCCCAAAGTGTCAACTTAAATGACACGGGTAGTATGCAGAAAATACGATGCCAAAAACAATAATAAAAACCTTTAACATCATACTATTAAACATCATTATGTTAATAATCTTATGTCATATTATTTATAGCTAAACTTTTAATAAAATAGAACCAGCATTGGATTTAACAGCTCACATAGAGCAGATTTAGATACCTCTAGTTAAATAAAATAGCCTTGAGCTAATTAAAAGTTTACAATTGTACGCTAATGTAATTTTTTGTAATTTACTTAATAACTCAATGGAAACTATTAATAGGTATAAGAAAATTAATTTTATCTAGTAAATGAAAAACACTATGCTAGCTTACGCGAAATAAAATAATTGTAGAAAACAGAGTGGTTTTCTATGTATTTGGTTGATTCATGAAAAATTCAATTTCACTGACACAGCTTTACCAGGCAACGCCGAGGCTGCTGTTCCGACGAGCTTAAGTTGCTTTAGTGAGAGACAATTAGCGCAGAGTCTGGTTTCCATAGACACTCGGTGGCAGCCGCAGTCTGCAGCCCACAACGGAGCGACCATTTACAGTAGAACCGTTCACCACAACTTTCTCTGTGAAATCAAAGAACATATTAAAGTAATAAAAAAATAAAACAAAAAAATGTTTGTCCAAAATTACTAATTCTTATAATCATAATGTCTAAAAGTTAATAGTTGACACAGAAAATATCGGACGACATTTTACACAGCGCCATCAAGTCCCAAAGTTTTGCTTAGCAATGCTTAGAACATACATCACTTTACGTCGTGATTTTGTCACTACTTTTTCTTATTAGGCATATCTGACGTGGTTTTTTTGACTGATAATTTTTATTTAATGTAAGTATGAATAAAGAATTGGTACAAGTCTAGAGCTGTGTTTTGTAGTGATAAAAATAATAATATTAAACTAGAATTGTAAATAAAAACCCATTACGTATAAAATATATGCCTGGATGACCGAGCTTTGCTTGGTTTTTCATTGCCTGAAAACACGGATAAAACGACGTTTTCTAAAAATTAAACCTAGCTAGATCGATTTATCGCCCTTGAAACCCCTTGCACATACAAAATTTTATGAAAATCATTGGAGCCGTTTCCGAGATTCAGATTATAAATATACATAATATATACAAGAATTGCTCGTTTAAAGATATTAGATTACATAGCCAATTTTTGCCAATACTCGCCACGCTTTTTATGTTTGCTCAGTATAATTAGGTCAAATATTAACCACCTATTTCTTTTATTATTTGGGACGACAATCGAGTACTGAACCTCCTGTATCAATATTGCTGATGTTCAAACTTTCACGGTGTATGTTTCTGTTGATTTCTAATGTACACAATAAGAAGTTTCCATCTATCTAAATTATCATGTGTACCGTCACGTCGTATAGCAGAGCTTTCTACGTTACTTATCTTACGTAACATAATAAACTAAGAGAACAAATAGAGAATAGAGAGAAGAGAATATAGAGAGCTACAAAAAAAGATATGTGTTTATTCGAGACAAACTGATAAAGACCCACATTTCCATTTAGAAGCCAAGACGTTAGCAGAAATGTATTCGTCCTAAATACTCAATCGCTCTAACATTTATCCCGGCCTTGTTCCGTCTCGTTGAGTTTCCAAACAACTAAATGAGATTACTTAGTGTACACATGAAAAAAGACAGGGATTTTGTATTTACGTTTACAATCGAAACATTCAACCACACGGAAATGCTAATTTCAACGATTCCTCTCCAAATAATATTAAGTTTAAATGATGCTTAAATTCGGGTATTCCAAAAATTTTGAGCAGTAAAAAATATAAGTTCGTTACAATACATGTTCTATACAAATATTTTGAACTTAATTATTTATAAGTCGATTGGTTTGACGTGTGACCGGCCATTGGCACTGTAGTATATCAATCAATCACCAATCGCATCAATTTTATCCCACTTGTACCCACAAGTGGGATAAAATTGATGCGATTGGTGATAATAAGGATAATAATAAGTATATCTGTACTAACTTTTATTTATTAATTAATTAGGAGTCGTCAGGAGACTGAAATGCTGGCGGTTACTTTGTTAAGTGCGAAGTTTTTGCATTGCCTTCCAACATTACTTACTTGCTTTACTCGGTGGTAAATTTCCCTAGCAGAAAGTTATCTAGGTAGGTACACTACAGTACCAGATATTCTGCCCCCAAGCAATAGTGTGTACATGTACTGTGTTCCGGTTTGAATATACTGCAGCTAGTCAAATTACAGGGCTTTTGAAAATAAACCATCGAAAGACTGAAAGTAATGAGCTTTAAAGTACAAATTCCTATAGTACAAGCTTTGCCTAGTTTGGAACTAGATGGCGCCGTGTCGCTTTATGTGGCTGTGTGTGTGTTATGTCCTAGGATGTAACAGTATACATTTTTTTTATATGTTTTGCTGGCAACGTCATTTAACATAGATATCAAGTTACATTGTTTTGGTTATTAATTTTCTGTGCACTCTTTAGATTAAATTGTATCTGCGTGTATATTTTTTTTATTTACTTTTTCTTTTGTATAAGTTTATTCTAGTACATTATCAAAAGTACCTTTTTATACTTGGTTAAATAATTCACGGTAAAATACCATAAAAATCTTACCAAGTACCCATTTCATAAATATTTAAAAACGACTGTAAAGTATAAATTAAAACGAAAGGTTTTATTACCTGAGAGAGGTATTCTTTCGCAGACGCTGGACCGCGGGCACGATCGAGCAGAATTCACATTTCTCGAACAAAATAATCCACCCAGGACCTGCCGTAAAGCAAGCGCACAATTAACTTTATTGCATAACTACTAGCTGAGTCACTTGGTACCACCTGCTATGTCGCTCAAGGAATATTATTAATTTTCCTTCGGTTGAGGTAAAGCGACATACTTTTTGTAGTACTTTCTATTAACGAAGGTTGCTTTGATTAAAAAATGTTAGCCACTTTCCAATTAGTATTTATGTATAGCACAGATTTCCTAGATATTTAAGGTGTTAAATAAACGAGGAATGTGATTCAATTTGAGTTTTTACGTAGTTTTTTTTTTGCGTGGTTGTAAGGTACTTTCTTGTACTTGGTTGGCTAGCTACCACCCTAAAATCAAAAACCTGGCGCCAAGCATCTAACAGTATGTTCCAGCCTCACTTGTGAGCCTGTTCCATTTTAGGTTCAAAAGTCAGCCGTATTCTTAAACGATTATTTAACGGTACAATTTAATTACGTACCGCTGAGAGTGCATTTTGAGTCCTACTAAAAGATGAAACACCTGCCACACCTAGATAGAAGAAAATAACCAGGTTTAATTATATACGAATGAAACTTAGTACTTGTATATGTAACGTAATACATTGTATACGCTTTCGCGCTTACTGTAGACAAATTGCTGATTTTTTTAATGGAAAGGGAATTAAACGAACTAGACGTTCTCCTAATGGTAAAAGATAACGCCTGTCCATGACCATTGCAACGGTACCCAGAACTTTGAGTAGCAAGACAAAGTCCAGGGCATCACTGCTTCGGCGCTCATTAGTTTGAGAATTCGGTATGTAAGGTTTTTTTTTTTGTATTTATTTTATATTTTTTACTTATAGTAAAATTTATTTGATGAAACTAATTTGAATATTTTGGCTGTCTATGCAGTAGTTAATTTTTAGTAAACTTCCAAAACTTTTTATAGCGATGAAGTTATAAAGAAGGCTGTATATATTGTATGCCCTTGCCGTGTAAAATAAAAAAGTATACATATAGCTTTTTTGACACATTTAATTGAGTTTGACAAATGACATGAAGCAAACAAATATTACATCATAACCTCATAGGCGATATTAGAGTCAGAGTAACTTTTAAAGTAAAATAATCCAGATATTTGTATCAATAAAGCGAAAAACAACTCGACGTACGCACGTGTAATTATGGAAGAGATTAAAATCAGTAACTAAAGCATTTCTTTTTTTTCTTTACATACCGAATTTTGATGGTTAGTCTTACCAGCGCTGTAATTTCGCTAGCTGCAGGACCCATCAAACTGGAACATAGTAATGTTTACAAAATACTGCTTGGCGGCTGCAGTTTTAACAGCTACTTGACCAAAAGCAAACAGTTATCTTAAACACCTATTTTTCGGGCTACTGTGTAATGCAACTCATTGCATTATTTAAAACTGGCGAGGTACAAAATATAATCACAGGCACTTGTTGAAAATAAAATATTAATGTTGAACCTTCTATAAAACAATACAATTATCGTTAAACGGAATGAGCTGAAAGAAATAAATGAAGCGAAATATTATGCAACAGATGTTCAGGAACTTAGGGAAAAGTGTTTGATAATGGTTGTCAGATCGTGGAAATTGGGTTGTTTTAAGTTTCAAATGAAATTACAGTATGCTGAAGTTCTACTGTCGTAGACGTGGTATATACTACGATGCGCGTGAATAGCCCGACTGTGGTTGTACTAACACCACATGTTTCCATGTATAATTGTACAACTAAGCCACTATTGTGAAACGATGCTCTGATTATTAAATTTTAGACATTTTAGGCATCCATATTGTATTTTATTTATTTGGATAACCAACACTATACTCATCACAACATTCATAAAGGTCATCAACATTAATGAGAAAACTAGATGTTATAGCAATTACAGGTGACGACGACATACATAAAAATATAAAGTTAATAATTTTATTATTAGTAACAAGTCCACAGATGAACAAAATAATGGAAGTTCTAACCTATTTTAAGTACTTTTAGATTAATAGATACCTATGTATGTATATATCACATTTCCTTTCCATTTGTCTCTAATGAAGCAGTTCGCTAATTTGCCTAATTTGATTAACTTCCTTAATTAGAAATCTAGTTCAAAAAAGGCCGTAGATAAATATGCAGATAGGTAGCGTGTTGGATGATTATTGCTTCAACCTTTAGATTTAACGATTTTTTTAAGGTTGATAGCTTGGTGTTTGTCCACATCTGACCTGATGTTAAGTGACGATGTGGTCGAAGATGGTAAACACGCCTAGTCTGGAATGGAACTGACTCTCAAGTAAGGCTTCCGGAACACACCGTTAAGTGCTTGCAGTAGATTTTCAACTTGGTAGCTAGCCAGCCGAGTACTAACAATACCCAATCACCATGCTATGGTTTCCTCACGATGATTTCCTTCACCGGCAGCTCCAGCTCATTGTTGGGGTTTGAACCCACAACCTTTGGCGTGTAAACCGACTACGCTAACCACTGAGCTATCATCGCTACATAAGATAGATTCAATAGTATTAGTAACAGACTTGATTAATTTAAGACCTTACAAACTGACGAAAGAAATGATGTTTCATTTTTGACAGAATAAGTTTTTAACCACAAAATACTAGATGCTAAATAATAGTCTGGGTATAACACAATTAACTAAACAACATTTAATTAAATTTAAACAAAATCCTAATGAAATTATCAGCACCATGATATGTTACAATCACCATCACTGATTGTACCTAACATTAATAATATATAAATTAAACAAATTTAAATCATTTCTCTTCTTAATTTTAATTAAATCCCAAAAGCTCTTTCAAAGGAAATTAATTGTTTCCACGCCAAAAATCAAACGATAGCCTTGGTAAAAGTTGGGATAGTTGAGTTGTGTTACTTCACAGCTTTGTACTTATTACAGTTAATGTGTTGCGGTTGTGGTTAACTAATAAATTAAATGAGGAAGTTTTGTAACAGGCTTAGAATATGTTACTACTTTTGTACTTACCACACGCTCTTAAAGTTTTAGGCTTTATTTGACTCAGCTCTGTTCCACAGCCGGGCGTGGGTCTATTCTCGTTGCGGGTAAGATAGGGGCATAGTCGACCAAGTTAGCCAAATGTTACCAAACTTCACATATTTTCGAGAGCATTGTGAACTTTTAGACATGAATGTTTTCTCGTGATGCCTCTTTAAAGATCACTAGAAACTTAACTACCTAACCTTCAAATTTTCTCTCTTAATTTGTTTCTAGAGGATACGAAGAAACGAAGAAACAGCCAAATAAATTTACATTCATACACTCACACACATAGACACACAAAGACAGAGAGAGAGAGATTTTGTATTTTGCTCAGATAGACAAATTAAATTCTAAAGGGTGGGAATCACTGAACCTCACGACACTGAACTTCCTAGAACATAACTCAGAAAAAAACAGAAGTGCGTGCTGTGGATATTGAAGGCAGAACCTACAGATTTGCCCTCTCCCAAGTAGATTGCCGTAGATTGCCGTAGATTCTGTATATGTAATAGTATAAATATTATTAAAGCAGTTTTCTAAGACAAAACAGTACAGGCCCTTCCAGTTTTATGTCACTGGTTGTTGTTGGTTGTATGCTAATATAAAAAAAATAATGTTTTATCGTTATTATATTATCGATTTTATACGTTATCTTATGGAAAATGATTATATGTATATAGATGAGTCTTTTGTTTTTTAAAGTTTAGAAATATAAAAAAAAAAAAACTTATTTTTTTAATTGTTCATATTGATGGTTAGATTACTTTTTTTTTATAAGAAATAAGCTTACTATTGACCGCTGTCTCACCTGATGTTAAGTAATGATGCGGTCTAAGATGGAGCACGCTTGCCTAGAAGATACCGACTCACTGATTCACTCTCGACTTGAAGACACCCAGATTATATCCAACGGGAAACACTCGCTCGGGCAGCGCATTCCACTGTCTAACAGTGAACGTGGAATAAAATCGTTTCGTTCGAGTTTTTGGAACATCGACTATGACACGATGTCGCTTTTTTGAGCTAAGTAATAAGACCTAAGTATAATTCCGATTGTATTGATAATATTAATAGTAGATCATTTAAAAGGCTGCTCTGTTTGAACTTTTGAATCCATATCGTCGGCGTGGACCTATGGAAAACGGTAGAACAATTGAATCTTTGCTACAGTGATTGTTGATAGTTGTAAAGCTGACCTGTTGAAATCCACGCCGGTAACGCGCGTTCATGTAGCAGTATATGATGGGGTTGTAGCAGGAGTGAGACATCGCCAACCAGTGGCTCGCGAACCACACGTACGGAATTCCTGGCCATCGACTCCACTCTTGCTCATGCGCAGACCACAGAACCTAAATACATTATTTCATAATTAGGTTGAACAAAATAAATTTAACCAAATCTTGATTTTAAACAATACTTTTATTTTTATTTAAAATGCGTTTACGCTCGTCCTAATCCTCTCTAATGTTAACCAGTTATGCGGCCTAGAATGGATTCTTATATAGAAAAAACCTGTTTACTCTGGATTCAAAGGAACCCGAAATAATATTTAACGGCAAAGAAATCCACATCTTTTCCGATTGTCTAAAAAAACGAGTGTAAGTCGAAAATTTCCACTAGGAACAGATGGCATTTAGGCCGCCAATCTGGCCGTCTATTTAAAAAAAGGGGTAAGCGGAGTCAAACGTAATTTGGGCACACTCCGAAATGTATCCAATAGAAAACTGTAAAAAATTACCTTACGACTATGTTCAAGGCTTACTTACCATAAAAGTATTCAGTGGAAGCCAGCATATCGTAAAAACGAAGACGACTGTCACCATCATTTTAATCATCTGAAACAAGAACTAAATGTTTAAAATTGCATGGGTGATATTTTGTTTTACTTTGAAGGCAGATAGATTAACAGATCCAAACTTATTACAAACTTTATTGTATTTTTCCTTGCAACCTATTTACAAAGACCACAATATGTAATTTTTTTTTTGCATACAGGCTTTGTTTTGACTACAACTCATCGGATGTTAAGTGACAGTGTAGTCGAAGATGGTAAAGCACACCTAGCCTGGAATGAAACTTGCTCTCAAGTGAGGCTGCCGGAACACACCGTTAGATGCTTGGCGGCAGATTTTCAACTTGAGGGTGGTAGCTAGCCAGCCGAGTACGAGAAAGTACCCTGCCACCACGCTAAAATTACTTTAGAGCAGTCAATTGAAATCTTCAACATTCATATTTTTATTTAAATAGTCTAGTGATGACAATTTCATTCACAGGTATTAAAATTGCGAAAAAATGAGTTTATTAAAATTCAAAATTAGACGAAGAATGTAATATTACGCCCGACGTACCTTAAGTCGAACGAATGAAGAAGCTAAATAACAAGAATAAATACAAGTTTTCAAATCCCTATATTTTCATATAATATCTTTTAGCAGTTGTTACGTTGAAATGTTTTATAAGTAACATAGCATTTGCAAAACCATAAAGGCGAAATGTAATCAATAAGAACAAATAAAAAATTCGACTATAGCTCTATTGAAATATTGCCGTCTGACGTGTTAATTAATACAGTTGTAGATTTATATGTTCTAGAGTACGTGCACACTAACACACTTAGCGGCAGCCTGAATTGCAGGGGCAACAGCGCACATGACTGTATACTGCTCGCTTTCTAAGACTAACCTTTCTCTTAGATCTAGCCATGCACGAGTCGCGCGCGCAGTGCACCTCGCTGGGCGGGCGACCACCCTACACGACGTGCGCGATGCGTGCGTACGTGCACACCAGCGCGATCAGCGGTAGCGTGAACTGCAGAGCCAGCAGCGCACATGACTGTATACTGCTCGCTTTCTAAGACTAACCTTTCTCTTAGATCTAGCCATGCGCGAGTCGCGCACACAGTGCGCCTCGCCGGGCGGGCGACCACCCCACACGACGTGCGCGATGCGTGCGTACGTGCACACCAGCGCGATCAGCGGCAGCGCGAACTGCAGTGCCAGCAGCGCGTAAGTATACCGCTTGCTATGCTCCGAGCTCGGCCACTGTTCGCCACACACATCCCTAAAATAATTACGTATCACAAACAAAAATCTTCATCAAGATTCGGGTCACGGGGAAACACATAAATATAATTAAGGCCCTACACTCTAACGTTTCGAGCACGTCTGTTACTGCAGTCAGTCGTGTGTCTAATGTCATGTTTCGTAGAGTCTCATTTAGTGTAGCAGAAAACTGTCGGTTACGCAAGTTCATGCATGTCAAACTTTAAATTTTGAGAAATTATTGGTATAAATTTTCTCACATTACGCAAAAAGTTACAAACAAATGCAATGTTGTCTCACGAAGATCTTAAAGAAATACAAATATATTTCTTTAAAATTCACGTATTTCTAGATTTAAATCTCCAGAGATAGTCTCTACCTACGTGTTTGTATGTAGATATGTATTTACGTACGTATGTATCTACATAACTACATAGGTATGTGTATATAAACGAATGACTTACTAGCACCTGGCAACATCTCATTTAATAAGACGCGCTACTACCTCATCAAAAAAACAATGTAAAACGCAGGGCTCTACGCGATAAACTAGCAACTCATTGCAATTTGGATCTTATATATTTTCTGTATTTTCCAATTAAAGATTTAGGTTTACTTACACGTCACAAACAACGTGCCAATCTGACGGTTTCTGCAGCGTCGACACGACGGCTATCGGCGAGGCTGTCAGGAGCGCTCCAAACCACACTGCAGCCACGACTAGCTTAGCAATCGCCTTCTCCACCCGTGGTTTTAGAGGCCTCATGATAATAACATACCGGTCGATTGATATAGCGAGCAGTGTGTACGCGCTAACCAACACTGACACTGCTTGCGAATAGTTCACTGCCTTACACATCACGGCACCGAACGGCCAGTACTTCAACACAAGCGTCGATACAGAAGAAAAAGGAACACAAAATACAGTCAACAAGATATCTCCCACTGCTAAGTTAACTATGAAATAGTTCGTGACTGTTTTCATATGCGGACTCGTGTTCACTACAAAACATACTAATCCATTTCCGATAAGAGCCACCACGAACACGGTTCCGTAGAATAGACACACACAGGCGTTGAATATTGTTTGTGCTACACGATCTTCTGGTTCAAATTCGCACACAAACATGTATGAAGATGTGTTGTAAAGCGAGGATAGATTGAAGTCAGATACATTGTATACAGTAGTACTGGGAGCTTGGGAGTGTCTATTATCATTTTCGTCTGTGATTTCATTTGGATACAGCATCCTTTCCTTGAATTTTTTTCAGCTGCCTTTGTCCATCGTACGTCTACGTATCAGATATAAAGCACGTCGTGTTGAACCTGAAAAGAATTTATTAAATTTATATCCTTGGCATCTAGGCACAAAGACGCATTCTTTCTTTATGGTTGACTGGCTACTATTTGACCACAGCTCACAGCTCGCCGTATGTTAAGTGACGATGTGATCGAAGATGGCAAACACAATTAGCCTGGAATGGAACTGGCTCTCAAGTGCTGGAACACACCGTTAGATACTTGGCGACAGGTTTTCAACTTGAAAGTCGTAGCTAGCCAGTTGAGTACTAGAAAGTACCCTACCACCACACTATGGTCCCCTCACGATGTTTTCGTTCACCAACAGCTCAAGCTCATTGAACCTGCGCCTTTCGGCGTGTGAACCAACCGCGCTAACCGCTGGGCTATCACCGCTACTTTATTTAAAGGAATATTATCTCACAATTCTTATAATATTAGATTTAGATTTCATGACGTAAAAATACATTTTTGTGCTATTAACGCCAGTTATCATACTTACCACAATAGTTTTTTACTTGGTGGTAGATCTCCTTAGCAGGAGGTCGTCAAGGTAGGTACCACCGCCGTACCAGATATTCTGCCGCCAAGCAGTGTAGTATGTAAACATTAATATGTTCCGGTTTGCAGCTAGCGAAATTATTGGGCTATTGAGACTAACCATTGAAAGTCTCAAAGTAATGAGCGCCAATTCATGTTCCGGATTTTGTTTTGCTACTCAAAATTCTGTGTATTGCTACAATGGTCATGGGCAGGTGTTACCTTTTACCATCAGGAAAGCGAATTGTTTGTCTCATTAATTTTAAGTAAAAAAAAGTTGAGCTCCACGATAAAAAAAACAACAGACAATCTTTGCATTTGTAATATTAATGAGATGTTTAATTTCATTAGACTTTCGGGCCTTTGTATTGTTTCGTGTTATTTGAAGTCTAGTTAGTAATTTTATATTTACACATTTTTTCTATTCACAAAGGGCTTAGCGTACTTTTTATTTGAGATATTCAGTAAGAAAAACGTTCGTTTACAATCGTTCAAAGAATAAGATACAAGCCTAAACTTAAGTAAGTTCAATAAGATAATATTTTAGTTAAAAGAAACGTGCTTTTATGTATTTATTTTGAGATTATCCCCTCTCTGTGAGACGCGAAAATACTAGTACCTACTTGGAAACCTTCGAACAATAGTATACTATAAATAAGTATCTTTAACGCTTTCAAATCAATGTTGGTTCTTTTTATCAATATAGTAAAACAAAATTCAAGTTCAATCTGTAGCAAATAGTCGCTATATTTCATAGGTCCGATCTTCAGTCAGATACCTAGTGAAAATGGACTGGAGAATAGAATTTTTTATCTATATTACAGGCGATCTGTTACTTATATTAGAATAAGCCACAGCTTGAGATACCGGGTCAGATTTTTATTTATCGAATTACTCTTATATCTATGTAAAATAGATCAAGAAAAATTGGATGATATGTAGGTTACATCTAAAATATGTACATTAATTAAACGCAAATCTACATTGTGTATTATGCGATTTCAAAAACCAATAAAAAATTACCGCGTTATGTCATGGCCAAGACCGTTATGGTATTTGAATAACGTCACGCCGTGTGAAACAATTATAAGTTATGTTTTTTTTTCATTATCTAAAATTACTCTCCACAGTCACTGGGGTCCGTGACCTTTGTCAAGTTTGAATTACAGTAAGTTACTATTACTCTATAGTACTTAAGTAATAAGAAATTTTAAATAATTTCAGTTAGTACGTTAACCGTTTTTGTTTTTGTCAGAATTCTTTTGTTTTATTCCGAAGATATCTTTGAACTTTAATATATCAGGAAAACTAGCACGCAATTCAAAAGACGGTTTCAAACTTCGTAATTTTGAATTATTTTTTTAACGATACCCTTCTCGGTGGTCTATCGAGTGAGCAGACAAACAGATTTCCCTTTTCTAATTTTAATGTAGAAGAACCATTCTTAAAAAATTCTTCACAATACCTATATCAATTTGTTTTCTGGTAGCGATTTGATATTTATAATTATCACTAAATAAACTAAGTAACTAACTTAACATTATATGATTATTTATTTACAGTAGGTATATTTAACATGGCAGTCAGCAAGTTACATTTATGAAAATTTAATGTAGTATATCTTATTTGAGTTTTACATGACAAAAACAAATCATACTAGTCTGTCTCAGAAGATAACTCATACAATGTGCCCAGCAAATCCTGTTAGATTTTACAACCGAGAAGAACGGCGCCGAAATAAAAAAGAATGATGTAATTTAGAAACAGAGCCTTATTTATCCCCTATCATAACCGTCTTCTATTCGGGTACTTGAGCTTAATCAAAGAAATGACAAAATTATAGTTAAACTCGTCAGTTGGTAAACAGCTTAGTACTTAGTTTTATCTACATACCAAGCTCGAGCCTAATAAGCAATCAACCATTGAGATAAAAAATAGTACAGTAATAAATTATGAAGACGCTAGCTCAAAGTGTAAGTAAACTGTGTTTCGAAAAAGTCTACTCCAATTAAATTGGAGTAGACTTTTTCGTTCATTCTATTCATTATTCATTATTCGACTTTGCTGCATTCATTCTATTCTATAGGCTTGAATGAATGCAGCAGTGTAGTAATTAAGCAACTAGTTACCCGCGACTGTCTTTTATGATAAGAAAATTTACAGAAACGTTTAGAGTTCAAAATGCAATCATTTATAGTATTAAAAAATATTGGGTTGAGATTGGTACATGAGTAGTTCTGCCCTTTTATGTCTCTTATTTATAAACATTTTTAGATAAAATAACAAAATAAAATCTACCAGATAACAAACATTCAGATTTTTTATGGTTGTAACTATAAACAGTTTTTTTTATGGCTGACAGGCTAGGTGTTTGACCACAACTCACCTGATGTTAAGTGACGGTGTGGTCGAAGATGGTAAAGCACACCTAGCCTGGAATGGAACTGGCTCTCAAGTGAGGCTGCCGGAACACACCGTTAGATGCTTGGCGGCAGATTTTCAACTTGTAATTAAAAGGATATCGAAGAACAAGGTTCGTTTGAAAGTTGTTTCAATAACCTAGTTTACTAAGTTAAGTTACATAGTGTTAGAAGTGAATTAAGTTTATTTATATTTTTATGTAAACACAATTTAAGATAAACAGCATTGTTTTCAAAAATTAAAGTTGGTAGACTTCACACATCCCCGAGAAATTCTTGTAAGAGCTCTCGTACATATACATATGTAAGTTTCCCCACGATGTTTTCCTTCATCGTTTAAAGTCAGCGATTTATTGCACATAACTTGACGATAACATGAGAAAACAGCGATGCTTTGGGATTCGAACACAGGACCTCCATATTGGAAGCCAAACCTTCTTCGAACTAAGCCCCCAAAACTTCTTTATTATAACTATCTTTATCTTTAACTTTCTTTATTATGTGCAAACTAAAACTAAAGCATTTACGAAATGCCGACAGCCCTGTTGGCTCATTGGGAGTATGCCTGCCTGAGCTGTAAGGCGTGGGTTCGATTCCCGCCAAGGACAACTGTTTGTTTGGTATAAACAAATGTTTGTTCTGTGTCTGGGTGTACTGTATATATTATGAGTATGTATTTACAAAAAAAAAGTATTTATGTATCCTATCAGTTATCTGACTTCCATCACACAAGCTCTGCTTAGTTTGGGGTCAGATGGCGCTGTGTGTAATGTGTCCTACGATATTTATTTTTTTAATTATTATTTATTTAAATAAAAAAATTGCAAATTAAAATATACCAATAAAACTAATGTTGAATGTAAAAACGAAAAGTTAAAAACATTGTTTTTTTTTTTTCTATACCAGAAGTAATAAAAACATCGAATTTATCTACTACGCGTTTATTATAGTACTTGCCATACTATGTTATTCACTTCCAAAATAGTAACAATATAAATTAAAGCCCAAGCCTTAGTACCTTACTTAACCGAGTTATATTCGGAGGTGTAAAACGTGTGTAAAACCGTAATATCTTTTAAGGGATCTTTACAGCCGGAAGCTTAAATGTAGGACAATAAACTGGTCAGTGATACGGCAGTTTATGTTTGATATCAGGGTTCTTGAGAGGCCGTTCCCCACATATTGCCTGACTGTTACAAGAAAAACGGTTTTTAGCTTTATGACATCATTTGAGACAAAAAGTAACTCGAAGCTTTATTGGAATATAATTGACTGACATAGGGTATTATTAACAAAACTTATTAAGAAAATTAAATGTGAATAGTAAATTTATTTTTGATTTCTTAAGCCTAACTAATTAAACAACCCACTTACTTTAGATCCTACTAATATTATAAATGTGGATGTTTCGTTGGATGGATGGATGTATGGATGGATGGATGTTTGTGAATGTTTGTTACTCAATCACGCCAGAACAGCTGAACGGATCTGGATGAAATTTTGCATGTAGATACTTTAGGCCCAGGAATAAAACATAGGATACTTTTCATCATCATCATCATCCATCACCACACGGGTAAAACCGCGGGGCGCAGCTAGTAAATTATAATTAGAATGAACTATATATTCTATTTATAGCTTTTGACGTCTCTTTTAATAAATCATCCCTTTTCTTTTTCGAAAAACTTCCACATTACATTAATTATACGACCAATATTAGATAATATGTACCTAGATTGTAAGTATTTCAGTAGTATTTGTATAAGTATGGGAAACTATATATTTTAGTGCCTGTGCCATATGTGCCTGTGTGTGTGTGTGCGTGTGCGTGTGTGTGTGCGTGTGCGTGTGCGTGTGTGCGTGAGTGTGCATGTATACGTATATGTATATTTATACATTATACACATTTGGTTCATATTTTCGTTTATTTTTTATTTTTTATTCAATTGTTTTTATTTACTTAGGTATTTAGAATATTGTTATGTATTGCATCAAGGTTAGTATTTTTTAATTTTTATTGATTCTGAATAGACGGATCGTGACTTACGTATGTATGGTGACGTGATAGACAAAGGAACATAGCCAAAGTACAAGTATAACTGTTCTAAAATGTTACGGAATCCTAAAAAGTAAATAAAACACGATTTAAGTAAGCAAGAAAAAAGTTACGTATACCCTCGCATTTTGCAAGGAAGCTTTCAAGCAACTCTTTTCCTTGTTCGAAAATATAGGGCTGACATGCTTAGTTGCCTTTTTAAGGAAAGATACACTGAGAAGTACCTCAGAATAAGGGTTAGAAAGTATTTTATTTTCATGGGATGTGAGCTACTCGTATAAATTGCTAAATGAACGTAATAATATAACTTAACTCAATTTACACCGCGACACATTTGTGTTGTAATCCATGTTAGGTATTTAGTTATAATAAGCCAAAGAATTTTACGTATGAACGAGCTCACTGAATTCTTGCTTCTTTCTTTGAAAGCAAACATAATATTGGCTTTGACAAGACAAAAATCAGAATTTCAATTAATATGAGATCTCCCCTTGGACATGCGTCCTAAAATAAAATCTGGTTAAGGCCAAAACTAAAGCCCAAAGTGTGGCTATATAAATGACTTAATATTGTACTTAAATTTCGCAATCAGTAGAAAATTGAAGAATAGCGCTACAAAGGACAAAAATATCAATTTGATAGATCAAAATATTTTAGGAACACAAATAAAAAATCTATTTTTGAAAATTTGTTTAGATCAAAATTTTAGATTAACAAATTTTTTTAAAGTTATTTCTTTTTGTTTTTTAATAAGTTAATAGTCATAATTGAATTTGTCGTTTTATTTTATGTTTTATCGCGATCAAACTGTGAGACTCATCCGAAACCATTTTGACAGTGTCAATACACAAAACTAAAAAAAAATTACATAAATATAGAGGCTGAAATAATTATTAAATAGTTTAATTAGTTAACTAGGACCCATTCCCAATTCTCACACAAAGCCAAATATTTGTGCTTCCAAACGTTGCTCACAAAATCTTGGAATTCATGAAATTCATTATATGGCTGAAGTATGCGAATATTTGCTCCGCCGTTTATGAGGATTCCTTATCTTGTAATTACTTAGCGTGAATGAATTTTGTCTGGTAATAACTTGATAGTTAAACGGTGGTATGCGCCAATTAAATGTTCATTATTATAAGGTATGAATTTTTTATTAATAGATTCGCGTTTGAACACTGAGGTCTAGAGTGGAGCTTACGCTTAGCCAGAAAGAACCCTTTTTACTTTGGATTTGAAGACATCCGTATTATATTTATCGGATAATACAAAAAAATTGGGTTCCAAGTACGCGATTAAATGTTCATGGTTATTAAGGTATCAATGAAATGTTCATGATTTTTATGTATGTATGTATTAATTGTTTATGGTTTTTATATTTGTTGTATTAATGTAATGTTCATGGTTTTTGTGTATGTATTAATTAAATTATCATGGCTATGTATCAATTATATGATCGTAACTATTATATATGTATCAATTAAATGTTCATGATTATTAGGTGTGTATCAATTAAATGTTCAGGATTATTAGGTGTGTATCGATTTAATGTTCAGGATTATTAGGTGTGTATCAACATGGTAAGTCTATAAACCCACAACACCGCCAGAAAATACATTTTTTTTTAAATATTTTTTAAAATTGTTGTTGTTTTTTTTTAAATACTACTAACCTTGTGTTTGTTTAAGGCCGTATATCTACATATTATATATTGTATACAACGAGTACAAGTAGTGTATATTGTATAGTGGATTTTCTTTCGCTTGAAGGTTGAAAAAAAGTGCAATCATATTTTTTCGTTTGTATAATCTGAGTGTATCAAGTAGAGTCAAAGTATAAGCGTGCACTATCATTAACATCACATATCTAAGCAAAGAACTGTCCGTCAAAAGCAAGCCTATAAACTAAAATAAAAAAAAACAATATATTTCCGAACGTAGTGAGCCCCTAAAAAGTTATTCGGAAAAAAACTTGCTACAGTAATAAACCGGTTCAATTACCCTCTCTCGGCGTTGGAAGTTGGAAGTGGTTCTTATACACGCAGACATATCATTTCCGAAACAATTTCCGAGTTTCAAAAGGTAGTGGGTCCATCTTTCCAGTTAATATTTTACAACGTACCTTATTCACAGCAATTCAAAGCTGCTATCCTACTCAGTTTTAGATAGAGCTAGCAGTGTAATGGCACTTCAGCATATAAATCAACGTCACATGAACCTGCACATCACGGTCTCCGTAATAAATTTAAAGGTAAGAGGGCTTCGTGAAAATATTACGAAGCCTGAACTTGAGACCTTGTTTTATGATTGACGATTATTATTTAAACAATAATAGATTATTCAATTATTAGAAAATAATTAACAGTTGTTAATTAGGTGTGACATGGTGAATCCTTCCTGGTGAATAAATTTAATATTTTGAATATTTACCGAAATGTTGTCTTCAAATAAAATTGACCCTAATAAAATTTTATTACTTTAGGATTGTGTTAAATTAGCATCAAGGTGCATGTGTGCGTATTGCTCCCGTATTTTAAACCAAATCATAAGTCTAAGAAAAGACGACAATTTTTTTGATTACTTTTTTTACATTCGGCTGTTTATCAACGCTATCATGTTAAGTAGATTAAAGGAAACAAACTTTACCTCTTTGTAACACCATTGTAAACAAATTTTAATAAACTTGTAACAATGAAGCGGATAAACGTAAAATTTTAAGATTCATAAAACTTGTTAAAACCTCTTGGTCTCTTGAGTGTAATTTTCTTGTAATTTCAACTTCAGTGCTACATTATTAACAAATTGAGTATCCGCCTAAGTTATAAGTAAACAAAGTGTCAAGGTCAGAGTTAAAAAGATGAAATCAAATCGAGGAAAACCAAATCTCATTTTACCTGGGACTTCCGACCACGTCCCGACCCGAGGCGAAATTCACGAAAAAGTAAAAAAGCTTTTATACTTTTTTCCAGTTTTATTAGTGAATAATGCACTTTTACGAGTACTGCATATGTTATGATATACAACAATATTATTAATAGCAAACATTTCGGATTGTTATCTCCAAGAATCATGTTTTTAAAGCAGACAAAATTAAAACCTGAAAATTATTTATTGAAAAATCTTAAAAAATCAGAAAGCCTGCGCGTGCTATACTGCGAACTATGCTGTGTTTGAACTATGCAAGTATATAATTATGTAGTATTGCTTATCTTCCTTTAATTTTCATTCGAATATTTTTATTTAAGGCTCAAATTAGCATCGTAAAAGAGAGAGCATTAATTTAAATCAAATCAATCATTTAACAACCGGTTCTTGGTAACTTTGAACTATGAATATAATCTATTGATTATGACATGTACTTGACATTTTCAAGGCGAAACTTTTTAGCATTCGTTAGTATCACCGTGCGGGTACCGAGCCCATTGCGTTGCAGGGACAGGAATCCGTACAGTGTCTAAGACTTACAACCCAAGTCTAGACTTTATTTTATGGCTGACAGGCTTGGTGTTTGGCCACAGCTCATCTGATTTTAAGTGACGGTGTGGTCGAAGATGGTGAAGAAACACATCTAGCCTGGAATGGAACTGGCTCTCGAGTGAGGCTACCGGTACACACCGTTAGATGCTTGGCAGCAGATTTTCAACTTGAGGGTGGTAGCTAGCCAGCCGAGTACTAGAACGTACTCTACCACCACGCTATGGTTTCCTCACGATGTTTTCCTTCACCGGCAGCTCAAGCTCATTGTTGGGGTTTGAACTCACGCCCTTCGGTATGCGAACCAACCGCGCTAACCACTGAGCTATAATCGCTACAAACCCCTACCCTTTTTATACGTTTTAACGCTCACTTTCACTATCAGTGTCCAACAAGATTTAAAAACCTACATGGTTTCTGTAAATATGATACAATATAAGTATTATGTAAGTACCAAAAGGGTGTGAATTCTTCAAATATAAGAATTCTCTTACGGCAACGGGGAACCTAAATAGTGATTACGTCAGCAATATTTATTTATTTACTTTTCTTATTATTTTTTCTTCTTATTTTGAAATCAATGCTTACGTAAGCATAAGTGATGGGTGGGCGCTTTTTTACTTTCGCTCATAAGAGAAATAAAAATTATTAAAATTCGGCTTAATACTCATAGAAGAATAAAAAGGAGTACAGGTATAATGTTGCATAGAAAATGGGTAAATACTCCTTGGTCCAACAATTTCACTTGTTGTACGGGAACTGTACGCATACAAATCCATCGAGATATCGAAATTGTACGGCCGAGGATTGAACACTTGCGTAACGATGCTTTATTAAACTAAAGCAAAATATATTTAGTTTATTTACGCTTCAAAGTCGTTTCGGTTACGACAGTGATGATGAAATTAATTTTTATTAATTTCTATTACGAAATATTACTTAAATTAAATTTAAACAAAAAACTAATTAAAATAACCAAAGTCTATAATATAATTTCAATTATATCGTTAAGTATGTCAAAAGCATTGATTACCTACATGTCAATTAAAAAAACAAAAATGTCAAAATAAAGTATGTCAATATAACAATATGTCAATATAAATTAATGTTACATTCCGATCTTATTTGCGTGAAAGATATTTTTGTTTTAAAATACGGACGAATCCCTTGATACATTCTAATGTACTCACTCGTACTTTGTCTTGTTGTAATTACAAAATTAGGATAATGAAACACTCCCCTTCTTAGTTGTTTTGTACCTAAATATCTACTTCATTACGTAGATTATTATTTTATACTCAGAAGGGTTGTTTGAATAAACAACGGCAGTAAATAATTACCCACGTAGTATGGTGTTGAACGCAGATAAAATTGGTAGTTTGTTTCACAAACATTTATGCACATGCAGTGATATAATTATATGTATTACATACTAGATAACGTAATTCAATCTTATCACATATATAGACATATAAATAAATAGTTGGTATATTTTTATTTCCAGGACATACAGTTTAATTGATTATGAAATTTTATATATATTTATAAGTACAAAAACTACCATATCATATAATGTCAACAATTAAAACTGAGATACTTTAAGATAATACGTTAAACATATATATTACATTAATATCATAAAGGGTTTGTTGACACGCATCAACGTCCCATCCGCTAAAGATGATAATGCAAGTCAACAAATCCCTAGTCAAAAAGGCCCCTACGCAAAGACCAAAAGTGCCCATAATACTAGCGGCGTTGCCACACTGGATAATATAATTGATTTATATAATTATAATATATAGTTGATTCAGACACAACTGATATGTTTTGTCGGAATGAACCATTCCATTATTGGATTGAATTATTTTAGTTATAATTAGATATAATGAGTTAAAGTGCAACAACATTGCAGATGAGTGCCCTACGGATGGGCACTTTAATCCTACTCATCTCGGTATCTTTTCTTGTCTTGCACTTTCTTGTCTACACATGTTTTGAGATACAAACTAATTTTAGAATTTATTATAAAGTTTTTTTTTAAATTGTTGACAGGCTAGGTGTTGACCTAGTATATAGACCTAGTGATATAAATAATAATGAATTATTATTTAAATACGTGAAGAAAGTCTTCATAGTTCTTCGTTCTTAGTTTTATTATCGAATCCGTTTGCACTACGTGTAAGACGTGTAACCCTGATTGGTCGTTTTGCACAGACTTTTTTGTTTTGTCCTTTTCTAGGTTTATACTTAATTGTTTTTTGTCGCCAGATGTTCAAAGTGGAATATATATTTGCAATCTATACCATTCTATCTTCTAATCACTTACATTACAACTTATGAAAATGTTTGCAACATCTGTTTGTATTGCGAACTTTTGTACCCAATGTTCGTTGAAGTCGTGATCTACGACTAAGTTTCTAACTTATGCTTAACACGCCTAAAGTTGTTAGTGATAATTCTAGAACCAGAAATAATGGAACAGAATTTAGGAGCAAACAGATACAGGAAAAATTTACGTACGCAGGTAGTTAGTTAACAAGTCAAGTAGACTTACGGAATGGATACAGGTAACATTATGGAGATCAAATTGTTCCTTTATCCTGTAACGTCAGGCAGTAACCCATGACTGACATGGCCCAATAAATTTCAGAGAATTTCAAGCAGTCTAAATTTAAAATGAAGTTGTATTAAAATGCGAGTGTAGTTAACTTTATAGTTATTAACTTGGCAGATTGATTCAAGTTGAAAACTAAATTTCCGTTACCGCAACTTGATTCGATCTAAATTGGAAACCTCCAATAGGTTTCCAACTTAGATCGGATATTTCTAGATGTTCTTATTAGGTGGATACATTCACATATATTGATACACATTACACATACATTAGTAAACTACAGCGTAAAACTAAAAGTACTTACATAAGTATAAAAACTGTATATCAGATGCGTAATTTCATGTCGCTGCAAAACGTGTGCATTGGCGAGTGTTTATGTTTAAATGTTCTTAATATATTTATAATTAGATGCCGAACAATTATACACATGAGTGTAGGCAAGTGATATAATGAAGTTATGAGTTGAGAGGTAGTGGTGGTAGTAAGTGGTGGGTGGTGGTAGTCATATATTTTCATGTTATTTCTAGAACCCCATTAATATCATCAAAATAATATTAATTACCGTAACCGGTATTAATGTTTTATGTCTTTTTGGTATAAAATTAACAGTGAACCGTTGAACACCGTATGTAAACTGATCCCATATTTCAAAATTATTATAGTATTTTTTTCTGATTTTTATTCGAAATTGTCTTATGGAAATAATGGTCTTTTAAGAGTTTTCATCAAAATTAAGATATATTTTTGCCAGTTTTGTACACGTGTTTTTGCCTGGTGCGGCTTAAGTTTAAAATCGATATTTTGTTGGTTTATTTTGCTTATATTTTGACTATAAATTTCACTATTCGTAACGTGTCTCGTATAAAACCGAATAAAAGATACGTCGTGTATTTACCAAAATATCATTCAGGCCTAAAAGTCACGAAAATATGGGAAAACGAAAATGTACTTAAACTAAGAAGAGGAAACTTTAGCTTATACATTTTTAGTACATATATTCTAACCTATTACCATCAAGTTAAATATCTACTTTTAGTCAGTTTATCCGACTCTGACACATTAAAATACCTATGCTCAAGCTGTAATCGAACTAAGCAAAGCAAAGCAAGCAATCAGTTATAAAAAATAAGTTACCGTTTCGACTTCATCGACAAAAAAATTCTAACATGTCGAAAGCAATGTAATAAATAACTTTTATATCTGTTGAATTAGAGTTCTATACACAATATCAACAAGTTGTCAAAATGACAACACCATAACAACTCACCGCTAATCCTCAGCTGTAATTCATCAACCGAAACAAAATCCTGGCGAAAGTTAGCGCTGTAAACAATGAATTTAGTTGATGAACAATGAATTATTTAACAGCAAAGTTGTTCAGAGCCTTCGTCGTAAGTTTTGATGTACTTTTACGATGTTTTTTATACTTTTATATTACTTAGTAGGTACCTAAGTTTGTATTATTTTTGTAGTAGATTGGTTTGCCAGACGTGTCCGGCAGTCACGATCGCGATTGAGTATCAGCTGACTGAAACACTGTTAAGCTCTAAAAGGAGCTCGTCGCGGCAGCGCATGCCCGCCATTATATTCAGAATTCCATTCCAACAAAATATTATACTAATATGCAATAAAATATTTATATTTTTTGTCAGGGGAACTTAAAACTCGACACGTGACCAAAATACTAGTGTTTAATATTTAGGCAGAAAGTGCGTCGTCGTTATCCAGCGGATTGTTGCAATATTTTTTGCGTATGTTGCCTAATTTACATAGTTTATATCTGTCTGGGCCTTACATATAAACGTAAATGAAAGTTAACCAATATATAAATTAAAATGAGTGGAAAAAGACAAGGCTCTTTTAAAAATAGAATAATTTAAAGCAATGTTTATAAGTAAAGCCTAAATATTTTGAAAGTTATGTATAGGTTTGTGTAGGTTACTATGATATTTTCTGAGATCAAAATAAATTATCCTAGCATTTGTTTTAGTTTGTGGTTAGTAATAGTAGATTGTGTGACAAGGGACCAAAGTAATGTATTGAGGGCGAGAGCGATTATTTGAATCCAGAGCGAAGCGAAGGATACTAGAGTAGAGCGTTGTCGCGTAGCTCGAGGTTAAATAATTTTGGTACCGTGTGGCATATTCTGCTTTTTATCCCCCTCTAGGAGAAAATATATTTTTCTCTCGATTTGTTTGGTAGTAAACTGTTTATGGCAGTATCTACGTTTAATTTTACAGTTTCAAGTGTTTATTTCACTTTCACTGCTAGAATTCATCTTTTATCAAATTTTTGTGAATCAAATCAAAATTATCTGTAATATTTTGATAAAAAGTCATAAAATAAAATAAAAAATGAACAAGAAGTTCCCGCGTATTTTTTTAAAAATTCGTTTAACCATTGCCGCGTCGGCTGGCGCGTTTTTTTTATTACCGGCCAGGACTTTATTGAAGCGAATTGCGTTCAAATTTTTTAATTAAATAGTGTTCCAAAATAAAAAATCATTTCGTCACTGTTATTAAGTGCGCCGGAATGACCCATTATGCTCGCACTTATCAAGGAAACCTTGGCCTCTTTTCGAATAGGTAGGATGAAAATATTTTCCCATTTCCAACCTACTACTCACTACATTAGAAACGTTTCTAATAATAATAAAAGTTGAATGATAATGTAGGGAGAACAAATCTTTGCGAATAAATACATATTGATTGGGCCCTGTTTACTCATTTAGTAGTAGCTCTGCTGCCTGAGCTGTAGGGTGTGGGTTCGATTTCCACCCACGACAAACACTTGTGTGATGAACATGTTTTTTTATATAGGTATCTGGGTGTTTCGTATCTATCGATATAAAAACAGCTGTGTGTTTGTATGTATGTTCCCTATGGACTCCAAAATCGCTGATATGATTGATTTTGATGAAACTTGCAGAAAATCTACAGATTAGCCCAGCGGGTGTTTCTGTAAAGTTCAATAGCGATCGAATCACAGTTTTTTTTTGTTATTTCTAATGCATCTAACAATTTGGGGATTTTATGTTATCAACTTTCTAGAATATATGAAAAATAGCTGCCACTTCAGGTAAGTTTTGGTTTCCCTCTAACATTTTAGTATCAAAACACTTGACCCAGGTAGAATGCACGATGCCATGCCAAAAACAAAGAAAAATATTATTTCCATATTTGAAATAACTTAACTAAATACAGATGTAAATAATCAATGCTAAAATAAAATGTACGCCAATTTTCAAACAATTGAGCATTTTCAAAAACAAAAATATAATATATTGCTGTAACAATATTCCGTTAGGAATGATCTCGTCGATTTAGGAAAATTGCGCTACCGACGTGACTATGTAATGGCGCGCATATCATTCATGTAACTTCAACATTTTTGAGCCAAATTAACGCTTTGATATTTTTTTATAGTTTTAAAAATATTTATATACAAAACTAGATAATTAAAGTTTCTTAGGTAAAGCCATGGTGACGGTCTTGACTTCTAGATATTCATCGACGCAGTTAACACCGCTGTAACAAAAAAGTTGTCATTAGGTTAGAAAAAAAAAACATATTTTTTTTAAAAGTAAATATATAACTAAGTTTATACTTACTTTTCACGGCCAATTCCAGAATTTTTAAAGCCCCCAAATGGCGCTTGAGGTCCAACTGCTAAATAGGTGTTAACCCTGCAAGAAAATTAATTATATTATTTATTAAGATTTATCATAGAAATCACAATAAGATATTTCTTTCAGGCTTTTAATAATATATTAAGCTTAGACAGATTGGCAATAGGGACTGAGTATTTTAAAAGTGAAACTTCTGAAGCAGCCATTACTTACCTATACGATCACTTTTTTTTAATTCAAATGACTAGTTCGGCTTTCTATGAGTGCGTGAATTCGTTAGGATTAATTTACCGCCACTACCTTTAATGCATGTTACGTGAGAAAGAAAAAATTCCAAGAAAAGGTTTTTTTTTGTGTAAATATTGCGTTCCAGGAATTAAAATATTATTCTAGTTGATATTTTTTTTTTTATGGCTGACAGGCTATGTGTTTGACTACAACTCACCTGATATATATATAGCCTGGAATAGAACTGGCTCTCAAGTGAGGCTGCCGGAACACACGTTAGATGCTTGGCGGCAGATTTTCAACTTGAGAGTGATAGCTAGCCAGCCAAGTACTAGAAAGTACCCTACCACCACGCTATGGTTTCCTCACGATGTTCTCCTTCACCGACAGCTCAAGCTAATTGTTGGGGCTTGAACCCACGCCTTTCGGCATGCGAACCGACCGCGTTCACCACTGAGCTATCATCGCTACACGGTATTACTGTAAATCAGACTATTTTCTTGTGTCATACGGGTTGGGGTAGAGGGAGAGTCTAGATGGCGCCACTTTTGGTGCGTGTTTCGGTCTATTGTGGCTTTACGTTGGTCACTTCATAGTATTGTAACATTAAACCAAAAGATGTTTTAGTTAAAGGTAGATTGGCCACAGATTTCGGTTTTATGTGCCGGTTTGGTCAAAGACGGCAAACACACCTAACCATAAATTGGAACTGGCTTGGCGGCAAACTTTCAACTTGCTAGTCGAGTACCAGATACCAAATCATGGTATGGTTTCCTCACTATATTTTCCTTCACCCGTAGCTCAAGCTTTAGCTTTAGTATGTGATGCGATCGCGCTAAAACCTCGTTTCTTTGTAATGAATCCCCTTGATCATGTCAAAAGTTTTAAGGATATGCACTAAGTTAGCAATACGATTATCATAAAATAATCACCAGACTATGCCCGCCTCCACATGTTTGCTGAACTGCAATGCGTTGTTCAGGTTTGTCGTAAAGATACCGGCTGCAAGTCCATACTCATTCGTATTAGCTCGCTCGATCACCTCCTCGAGAGTGTCAAACTTCAGTATACTTTGAACTGGACCAAAGATCTGCAATTTTACAAAAAACAATAAGAAAATAATAAGCGTAGCTTTTCGGCCGTTATAATCATTCATTGACCTATCTAGTTCACTGTTGGACAGAAGCTTCTCAATGCACGCAACTTGACCCGTTCTTAAGGTATTCGCTTTTATTTACTACCTACTGCTTTTCTCTGTAAAATATATTTGTAATTCTTTGGTTCATCTGTAAAATTACGGCTATCTTCCTAAGCATTTATAGGAAGGAGCGGAAGTGCAATGATGAGGGCTTTTGTGCGTTTAACTGGAGATCCTAAAGCCCTCCATAAAGCACCAAGAAAGGTTACCCGACGAGGTTAGCTAAAATCCCATGCAACACGTCTGCGCCCCAACGCAAACGAGCAGCTTTTGAAAATATCTCCCTAGTCAACAAAAAAAATGGCTTACTAACTTCTTCCTTAGCGATGCTCATTTCATCTGTAACATCGGCAAAGACTGTCGGCTCCACATAGTAACCAGAAGTGCCAATTCTTTTTCCTCCGGTCATCAACTTAGCGCCTTCTTTCTGCCCCTTCTGTATATAGGCTAGAACCTTGGTTAACATAGTCTCGTCAATCTGAAAACGCAAAGAATAAGGTTTAAGATATTTTGATATCTTTTTGTAATGGCTTACCAACATAAATGTGATTTTATAAGATACGTTCACAGCATATTTATAAGTAACAAGTTTTGCGTATTACCTACGATATGATTAGAAACGTTGCGTAGTAACGATGGAAGGACGATATACGTATGAAAGCTGATGGTGAATGGAAGCGAAAAGCCAAACATCGGGCTGAGTGGCGTCTTGCGAGAGGCCTATGTCCAGCAGTGGACTTCGATTAGCTGATAATGATGATGATAGTATCTATGAATTTATTTAGCTAATGAACTGGTATGTATTTATGTACCTATATTACTGATATATAAGTAGGTATAATAAAATATATAGGTACCGCTTAGTAGGCAATGTAGTTACGTTACTTTCTCTTACTTAATAAAATTGAAATTAATCATGATTTTTTCTAATAACCTGAGGTCCATGTTCAGCGTTACAGTCAGTTGGGGAGCCAATTTTTATTCTTTTCGCGTATTCAGTCGCTGCTTCTACAAATGCCTGATAAATTCCTGATTGGACGTACAAGCGGGAGGCTGCGATGCAAATTTGTCCCTGGTTCCCAAATACGCCATGGGCTGCATACGGAACTGCCAACTCCACTACAAAAATAGTCATTTTTATGTAAAAAAAGAAATGAAAACCCTATCCTGATGATAAGAGATAACGCCTGTTCACTGCAGCAATACTCAAAACTTCCAGTAACAAAACAAGAGTCCAGGGAATCACTACTTTGGCGCTCATTACTTTGAAACATCAGATTAGTTAGTTTTAATAGCTCTGTAATGTCGCTAATTGATTACCCTTAAAACAGAAACACAGAAATTTTTATACACTACTATTTGGTGGCCATATCGGTGGGAATATATTCTGATACTGCAGTTTTACGAGTACCTACTTAGACGACCGCCTGCTCACGTAATAAATAAGTATTACACAAGTATTCTAGTTTCTGGACATAGGTTGTCTGGAAGAAATCACTCTAGGCGATGAGGCCGCCGCAGTATATGTATTAGTCGGTTGTTTTTGTTTTATTACTTTCCTTATCACTTTTTTATATTTGTATTTTTTGTGTATACTGTATAATAAAGTTGTATTCTATTCTATTCTTTTCTATAGAATATAATGTCCCTAACACTTCAGCATAGCACAATAAATATATTCGTGTTATTGAGTAATTGGTATCACATTTAAACAGATTAACTATTTTATGGCCTTGGTGTTATCATTTCTAAAATCAGTATCGATAACACGAGTACAAGTTTTATCTTAATTCTCACAATAAAAACAATCTACTTACAATCTGCGTCATCCATGATGACAAGTGGACTCTTGCCTCCGAGCTCAAAAGTCACTCGTTTCAGGTTATTCGTCCCCGCCGCTTTTTGAATTAATTTGCCCACCTATAGGAGTAAAAGATACTTTAAATACGAACACACATCAATAACCTTTTTTATGTAAAAGTAATAAAACAAATGAAAATCTTAAATTAAGAGCTCATGCTTAGAACTATTGAGGCACGAGGTAACTAGGACTTTGAGAAACAAAATCAAGCTCATCGCATCACCGCTTTGGCGCTCATTACTTGAAATAATTCGAAGGCTAGTCCCAATAGCCCTGTAATTTCACTAGCTGCAACACCTACCCGTTGAACCGGAACACATTAATGTTCACACACTATTGCTAGGCGGGAGAATATCTGATATTGCTGTGGTATCTATCCAGACGACTTACTACTAAGGAGATCTACTACATAATATACTGGCAAATACCTCCTTTATTACTCTCCACTGGTTATCGGTGTTTTGCAAGGGGAAATTGCTTTAGGTACTATATAAACTTTCGTAGCTTTCGTTTTTTAGCTGCGCAGTAAGATTCTTTAGAAAGTATCGTCTTGTATGACTTGATCGTAAAGTAAAAAAATGTACAATATTTTGTTCTTCATATATTTTTGTTCCGTTTTATTAATTTATTACAGATCGGTCAGATCGTGAAAGCTATGGAGATGATGCTGTAGGATTTGTCCAAGTCTAAAGGTGGGCCTGTAGCCTGGGCAGAAGGTGGAGCTTTTTCATCTCTTTTTACAATGGAATACCATTTTTACGTAGTTTTGGGTCTTTTGGCACTTTAAAAAATAGTTTTTCTGGCGTTTTAATTGAAGTGTTTGTACATTTCGGCATTATACAATATTTATACATAAAGTGAAGTAGACACTTAATTTGTTTCAAAGTCTAAATTAGCCTAACAAAATCCGCCTTATCGCTGCCAACGGCTAACTGGCGGCGACCGTCACAATGAGGTCACTATCGCTATCGCGGTGACCACTCGTGGACTTTGCTAGTAAGTTGGTCATAACTTCGTCAATTTTCGTCGTAGAACAAAATTTTTTGCACTGTATGTTAAGTATTTTTTAGGTCTATTAATCTGCATTCTCAACTAAAATTCATTAATAAACCAATTCATTTGATTCTGAACCGCTTAACTTTTTCAGATATCTGGACAAACATCAATAAATGCGTCATCCGGTGACTGAAGAGATCATTACCATTAGAATAATCATCATAAAACGACGATCGAAATAGACTTAGCTAAATATCGCGTGCTCATTAAAATTTTAAATATTCTTGCCTCCAGAGATCCTGTGAAAGATATTTTGGCAACGTCTGTGTGATGTGTGAGAGCCACACCGGCGTCTTCTCCAAATCCCGTTACCACATTGACTACGCCTTTTGGCAAACCAGCCTCTTTCATAAGAGCTGCCAGAGCTAAGGCGGTCAACGGGGTCTGTTCGGCTGGTTTCACCACGACAGTACATCCTGAAAATATAAATTCGCATTAATTGACAAACCCTGTATTTTAGCTAGATCTCAATTGAATTACACTTTGTGAACAGTATGCTATAACTGCCATTGTAGATGAAATCAGCGTCGATTGTTTTTCGTATGTATATTACCTGCAGCCAGAGCCGTGCAGACTTTACTTAAAAACATCAATATCGGGACGTTCCATGGAAGGATAAGACCACATACACCCACAGGTTGCTTTAGTGTGTATGTGAATACTTCTCCATCTGAAATATCAATCTTGAGGTTAGGTTACAATATGAATTATTAGAGCGCAATTTATTAAGTAATTTTTTTATTTATTTATTGAGGCTTTACATAAGCGACTAAATTAATTAATAAACCAAATAACATTCTAAATTATAACTAAATGCTTTGCTGTATGAAGGAAGCATAATGTGCCTTTCGTCTTAAAACTATTATACTTAGTCCGGTCCGCCCTGTTTTACTACTAATACTCGTACTACTCTATTATACATACTCTTCTACTTTTATTACTGTTTTATATAAGTGTGTACAAGCTGCGTATGCATTTTTACTGTGTTACCTTCTTTTTTGTTTTTGGTATCGAACTTGGTGCATTTTGTCAGTGTCAAATATTACGGTAATTCGAAGTATTCAATAAAAAAACAAGTTCCGAATTCGAATCAGCCCTGTTTTTATAAACTGTTCCACTGCTGGGCGTGGGCCTCTTCTCATATTGAGAAGGGTAAGGCCATAGTCCACCACACTGGCCAAGTGCAGAAGAAAAAGACAGAGATGTGTGCCGTAGGGTTCGAACCTCGATCTCCAGATTGGAAGCCAGACGGTCACACAATAATTATACTATCGTTATCTAAATAACTCATTTATAGTTATCTTACCTAAAGGAATAGTATCACCCTGTATTTTATCAGCTAGACTGCCGAAGTATCTCACAGAGTTCCCGATGCCATTCAAGAATATTTCAGCGAAGTTGCATATCATGCCATTATTGTACGATTCTAATTGTTTCAAGTACTCCATGTCTCTTTCGATGAGATCAGCCAATTTGTACAGAATTTTGCCTCTTTGAGAAGCATCCAGCTGTCGCCATTCGGAGTTGCGGTGAAAGGCCCGTTGGGCCGCCGCTACAGCTGCGTCGATATCGGCCTGACCAAGATACGATAACTATTCAATTTGTACTAATGGACGTTATTTTTGTTTAATGTAATAATAATGAGACGAACTAAACGCTCTTCTAAGAGATAGCGACCGTTCAAAACCATTGCAGCAATACACAGAACTTTGAGTAACAAAACAAAGTTCAGAGCATCGCAGCTTTGACGCTCATTACTTTGAGACATTAGATGGTATAGTCTCACCAGCCCTGTAATTTAGCTAGCTGCAGTACCTACCCTTCAAAACACAGTAACGTTTACAAACTACTGCTTGGCGTCATAATATCTGGTACCTAGACGACCTACAACTAAGCAGCTTTTTTTTAAATGAAATCCGGAACATGGATATTACGCGTATATCTGTCATAATGGCAATAGTTTTTGTTGTCACTAAGAAAACAAGTAACTAATCTCTTTATGATGGTTCCTTTTTGTTCGGACCAATTATTTATTATTATTATGCTCGTATAACTAATTATACACCTACTTACTAATGATACAGGAAATGAATAATAGTACTATGTAAAGGAAAAAGGTACTATTTTTATTTATTAAAACATTATCACGTTACTTTGCCTTGTAGAATTATGTAACATTCCTATTAAGAGACACCGGCGCAGACACACAAACTTTCATATTTATAAGATACTAGCTGCGCCCCGCGATGTTACCCTCTGTTCCCACGTGAACACTTCATTTATTCAGGATAAAAAGTATGTATCTATGTATTAATCCAGGGCGTCAGCTATCTCCATACCAAAGTTCATCAAAATTGGTCTAGCCGTTTGAGCGTGAAAAGGCAACAAACTTACACACTTGCTCACAAACTTTTGCCTTTATATTAGTGTGAATAGCAAGAAGTAAAATGAATATTATCAGAAGTAAACACTATAGTGTCAAAATAGTATCATTACCTTGCCTCCTTCAGCAACCTTTGCTATAACAGATCCATCATGAGGGTAGTAGGTATCAAAGGTCTTCCCACTCTTGGCATCTACCCATTCGTTGTCTATGAAAAGCTGAAAATTAACAAGCTAATGATTAACATAATTAGATTAGGTATAATATTTACTCGCTATTTTTTTATGGTGGACAAGTTAGATATTTGACCACAGCTAACCTGATGTTAAGTGACGGTGTGATCGAAGATAATAAACACACCTAGCCTGGAAAGGAACTGGCTCTCAAGTGAAGCTGCCGGACAACACTGTAAGGCAGATTTTCAACTTGAAAATCTGTTAGTACTTTCTAGTACAAACCGAGTACTAGAAAGTACCCTGCCACCATGCCATGGTTTCCTCACGATGTTTTCCTTCACCGGCAGCTCAAGCGTATCGTTGAGGTTTGAACCCACGCCCTCCATTACTACAAAAATGTATCCTGAACAAGAATTGTTTTTATTGTCTGTTGTTTTATTTTCATAGTGGTGTAAGGAGAGTCTAGTGTTATATTTTTACCAAAACAATAGTAGTGATAGAATTTTAGAGGGCCTAGACAAAGTAACATTCGCGACACCCTACATTATTTATTTTTAAGCCCCTACGCAAGGAAATATCGACGCACGGAAACCCCGACGCAAGGAAATTCCGACGCAAGGAAATTCCGAAGCTAGGAAACCCCTCTGATATAAATTCTTGTGAATATAACAACGTAGCTCCCAAATGGTTAGATGAATTTCATTTAACTATTATTGTAAAAAAACTTAATTAAGAATGTCATTGTCATAGCTACGATTCAAGAAAATCTGTTTCAAGATTATCAGCTCCTTGATGAACGAATCATCTTCCACAGGTTTAATCGTGTCACAATTTTATATTTTGATATTGGTGTCGGGGTGTTTCATTTCACATCATTGTTTGATTGTGTTGTGTTGACATCATTCACGGCTGTTAACATCAGATGTTGTATGTATTGTTTATGTAGACTGTAGAGCATACCTTTAAATTTGTATTGATCACTGGAATGCCGCACAAACATTTTGCGGTATTTTTATTTAAGGTTTCTAATGAGTGCGTGATTGGATAATTTTATTGATGTTTACGACAAAATATTTATTGATTTATAATAATAATCTCGTCATCTATGATGGTAGGATTATGGAATTGAATGAGTGTGTAAAATTTAAGCGCATGATCATTGAATGATAAATTATACTCGTCGATTGAGATAAAATAAATGATAATTTAATATTTCAAAGCGGTCCCGATAAAATTGAACAATCAGCATAAGATAAGCAGCTCTATCAAACTAAGCCAAAAAAAAATTAGTCTTGTTTTCATGGAAATCAGAAGCTCTATTTTGTAATCATACGCCTTAATTTATCGCAAATATACCCGCGTGTCAAACAATATCTTTTGAAAGTCGGCCATATTCTTTTGAGAAAACTCAGACGTATGATCCAAAAATAGAGTAAATGTTTTGAATAAAATTTAATTTTTGCTGCACCTTTGTAAGATTATATTATTCTCAGCAGTGTCACCAATTATATTTTAAGACAAGGAAAATTGGAAATATAATCCAAACCCACAATTCAAAAAAACGACGAAGCTCTACAAGAAAAGGTAGGTAGTACCTTTGTGCTTCGCTTGGCTCGTCTTGGCGGGGGCACTGCCGTGCCCCCAGATACAAACAAGAAATTTAAGAGCTAGTGCCATAAGTGGCGGTCTTTTCGCTAAAGGCAATCTCTTCCAGGCAACCATAGGATTGAATTATAGCAAGTTATAAGCTTACCTAACCAGAAAGGAGTCATTATGAGCTACTTTTGCTATAGGCACATCTCTGAAATCGTAAAAAAACAGCTGCTCCATAGGAAAAGCACATTTACTTTTGATTAAACCTATGGAACAGTTCATTTTAATTTATTTCAGAATTTATGTCCGCAACAAAAAAAAACCTACATAATGATGAATAAGTACAATGACCCCTTATTGGTTTTGTACACCCGAGAACCCAGTATATTTTATTGGCTTTGTACACCCGAGAACCTAGTATATTTTATTGGCTTTGGACACCCGTGAACCCAGTATATTTTATTGGCTTTGGACACCCAAGAACCCAATATATTTTGTCAACTCTCGGTGCGTAAGTTGTTCTCGTTTTGACAGAATATTTTTTATCCAACTAAAACTTTCACATTTCGAAATCCTGCTGCAAATATAATGCCCTATACTTCTTGCTTGAGTGCGTAGTGAGTGCAAATAGTTCAACGCCCGAAGATAAATATTTAATTAAGATATGCTCTATTCATACCTAGTAATTTTATTTAAAACGTTGCCCTTCAGTCTGAAACACAGTAATAATTATGTATTTTAAAAATTAAAACTACCCTATCTCACTACCCCTTTTTTGCATTATTTTCATCAGACTCGCGCTATATACAAACCAAAATCTTTTTTTCTTACCTATTCTTCCAGTTCGCTTGTAATAAGAATTCGATCATTTTTAACGTTACGCATTCATTTTAGTAAAAAATATAAACGACAAAGTTTTATTGTCATGTCAATATTATTTGAGAACAAATTACATTAAGTCGTAGCACCGCAAAACCCATGCTGTATCTGGTACAAAGGTGCACAAAACATAGGCCGCATTTCTATTTTAAAAATTAAAATCTAATAAAAGTAATTACCTATTTACCCCTATTGCCTTTCAAAAAACTTTAATCAAACCGCATAGTAAAACATTTGTACCTTAGTGTATTTAATTTCCGGCGCCATACTGATTTTATTATTTATTTACTGCGAAATTGTTCCGTTCTGTATTCCGGTCCACTGAACTTGAAACACTGCACCACAATGCTGCTGCTCCGATAAACGAGCAGTGTTTTATGGTAGCACTTTCTTATCACACAGTAGGTTTATACAGACCCGTGATCGACATAAACAACTATAAAGTTTTGACCAGGCGCTGAATGATCTTTTACTCTTTTATTAATATCGTATATTTTGTGTTAATTTTCTAGCATATGACTTTAAAACACTTTATTCAGGTTAAACAACATTACAAATATCAAGATATTTATCTCATTAAATTATAACTAATGAATGAACAGAATGTCAAAAAATCATACGACCAACGCAGACAAGATTTGTGAGAACAAATCGGTATTTGTATGTTCGACAATGTCTTGCTTACTGTTATTCTAACCTTATTAAAATTTTGTAGACTAGTAGGTAAGTACTTAGTCATCATAGAGATGATACTATTTAAGTACTCAAGGGTGCAATATGCCCGCATGAATAGCAACTTGAAAACACATAAACAACAACTTGCTTCCGCAGTCCGTAGAAATCTGTAAAAGTTAAACCAGGCATTTCTAAAACAGAACATTCCTAAATAAAAAGGGGCATTTAATTTTTAAAATGAAAAAAATAATTGCCTCTCATCAATTTTATTAATTTGCATTAAGTAGATACATTCAGGTCTTTTTTTTTTTTGTAATTTACAAAGCGGGAAAAAGTTCCGACAGAAAGTCTAAAATTCGAATAAATCTAACATAACTTGCAGATACTACTAGTTTCCTACGACCACATAGCACAACAGGTAACGCGCCAACGGTCACATAACGCAGTGGCATTAAATTTGAATTCGTGTAAACGCGAGGTGCTTTACGCGCTCGTTTTAAACTGTCAAATTAAACTTTACTTATAGCCATCAATGTTATGAAAGTTACACGTGTTCTTGGCAAAAAAAATTAAATGCCATGTGAATTAGAAAAAAAAAACAAATAGATGTAGAATACAATTTATTTCAGTTGACGCATCGTCGCAAAAGCCACCGAATACAACAGCTACGAATCCAATACCGAGTGTGTAATCGGTACCCACATCCATCTTATATCTTTAAACGAGCAATAATTGTATATATGAATGTATATATTATGTATATATATAATCTGAATCTCGGAAACGGCTCCAATGATTTTCATGAAATTTAGTATGCAGAGGGTTTCGGGGGCGATAAATTGATCTAGCTAGGTTTAATTTTTAGGAAATGTCGTTTTATCCGTGTTTTCAGCCGAGCAAAGCTCGGTCATCCAGGTGCTAATCCTTAATTGGCACAGGCGCATGTCTTAGCAAATCTTATTTTGCGACAATTAACTTTTTACGCCGCCGAGTTTACGTAACGAGGCGCAATTCGTATTTTCTATACAAATTTCAAAATATTATAAAAAGCAACGTGGTACATTCGCATTCGTTTTAAAGTGTTAAAATAATTTATACAACAATACGAAATCAATAACCTTATACGCGTTTTCGGTAAGGAATTTTGTATGACTTAGAGAATCAAGACCTTGTTTAGTCAGGCCCGTATTCTAGACCATGTGATATTGTTCCTGTCCCCGTCGATCATATGTGAATCTGAATGAAAATGGAAGGAGACATAATTATAATTGCAAGTGTTCTTAAGAGCTCTTCTATAAACGTATCTTGAACAACGCGCCGTATAAACAAAATTCGTGTCGTTTAAGGTATTTCCAACGGTCAATCCAATTGATATTTTTGACCTCGTTAGACGATCAACCTTTTTCCTTATATTCCAATTTAATCGTTGGTAGGGCCGTGGCGTGTATGAATCAATGGTTAATCCTGAGATATAAGCTTGTGATGTACTACGCCAAAAGGGGGCTTATGTTTTTTATGTAAAAAGTAATAAGAGGAACTAGACGCTCTCCTGATGGTAAGAGATAACGCCTGTACGTGGCAATTGCAGCGATACACAGAACTCTGAGTAGCTAAACAAAATCCAAGGCATCGCTGCTTTGACGCTCATTTTTGACTTGATGGTTACAACGGCTCAGTAATATATATTATTAGATTTCGCTAGCTGCAGTATTCTTCAAAGCAGAGCACAGTAATGTTTACACATTACTGCTTGACGGCAGAATATCTGGTACTGCGGTGGTACTAATTTTTTTATACTATGTAGAGAAGAGAAGTTGTCTAGCATCCGATATTTAATTTATACCGCGCTTCCCGAAGCGCGGTCATTCATCGTGCCGGCCGCTCGTATTGCCGCTGGACCAATCAGAGGCGCGCGCGCGCCTACGCCGCTTGACAGCCGCCCCCCCAGCCTCCGAATGCGCGATAGAATCCGATAGAATAGAATCCGACGCATACCAATAAGGTTCGAAGATTAAATAAAAAACAATTTGTGTAACTTCATTAAAAAGAGTTTTAATGTAAGCTACTGACGCCCCGAGTTAAAGTTGTTCACAATGTTGAGTTCAATGACCCCCTTTCGGCTTGCTATACCACAAGCTTTAACCATATATGTTCCTGGAACCATGGTATTGTCTAAGAGCAGAAACCATTTTAAGAGCGTTTGTATCCTTTTCCTGGTCTGCTCGTCGTCTTTTTCCTCATAACTTTTACTTTTATAATAATTGTTATTGCGTTTACGTAACAATACATGCGTGCGTGACGTCACCCGCTGGGTCCAACAGAAAACAAACGCCGGTTGGTTGCAACCAGCATCATGCTACATTTTCTACATGTTGTATTTTCTGCCGTGGTGGTGCCAGCATAAGAAAAGTACCCCACCTTATCTACACCCGTGGTTGCCGTAAGAGTCGGCTAAGGGATGTAATCCGGAAGATGGGCAGCAGCGTCTTCCTTGAACAATTACACCTAACTGCGCTCGCCAACCCGCCTGCCAAGCGTGGCGAGTATTGGCGAAACCCTTCTCTTGGAGGAGGCCTATGTCCAACAGTGGACGTCCTATGGCTGATGATGTGATGTGTGTATTTTCTTGGTGGTAGATCTCTTTAGCTGTAAGGTCATTTAGGTAGTAAATTTTTATGCTAATTTATAAAGATAAACTTGTTGATGTTTTTAAATAATTATAATATATTAAAATGTTTTTAACTTCCTACTACCTGTGAAGCGGAGCGCTCTTTCTTCAGGATGTCGAATATAGAAAACAAATATAGGACAACAATGTCAAACTATCGACTAAATTATTTATCGTTTCTTTCTGTAAATTGTGATTTTTCAAAGGATTAAGGGATTTGCGGCGCAAAAACATTGTTTTATAGTGAATGTAGCAAATGTAACTACACGTAACCTGTTGATTTATTATGCGATAATGTCTTTCAGTTGCTGTGTGTGTCTTTAATACTAAATAAATAGAAGAAGATAAACTTTATCGAGTTGGGAGTGGTTTATATACAGGATGTTTCGGAGGAATAATAAAAATTTCGTCGGACATTGTACGTATACAGCGCAATCTTACCCCAAACTAAGCAAAGCTTGTACGATTTAAGTCAGATGACTGATAGAATATTTAAATACTTACTTATTAACCATACAAAACACCCAGACACAGAACAAATGTTTGTCTATACAACGAAATGTTTGTCCTGGGTGGGAATCGAACCCACGCCCTACAGCTCTTAAAGCAGATATACAATGAGCCAACAGGGCTGTCAGAAATGTGTGTGCTGACCTACCCATCAATATGAACCGGTTATACCATTAACCGACCCAGAAAACGCGACAGATATTGTTTTTCAACAAAACGTATGAAAAAATTTTTGTTCAAATTGTTTTCATTTGTTAAAATTTCTTCACGTCCTTCGGTATTACTACACTACTTCGAAACACACTGCTTATTAAACAGGTAGACACACTTTATTGTGTAAAAAAAAACTGATAAAAACCTTACTGACCACCACTTGTGGCTAGTGTCACACGTGTAAGCTACCAGGCAACAATAGAATAAGACAAATGGCAAATTAAAAAAAAACGACAGGCGATTCCATAAATACCTTACATAACTTCAGAAAAGAAATTTATATTAATACTAATAAATAGATAAAAAACTAATATACATATAAACAAAAACTATACACATATCTAAGGACATAGAAACAACCGAACACAAGTTAAGTAGCAACAGTGATTATTTTATTATTAAGCCTTCGATCACATATCATCTTGTGCAGGTCAAGGGTCATGGCCAAAAAAAAAAAAAAACACTGAATAAAGATTAACAACAGTAGGATGTAAAAATGTACATAGCTATGGCTCTCGGAGTCTGTTACTCTTTGTAGAATATACAACTTAGAAACCAACCATAGAACTGCTCCTACATATTTAGACTGACAAAACCATTTCTTGACAAACATTCTTCGAAAATATTTATTACAAATCCATGTACCTACCAACATATCAATCGTTTCTTGCAAAATATAATTTCTAAGTATTTACTACAATTCATTTCAACTTGGCGAGGAAAACATGTCCAAAAAATCAAAAAGGGATTTACCGAAGCTTTCTACGAAACCACTACGACATTTTCAGTGCCTACACAACGTTTACAAGGTGCTATTTAAGGTGGTTGAATAGTTAAAATACTGAACAAGTTGAAGACTTTAAAAAAACTAAAACCCAACTGCGAATAAAATAGCAATAATTAAAAGAAAAAACCTTTTAAACCAATTTAATATTCCTTATTAAATTTAAACATCATCATCATCAGCCGCATGACGTCCACTACTGGACATAGGCCTCCCCCATTGACCTCCATAAAGACCGGTTGGAAGCGGCTCGCATCCAGCGCGTTCCTGCGATCTTTATTAGGTCGTCTGTCCACCTTGTGGGTGGACGTCCTACGCTGCGCTTGCCGGTCCGTGGTCTCCACTCTAGAACTTTGCAGCCCCATCGGCCATCGGATTCCAAAATTAAAAGGGGATTCCAAAAATATATTGAAGTTATAAATTTAAACATATAACTTCAATATATTTTTGGAATCCCCTTTTAATTTTCTTTATTTAGATACTCTACTCGATAGGTTTTTTTAAACGTATTACCGTTTCGCGCCAAAAATCCACCATTTTTTTTTAAACAAGGACACTTGAGTGCTTTTGAGACAAATCTAACGATACCTTAATAATAGTTGTCGTAATCCATTCGGCCATTTGGAATATACGAGGTATTAAAGAAATTTAATTGATACATTTAATACCACATACCTACATACAAGGTACGCGCGAAAAACATATCTCTTCCTTGGCAGTCGGGTAAAAACGTGTTAAAGTAGTCCAACAAGTTCGAATTTCAAATTTACTGGTGCAATGAAACTACATTTTCATGTATAAAAACCTTTATCATAACGAACCTAACAAATAGGTTGGTGATTAATAACAAAGTATCACCTGACTAGGTGTTCGAGCCGAATTCTAGAATTAGTCATATTACATAAATGCTACGGCAAACGCAATCCGGCTTGTCGCTATCCACCATAATACAAATGGATCCGTTTTTACAATTTGACTGCAAAATAAATACAACTCAGTAAACAAATTTAAGCATCCATAGTGATAATATAATATTTGTAGAAAAATGTTTACAATAACAAGTGTTTAAAAATATTTTAGTTTTATAATTTTTTTGGTAGAGCCATGGTAACAGTCTTCACTTCCAGGTATTCATCGACACAGTGCAAACCGCTGTAACAAAAGCATTAAATTACTATGGAGTTTTTTTAATGTAAAAGTAATGACACGCTGTCCTGATGGTAAGAGATAACGCCTGTCCATGACCATTGCAGCGATACACAGAACTTTAAGTAGCTAAACAAAGTCCAGGACATTGTTGCTTTGGCGCTCATTACTTTGAGACTTTCGATGGTTAGTTTCAACAGCCCTGTAATTTCGCTAGCTGACCTTTCAAACTGGAACACATTAATGTTTATATATTTGTTTGTTTGCTTGGGGTCCGATGAGTTACGCTATACAAATCGTAAATTAATTTAATTTGTGAAATTGTGCAATTGAATTGTATGTTTGGTAATAAAGATTATTATTATTACTGCTTGGCGGCAGAGTATCAGAGTATCTGGTTCTGCGGTGGTACCTACCTAGACGACCTTCTGCTTTAGAAATCTACCACCAAGTATAAGTGGTTTCTGTGCAAAGATATAACCAGTAAATTTATTTAGAATTGGCTTCTAAAAAAATTGTAGAATAAAAAATGTAACAAATCTTGCTAAATGTTATTGCTAAATGTTTACCTTATTGAAATATTTATCAAAATCTCAAAACTTTTAAATATCTACGCACTACTTTTATGCTTTAGTTTTTAAGCGAGATTGTTACTTGTATATATAACTTACTTTTCACGACCGATCCCGGATTCCTTAAAACCGCCGAATGGAGCTTGATGGCTGAACGCTAGATACGTGTTAACCCTGAAACAAAAATATAAACAAAAGTATAATTTATGATTTAAAAAAATTATTAGTTTTTATTGTTTACTAGATGGTGATTTATCCGTGTGGGATCAAAAAGTGGTGATAATTGTGAGAAGTGATATCTTCAAACTTTTCCATTGCAATCTTTATGTTGACATCTCATAATCTTACGCTCTCAACTAATTTTTTGAAAATTGATAGCGTTATGTCATTCCGATCCTTAATTTTTATCCATGCCAAAAACTACGTCTATACCTTTTCGTTATTTCTATTACTTACTCTGTTAAAGAATAACAAACAAAGCAGCATATACACTTGTATAATATTCATTATGATCATCATTACAGCCGTTGGACATAGGCCTCCCCATTACATCCACGAAGCAATGGGGAGGCAGGAAGCGGTTCGCATCCAGCGCGTCCCTGCAGTCTTTATGAGATCGTCACCCGATTTTAGAAGCTCTGATGTGATTCCGACATCACCCGGCATCTTCTTGTTCTTAAGCTGTTTCAAGGCCATTATATTCTCGTACAGGCTGATGTCCGGGATATCTTCGGTATAGTATGTATAATATTATAGCATGTATAATATTATAGAGATGTAGTGTACGAAAACATATTATAGTTTCCCTAATTAAGGACATGCATCAGCGAAATCGATATTAATTTTTCTACGGTAACATATGGGATGTGCAAGACGCGTTCGTACTGCTGGTCACTATGGTCATTGCAGAGATACAAAACAGCGCCCATTAGAGCGTTTTTTTAACATACCAAACGGTACCAGCCTCTACATGTTTGCTAAACTGAAGCGCATTATTGAGGTCGTTAGTGAAGATACCAGCTGCTAGTCCATAGTTGGTGTCGTTGGCTCGCTCCATAACCTCTTCTAGAGTATCAAACTTGAGAATGCTCTGCACGGGGCCAAAGATCTGGAAATTTCATTCAGGGTTGAGATACGAGTATAAGTTAATAAGATAAACAACCAGGGGCTTTATGCTCTAGGAGCACATATCATGTAACGTGGCGCAATTCGGGTGGATTTCGCGTGAAATGGTCTTCTCTATGCCAATAAAATAAAATAAAAAATATCTTAGGACATTTCACACCGCGCCATTTAGCCTTAAACTAAGCAAAGCTTGTATGGGAACCAGATAACTGTAAGAATACTCACATACCTTTTTTTGTAAATACATATGATACAGGCAGAATACCCAGACAAAGAACAAACATTTATACTCGTCATAGAAATGTTTCTCCTGAGTGGGAATCTAAACCACGTACCACCACATGAACGTAATATTTATAAAACAGTGGTCCGAACTCCGAGTGTATTTCCAATTTGCGGTGCTCTAGCAAGGGAAATACATACTATTCAATTATTTTCTTAAATAAAATAAATCGATTATACCTCTTCCTTGGCAATAGTCATGTCATCAGTGACGTCCGCAAAAACAGTTGGCTCAATATAATAACCAGTTGCTCCAACACGCTTGCCGCCTGTCTTCAACTTAGCTCCTTCTTTCTTGCCTGATTCTATGTATCCCAAAATTTTATTCATCATTATTTTATCGATCTGAAAGGAGAAATGAAATCTTGCTTATAAACATACTTTACGGTATTAGACAAATAAATTGTTAAACGGTTTTATTCAGCTTAGCCTGCTTGTTGTTGTTTATTTTTGGGTCAAATTTAGTAATTGTTTTTTTTTATAAGACAAACAGAATAGAGTTACTTGGTGGTAGATCTTCTTAGTAGGAGGTCGTCTAGGTCGGTACCGCTGCAGTACCAGATATTCTGCCGCCAAGCAGTAATGTGTAAATATAACTGTGATACGGTTTGAATGGTATTACGCAGCTAGCGAAATTACAGGGCTGTTGAGACTAACTATCGAATATCTCACGTAACGAGAGCCAAAGCAGCGATGCCCTGCACTTTGTTTCGCTACACAAAGTTTTGTGTATCGCTGCAATGGTCTTGGACAGGCGCTATCTCTTACCATCAGAAGAGCGTCTCGTTCATCTCATTACTTTTACATTAAAAACATAGGCCCCCTTTTAGCGTAGTCCTTTTGGCGTTTCCAGCGGTTCCAGCGGCTATATATATAATATATATATATATATTTAACAGGTTAATTGAGAAATGTACCTGTGGTCCATGCTGAGTGGTTGCGTCAAAGGGATTTCCAATTTTAATGGTTTTGGCGTACTTAGTCGCAGCTTCAACGAACTTGTCGTAAATACCCGACTGTACGAATAAGCGAGAAGCAGCAACACATATCTGTCCTTGATGACCAAATACTCCATAAGCTGCTGTGGGTACTGCTATGTCAACTGAAATACAAATGTTATATTTTCAAATTGATATAACGAAATATCTATAATTAACTGGTTTCTTCTAGGTAACCGTCTTCCGTCGTAGACCATATTATTGCATCAGACAAATGCTCAAAAAAAAATTTGTGTCTTCATATGAAGGGCAACTTTCTTTTATCACTAAAGCAATATGAGCATTCTGCCTGTGCTAACTAAGGGTGCCGAGATATGGTCAATCGCCGATTTAGACCCTAAGAGGATTACGCAATGTATTCCTGAATATTTACGAAGGAGCTCAGGCAGGCTGAAAAATCGCTAGTACAATGATCTAGTTGTTTCTAGTGTTCGCAATAGTTGGAAAGAAATGGGGAGACATTTTTATCAACACCTAGATTATAAAGACTATTTCTTTAGGTCGTAATCACGTGAACTGCTCTTTATTTTAATTGCATATGTTAATTCGTGGTAGCGTGGTTCGTGGCTAGCGTGGTAGAGTAAATCCCATTCACCCTTTAAACTCTAAGACGATAGACGGTAGACGTTCAATTATAGTAGGGTGTTATTATATTGGCTAATGCAGTAAGTATTCGATGTGAATCAATACATCTCAAAAACGCTATTTTCAAACTTTTCTCGTAGTACTTACGATTGGCATCATTCATGATGATCAGCGGACTCTTGCCTCCAAGTTCCAACGTGACGCGTTTCAGGTTGTTGGTTCCAGCGGCTTTTTGTATGAGCTTCCCAACCTAAAATGGAAATATATCTTTTATCTAAGTACTTACCTATTAAAACTAATTTCACTACAAAAATTCAAAAAAAAAGATTAACCGACTTACTTCAAGTGAACCGGTGAATGAAATTTTAGCAACGTCAGTATGGTGCGTAAGAGCGACTCCAGCATCTTCTCCGAAACCATTCACCACATTGACTACTCCTGGCGGGAAACCGGCCTCCTTCATCAGAGCAGCTAAAGCCAATGCCGTCAATGGAGTTTGTTCTGCCGGCTTAATAACCGCGGTGCACCCTATAAATAAGTAACTATTTACTAAAATTACATTTTCAGGAAAAGAAAAAAATTCATATATTTCGTATTAACAATTATATCATAATTCAATACAAAATCGTAAAAAGTAAAACAACTCACCGGAAGCCAAACATGTGCAGACTTTATGCAAAAACATAATCAGTGGTCCATTCCACGGCAAAATTAATCCACACACTCCGACTGGTTGTTTCAACGTATAAGTAAAGACATCTCCATCTGCGAACGAATAATATTTTTTTTTAGTAACTGTAATGAGACGATGCGCTCCTTATGATAAGAGCTAATGACAATTCAATGACAATAACGCCTGTCCATGACAATTGCAACAATACACATAACTTTAATTAGTAAAACAAATTCCAAGGCAACACTACTTTGGCACTCATTACTTTGAGACTTTCGATGGTTAGTCGCAACAGCCGTGTAATTTCGCTAGCTGCAGTACCCTTCAAACCGGAACACAGTAATGTTTATACACTACTGCTTGGCAGTAGAATATCTGGTACTGCGGTGGTACCTAACTAGACGACCTCCTGCTAAGGAGATCTACCACCAAGTAAAGTAATTTTATCAGCTCACCTAATGGAATGGTGTCTCCCTGTATTTTATCAGCTAGGCTGCCAATGTATCTCACAGCTGCTCCGGCATTCTTCAAGATGAGTGAAGCAGAATAGAACAGCGTACCATTATTGACGGATTCTAAAGCCGCTAGGTACTCATGATCTCTTTCTACCAAGTCAGCGAATTTGCATATAAGTCTTCCTCGCTCAGAAGCGTTCATTAATTGCCATTCGGAATTGCGATGGAAGGCACGCTTTGCCGCACTTACAGCCGCCCCGATATCAGCCTGTTTAAAAAAAAATTACTTATAAACTAAATTATAAAATGGTAAATTATGCACTCATCATTTTATAATTAAATACGTTTTACAGGAGAGTAAAAGCCTTTATTACATTTTGTAGCAATGATAGTTCACTGTTAGCGCAGTCGGTTCACACTCGGAAAGGCTTGGGTTCAAACCCCATCAACAATAAGCTTGAGCTGCCGGTGAAGGAAAACATCGTCAGAAAACCATAGTATGGCGGTAGGATACTTTCTGGTACTCGGCTGTCTAACTACTACTTAAGTTGAAAATCTGCCGCCAAGCACGAGCCAATTCCATTCCGGGCTGGGCGTGTTTACCATCATGCACCACACTGTCATTTACCATCAGGTGAACTGTGGTCAAACAGCTAGTCCGACAACAATAAAAAAAATTAGAACACCCAACAGAACAAACATCGCGAACGCAGTACAATTTTACCCTGTACGAGTTTTTAACCGTTGTTTCCTATTCTGGGTACCTAGGTTGAGGCTCAATTTGAGGCTTCTCACTACACTTACGAGTTATAGCAATCTCTAATCTTTCACGTCAATCATATTTGTAAGCTATACGTGAACAACTTATCAAGCAACTGTCAAGCTTGCCCCAGACAGAAGGAGTGGGTAGCGGCTTTAATTGAGGCTTGGCTTGCCCATACTTCCACTGTTTGTGACTACTGTCGCAGTAGCAAACAGAAAAGTCGGTCCCACACAGGTGCAACCTGCGCTAGTAGCTTTTTTTTAATTCTTGAATATAGGCTTGCGTTTGACCGCCAACTCGCCTGATGTTAGGATGGAGAGTAAGATAGAGCACGCTCGTTTAGAAGAAACAGATTTACTCGCGCCTTAAAGACACCTGATATGTACAGATTGTATATATCAGGGAACATCCACTCGGGCAGCAAATTCCATTGTTTAGCGGTTTGTACAACGAAAGTAGATTAGGAGGTAGGTTAGGTAGCTAAATCAAGCCTAAACTCAAGCCACGTCGATGTGTTACAGGCCTTATGGTGATAAGGTAAGCGCGACGTCTAAGTGGCCTACTCTTAGGCAAAAAATCGTGGTAAGTGAACAATAGATAAACATGTAATAAGAAGTAGTATTTATGCCCTATGCCAATGAGGGCGCCGTGTCGTCCTCGTTTCATACCTTGCTCTTTCATTTACGTACATAACTCTAGCAATTTCCTTTGTTTAATAGCCCTTCAATTGAAAAAAGTGTATAGTATTAAAAACATGTACATACCTTGCCTCCCTCTGCTACTCTGGCAACAACAGACCCATCGTGAGGGTTGAATGTTTCAAAAGTCTTGCCACTCTTGGCGTCCACCCACTCATTGTCAATGAAAAGCTATAATAATATAATAATAATTACTTTAAAAATGGGAAATAGAAAGTGTGTTTGTTTGTTCCGTTTTTGCTTGAAACAGGATTAGAGGAAAGCAAAAACGAAGTAACGATCGATATGATTTTTGACAAGGTTAGGGTTTTGTCTATTTGTTGCCTTTTGAGGACTGAACGGAGCACCTGACCTAGACAAAATCTATGCTAACATTAGTTGCATCAAGAAGTTATTTTTGAGTCAGGTATAGTTTTTGTCGTGCCTGGAAAAACATAGGTAGAAAGCAATTAGCATTTTTAAATGCTAAAATAGTAAACTTAGTAGTTATGATTCTCCAGCGTTGATTGTTATATTTCCGACGACGGGTTATTTCGCTTAGGCATAATAATTGTGTTTCATGAGAACTAAACATATTTTCTTAGGACGTATAGACGTAGGAAGCTAGCTACCAGCGCCGGTCTACCAGCGCTTATCGGAACCGGTCCGCACAGCGGCGCAGGCAGTCTCTGTGCTTTGTGCCGTACCAGCACCAATAAGTGCCGAACATCGCCAACAAGTTCCGACCAGCTCAGATCACTGCAGGTACGCCGCCATAAAAAAAAATGTTTTACAAAATATCTTCGAAAAATGTTATTTTCTTTATACATAATTATACAACATAGAATACATCGATATAGAACATACCTATAAATACGTAAATATCACTCGATGTTTATATTTTATTTCTTAATTTACTTTATTCTTTTTGCACACTGACTAAAATATGTACGTAAGGAGGACTTAATGCTAAAGCATTTTTTACCAGCAAAAGTAAATGAGATTGGTCAACGCATAAAAATATATAAAAATCACTAAGACTTATATATATAATACAGCAAACAAATAAATATAATACTATTTAAAGTTTATAAATAAATAACAAACAATTATATTATAATCCATATAAATATAATGTATTTGTACTTATATAAATATGCACATTTTTGTCAAATGATGAATCGGTTGAACTGACATAAATAATATTAAACACTCTTTTTTTAAATATCGCTCTTTTTTTAATTTTAAGTAATAGGGCCGGATACTAGTTCATCGGTAGGATATTACTCACCATTTTAATAAATTAAATCACAGAATATTTTTATTTCATGAATTTGTATGAAAAATTGCAGTGGACGAATTAGCAGAGAAATAGCTAATTTTACAAAAGTTCTGTAAAAATACAATTTTGATTTTTTTATACATATTTATAAACCAGCTACGAGCATATAAAGCTAGGCAAATTATAAAATTCCTATTCATACGGTTCGCATACTTGTTGCTCTACGATAACGTGTCTGCAAACAAATATTCAAATTAGGCTGACATAAATTTAGAAAAAATTTTTTTTTTTGGATTTTTAGTACGACTTTACACATCTATCTTTCAACTACAAATATATGTATATTATATTATAAACATTTTCAAATAACACAATTTACGTACTTTAGTGTATTTAATTTCTGGTGCCATGGCCGAGGATTGTCACACACAATACGAGATCAATCGACTAAATGTTTCGGCGTATCGATGTTGTCGACTTTATATACCTATAAGAAGAAAAAATGCGTGGTCATCCAGTTTTTATGATAATCACCGTGACTTGCAGAATTTTCTATCCGATGTTGATATTGTACATATTTGTACAAACACGTAGACAAACACGTGAAAAAATTAATTATAAGTAGCTAGTAGTACAGTTCTTATTTATTACTGTGCAATACCTATTTACTGAAATACATATTTACTCAGCATAATTTTTAATTATATAATTAATACAGAAATAGGTGGCACGTCACGAGGCTAATAGATATCTTGCATGACGGACTAATGAGTGACTAATAATTTAGTTACCTGTTTTAACGGATTGACCGATTTTAGGTCCACTAATACTTTAGCGTAAATAAATTTATATCTAGTCTTTCATAGACAATGTACACATATAATTTACTTTTGTGTTGAAATATACATCGATCGTTTTTTATTTTGTTAACTTAAAATACTCAAATATTTTGTCCCTCAGATCAAATACTACAAATACTCAGATTTTGTCCACTCTGTGCAGGCAACATTCAAATTCACTGTTTGTCGCTTGTTTTGCTAGTTCGCTACGTCAAAGCACTTTATTCAAGCAAATGACATTAAGTAACTTCAAAGCTATTGAGTTTTTATTCGCCGTTTTGAAATAAATGTTCGTTACTAGAAATTAAAATAATATAAAAAATATAGATAAATGATGATTCCCCGAAACCCCCTGTATAATAAATTTCATGAAAATCGTTGGAGCCGTTTCCGAGATTCAGATTATATATATACATATATACAAGAATTGCTCGTTTAAAGGTATTAGATAAGAAATCAGTATAAATGCCTTCCAAGTGATTGCACTCCCATTATTCACACAATATTCAAGTCATCGTGATACCTAACATAAGCGTTATCAGTTGATGCCTTTGTACCTGTATACCTACATATACATACTATAATCGTATATAGCTGACATCACCTCAGTAATAGTGTAGTTGGAATCGTGCTCGCTTTCCGATATGGCGCCTGAAGTAAAGTACACCAAAGTGCGTTATTTTTGAGGATTTAAATTATTTTCTGAGCTAAAAAAAAATTGAAATACATTTTACCGTACTTACAACGGTGTATAATTACAATGTGTGAATATCGCGAGAATTTTACACTAGTGGATGCCTATGTTTTATTGACCTAAATTGGAATTTCATGTGACTCGTGATATGATGATATTTGTGTATAATTTCAGATATTCATTGATAACGAGTGGGTGGACGCCAAAAGCGGCAAGACTTTTGAAACGTTTAACCCTCATGATGGATCCGTTATCGCCAAAGTCGCAGAGGGAGGCAAGGTAATTTAAACTTGCATACAAAAGCAACCTCTAAAATGGCCTCACCCTCACAAATAGCCTACTGGTAGGTTTATTTTTCTATGATTAGACTACCATTTGATCAAACCCTGCCCGATCTTAAGCAGTAGCGCGGTCTAAGATGGAGCACGCATACCTAAAAGAGTATTGAATATTGCAGTCATTGGTCAGACCTGGGAACAATCTACGAATGTCACGATTATGAGCTGCGTATTACTCAACAGGCCTACGAAGCCTAGAAAACCCTTCTACTATAAATTAAAAAATACTTAGGTGCAAATTATATCGTATGTTTTCTATGTCTATTTTACTATTTATTCCATACACAAACTTCGAACACATAAACTCGACACAAGTGGACAAAATTGTAATCTTTATTACATAATAGCATACCACTTATCTATCAAGTGTTTTGTTTACTTATATAGTCTCTCTATAAATGTCTTATATAATTTAATCTACCCTTTGGGAAACATGACTACATACTATTTCTTGAAACGTACTGTAATTTTATGAATTAGCCAAAGTTACAGACATTGATTGCTAATTAATAATCAAGAAGCTAAAGAAGTGTTAATGGTTTTTTCCATGCACAGGCTGACATCGATGCAGCTGTGAGTTCAGCGAAGCGCGCGTTTAACCGCAACTCAGAATGGAGGCTTCTAGACGCTTCCCAACGAGGAAGGATCCTAAATAAGTTCGCCGAACTCATCGAAAGAGATGCTGAGTACCTTGGAGCTTTAGAATCCTACAACAACGGCATAAAACTCATGATGGCGCAAGGGATGACTAAGAATGCTGGTAACACCGTGCGATATGTTGCCAGCTTAGCGGATAAAATTCAAGGAGACACCATTCCTTTGGGTAAAATTTCATTAATTAAGACGCTTCCTTAAACATATTCGATTCAAATAGAACACTCAATAAGAATAACGGTAAATTTTGTCATTTAACTCTAAATTATTTGCCTGCGGCGACGCAAAAATAAAATTAATTAATTGCGTTAGCTTCACTTGACCTATCATGTCATAACAATCAAATGAAGTCTTATTCAAGAAGTCTATGTCATCCTACTTTTAACTGTAGTTTTTAGTATCGGCAACAATATATTAGTGATTCAGTCGTTTCGTTTTGCCATGCCTACACATGAAAATTACGAGTAACTATGGCATGATCTTCCTTCCTAGGCGTTCCTGCTAAGTTCTAATACTGGGTTCTATAGTTAAACGTGTTACTTAAAAAGTACCACACATCGTATTTATAATATTCCTGGTATAACGGAAGACCACCAGACAACTCCTTTGTTTGTTTGCCACCTATGTCATAAATATATAATAATTTGGTGTCATGAAGCTGTTCTGATGGTGGAGCAAGAACTGCTTAATGTGTACTAGTAGTATTTTTCTCGTTTGAGTTTATTTGACTTATTCTGGCTAGTCCGAACTATGATAAATAATTTTTTTTTTTTTTTATGAATTTACGTTTTGTTTCAGATGGTGATGTGTTTACCTATACTTTAAAGCAGCCTGTAGGAGTGTGTGGGCTGATCCTACCGTGGAACGTCCCCATCTTGATGTTTTTAAATAAAGTGTGCACCGCCCTCGCTGCTGGTAAAGTCGAGAATTCTTTATCTTTCTCATTATTTTCGCCATGGGGCCATCTTTATCGATATGGCACTTCTTACCGAGTGTTGGCTTTCAGAAAATCACTTTTCTACTTGTCCTATTACTTTTTTTTTTTAATTTTCCTGGATGTCTTTAGCAACATCGTCTTTCTGTCTTTTGTCTTTTACTCGGGACCTCTGACGAGCTTTCTGCCCTTTGGCAGTTCAAGATACGCCTTTTTAACGGCGCGATCTTCGAATGATTATACGTATTATAAATAAATTGAATTATTAAGATTGTGAATTAAATAAAAAACTACAAATATGATAAGGCGATACAAATTGAATAACGTCATTTACTTTTAAAGACCCTTGATGTTAAAACGTGCACTACAGGATGCACTGCAGTTGTGAAGCCGGCAGAACAGACGCCGCTGACTGCACTTTACCTCGGGGCTTTGTTGAAGGAAGCAGGTCTCCCCGCCGGTGTCATTAACATCGTGCCAGGCTTCGGTGAAGATGCTGGAGTTTCCCTCACACACCATCCAGACATCGCTAAGATTTCCTTCACTGGCTCCCTTGAAGTACGTACTCAAAGACCTCAATGTATCTATATCTTATATTGACCACGCAAAATTACTGCCTTACCCCAGAAAGCTTTACTCCCAGGTACACTGATATATTCGTTGATAGAACATCAAGAATAATGTTTCTAGCGAGGAGTTAGTATCTGATTGAACACTTAAATTTGCTTGCACTATTAATATATCAGTACGTGAATATTTTTTTCGTTTTCTAAAATGAAACCTAGCTAGATCGATTTATCACCCCTGCATACTAAATTTCATGAAAATCGTTGGAGCCGTTAATCCAGATTATATTTATACATATATACAAGAATTGCTCGTTTATAGGTATTAGATTAGTTTAAGAAAATGTAAGTGTTCAATTAATGTTACCTATTTACATAATTAGGTAAATAAAAGAAGAGATAAGGATATAGAAGAATAATCACACAGTTACATAATATATTTGGTTAAGTTAAATAGAGATAGGTACGATTTAGGCATGTTTCTATTTATAGTTCTTCTTTATTGTATTTAGAGAAATGTATCTTACTAATACAACTTAATGTTACAGGTTGGCAAGCTGATTCAGCAGGCAGCCGGTGCTAACAACCTCAAACGCGTCACCCTTGAACTCGGCGGGAAAAGTCCACTTATCATCATGAACGATGCCAATTGTTAGTGTTATCTTAATTCGTTTTTATTCTGCTACAATTCATGTAGTACCTATTGAGACTTCTTTTACCTGACTTACTAAAGAATTAGATTATTCGTGTCGAAGTATTACCATTATTGTAATTTGTCATAATGTTTCGTCAAATGTATATGACCTGCTGGTAAAAACTGCTAACCTATGACTAGTTTGAATCGATATGCCAAAATGTTCTTTGCTGGCAAAATGCATTTTTCCATCGAGTTTTTCTATAATATGTATATTATCGCTTAAATTGTTATAATTTTATATCTAAGACATCATTGCAATTGTTTATCTTACAGTGGATATGGCAGTACCCACTGCAGCGTACGGTGTGTTCTCTCTGCAAGGACAGATGTGCATCGCTGCGTCTCGTCTGTACGTGCAGTCGGGCATTTACGACAAATTTGTTGAAGCAGCTACCAATTTTGCCAAAAATTACAAAGTCGGAGATCCTACTGACCCTACTTCGCAAAATGGACCTCAAGTAGAGTAAAAATACAATCCTATAAAATAATCTGCTAAATCAATGAAACATGTATCAATTCATGCTCTTGTGAGCTTTACTAAATTGTATAAAAATCAATGTAATGGTGTGATCGGTCGGTTAGGTGTGAGTGTGAAATGTAGGATAATTAGGAATCAGACAGAGAGACAATAGGCTAAACAGACTCATAGGGATAAGATTAGAGGTAGTCAAAGGAATGAGAAAACAGAAAAACACGGGTTTAAATTTACAGATGCAGAAATAAAGATTGAGAATAATTGAGATACAGAGTAACAAAATATAACAGAGGGATGAAGTGATTTCAATTACACTGTCTTCTTCAGGTTGATGAGACCATGATGAACAAAGTTCTGGGATACATCGAGCAGGGCAAGAAAGAAGGTGCCAAACTGCTGACTGGAGGAAAGCGTATTGGTAACACTGGATACTACATCGAACCCACCGTTTTCTCTAACGTCACAGATGACATGATCATCGCTAAAGAAGAGGTAAAGTATCAGATAGGTATTATGCAAAGAAAAAATACCATCTGAATATTTTGCAAAATAGCTCAAGATAATTATCTAGATATTATTAAGTAGAAATTCAATCTATCTAAATAATCTCTTTTTTTTACTTATTAATGTTACAATATCTCCCGTCTGTTCTTAATTTGTATCGCTTTTCCATTCTTGGTTGCCTGAAATAAATCGCTCTAACATAATATTCTTTTGTTTTCTGTACTCTTTTTCTATTTTTGGTGTGCACAATAAAGAGTTTCTATCTATCTATCCACTCCCTTAGTCGCTTGGGTATTCAACTTAATAGCATATTTTTTTCAGAAAACCAAACCTCGTAATCTTTTGTACACAGCTAATATAATCATTGGTTACAGATCTTTGGGCCAGTGCAAAGCATCCTGAAATTCGATACCCTCGAAGAAGCCATAGATCGGGCTAACACAACCAACTACGGCCTAGCTGCTGGCATCTTTACGACGGATCTCAACAACGCCTTGCAATATGCTAAACACGTAGAAGCTGGCACCATCTGGTACTTATTGTTGTCCTTTATATTCTTTTACATAACAATCTCAGCATGGTACGATTCCATTCAAAAAATCTGTAGGTACTTAATAATGCCACTGATAGATGTAGTGCTTCTATACTGCTAAAGCTACATTTTGTTGTGTTTTAGAATTGTAGTTGTACCTATACCTACTGTTCATTAGAGTGCTACTGAGTTACTACATATGTTTTCTATATTCTATAGGGTTTGACTTCCCTCTTTTTAGTCACAAAGTTATTTTTATTAATTTCTTGCGAAACTGTTTTCCATCAATTGTTTTCTTATTTCAGGGTTAACAACTACTTGGTTGGTGGAGTTCAAGCGCCATTTGGAGGCTTCAAAGAATCAGGCATCGGTCGTGAGAAGTACGTAACATATGCACATAAGAATATGGCAGGGACAGAGTAAGGAAAACGTATAGAGAGTAATGTCCAGCTAACTACCAATATTAGATCTTTGTTCAACAGTCCGAAAATTTGTGAAAGTTTCTAGCAGTCTCGCTTGTCACGTGGGTCTTTGTTGCACAAACACCCGCCTGTGAACCTCTGGTTCGTAGTTTCGGTGCTGTTAGTAGTCGAAAACCGGACAGTTTGTTTTTTTTACCTATGTCTGTCCGGCCAAAATAATTTGTTAAGCCGGACAACAGGTTATCTGGATTTGATGAAACGCGTTACGAGATCAAACGGCCTATACCTACTCTCGGTGTTATTCACTCTATGTTTGACGACAGTTCTGCAAGCTGTAATCACTTAATTTTTATAGAAATAAGTTATTATGGTGATAAAACTTCAAAATCGAATATCTCAAAACTAACTTTTACGTTCTTATCGGGTTTTACCACTCAGCCCTCGATTATGTTAGTTTTAAGTAAACTTGACAATAAAAAAAATCCAAGGTCCGGTTTTTATTTTCAACACATCTGGCAACCCTTGCTGTTAGTCCAGTAGTAGTGGACATACTGGATATACCTACTATACCAGGATGTAGCATGGTGGTAGGTACTATCTAGTACTCGACTGCGTACCTACCACCCTCAAGTTGAAAATCTGTGTGTTTACCATTTTCGACCACCGTCACTTAACATCAGGTGAGCTGTGGTCAAACATCTAGCCTAAAAACCTTTAAAAAAACACATACAGTAAAGTTGGATGGACATCCCTCGTGCTATCGATCCAGGGAAAAAACGTAGGTACCCATATCAAATAGATAGTAGCCTGACATTAATTACTTTGAGGAAATTAATCAAAATTACTTTGTTATAGCGGCGTGCATTGTGTGGATGAATATTTGGAGGTCAAGACTGTCACCATATCTCTACCGAAGAAGTTGTGATGCAATTTAACTTCAACTAAGGTTTTGTAAATACTTTTATCAGCGCGCATTGATTTAAATATTCATAGAAGACAAAATTTAAAAGGCATAAAATATAAGATAGTTATCTAATTATTTTTCATACTTCAAGCCGAAGTTGTGATATCTTATTGTAAGGAGACGTGCTTCACAAGGCTTATGCTTTACGATTGGATGTTAACCACTGCCTTTGATGTGGTGATAAGAGTAGGTACAAGTATTTAGCTCACAGCAACCATAACCTACCTACCTACTAACTAGTCAGTAAACTGTTTTGGTACCAAGTTATTATATTGTATATTATTGTATTCTAAATAAAAAACTTGCACATCGCGACCTGAATGAGCGCGAAAGTCTTCTCAAAGTTATCTATAACTAGCGATTCGCCCCGACTTCGCACGGGTGCAATGTAGATATTAATGTGGTGCATATGGTTGTATTATACTTCTTCTTTTATTCTATTAAACCTTCTTCTTGAATAATTCTATCTATTGATGGAAACCGCATTAAAATCTGTTGCGTAGTTTAAAAGATCTAAGCGTAGACATCGATGTAAAGATCAGTAGGTACCTACCTAATATTTATTGTCCATTAATGACTAATAGGTAATTTAGCGAGCAAGTCATTTGTTACAAAAATACTTACTTCATTTACTTATTAGTGAATCATCAGCAATTATTAAGCTAACAATCATTAATTATTAAGCTAACAACAATAAATATAAACCTATATACCTACTCCGTTTATGTGTTACACAAAAATGAGGATTCCGAGAAATTCATTGACATATATTTACTTAATTTGTATCATAGATTGCTTTCAGAAAAATATTTAAATACTTTTTAATTATATAGGAATGAATAAATTTGTTAATACAGCTAGGTACAATTATTGTACATTTATATAATGCCTGATGGCCGGGCCCAGCTTCTCAACTTTGGCTAATCCAAGTCCATGGCATGAGCAGCTTTTCGTTGTTTCGGAAGTTATAGATACTGATGCATGATTTTGTTCTTCATTAAATTAGCTCCGTGTATTTCTAGAAAGCTATTGTATATTTATGTATTTAGTGATATCACTGTCATTTTTTTTTCTTTACGAACGATTCTTATTATTCTCTCTCCCCATCCTCGAGTCCAATAAACGTATAATTATGTTATAGTTATGTATTCCTGTAGATATATCCTTATTTTAGCTTGTTTTTTACTATTTGTAATCTTTGATGTGGATAATAAAGAGCTAATCAATCAATCAAACCTGGAGAGTCAACGAGTGTGGTGCCCTCTTTTTTCATTTACCAGAAACAAAACGAGATAGCACTAGATTCGTTGGCGTTCCGTAGCCTGGATCCAAATCAACTCACTCAGATCTGTAACTGGAGACTTTGAACAAGAATGGAGAGTAGGTAAGATCCTTCCTACCCACTCCCCTTGGGCCGGAGAATTATATAATTGTTGTTCTAATTTTCATCATCATTATAATAATATATAGATATTGTTTACAATTATTATATAATAATCATCTTATTTGACTTTTTTTCTTACTCTCCATACTAGTAGGTAATCAATAATAAAATCATGTACTTTACCTCAAGCAAAATCAATTTAGAATATTGGCTACATTGTAGATATGTAGATATGACACTTCGCGTGTGACGGTATTACTAAGCCGAATGGTCAATGTATTAGTGTGAACAAATGTTATATAGGTGCTCCTATATAACATTTGCTTCGAAAAAAACTTTGTAATCGAAAAAAAACAGCTGTTCCGTGCATTTCATTATTGGTGAAAGATATTGTATTATGGAAAAGCTAAGTTATTTGCGATTTCGGAGTCACTATACCTACTTACTTCTGCATAAATTCGTTGCATATTAAACAATGTCCTCCCTTTAAGAGGAAACAAGTCGTCATTTTCTTCATACAAACGTTTTCCCCATTTTCCTTCCAGGATTTTAATACTAAAGCAATAATTTTTAGATAGGAAGTAGATACTTGCTAGTTTCATGCCCCTCTATTTTGATTTTTTGATATATGTTTTTTTATAAGAGCTAGGAATCTTCAAAAATCTTAAAATTTACCTAGTTTCAACGTCCAAATTCCCAATCTTATAATGACATAATCTTAAAAAAATACGCACAGGCAAAGAAGACATCCTTCTTATTTACTTGTTAAAAAAAAAACTAAAATCGGTCTAAATTTGGAGGAGGAAACAGAGGAATACGAAACCTCGATTTTGCTCATTTTATTTCGGGTTAATGAGCCCGAGGTGCAGTTGTCCCTTTCGCTCAGTATGTACGCGGGTGCTGCGTGCGGCGCGACAGAAATAGCTTGGTGAAATTCCTAATTTTCAAATGTCTCAGTCGACTGCTTTCCTCTTAACTCAGTATTACCACACCTACCCATACTACCAATACACGTACCTAAATTCAAAAATACATATAATAGTACCTACAAGTAGTTTAGTTTGTGTAGCGATGATGGCTCAGTGGTTAGTGCGGTAGGTTCGCATGCCGAAGGGCGTGGGTTCAAACCCCAACAATGAGCTTGAGCTGTCGGTGAAGGAAAATATCGTGAGGAAACTATAGCGTGGTGGTAAGGTACTTTCTAGTACTCGGCTGGCTAGCTACTACCCTCAAGTTGAAAATCTGCCGCCAAGCATCTAACGGTGTGTTCCGGCAGCATCACTTGAGAGCCAGTTCCATTCCAGGCTAGGTGTGCTTTACCATCTTCGACCACACCATCACTTAACATCAGATGAGCTGTGGTCAAACACCCACCCAGTCAGCAATAAAAAAAAAGTTGCCGAAAATTTAGTGTTATTGTTTGATTACTTTGCATGATAAGTTTGTTAATCGATGGCACAACAAACTTACCTATCTAGACCACAAAATGAATAATATCTATTCGCTTCTCTATTTCACTTGTCGAAAGTGATGTAGAGGAGCCACCGTCACATTTTTATAACAAACTGCCAGTCTCTAAATGCGTTGCCATATACAATGTATTGTAGAAACAACCAATTTGGAAGTAAGTAGAGTTAAGCAATGTAAAACGCACGAAGGGTATTTATTTTTAGAAGATTTACATTACAACGGCGACGTGGTTGTTTGTTTCCTTAGACTCTAAGACTCGCTTTTCTTCGTTAGTTACAGTAGCAAGTTAAATTACCATTAGAAGAAATGTTTATTACCAAGTATACCAAGTGATGTAGTCTTTTAGTGCTTATGGATACTTGCTACAGACCTTGTCTTAAACTTGGTCCACTTCTTTAGCTTGACGATGGATTTGTTTCATTCAATTGCAACAGTAAAAGTGAATAATATGATACGTAATATTTATTGTATTTTTTTCGAATTGTTTTAACCTCGTATGAAGTCTACATACATATAATGGGTTATACCTGAGACACAATTATATGTCTCGTCTTTACCTTGTGTAAAAATGCATTAATAAAAGCAAACCGGATCATAATAATATTAATATATTATTTGACACTGGCAAATCCACAATCCGCCTAACTTCTCAAATCAAAAGAAAAAAAAGTTTTAGTTATTTTATTTTTATTACGGCAATAATAATATAGCTTTACAGCTTTAGCCTGCCCGAAGGCGAAGAGGCAAATTATTTTTTAAAAAAATATTACATACTTGCGAAGAGATAAAAGTTTTTATTTATTTTTAATTGCTAAATTCATCCCTGAAAGTGTTATATTCAAATTTTAATCATTAGTTTCTACAAAGGATAGTTGTGGTTAAACATGGAAGAACACCACTTTAACAAGTTCGCTTTAACTTTTGAAAACAACTCTGTAAGTTTGCTACACACAAAAACTTGTTTACTTAAGTTTGTCGTAACTTTCTAATTCTCATAGGTACATTAGTATATGACCATACAAGATAAACACCTAAAAAGTAAAATTTATTATTAAAGAGCATTAAAGCAGTTAGCAGTTTTTAGGAGGAAAATGCTATAACAACAGCATCTCTAGGTCTGATAGGAACTTTAGAAAACGTAATGTCTATTACTGTAGAAATAATAAGTAGGTAATATGTTTTCTTTAAATGTATTGAATAAAGGTCGTAAATTCAGTTCTGACAGGGTCTTTAGTGTAAATGTAAATAGTAGTTCTGATAAGAAAAGTATGTATAAATCACAATAGATATTGCAATGTAGTATTGTGGAATATCTATGTACACATATTATAAACTAACAGCCCATCGTATCATCGTGGACATAAAAATATACTGAAAGAAATTATCTAAATAATAGTGAAAACCATATAAAAATTGTTTAGCCAACGACTAAATAAAAATGCGACTATGTTATATACTATTTAGTTATGTATTTAGCATGCATGTTTATCAAGTAGTCAAAGTTCAATCTTTTACGATAGCCATGTCTTGGTAACAGTATGAAGCAAATTCAAGGCATACAGCGTGCCGAACCACCACCAGGCTCGCTGAAATATTAGCGAGTGTTACTGACTGGAAACATTTCATGATGAAACAACAATGATGAATGAATACAATGCATTTATTTTTGTGAATAATTTTTTTTTCTTTAATCTTTTTTTATAGTGATTGTTTATAACACTATCTTCAATTGTCGCAGATTTTTTTTTATAGTACTACCTATTAGATTGTGCTACAGTTATTAATTAGAGTTGTAAATACTATGGAAACCAATGTGGTTACGCACATGCTTATACTTGTGAGGCACTTATTACTTTGAGGTACTATAGGACTTTTATACTCGAGGCATCGAGAACGCACCATACACCACCCCTCCTGGGGGACTATGAACCCCCAGAGTCCAGCCTCAGAAAAAAGGACACCTTGAGTCTGATTCCCGTCCTCCTCAGATGGAGACGGAAGACAACCGACTAAGTTTTATACTTATGATTTGCTTATAATATTGTTTTCCAAACTATTCTTCTTATAAGTAATTAGTGCATACATTTTTACTAATCCTACAGTGATCCATTTTAACTGAAATTTATTATAAATCATAACAACTGCAATATAAAATGTTACTTCACATTCCAGAGGTGTGCTGTTAACTGCTCTACTGACATCTTATGAAATAATAATCTAATTACTGTCCATTCTAATAATTCAATAAGCTAGAATACTAGTGCTAGCCTGTCATTCTTAGGAAATAGGTTCAATTTCATCTCATTACTATTAAAGTGCCAATAATTACTTATAAGTATAATCTATAATCAAGTTTAAGTTAAATTTACAAATCTGGTGTAGAAACTTAACAATGGCTATCTATTTAACAATTACCAAAAAAATTAATACTTTATTAAACATGGGAATAGTATTATTATCGTTTGTAGAGTCCTACATATTCCCTTTTGCAATGGTGAAGTGGATGGTGATAACATCAAAATATGACGGTTTTGTAAAATATCTGGGGGCTGGTAAAGTGGAAACTAACAGAGTTTCCCGATATAGATACAAGTTACATCTGATGACGGTTTGTAAAAATGGTTTAGTAGATGTCAATGAAATGTCACATATGAGTGTGGTGGTGGATGGTGAGGGAATCCAGGTAATGCCATGCAAACTATACAATACCGATTTAATTTTAATGTCAATGTATAAATATATTAATAATGTGTTAAACTTAAATGTCAGTATAATACCCTGACATTTAAGCATAAAACTTATTAAGAGACAGCAGGCTTTTATTTTATTATAAACTAGTTGTGACACACTGTTATATCCTTGGTTTAGGTTTGATTCCTACCTGGGACAAACATTTATGTCATGAACATATATGATTGTTCTGTATGTATTTACAAAAAAGGTATATAATCTGTGTTTCCCATAGTACATACTTTGCTTATTTTGAAGCTAGATGGTGCTGTGCGAAATTTCATATGACATTTATTTATTTCCGGATTTAAAATTTATTTAATTTATTCTACTAATATAAATATTTTATTAATAACACCAAAGTTACAGGTCCTTTTTACCATATTTAAAAATAACATTAAAAATATCAAAGTCGTAACATATGTCAGTCAATATGATAAAATGGCTATAAAAAAAAATTACTTACTAATAATTCAATTCAATAATGTCATAAAACAAGGTGTCTTGAAGCCAAAATCTTAGCTTGCTTCTAAAACACGCGAAGGAAGGTGCATCCCGAATGGAAGCGGGTACCTACGCGGTACTACTTATACATAAAGCTCTAACGCTAAAAGCCTCTGGAAGAAATACTCTAAATAATAATGAAAACCTATCATTCTACGTATCAATCTGTATCCGTTGAGTTTTTTAGAAGTACCTACTGAAATAACCCAGCGAACAAACACACGCGAAACGCGACTTCATTTTATACTATTTATTGATTACTTTGTTTCGTTTTGTATGAAAATAGATATTTGAGTGTTCGCATAAAAAGATTGTTATCGTGGCCGTTCGTTATCTTTCAATTTATAATTATAGGTAATTTTGCACCAAATGATGACCTATTAAACAAGAGTCTTCGCCATATCCCTACAGCAGCGTCGGATGACACTCGAGTGGCAATAAATTCGAGCTACGTGCTATTAAATGACCCCTGTAAAAGATAAAACCAGTGCCGTTGAATACTATACCGCATAAAAATAATATAGTCACTAAATTTACGATCCGTCAGTATGAAACTGATGCGACGTAATGATTGTACAGCTCGCTGCGTTTAGCTCGTACCACAATTACTTTAGCAGACTTGTCTAAGGTGTAGCTAGTTCGCTGAACTTAATTACCAAACTGAGTTAAGCAATTTATTAGGTGACTACACTTCAAAACACGGAACATTCGACTTTTCGTTGTTACTATAGATAGTTCCTCTCACCCAATTGCAAGGGATATGAGTTTTTAGTCCATTTTAAAAAACTCATCGATTATGGCCTGGACCTCATTTGTCAGTTGTAAACCGCGTCTACCTATGCAAGCAATGCTACAAGGTATCAAGAAGCCAAACATTAAGTGTCTAGAAGCTGTGCCTGCGGTTTAACCACCATTATCCGGAACAAAAGGTGAACCCAAGGAATAAGCTATCTGCATTTCTATAGAAGTAATTTCTTCTTAGTCGGACACTCTTGGCAGAGTAGTCGTGGCTGTAGATGGACAGGGTTGCGTCCCGTCGCGCTTCGTCACCGCTGTTTCCCAGGGCTGCACGTCGCGCGATAACTCTTCACTTGTGATTTTCCTCATTGCGAGCACACTACTGCGGTGGATTGCGTAGTCTTTTTAATAAGGTCAATCCAGCGATTCGGAGACCGACCACGATGTCTTCTACCTTCTATGCGGCCTTGCACAACAAGTCCCTCGATTGAGTCCTCGTTTCCGGAGATATGCCCAAAGAACTTTAGTATTAGTTAAAAAAAATAAATCGAAATAAATTTATTTGTCATCAACTTAGGATACATTAAAATGAACCCATTGGCTCCGAACTAGTGTAAACTGTATTTCGGAAACCAATGGCTTCTCCTGTTATCTAATCAAGCACAAAATACCAGAGGCAGACTTAAAAACTAAACAATTTTTTATATAATTACGTATATATAAATATATGTGTGCGTGCGTGTGTGGAAGTGTGTGTGTGTGTGCGTATAAGTTCCGTAGTATTTTTTTTTTATGGCTGGCAGGCTAGTTGTCTTGACCACAGCTCACCTGATGTTAAGTGACAATATGGTCGAAGATGGTAAATCACACCTAGCCTGGAATGGAACTGGCTCTCGAGTGAGGCTGCCGGAATACACCGTTAGATGCTTGGCGACATATTTTCAACTTGAGGGTGGTAGCAAACAATATATAGCAATATAACAATATAGCAAGCAATATATAACAGACAAAAATAATACAACACATACATAATTAGACAATTGAAACTTTCGATCAAATACTTTTATTAATGAATGTTCATATACTTAGTATACTTTAGATACCCATTAGGTAAATTATCTGCAATGAGATTCTGATGTAAATTTGCTAGAGATTGTTTCCTCATCTATGTCGTGTTAAGTACGACGAAACATTCTTAGCATTCCATGGTATCACCGTGCGGGTGCTGGGTCCATCGTGTTGCAGTGTTGCGTTGTTATACGTATTTACGTGAGCATTAATTAAGGGGTCCCCCTTTAAATGCGTAATTACGCTCACATTTTTATGTTTAAATGGGCAGACAAACACGGGCACGTGTTTGTCTGCCCATTTAAATGAAATGATCCTACTAACGCTGCTTAACTTGGATACTCTTTGCAACTCTTTGATTCTTTTTGTTGTTTCAGTTAAGTTATTGTGGTCAGGACTGCAACAGAATACCACCAGCTCTTCAAAAGATGTATGGCCCCAAAGTCAGATATTTAGATTTAAGGTAAGTACTAATTATTGAAAATCACTCACTGAATAGCTCTCAATAAAATTGTACTTAAATAAAATTATATCAAGCCTCTTGACCACAAACTACTGCGAGTATACATCTGTATAGGTATTTTTTTTTTTTAATTGTTGACAAGCTAGTTGTTTGACCACAGCTCACATATCACAGCTCTGATGTATGACGGTGTGGTCGAAGATAGTAAAGCACACCTAGTCTGGAATGGAACTGACTCTCAAGTGGCTCATATTACACATCTCGACTCTGTTAGTTTATAGCTTCGTAAGAAAATTGTCATAAACTTTAAATATCAGACGAGCTGATTAATCTCATCACGTTGCATAAAAACCATGATGCAAACTGCAAAAATTTTTACCCTTGACGATTACTTGCAGTTACAATAGCATCGAAACACTGAAAGGTTTGGAAGATTTCACGAGATTAGAAGAACTGATACTGGATAACAACAAGCTCAGCGACTCGGTCAGGTTTCCTTGCATGCCGCGCCTCAAGACGCTTTCTCTGAATAACAATCAGGTAAACTTCGTATCTAGAGTTCACTTTGTTTTTCCACGATTGATCCGCTACCTGTATGGGAGATTGTTCTGGAAACTTGTTTTTTTTTTTTGGCCCAATTTACGCTTTCCTCGTATGCGCACTTACAAAGGGTCTACCTGATCCTCATTTATATAAATCTACTACGCAGCTCTTTCCACATACAAATGGTACAATTTCAGTGTTTTTACATTATATACGGTTTGTGTCATTTATATTGTTCATGCTATATACACAATTGTCTAAGAATGTAATTAAGTTCAAACCCTTTTTTCATTTACTTAATGCTGATGTAAAAACTATGTTCTGTTTTGTGTATCTAAATAAATAAATTATGTTTTTATTTAATTCTAATTTGCACGGACCTCAGAGTCCGTGTCCGTGCTTTATAAACAAAAAATGTTAATAGATTAATGCTTCTGTGGCTCCAAACTCGTATACGAGGTTACGCATATCGGTCATACTAAGCCGAAACAAGCACATTATACCCACCATTATAAATTAATGAATATCTTTTAATAGTTATGAAAACCCTAAAATCGCCAAAAAGTGGTCAGCTATTCTATGCAAAAATTTCATTTTGTCACTACAAAGCGTAGGTATGAAACCGCTAATTTGATTTTGGAATATTCAGAGTTGTTCTCATAATACTTTTATTAAAAAGAAAAATTAAATTAAAAAATTGAGAAATTAAATTCCTTTGAATTTAATTTCTCACATATCCAGGGCCCACTTATCCAGGTTTCACTGAACATATAAACATTTTGCCATTATAGTATAAAATCGTTTCCATTTGACACAGAACACCGTCCTCTATCATTATAGTTATCCTGAACCGATATTACTGCGAAGACTCAAAACGCTTCATTTGCCTCAATTTGCTATTACGCTCTGTAGATCGGATAAAACAATAAAAGCGTTTCAAGTGCCAACATCCCCCTGACCCAATTGTATTTCTCATGGGAATTGTAATGGGTTTAATTTCCTTAATTAATTTGATGAAACCGATCCTATCATTTTGAGGTGTACTCCACTCTCCGCTCTTTGTAATTGTTGATATAAATATTGAGTACGCAATATAATTAGTGTACTTAAATGTGAAACTCGAAACTGCTAACATACTAATCGCCAAAATCGTTTACGATGCCAATTTCTACGATGGAAATTTACATCTTATTTGACACATTTTAACAAAGTAGGTACTGTTTTTTATTTATTTTAATGTTATTGAGGTACTTACAATAGAATCCTTGAAGTTAGCGACAATTAACGATATAAACTTGGATGAGGGGATGACTTTTTTAGCCTTACTATGGTCGTTGGGTCATTTTCTAGTGTCACGAATGCTATATATTTCATAATATTTCCGTCCACTGTCTCTTAAACGTGACCCAGACATGTTGCATAATTAATGAGGTTAGTACCAAAATTAGTCTGCCCTTACTGTGCCCTGTTCTCATTAAGTATGGTTGCAAATGAGGGGCATTATTTATCTGGGATAACCCAATCTTTACCCACTGTATAGAGGTATCTCTAAAGAAGGTGGTTAACATAATTTGTAGCCAACAATATGACAAGTGTAAATAAAAAATCTGACTGCAAAAACGTAGTGTTTGATCTGGGGCAAAAACACATATCATAGACGCTCCATACGTCAAGAATTAAACCACAGTACTGTGAAACGCTAAACAAGGGTAAATATAATACTATATATACCTCATTCACTACCGGAATAGTTTTCTCGATAGATACAAATCTATGTAAGGGAATTGGTTTATAAGCAAGCATGCATGCGTTATATTAGACCGAATTACTGCTTGACATCAGGCAAGATGGCGACCAAAGAACAATAAATAAAGAAAGAATATTTTAAATAATATAGTATATACATATATAAATAGAATATTATAGGAATGAGACGCTCTCATGGTAAGAGATAACGCCTGTCCATGACCAGCGATACACAAAACTTTGATTAACAAAACAAGGTCCAGAGCATCACTGCTTTGGCGCTCATTACTTTGTGACATTCGATGGTTTGATTAGAAGTTGTAGAATAGAGTATACTAGAGGGGACTTCGTTAGCAGGATGTCTTTGACCAGTGTCTTAACGCCTATGATATCAATTCTTATACCTAAGAAGAGCTTGCGACAAAAAGTTTATCATCTATAAGTAAGTTGATAATTTTGAGGAAAATCGTCTCTTGAAATAGAAATGCCAATTACGTTAAGAAAGACTCAAGTCCTCCTACCGTATCCTATATACACAATGGAGTCAGGTTCGCCTCTATAGCAGTATCTACAATAGAATACTTAAAACTACATTTTGTCTAGCGAATCGTGAAATTCGCCGTCATAGAAAACGACGAGGATTATATCAATCTTATTCCTTAGTTTTACCTTCTTGGCTTATTGGAATAACTAAAATTTGTTTGTTTACATCGATAATGAAGGCATCGTTCCTTGCAGATAACAGAGTTAGAACACTTAGTAGACAAGTTGTCAGCAAGCTGTGCGTCGCTGACCTATCTGAGCTTGCTCAGCAACAAGGCATGTCCCAACGAACTGTCAGATCTCGATAAAGACGATTCTGACTATCAGAGATACAGGTAAGTTTTACTTATATTTCAATATTACTTGCATGGTAAAAGGTTTAGGACATTTTCCTATACAGATGGAAACTGAATTTAATACAGGTGTGACATACGACACATTGACACATGACATCGGTTGAATTGTGGTCAAACACCTAGCCTAAAATGATCCTCTGGTTCCCATAGTACTGGTGGTGAAGGTCACTAACGGAATCTACCCGTAGTACGAAAGCCTTATCATATTTATCCCTGCTTCTGTGATCTTGTCCAAATCCAAATCAAATTAACGAAACTCTGTGCGAACATATGAAGCTTACTTATGGAACATTCTCTACATAAATCAGTTTACCAACTTGCTGTTTACTTTGTCGCTTGTAATATATCTCCTTAGGGAGTGTGTATTGTAATAATTGCTTTTGTGTAACTTACAAGAATACGTCATTGAATTCACTGAAGACTTGTAGACATCTTTAAATTGTACGTTGTTTTGATTAAATTGTACGAACTTGTGTAATTTCAATGCATGAAAAAGAATTTTACGAGTATTTATGCAAAGTTATTGTGGGTAGTTGTAGGAGCTAGAGGCAGATTAATCTCTTCATAATCTACTAAAAGACATCGGCTTGCCAAGAGCATCTATATATAAATTCATTGTTGCAAAGATTATTCAAAGCAGCGTTGGTAGGATTATATCAAGTTTGGCAGGGCTAGGAACATTGGCAGTGAAGGTGAATATGTATTTAAAGTATTTAAAAAAATCTATTGGACGTAGTAAAAAAAATTCTATCCAACAGCCAGAAGCTCAAAAAAGCGACATTGTTTTATGGTCGATGTTCCAAAAACTCGAACGAAACGATTTGATTCTACGTTCATTGTGCGGACTGCTAGACAGTGGAATGCGTTGCCCGAGTGGGTGTTCCCCGTTGGATATAATCAGGGTGTCTTCAATAAGTCGAGAGTGAATCGGTATCGTCTAGGCAAGCGTGCTCTATCTTAGACCGCATCATCACTTAACATCAGGTGAGATGGCGGTCAAACGTAAGCATATTACTAATTAAAAAAAAAAATAGAAAATGCAACTTTTAGGTTATTAGCTTGAGGTGTACTTAGTCGAAAGTTAATTATTTATTGTACTCATAATTATGACCAACTTTTACTATGGGTACAACACAGAAATCGCAAAAAAACAATACATTTGGCCAAGAATAAAGAAACTTTTTTCTACGGAACAACTGATTTTATTTATTTACTATAACGTAATAATACCAATAGTAAAGGTTCTTCGTAATGATGAATACAATGACATTGTCGGCTAAATACACTTCGAGCTACATTATATTTTATATGTGTGTAAAAAAAAGTTCTGACATTCCACTTGTCAGATACTTCGTAATACACAAGTTGCCGAATCTACGCTTCCTGGATTCGCGTCGCGTGTCATTGATGGAGCAGCGCGAGGCTGCCACCCGGGGGCAATTTATGCGCGTCCGCCGCCCCATAGACGCCCCTGACGCAGGCCCTGCACTGCTTGCCAGGGACCCCGCCGCGAGACCACTGCCTGTCGACTTTGCCGCTTTGGGCAAACACAAAGGTATTTAAACCCAGTACAAATATACTGGCACTCCGTCCGTCTGTCACCAGGCTGTATCTCATGAACCGTGATAGTTAGACAGTTAAAATTTTCACAGATGATGTATTTCTGTTGCCGCTATAACAACAAATACTAAAAAAATTATATATTTTTTGCCGTTTTTATAGATACGTATGGAACCCGGTATGGTGATAATATAATATCCAAACATACCCAGGTCTCAATCTAGAACAAGAAAATAAAAATAAAAACGTTCAAGGTTTTTGATTTAAATGATAATTTGTTTTCATTCCAGGTGCCTATGGGAAATGTCTTCACAGGTACACGGGCAAGCATTCAGAAGGCAATAGGTTTATAGTTAACAGCGACTTATAAACGTTAGACTGTACTAACCAAACAGTAGACACATAAAACATGGTAGAATTTTACAAAGGAACTAAGCTCAAATCTCGACAATATGTCCCGAATTATTGGCGCGTTTTAGGAAGTCCTCCGGACTTGGCCATAGATTAGACTAATGAGGTATAGTCGACCTTATTACGTTAACTAAATGAGTTTAAATTTCGTGTGAAGTGTGTTGATCGTCTATGATATTTTTGAACGCTGGCCTCTGCAACTCGTTCATGGTGCAATATGTAAATTTCTAGACGCAATCGACTCTATGTTTTATCTGTGTTCGTGGTAACCTAATGTGTTCATTTCAATGTTTAATTTGATACCCTAACTTTTAGTTTTGAAACAACTGTTTAAAAAAATATTGTACACCTTTTTATTTTGTATGGATACCTACCTAGTTAGGATATTCTACATTGTTATGTATGTATATGTGTAGAGATAAGTGGATGATATTAACTATATAATCGTCGATTATATATATCAAAATTCCGTCCAATGTTGTGACGTTTTGTACTAAATGTTATCAAAATATGTATGTTACATTTTTGGTGCTCTATCCCACATAATGGGATTTAATATAGGCTCTCTTATTTTTTGACTCAAATTTTCAAAAAGAAACAGAATATTAGTCAACGATCTCCTCGGCCTAAAATTTTACTTGACGGGAACTTCACGTCCGTATACATTAATGTAAAGCCTTGACGTATTTGTGTACATGTCACTGGCATACGATTAGTGTAATTTGTAGGACCAAGTACTTTTTTTCTTGTTTAGTATTTATAAGCGAACGCCATTTGCTTAAGAGCCTTATAAATTACATATGAAATGACATTACTTTCAGCCTCTGATATAACTGTAAGTTTTTTTTTTTTTGTTAAGTTTATTGTTTTAAGCATTTTTTATACTGGAATTGATCAATAAAATTGTTTATAATAAAATTTCTCAAATGTGTTTTCCTAAGTATTTCTTCAGATAAAATGAATATAATCATCGGAATATAGGTACTTCAGCTATTTTAGGTGTCATATAGTAAAAAATAAATACAATGTTATAGTTATTCATAAATTTATTTTATTCATAAATTGAATATTACGAATAAATCAATTATAGTTTAGGAATGCATTATGAGGGGTAGGTACATAAAAATAAATTATTACTAAAAATATTTTAAGACTCTATAATACAGTATTTTACTGAAACGGTTTATCTGATAAACCTTTTTAGTTATTTGCTTACATGTATTTTCGACAAAACTTTTATATACAGGTTTATAAATAGGTTACCTGACCGTATAAATTTTATTGTTACGCATCAAAGCAAAAGTAGAATATTTTATGTAGGAGCCTACTCTAGCCCACAAAAACAATACACTGCAATATTATCTTGCGGCGTTTTTTCATTTCAGTCTACTAGACAAAGACAACGCATTCAGTTAGAATTAAGTCAAGAAAAATGGTACATCTGATTCAGTACAATGAAAATTTTATTAAATTGGAATTATATTGTCTTGCAGAAAATAAAACCATTTCCATAATAATCTTACAATTAGTGCAATTAGATTTTCAAATGTTTTGCCAAACAGCGTTTTTCTATTTGTAAAAAGTAGATACAAATATTATTGGCTTGCTGAATAAATCTTAGTATTTTGATGTTAATAATGTTTTGGGGCTGCGCCTTTTTACCGACTACGTTGCATCGAGTCAGAAACCCCCTAGCTCACGTCATGAACTAAATTCTTTCCTCGTTCAGAAACGTCACAAAGATATGTTTGTCTTATTTTCGCGAGTGGAAAAACTTTTCACGGCTGCGTTATTCGCAGAAGTCCAAAGCGTAACGCCAAGGAGAGCCATCTTCGTAGGATTAATAATATAATAACCTGCGTAGGATTCCAACGTTCTGACAAAAATTAGCAACGCCCCGCGGTTTCGCCCTTTATATTATAGAAACCGTATATTAGAAAGTATCATATCGTAAATTCAGGGTATTTAACTTCAATAACAATGTCACTAAAATCCGTTGAGCCATTACAGCGAGAGTACAACTTACATAAGACCCAAGACTTGTGAATTTATAATACTATTGTAGAGCAGAACAGTATGATTTAATTTCCCTAATAAACTGCATCTAGAAGAGAATCTTATTTGTAAAACATACAGAAGCTTATCGTACTGATTTAATTTCATATAATTATCGAAGACAAAAAGTAGAAAACTCAAATAAATTTTGTGATCACTAAATTATTTGGAATAGTGAATCTGAGCAGTTTTACGTAATTATTTTTATTATATTAAGCACCATACACACAGAAAACGTTAAGACCTATCTACTGCATAGCATAGAACACATAGGTGCTACATGGACCAGTTTTATTTTTAAAGTAGTTTCTGTACAAGAAAACTGGATACCCATTAGTAAAAATCGTAAATCCACTGGCTCCTATGACCTCTATTATACTTACGTGTGACAAACAATAATATTCCTTTCAGTATAGGAGTTTTCTTACTATGTTTATAATACCGAATACATGTATGACGGGGTGAACGACTGTCGAGAAAAAAGTTGATTTGCCCGATTTATATTTCGTTGTTCGTAAATTTCAGGACAATGTTTATATGTAAGTTTTATTTATGAAAAATCCACAGAAAATCTGAATCAAGTCGCCTAAATAAATTGCACCCATGCGAAGCCGAGGCTTTATAATAATAAAGGCGTTTATAACTGATTCAAGGCCTATGGAAAATATAAATTATGTGGAGGAGAAATTAGTGGCGAGTTTGAATCCCCATCCAGCACCAGAATGCGTGGAAGTGGAATATAGCCTAATCACCCCTCGAGTGGTGGTCTGTTTCGTACGGTGGGACCGTACCGTATAACTAGTATAATAGAAGGCCAGAGGCTCCCATGACTAAATTGAATAAGCAATATAAATATTGACTCATATTCACACTTTTGATTGGCTTTATTTATCTAGTCACGCCAAGGATCCGAAATTAAAAAAACGCAAGCTACTGTTTTGAATGTCAAAACAATTTTGCAATAGTATAAGCAGTTATGAAAACTGGGGTCCCTATTCGCTATGAACACAAACGCGTAACGAAGAGTAATTCAAGTAACGCTACGCTTGTTTTAGACTTTTAAAATAATTAGTTACAAAAAAAAGGTCCCGGGAAATACTAGTCTGCACAAGAAATAAACAATTTGAATTGCTATTAAACAATGTATAGGAAAAAATATTAAGTGATATAAATTTACAACTAGATGACGCAACTTCGTTTGGCTCAACTGTAGAGTAGTGTATATGTCGCAGGCAAATTGTATGATTCCGCTTTTTACAAACGGCGTAGACCGTTAAAAAACAGTCGCAGTTTTGAAATATGCCGAAGGGAAATTGACAACTTGTTCAATCTTTTGATTTCTACATTACTTGTTATTGTAGAGTGACTATCATAAAACACAGATCACACTTTATTCTAGCAATTAGGTACCTATCAAGACTTAAGAATAAATTAATACGCGCTTAAGTCATTCTCAAGTGTTTAAAATATTAAAGTCCTTAACAAAAACAAAATTTGAACTGATGACATTACATACAAGTAACAATTAATACTTTTATAAACAATAAGTAGGAATATTTCAATTAGGCGCGGCATTTTGTAAACAGCGTTTGAATTGTCCTTCAAATGGTGTGGCATTTTATATAGTGACCAGGTAATTTACAAATTATATATTATGGTATATTTCAATACCGCGAGTGTTTTTTAACGGACGACACCGTTTGTAAAAAGCGGAATCATACAAATTGCCTGCGACATATACACCTTCTTAGAAAATATTAAATTTCATAAATAAAATACAGAATTTTTCTCTTATATTGAAATGAAAAAAGAGACACAGATAAATAATTTTAGTGCCATCGTAGTTGTTTACGAGACTGATATCCAAAGTTGTTTGCGGAAGTTGATGTGACTCATGTTTTTAATTTTGTGCACGAATAAAGCTTTCAGAGCGATTTACAATAGTTTAGAATATAATTAGGCATTATCTATCACATAACCTAGAGCTACCTACAACAATACTATTATTTATTAGTTTATTAAAATATTTACTATTTTATTTTAAATTTGATTTAACTGGTGCCGATGCTCGCTAAATAATTTATGTATTTACGTTAAAAGCATAAAATAAAACCATTGATGTAATATGACAATAGCAACTCGTACTGGGTATATATTTATACTTTTTTTTGGAACGGATGGTTTAACACAACCTGAACATGGTTAGAATTACCTATAAATATTATTACAGTATTTCATAATGTCCTTAAAATATAGATTTCAAACCCTTATGAGACAATGTTTATAAATAAATGTATGAAATCATTTAAAAGATATGTTTTTACAAAAGGTACAGAGTTATTTAAACAATAATATGTCATTATGTACACATAGAAAAATATATTAACTGCGTTAGATAAAAAATATTCATATTGAAAAATATAAGGTACTTAGTTAATTCTTACTACTGTTATGTAGTTTCGATTGAAACTTTGGTTAAATTCTTACAATCATATTCACAAACGTTTGATAAACTAATTCATATAAAAAGCTCTGTCTACTTCACTCCGACGAAATGAGTCGCATAAGAAAAGGAGACAAAGCTATTTTTAGTTTAAATAAGCATATTGGACATTTCCAAATACAACTTTACGTTTTCAACAAGCAGATTAATATGAAAGCATTTATAGTGTTTGGTAATTGGATGCAAAACTTAGGTGGTATTTACGGCCATTTTGAACCGTACTGTCTTTGTTTTTTTATTCGATTTTATACACCGTGAAAGTTTGAACTTCAGCAATATTGATACAGGGGGTTCAGTACTCGATTGTCGTTCCAAAATAATAATAAAAAATTGGTGGTTAATATTTGACCTAATTATCCTGAGCAAACACAAAATTACGGTCACTCAAATCACGCGCACCGAAAATTACATGGTAGTCGCGCGCGGTCCCAGTTTACATAACAGTTACTAAGTAGTCTACGTATGGTAGTTATGTCTTGCGCTAGCTCGGCGCGTAAGGCTGCGCGCTTTCTATAAATTCTGGAGTCTTGGGAAAAACTTTTAACCAAGGTTTTCTTGTTTTTTTTTTTTTTTTTCGATTTTATTTCTTTATACATTTCATATGACCACTAACTAACATGTCTTTGAATATTAATGAAGTTCAAACTGTCAGCCCGTAAAAAAAATTAT